>CM017563.1:14925662-15605684 GCA_007844125.1 Sinonovacula constricta
TAAGGCAAATAAATGTGGGTTGCTAACCTTCTCTAGATAGAAATATGTTGTCAGATTGTAAGGCAAGTATATGTGGGTTGTTAACCTTCTCTAGAAGGCCATGTCTAGCCAGTTTGTAAGGCAAGTATATGTGGCTTGTTAACCTTCTCTAGAAGGCCATGTCTAACCAGATTGTAAGGCAAATATATGTGGGTTGCTAACCTTCTCCAGAAGGTCATGTCTAGCCAGATTGTAAGACAAGTATATGTGGCTTGTTAGCCTTCTCTAGAAGGTCATGTCTAGCCAGATTGTAAGGCAAGTATATGTGGCTTGTTAGCCTTCTCTAGAAGGTCATGTCTAGCCAGATTGTAAGGCAAGTATATGTGGCTTGTTAGCCTTCTCTAGAAGGTCATGTCTAGCCAGATTGTAAGGCAAGTATATGTGGTTTGCTAACCTTCTCTAGAAGGCCATGTCTAACCGGATTGTAAGACAAGTATATGTGGCTTGTTAGCCTTCTCTAGAAGGTCATGTCTAGTCAGATTGTAAGGCAAGTATATGTGGCTTGTTAGCCTTCTCTAGAAGGTCATGTCTAGCCAGATTGTAAGGCAAGTATATGTGGGTTGTTAACCTTCTCTAGAAGGCCATGTCTAACCGGATTGTAAGACAAGTATATGTGGCTTGTTAGCCTTCTCTAGAAGGTCATGTCTAGCCAGATTGTAAGGCAAGTATATGTGGCTTGTTAACCTTCTCTAGAAGGCCATGTCTAACCAGATTGTAAGACAAGTATATCAGGGTTGCTAACCTTCTCTATAGACTATGCCAGAAATAAGCCTATCGAGAGTTATCCCCCTTGTCCGCCATAACGCGACTGTGTCAGCTCTGCCAGCCCAGAAGAACGTACCTCCCATGGCCAACGGTTACAATTGTCGAACTATACAATAATTGAACCTGGTATTGCTTTAATAAGGGTCGAGTCTGTCTTTTATTTCTATTTTGTTGCATTTGATTACAACATGGGAACGTTGATTTTTTTTTTAAAGTATTTTAATTTGCTCCAATCTAACCAAATACAGTCAATGTACTACCATCACGCTACTGTATTTAAATGAACTAATCAAGTAGACATGTGAATGTATTATACGTTTTCAGTTGGGTATTTTATTACAACCAACATGTTTTCCTAAAACATACGATTAAGCGTGTCATTTAAAATACACTAGTAAGGCAAGTATATGTGGGTTGCTAACCTTCTCTAGAAGGTCATGTCTAGCCAGATTGTAAGGCAAGTGTATGTGGTTTGCTAACCTTCTCTAGAAGGTCATGTCAAGCCAGATTGTAAGGCAAGTATATGTGGTTTGCTAACCTTCTCTAGAAGGCCATGTCTAGCCAGTTTGTAAGGCAAGTATATGTGGTTTGTTAACCTTCTCTTCAAGGCCATGTCTAGCCAGATTGTAAGGCAGGTATATGTGGGTTGCTAACCGTCATGAGAAGGCAATGTCTAGCCAGATTGTAAATCGATATTGTGGAACCTTCTGGTCTGCTTATGAGTAAAACAGGTTTGAGGACTTACAACACACGTAGCATTTACATATATACTGTACAAATACATTCATTTTTAAGTAATCCAGAAAATGGTCATGGCCAATTTATTGCTGTACTTGTTGTATGTGGCGCAATGTTAAAACGCATGTAGTTTGTAATAAGCATTTCAAACGCTAATTAAATTGAACTTTTGTAAAAATGGTATGGATTATTGTATTAAATACGGTATTATTTCTTTCTGTTTGTTTATACAATATTACGGAAAATGTGTTACCACGTTTTAGCGATCGATTCAATAAATAAAGGCCTCATTCTTTAATGAAATAAAAATTGGGTATAAGAACGGTCTGGATGAGGTCAATGAACTCGATCACCTGTTGTTTTATTAATACTGTTTTCCAACATGGACTGTGTAGTTGACTAATCAATGTATATTAAATACTGTATTATAAAGTTTGTCCACCTTTTTGGGGGTAGAGTTAAAATAGCTACAAAATAAACGACTGCCCCTGTAAACAGTCTTTCGTTTGTTTTGTCTTTGTTTTGTTGTTGTTGTTTTATTGTTGTTTTGTTGTTGTTGTTGTTTGCTTATTTTTTTGTTTTGTTGTTTGTTGTGTTGTTGTTTGTGTGTTGTCTTGTTTTCCTTTGTTGTTTTATGTTATGTTTTGGGGGTTTTGTTTTTGTTTTTTGTTGTTATTCTTTGACAGGGGAGGTTGGAGCAAAGACTAAGTTTGTCCCCTTTATCACCTTTCACGTTTGGTTCTGTCTTGTTTGGAGAACATTAAACTGTGAAGGCATGGCACCATTTGTCTTTACGATCACAGCTGCCGATCTTATCTAAAGATCTTAAGATCTTATTTGGAGAAATTTCGGGGAAACTCGTGACCATATAAAGTGAATGGAAACCGACATTAGATCTATTTGTAGGTCCTAGACGACTGGATTGCGGGATTCACCCGTTACGTAATTAAAGGTGGTATCCGACAGTTTACATATACCAAATGTATGTATTTATATTTTTCCACGGTTTCTGTGAACTTATGCATAATTTATGCATAAACTTATACTTAAGTCCGAGCAAAGACGTTTTTGAACACTACCTACTTGTGAAACAGTACACATTGCGAAAAAATAAAACGTTTATTCTTTCTAAATCTTTAAATATGCACGAAACACGGATAACTTTATAACATAATCACTAAAGATAGTTGTCAAGTGTTGTTGTTTTTTTGTTTGTTTGTTTGTTTGTTTTTTGTTTCTAGTTTAAAAAAAAACTATCTCTGCATCGTGGCTCAGATAGGAAATACCTGTTTATAATGACGATTGTGATGTAATGCTTCACTTTTCACACAGATCTAGGACATTAATGAACACCATTTTGCATGACCTTTTCAGTGACCTTTTCAATGACTAATTTTGGTTATTTGATAAAAATAGTTTGTCCTTACTGTCGGATATCACCTTTAAAGTCATTAAAAAATTCAATGTAGTCTTATCGGTTTTCACACTGTGATCACATTGGGAGGTTAATAGGTTGCGAGTTGGAAGTAGCGGTGGGGTGGGGCTAGCCGGCTGGAAACAACCTCAGGCTGCAGTGGTATCAGGAATGGGGAGGGGATTAGAGTGGTAGTGACCAATGGTAGTTCAGTAAGCCCCTGTGCATCAAGTGTGACTTGTTGCTTTACGACTCTTCCCCTATGACATCTCTGTGTATAATAAACTAATCAAGTGTCCAGCTGTGATCTCACAGCATTGTGTTATCTTTAGTGGACCATCATATCGACGTTTGTGTATAGCCGCTGACTATTTTTTCATAACCCTCCAAATAAAAAAAATCGTTTAAACACACGCGCATACATACAAACACATACACACACACACACACACACACACACACACACACGCACGCACGCACGCGCACGCATCGATGGGTGGGCATTGGCGGATTCAGAAAATTTTGGTCGGGGTAGGGGTATATGAATCAAGACCTATTTAACGTTATCGCAGTAAATAATATATATATAAAAGTATCCCTAACTTTTCGGAAAGGTATATATATATATATATATATATATATATATATATATATATATATATATATATATATATATATATATATATATATATATGTTTTTCCAATTTAAAAATAAGTGACATAATTTTCGAAGACGTTTCCGCCACCACATGTGACGTCACGACATAAATTAAAAAAAAAAGAATTGAATTCATTCTTTAATATTTTATTTTAATTGCAGCACAATTTTATACGAATCGACGATATTCACAATAAGATAATCAATGGCTGCATAAAAATTGTTTATTTAAACAGGAAGTTCATCTGGATGCACTTGACATGTTTATTACAATAGTTGTTCATAAAGTAAATATTATTACACCGGACTTTATATATCTAATGTAACACATGGGGGTAGGATAGCACGTTATTAAAAACATTCCTACCCACTGTTAGGTAACTGTAACGAGATAACTCCAACCCATTTAAATGCCAGTTGAAGTGATTTTGAATTCAACATAATTGACTGAAAATAAGGCACCCTTTTCAATCCCCGCCCCACAGCCAAGCCACAAACACCCACCCCAACATTCATCCACCCCACCCACCTCGTATAAGACTATGTCGACATTATGAATATAATTGTGCGAAGGAGAAAATGTGAGCGTGATTTTCAAGAATATACAAACATATACAGTAACTGGTCAATATTTATGTTAATATGCTTCTTGTTTCTAATTCGGCTATTAGTGGCTATTTTTGCAATCGGAACACCTCTGATAATTCACGAATCTTCTCTCGGATGTATGTAGGTAGTCGGATCACCTCGGCCATTTCCCTAAATGGGGCTACTTTTGTGACAGATTTCAAAACAAACATGGCAGCTCGGATGACAGCTCACTGATGATTTAAATAATCTATGTTTTTAACAGCGCAGCAGACACACGGTGGTCACCGATTCCATTTTTTATGTTTTGTGTGAACATTTTAGGCATATTCTTCTTCCGACTTCCGGCGAACAAAACGAGTGTGATTTCTGTAAGTATCATTGCACCAGATACATCCGAGGGTTGAGTGTCCCGAGAACGGATTTACCCGAGGAGTTCCGATTGACTATTTATGGTTAAAATGGAACATTGACCTAAACAGGCTAATTCGTTGGGAGTCCTATCCGCTGCACTAGGTGACATGCGATGGAAGCTGTACGGCGTAATACTTCCAATTACTGAGTAAGCAAATATGTATGTTTTTATCAATTACGTTAGGACATGATATGGCACTTTATTATCTTTGAATAACTACCTCTCGACAGCACTTCTAGAGGTTGGGTTCTCATAATGCGTTTACTAGTTGTACAGTGTGAATCTATTAAATAGTTCAGACAAACGGATCAATACAATCAGCTTGATTAATATTTTGATTTCACGACTTTATCTATCTAGACAAAGTTTGTCCGTTTACATCGGACATTTATTTATCGAAGTTTTGCAGTTCTTGAACATTTGAAGTGAAGCGGGCGATTACAGGTTATGCAGTTCACAAACATGACAAAAATGCATTTACATGTCACTTTTGTTTAAACAGATCTCAACAGGTGTGAAATGAGACATTATAATGATGTTTCTAGTAGAAAGACCTTCTTCCTGATCACGTTACTGATATGAAGACAATCGGAACTTCTCGGGTATTTCCGTCCTTGGGACCCTCATCCCTCATGAATCTGGTGCAGTGATAATTACAGAAACACAATCGTTTTGTTTGCCGGAAAAAGAATACTCCATAAAAATCTTCAAAAAAGCGATAGGTGTAGTGTATAGGATTATTTTATACTATACATTTTCATTTATCAATTTCACTGTTTACATCTCGTTAGATATACAACTGTTACTGCATTTTCAGTGGAGATAGCAAGACATTAATCTTCGTTGTTTTGATGACGTCGAAGCATCGACATGTTTATCTTCGCGTGGTTTCCATTCATACATTAGAGAGATGATTCGTGAAGTATCCGAGGAGTTCCGTTATGAAAAATCAAACACAACTCAAGCTCATTTCTGTGTTGCCATGTAGGGGTTACCTTATTTGGAGTTATTACCATTCTTTAGTCAACAGTTAAATTATTATCTGTCTTGGTACGTTGACTGTTTCTGTGCAGTTTAACCCTGTAGACAAACATTTCACACAAGAATGCTAACAATCCGATCGCTATGCCGGCAACACACACATAGAATGCGCTCTGGACGTCTGGCAGTGTTATAGGTTGAGTATCCGTCACTATCCGGTCCTGGTCGCAGAAGTTTGCCCGGGGCCACCATTTTCGCTGCCACATTTTAAGTAGGCCGCTTTCGTGAATCTTCATTAATCTGGGTTCAATAAAAAGTTAAGTAATAATGTTATAAATGACAAGAACACTGATTATGTGTAAATGGTGAAGATGGTCATTATAGTGACAGTGAAAATGGACGTGTAATCGAGTAATCGATCGGAAAATTTGGCAGGTACTTATTTCAAAACTCGTTGGCACCCACAGTAAAATGAAAGAGATCAAGCATGCTGACATTATTATAATATTTTGAGATGGGTTATCATTTTTCAGAATAAAGTATCTTAAGTTATTATTTTGGTTTCATGTATATACAAGTTTTTAAAGCACCAGAGTTTTTAAAGCACCAGGAAATAAGTTATCATAAGAGAACCTCATTTTCAAAATAGAAACAAAATTATTTCACATCTAATTTTATTCCATTTACCAATAAGACAAAATACGGGGGCGCCCGTGGCGTAGTGGTAGAGTCGCCGACTTGTGACACCTCTAACCTCTTCGCCTGTAATGTCATTGGTTCGAGACCCGCTCGGTCAAAGGACTTAATGTGATAAGGTGACCTGCCGTGCGCAGGTGGTTCTACCTAGACATTTGTTTGGGATCTTTCTCTATAAAAATAAGGACGTCGCTATATTGATTATAATTGGTCGCTGCGATGTATTTAAGAAACACAACATCATCATTACTTATACACAATTTAACAGTATCGTTTTAGATAAACTGTGGGACATTTTGGATCACTATTTAAAATCAAAACTACATGTACACGCTCTCCAGTCAGACTCTATAAATTCAAGCAGGCAATTGAGCTCATTAAATAGGAAACCTTCATGAATACGTAATAGAGCTTTTGTTAAAAAACCCAGGGCACCATTACACGAATATTCTTTACAATATTCCAACCTGAAACTACATTGTACCATTACTTAATTATATGAATGCGTACGATCACCTCAAAGACAATTTCATTCCAGTCTATGCACTTGTAATTGAGATATAAGCTTCATGGTACTAGCACACACATACACACACGCACGCACACACGCACGCGCGCACATACACACGCACGCACAGACGCACGCACAGACGCCCGCCCACACACACGCACGCACACACGCACGCGCGCACACACGCACTCACACACGCACTCACAGACGCACTCACAGACGCACGCACTCACAGACGCACTCACAGACGCACGCACGCGAACACGCACGCACACACGCACGCGCGTACACACACAACTTCAAATCATATCGTTGGAACTGAATAGTCGAGGATAAAAAACTACATGTAAATAAACTCACTGCTTCGCGAATATTACAGAGTGGGGCGAATTTTTTTGAAAACCAAATGAATAGGTGAAAGGTAGAAACTCGTCTGATGACGTCACAAGGTCACACTCCGTTGCCTTGGCAAAGTCTATGTAGGTCTTGTCACCTAGAAACAAAAACAAAAAATTAAATCATAAATATCAATAATGAAAGTGGTATTCATAAATATAATGCTTATTTTAAGCATTATGTGTTGATTCATTTTTATTGTTTGTAATTGTTCAACAAATACAAGTAGAAAAAGGATTTTTACGACGTTCTTCATATAGGCAGGGTAAAAAAGAAGAGAAAAGTGTTTTGTTTTTATAATTTTAAGGCCATTGGTCCATATTTAACTGTTGCTTTACCAAATATACAAGTAAACGGGTGTGTTTTAAAGAATACATAAAATACAGAAAGCGCGTGTTTTCAAAATCTATACATGTTCATACTTTTCTAAACAAGCAGAATAATCATTTTAAGGATAATCTCAGCAGTTTAACAAAATTATCAAATCAACACATTTTAAAATAATAAACATGTCGCACGATGTACCTACAAACTGACAAACTGACAATACGATGCTGGTTTTACACGACAAGGGGAACCGGGCAAAACATCACATGGACAAAACATTTAAAATATATGCCATTTTCGAGGAGGTGGACAAACATTCGAAATTGTTTTGTGTTTTTTTTTTGTTTACCCTGGACACTAAGAAAGTTTTATATCCCGCAAACTTTGTTCTTCAATTAACCTTTAATTGCCAATTATGTATGTGCTGATCTCATTGTAAATTAACTGTTAATGGCTCTTAAAGAGAATTTATACTAACCCTGTAAGCGATCTGACCTGGACCTTTCAAATATGACAGATACATGTCATTGAATTGTAAAGTTAACTATCAACACAGCTATAAAGATACAATTCGTTGTTGCTATTCTTTGTTTGCCAAAAGAAATAATTTTAGGTAAGAATAAGAATTATCAAATTAAACCCGTATCGGTCTCCCCATTCTTTATTATTATTTTATATTGGTGATGAGGATGATTCTGTGTGCACACCTCAAATCTACCTTTAACCCACTAATCCAGACGCTGCCACCAGCGTTCTGCAGGGTTACATATCCTGACAAAAATATTTCTGGTTTATATTTCTACATATAATATGAATTACTTACCTATCCACGCGTATCCACCTTTCAGAACCTTGGCGATATGCTCGCTTGGGTCAATGGACAGTACCGAGGGATCTGACTTGTTGAACCTTTGGATTCCCCGACCAATTTCTTGATATAGAGGGACCTTGGATATCTGTGGATATTTAACATACCTTCATAGTGATGTATTCTATTGATCAACTCTTAGCCTGTTATGCACAAATTGTCCAGGCTGTTGACAAAAGTGTCTATGAAAATGAGCCAGTTCAAGCTAGGAGCTTTCTGGTTAGGACCATAATGTTTGCTGATAAGGCTTGGGACCAAAAAGGAAAATGTGTTAAATTGAAACTTTTGTTTACGACCCAAAGTAGAATTGTTGTCATTTTAATGACACGGTTCTGTGGTATTGCAACAAATATTTGAAAGATTAAAAAAGTATATGACAAAGGGATTTCCATGCAAGTCTAAGTCAGTCTCACATGAAAGTGACATTACGGCCACGTAGACCATTGTTGCATGAAAACAATGAAATATAACAGTTATTTATACATTTTAACTTATATCTTGTAATGTGTACAAATAGGCAGAAATTTGGCTAAGCAAAATGTGTAGATCCAGATCAGCCCGCTCTTTCTTGGAAGCTCTTTGATCAGGATCTACATTGTTTGCTACTCAGACTATGTTGTCAAATCACTGCAGGATGTGAGCAGTTAACTAAGAATTTAGCATTTCATTTGTTAAAATTAAACCTGATAAGCTTCAATTATATGTCTACAGAAAATACACACACATGCATAAAAATATCCTCCCATGACGATCCCCCGATTGTCCCCCACTTATATTCGTCCTTGAGGTTGACGAGCTCTTGCAGGTTGGACAGCGGAGGTTTATCCTTTGTGAAGGTCAGGAATGCAATCAGATTACCACAGTAGGTGCCCACTACGATGATACAGAACAACCACCAACAGCTGACAAACGTGCGCCCCGCCACCGAGTCGGGGAGGTGAATTCCGCCTGGAAGTGACGCATGGAAAGTTCGTAATCGCTCGGCGGTGTTTTCGGAAATTTTAAACGTCAGAGACATCAAACACTGCTTACTATGTTCTGATATTTCTGGTCATTCAAAGGTGGTATCCTATTTTGTGGAGCAAAGTGTTGTGGGTTTTTTTCAAATATCGAAATAATCATTTTTAAGTGAAAAGATCTTGCTGCCCTGGATCTTTGTGAACAGTGAATCATTAATTCCCATTCGTCATTGCAAACTGGTATTTCCTACCTTAGCAACGCTGCGAAGATAGCTATATATAAACTAAGAAAACCCCGTGACAACGAACTAAAAGGACAACGTTTATATTGTCATCCGGGTATTTCGCTATGACGTAGATATCTATTTTTAGCACAGATCACTTTAGTGCTTATTTGTAGATTTAGAAACAGTAACAATTAAGATAACACCTTTAATTACGAAAAGTATCAAAATATAGCCAATGAGAAGCAATTGTGCATTTAAACTACTTCCATCATAATAAGGTTTCGTTTTAAAGATAAAAGGATTTGAAAGTATGTACATTTAAAGATTATACAACTGGCCCTTAAACAACCATACTCGGCGACGTCTGCCTTATACGCTGATAATAGATAATACCGTATTTTTATTCTTTTTTGTCTTACCCTGACACAGGAGAGCCCCGTACATGTACCAGAATGAATTGTGCCAATAATGGAGGCCTCCATTTTTACATCGAATTTCCGCATGCTCTTTCTTCTTGTAGAAAGGGTTCCATTTTTCAAACAACCAGAGTAACGTCGTGACAATGAACAGCGAAACAGCTGTGAAAAAAGAAAAAAAAAAGAAAACGTATTTACGTCACAGCTTTCGTCGTAGTTTATCAAAGAAAACGTCAGCGCATGAACATTTTTTATTCAAATAGATCGATCGGGTTTTTTTTTCATCTTGCATTTGAGAAACAACTTAGGAAGTGCGAGATAAGAGCTCTGTCTAACCGGTTTAAGCACCCCAGTCGGTCCTTTTTACCGACTGACGGTTCCAAGATTGTAACTGTTAGGTTTGCTCTTTTTGTTAAATGAATTTTCACAGATTTGATATTACTTTTACATTTGGCTTGCATGTGAATACCCTTTTCCTGTGCCTTTTTTATAAATTTTGATATATTTCACAATCTCATTGATCATATTTCCTTATTATTATTCTTCGTTGCGGCTTATGTCCGAAAGGTACATCACGCTATATATTTAAATGTTCATCATATGAAAGCGCATTTACATGCATCACACGAATTACATCATTAATCTGTTTACTTTAGTTATCCAAGCAGAATACTAATAAACAATAATTTATCTTAACGACAACATGCAAATGCAAAATAAACCAAGGAGTATTTACGTTAATCATACGAAAATAGGTCGCTGATGTGTGACATCTATGTGAATGTATGCATGTTGGCGTATTACGATTCTTTCGGATGTTATTGTTAAAACTTTCAATCTCATCTTCCTTTGAATCTGGTACATTACAGAAATTTAGTATGCTACTATTGACATGCTATCTTTAAACTTTAGTTTTACAAACAATAACTGTCTAAACTCCCATTGACTATATATACTATATATGAAGGAAACTGCAGATTCGAGCAAAATGTTTCTAACATGGTTTTTCGGTGAGTTTGGCATTCTATATCGCCCATTTAATAGAGCCATTTTACCGTTATCATTGCAAACTGATGTTACAAAGCGAGAAAATTGAAAAAAAAATATACAGATATCGGTCAAATTAGAGAGATTCTTGAAAATGACATTTCCTGTACCGATAGCAACATGGACCTCCCACTTAAAGGGGTCTAGCAGGGTGCGCCATTTCCGTTTCATGGGGTCAGATCTCTTCATAACAATTGTGGTGACCTCGTAGTAGAACGGATAAGTGTAGTCCATGTGACGGGATTTGTCCACCTGGACCGAGATAGGGGCCGCCACAATGTCCACTTCCTGAAAATTATCGGAAATTCCATGCGGGTCCATTTATATTAAATCAGTACAATTTTCGATGATCTACAACATCATCCATCAGATGTATCTGGAAACATTTCGTTAGCCAGAATAAAAAAATAAAACGATAATAGCTGCGACGTTCAGTTTAATATTAACTACTTATACATGTTGAATAAGGGAAACCGTATTCCACTCGTCACAGTTTAAACGTTCCTACAATAAACATTGAACATGGCCCGAAATTAATTTTAAAAAAAAACACGTTATAATGTTTTATGTTGAAATTTTAGCACATATTCATTTCACTAAAGTTTAGGAAGTTTTCTCTTCGGCTTATTCTATTCCATGTTTTAATCACAGAAATGGTGATGCAAAACTATTGTTTTGATAAACAATCATTCTCTTTATGTGGTTATGCCGTGCTATATTTCAGAGTAAAAGTTGAATAAATTGTATTTCGTGAATATTCCGTGGTGCATATTCCATGCCGCTTTTCTGGCTGGTTAACGGTGCATTCTTCTGTTTGATAAAATTAAGCAAAACCTGTATTGATAATAATTCGTGTTTTCATAATGCATTAAATGTCAATCATATTTGTTTATCATACCCTGCGTTGTAACTGCCCAATAAGGCCGTTGAAGCTTTCTGTTTCTCTGTCCGCGTAGTTACCCCACTTCCGGTCGGCTGGTTCCGTCAATACATACCTAAACAGCAGACACCTATTAATCACATTGTCATTTTTTTATGAAATGAATAAGACGCGTTTATCCACTTGTTAGTATGCAAAAAGATTATTACCACTTCGAAAACCTTAATCGTTATTCGTTGTTTATACCAAAGCAAAATAATTGCGGTTCCGTATATACGGGTGGCCCCGGGTTCGTTCCGGGGCTGCGACATACCAAAGTCGTTAAAAGTCGTAGTGGTATAGCTCCCTTGCTGACGTTTCAGCAAATGTGATTGTAGTTCCACTCCTGGCTGATGCGGTGTCAGGTTAATGTGATTGGGCATGGTATCATGCCGAGTGTTCATGGCGTGCTAAACACAGTGTTGCAAGTGGACACCGTCTCCAGATAACAGAAATATTGTTCGTGGAACAATAACCCCAATAAAGAGACAAAATAATAGGGACGAAATAAATGTGGAGTGAAATTGAAGTGGCACCAAGTTTCTAAAATCCACCTATAAGAACAGCCGTTTCACTGTTATTCACTGATATTCAACGACGCCGCTATTTGGCGCGGTTACACTCTTATGCAGGGTGTATATTTGTGTTTCTTGAAGTCATGTACAGTTTGGCGAGCAATTATAAATAAACGAATTTGAAAACGTGAAAACCTTACTTATCATGGTACATGTAAAAACACAGTAGTCACACAGTTTGTAGTCAATCAATCATTTACGTGTAAAAATACTCACGTAAAATTCAATGTTGTTGACAATTCATTTAGAAGATCCATACAGAAGCCAAAGTAATTCTTTGTCCCGTTGATGGTTTTATTGGACATTACAAATGGCGTGTACTGTAATACAAGATGTAGTAATAGAATATTAAGTATTTGTACACGATTTATATGCACAAAATTAAACTCATTATCTGGTAATACTACATAACAGTTTTTTATATAACGTTTTTAAGCAAAGTGCAAAAGATTCACATAAAATAATTGTTAATAGACAGTACGGTTCACTTAAAATAAATTGTAAATAGACAGTGGCGGTTTATTTAAAATAAATTGTAAATAGACAGGGACGATTTATTTAAAATAAATTGTAAATAGACAGGGACGGTTTATTTAAAATAAATTGTAAATTGATAGTGACGGTTCATTGGAATAAATTGTAAATAGACAATGAAGGTTCATTTAAATTAATTTGAAAATAGACAATGACGGTTCATTTAAAATAAATTGTATACAGACAATGACGGTTCATTTAAAATAAACAGTGACGTTATGTTTTGTATTAACTATCAACTTTAAGCTGGTCCTAATTGGTTTGCAGGACTACACTTCTTGTGCGATATACGGTTTAAGGACTATTTTTATAATCAGTCATGTACACATTAAAACATGTGATTTTGAATTGACCATAGAAACTTTGGTTGCTCTTCCAATCATAATTGTAACCATATTTGGTTTTTAATCAACATGGAAATTTACAAAAGTTACGTAGACATGATGTATGCGATGTACACATAGATGAGGTTTTCTTCTTCTAATTACGTGAAATAATGTGTTTTCTTGTAAATATGTGTTTAAGGAAAAGTATGTTTTCTTGTAAATATGTGTTTAAGGAATAGAGTTTTTTTTATGTAAACATGCGTTTAAAGAATAGTAGGTTTCCTTCTTAACACACGTTTAAGGAATATAACGTTTTCTTCAATACATATAATAAGTAAAACTGTTTCTGGAATCACCGACCTCGAGGGTGGACACGAGGAATGTACGTTTGTTGTAGCCGTATTTTGTATTGGGGAAGAGTTCCGAGGTGAGCCGGAGTTCTCCGGACACGTCGATATAGCCAACGTTTGTGAACGAGCGACTTGTGGTGGCCGCCCAGAGCAGTGTGTCGATGTTGAATCCACGGCAGTAAACGGACGGGTGGAGGGACGCTGCCGTCTGGCACAAAAAAGTAAAAAATAAGACATTTTTTAAACGGTTTAAACTACTCGGATAAATGAAAATTCTACTTTCAACTGACATTGATTTTCAGTAGTCGCATTCATTGGGCAAGAGAACTGCTCCGCAGGTTTAGGGATTTAAAAGCCGTAGAAAAGTTTCAATTCTGTTGGCAATTTCCCGTCGAAATGAGCTTAACAATAACAAGAATGCTTTATGTTTTGAAAACTGTTTTTCAGCGTAGCTATCTAACTCATTTTTGACCTAATAACGTATGCTGACACAAACACCAGTACGGATCAAAATTAAAGTATGTTGCATTGGCAGAAGTTCTAAGTATATTGTTATAATTATCGAAACTAGAAACACATCGCTTTACCAACATTCTATACACACAGTGTGTGCAAATACATGTACATGTTTATTGTGGACCGGTACCACTGTAGGCCACGCTTTTTCTATAATTATACTATACAAAAGACAAAAACATGTAACATAATTGCCTGCACAATTCTGCCTCTACTGGTTTAAGTAACTGATATAATACATAATTACAAGATAAATTTCTTGTAAAACTCACTTAACACTACTATTTTGTTATGTAATGTTGATCTATCTATGCTTTAACTGAACAGGGTTAAATTCCGTTCAAGCTTGGAAAGACACCATAAGTCGGCAGACAAGTGGAGCAGTAGTGGTTTCAATTGGTGATTCATTCTACACAGTCATCGCTTGTCTGATACAATTATGATTGTTTAAACTTTTGAGATACATCGCACCGACCAATTACGATCATTGTAGCGACGCCCTGCAGTAACGGTGAAGAAAGACCTAAGATAAATGCTTGGGTAGAACCACCAGCGCACCCCAGGTGAGGTGAAGGACCTTCCTTTATTAAATCCTTCGCCACGAACGGGACTCGAACCCACGTGTTGTGAGGTTAACCACTCAGAGAAGTTACAAATCGGTGACTCCACCACTACGCCGATACAAGTGTGATATACTTATGTAGGACAAGAAATTCATCCGATTGTTTTCACCAGTGAATATATAGTATTCAATCAGTGTCATATATTACTATTTGTGAGACAATGTATGATATTTTGGTGTAGTAGTTTTTAGATTTGTTTCTCAATATAAACCATAAAAAGTATGTTCACAAAGCCTCACAAACGCCGCATATCTTGTTTTGAAGATATGTCTTGTTTCAATCGTTCCTTATTGCATATTGCATATTTTAATTGTATTCTGGACACATTGGAAAATTATGTTTAAGCTTAACTTTTTCAGCAAAATCTTATTCCTCTTACATGATTTTTTAGATGTACAATAAGGCAGAATTTTAAAAGCATTGTCGAAACCTTTTTTGTGTTTACACTAATATTGTTCAAATACGGTATATAAGAAAACGTTGTTCGATATCAAGACTGTTCATTAGTAACCAGTTCTGATTAGTTGTTGTTGTTGTTGTTGCTGTTGTTACAAAGTCCTACGAGCATTGCAACATATACCAAGATTGGAATTGGCACAGAACAAAGGTATTCATATGCAAGAAAATTTAAAAAATTAGAACATATTTAATTTGTGACAAGTCATTTAAAAGCAGAAAACAACGCTTATATTTATAAAACATAGGATCTTAACAGCTGTCAAAACCTTTTCGTTCATGACACTAATTTAGTTTCATCACAGTGTACATGATAGTTGTTTGATAGCAAGATTGTTCGGTAGTTAGCAATTCTGATTAGTTTTGGGGTGATCAAATGTGTATAAAAATCGCAAAAACTTACGTGAACGAGTTTGCTAACAATGTGTTTCTTCCAGTCCGTCTGGTTTAAGTTTCCATTTAATGTTAACACCGCCACTCCATGCAATATTGTCTCCAGGGTGGGAATTATCAACTGCAATTAACATTATATTTGTGTGTTACTGATTGTTTCTTTTTGTTGTTGTTTTGCCATCATAGTTCTGTTGTCGATATGCAATAGTTCTACGTCGTAATGTTAATGTACATTTAATGTAAATTAAAAACAGTAAAACATATTTTTCACAAACATTTTAAAAATTCACATAAATGTCAAAAATTGACTTCGGAATTTTACGAATGGTCATAGAATAATATATTTTCACGAGTTTCCCAACATATTGTTTTATAATCACGAGTGAAAAAAAATTCTACCATCCACTGAGATCAACATTTTTAACATTTTAAGCTTATTATTGTCTGTAAATTTTAGTTTAATCACTTGTACCTAATTACCTCCCTTTGTACCCAGAGTGAACAAGATAAGCCTTTTATTTCACTGTGGGCCAAAGTGAAACGATAAGGGGTTTTTACTGGTATTTCCCACGTTTCCATCCAAAAGCATAAAATAGAAAAAAATATGATTGTTGACAATGTTGAACGAAGACAAATAAAAATTACCTTCGTAGAACGTCCTGTCCATTCAGGTATTGGAACAATGGCTACATTGTCCAGATCGTCTGCGCATGCTCGGAGACCACGTGACATTGATTTCTTGTAGCCATAGAGAATAAATATCCACCTAGAGAACTGCTTCAGAAGCATTCTTTCCTTCCTAGAAGAAATAGTGTCATCAAAGCTGTTGGCCTGGAAAATATATTCGACGTAGTTTTGATTGCAACGTCGTAACATACAAACACATCATTTGGAACGTCTCAAGATTTATCAATAATCTGACAAAAGAACTCTTGAAATGCTATTTATTGTTGCCCTACACCCATGTGAAATGTAAAACATAACACCCCATTTGTTATAATAAAAAATATATTGTCTATAGGAGCAACGCTGCACAGTTAGCTACGTTTAAAGTGGTCACTTACTTTTGAGATCACGACACATCCGAGTAATCAGCTCTGACGTCGGTATCTATTTTTAGCTGAAATCCCCATCGTGTTAATCTAAAGAATAGTCTTTTACAGTATTATATTTTTCTTAATTTGTTTTGTCTGAAATTTGAGATATTACTTTGGTTTATTCAGCAATTATGCACAAATTCCCCAAAATAGGATTTGGGTTTGTGATTTGCCGGCATTTTTGTCGATACTGTGCAGCGACATTTCTCATTATAGCACAGGGGCACTTATGAGGTGCCCAAGGACTGAACCAGGCCGATCCATTATATTGACACCGACGAATCAGGCGTAATGCTGTCCCCTTAGCTCCGAGCTTTAAGAGGGAAACTACTACTACCAACTTTAAAGTCTTTGGTTTGACCCGGCCGGAGTTTAAACCCACGCCCTCCCGATCCGCAAGTCGACGGTCTACCACCTGAGCTATTGCGGCCGGTCCAGAACAGAGGGTAAGATGTTGTTATATGTAATAGATATAAGCAAACTGTCGGATACCACCCTTAACTTAGTACAACATTTTATTTATAGAAACCATTATGCTACTGACCACTAATATTTGAGCTTGATGTTTTGTATTTTTGCCTATGCTAAAATCGAGTAACCTAATATGTGGGAAGCATTATGCATGTATGACTTTGCTAATGAACTTAATTAGGTACGTCATGTATTAGCTAAGTATTTGAAATATAGCTCCTGGATCAAAGTAATTTGTTATGTTGAATATTTAATGTTAAATAGATATGAATGTAACATATGTGATAATGTAGATAGTTGGCACAGTCTAAATTAAAGATTGATGAAACAACCTTGATCTAACTAGGATTAAAATTTATCAGCCAAATTAGCTCTTTTTGTACGTATTAAGTTCTTTAAGAAATAAATATAGGTAAAAATTATGAGATTAGTTGTGTAAGCATCAACTTTAATATAAAGTTGGTATCCGACAGTTTGCGCCATTTCTTTTCTCAAATAAGCAAATAAGTCATTGTTACCTGAAAATGTCTTGCAAAATGGTGTTCATTGTGCAAACAGTCAAGCATAAATCACTACTTCGTAATTGAAAAAAAGATATTTCTTATCTGAGCCACGCTGCAGAGATAGCGATCTTTAAACTACGAAAAACACGTAACCACGTACATCGGGGATCACGTTGTATCTTCAATTTAATTCGCTATGATGTCGTATCTATTTTATCAAAAATCCCAATTCGTAATTATTCACTAATTTGTAAAGATCAAAAATTTTTAGAGCGTCTTTTTCACGATGTGTACTGTCTAACTATTGATTCGGTGTTCAAAACCGTCTTCATTTACACTAAAGCGTGAATGTTTTTAGAAATTATGCACAGATTCATCAAACAGGGGGTGAGTATTTTAATGGTATTGGATGTGGGCAAAGTGTCACCTTTAAATGCATTATATTAGTATATCTGAACATAATTGGTTTTCTGCTGAAAGTTTCCAGACATCTTTGTCAAATAGAAAAATATAAACAATTTACTTCTTCAAAACGTTTTCAAAAGTTTCTTTTGTAGCCTAGCCACATGTAAGTATATCCTTACCATAAGCGCTACTTTCCGCGCGCATTTATATCTACAGGCCACAAGGAAGTAAAGCGCTTTAGCATCTTTGGCAAAATCCTGATACATTGTCATTAGGATGTCGTCAAATTTCTCCATGTGGTCAATGTTGAAAACAACCATCATGATCTTATCTGTTGAAAGTCTATCAATCAATTTGGAAGCCTCGAGCTCTGAAAAATGTCACATGGAAAATTTTATGCAATTAAATGTGATTGAATTTTAATCCGTTTTCTGCGCCAAAGTATCATTGTAACACAACCTGCAGAAACCTTTAGGGTGTGCTAATAATAACTTCCTTAAAACAAATAAATAACGTATTCTAAATAACTAGGTGGTTAAAAAAGTACGTATGTAATCTTGGTCAAGGCCTAAAATTGCATAATATTACAATTTCAAAGTTTTCTTAGCGCGTCGGTGCAGTTTACACGTTGTATGGAATTTTAAAGCAAATGTTAACATTTCCACTGTGGGTTTTTTTCCAATCACGACTCTACGAATGTCGTTCGGACCGGCCAAATGATCCGTTTCATAGTTGAATACGAAGTATTGGGATCAGCGAATGTATACGTAGTACGTCGTACATTCGTTAAACTATGATTCGAAGTATCGTGATTGAATATACTAATCATTTTAAAGAATTCAACATTTTAGCGTATTTTATTAACCTGATTCTGTATCATGTACAACAAAGACATAGTTCCACATAAGATGCTGCAATAGCCCCGATATGGCTCCCGGAAGTTGGTCTGCATAGTCGTGTGGGATAGTCAGCCGTCTGAAACAACAACAAAAACTTCTGAACACAGGGAAGTCCATCATTTTCTGATTAATACATTTGTGCAATAGGTCCAGAAATAACAAAGGCAAAAACGATCATGATTATTAGAAATAAGACAAACTATTGTACATTTAGGTTTGATAATGTGGCTATAGAGATGGTAGTATAGATTATGAATCATGTACTGATGGCGGAATCATGTACTGATGGCGGCTATATAGGTATGTTGAAGTTAAGCGTAGTTTGGTAGAAAAATACCAGTGATATTCAATATATTACTAGAACAAAATAAACTATTTAACATTTAATTTTGAAATAAAATGATTGTCAATTTTTTTGTAATTATGAGAGCAAAAGTAATGCAAAAGAAAAATAAACTATACATACGACATGTTAAACGAAAGGTTTGCCTCTGCACAATACATATCATCATTATCATTCGTAGTTAATGGTGAGCTCTCTTCTCCGCAGTCATCGTCAGGTTGTGCCTTCAAGAAGGACTAATATAAGATGTTTTTAGATGAGATGAGGTGACATCTCAGTTAAGATAAGATTTTGTTATATGTTATAGAAAGTTATATTTATAATATAAACCAATTACACATAATGTTAAATTATACAAAAGCAAGGCAAAATAACACCTGGCCAAATTGATATATATATATATATATATATATATATATATATATATATATATATATATATATAGATAGATATATATATATATATATATATATATATATATATATATATATATATATATATATATATATATATATATATATATATATAATTTATTATTTAATTTTTTTTTTATTATTTATTCATTCATTTATTTATTTATATGCCTTTTTTGCTAAGGCTTTATCGATACATTCTATATACCTGAATAAAGATTTTGGAGCAACATCTAGTTTAAAACTTTTCAAATTCAAACACACCTTAAAATATAGAAATATTATCAATAGATTAAATTAAAACGAAAGTAATGCAGATACATATGCATCGTGAACTGTTTTCCTGTTAAAATTAGACATGTTTACAATTTTAAACAAAATAAATCTCCTTACTGAAGTCTGGTCAATTTTCCTGGTACCCCACCAAATGTGCTGTTTGTTTCTCGTCTGCAGGAGATTGTATAACGTTTGTGAGGTTTCACCGACATCGGCATATATAATGATGTCAACCTCCGGGTCTTCATCCAGCCGCAGGGCTTAAAATAATGGGAGTATTTATTACAAATTTCATATTTTCATATATATTGAACATTTAACTTCCTAAATGATTAAAGTTATGTAAAGTATTGGAATGAAGTAAACATTGAGACGGACCTTTTGGAGGCATTAACTGCAACACCCGGACTAGCTTATACGTGTAAAAAGACACATTCAATGTTGAATACACGTTGATGGTGCTTTGAGTGAACTCTTCCACTGGGCAACATCCGGATCTTGGCAACATCCGGATCTTTTAACTTCATGATTCTCGCACGGAGCTCATATCGGAAGCAGTGATTGTTCAGTACCGATTTTGTTTTACTATTCCACGGTAATCGAACAAGTTCGGAGTGCAACATTAGAATTTTAAATGTCACTCACCTCTCCACAAAAGGTTCCAGACGGCAAAAAAAAACTGCTGTTCAAAACATAACTTTTAATAATTGCATAAACAATGTATTTCCTGATAAAAAATGAGACTTTGACACATAATGATTCATATGTAAACTGACCTGCATTATACACCTGGAAAATCTCTTCTGTATCGACTCCAACCCAGAATAACGTGATGTTGTTGCCCTCGAAACTGAATTGTTTTAGGTCCGGAACTTGTGACGTCACATCCGCTATAACACCTAAACGCCAATAAAGGTTAATTAAGTGTAAACCAATTTAGTTTTAATTTTAACTGTTTAAAAGTTTAATTATTTTGCATTTTATTCTTGCAATGGAAATTTAAATAGCGCCTTAGCAAAAATGCAAATTGGCAGTCCATGTTTTGAACTGGTATTTTGTTAATTGTTTTACACAAAATAATGGCCCGAATGGGATTTTAGCGTCATGTGTTTATTGAACTTTTATTTTGATTGTTACACTCAAGGAACTGGTTGTCCGTGCTTTGTTAAGTGTAGAAGAGTTTTCGTCATTATTACGTGAGGCAGCAAGTACCTTTTTTTCTACAACAACGTCCATGCATAAAAAAGTCTCTTCAGAAGCATATAAACAAAGACTTTGTAATAAATCTGAATGGTTCGGTAGCGAATGCCCGGGTGCCAAATATAATTACTTACAGTCGGTATACGAATTTAATCGATGCAGAAATGATGAAAATAGAAATAATGTGTGTGACCTAAAGTCGGTGTATAAGCGGTTAGTTAGGAAAAAGAAAAGGGCATATGAACGGAGTAAAATTAGGGAAATAGGAAAAATGAAGCATTGTAAACCAAAAGATTTTTGGAGATTATTTACAAACAGCAAGTTAAGTATAAATACGATATCAGCTGGCGAGTTTTTTTTATTATTTTTCTTCGATGCAAATTAAGTCTAGTGAAGGATTTGATTGGAAACAGGCTTTTTTTGTGTTGAGCATGATTTTAAATCGAATGTATATGACATACAGGAACTCAACTCACGAATTGCTTTGTCGGAAGTACAATCAGCTATTGAGGCACTAAAGCGTGACAAAGACGTCAATAATACCTTATAAATGAATATTTTATTGAGTCGGTTGATATTTTGGCGTCACATGTTGTTGATCTCTTAATTCTATTTTTGAATCTAGACATTTTCCAATTAAGTGATCCGAAAGTATTATTATTCCTATACACAAGAAAAATGACGTAAATGACGTCAATAATTATCGCGGCGTCACTTTAGTAAGCTGTTTTTCCTAAATTGTTTACATCTGTTATTAATAAACGGTTAAGTACTTGGGTGGAAAAACACAGTGTTCTAGGGGACCCTCAATTTGGTTTCAGAAAAAGCAGGTCAACTGTTGATGCTATTTTTGTTCTTAATTCTGTGATAAATAAAGTTATAAGTAGAGGAAATCGGTTGTATTGCGCATTTGTAGACCTCAAAAAAGCTTTTGACAGTGTATATCTAAATGGTTTGTGGAATAAGTTATTTAAGTTAGGAGTTGATTCCAAAATGTTAACCGTAATTCACGATATGTATCAGCAAGTAAGATGTTGTGTAAGAGGGCAATCCACACACTCTGAGTTTTTCTAATGTACGGTAGGTCTAAAGCAGGGCGAAGTTATATCGCCTATTCTTTTTTCATTATTCATCAACGATCTTGAACAATTATTGAAAGAAGGGAGTTTAAGCGACTTAATATTGGAAGACATACCCCTAACTATCCTATTATTTGCGGATGATATGTGTATTTTAGCAGGTACACCAGAAGACTTACAAACTCGTTTAAACATATTATATTCGTACTGAAATAGGTGGCGGCTGCAGGTTAATACTAGCAAAGCCAAGGTTGTACTATTTAGGCGACGTGGTGGCATCAAACAGGGAGAAATATGGAAATACGATGGAACTGACCTAGAAGTTGTAAATGATTTTAACTATCTGGGCACTGTTTTTAATTATACAGGTTCGTTTACGCTAAATCAAACAACCCTCATTGGCAAAGGTAGTAGGGCACTAAATGCCCTTTTATACAAACTTCGTAACTATCCATTTTCCTCTAAAGTTTTCTTTAAAATATTTGACGCTTTCGTTGGTTCAACCCTTAGTTATGCAAGTGAAGTATGGGGATTTTAGTAAATCAAAAGGTATAGAGGCAATACAATAGAAATTTTGTAAACGTATTCTTACAATAAAGGAATCGACACCTTATGTATGTGTCTACGGTGAACTTGGTCGATATCCACTATATGTTTCAAGATATGTACGTATTATAAAATATTGGACCAAGTTACTACCGACAGATAACGTGCTTCTACGAATGGTATATAGAAGCTTAGTAACCGATTGCAATAATGGTATAAGCAATTGGGTTACCAGTGTAAAGACCCTACTAGACAATTTTGGGTTTTCATATGTATGGCAGAATCAAAATGCTGGCAATTAAAAATCATTTCACTTAAAATTTAAAGTAAGGGTTATCGAAGTATTAAGACAGCAGTGGATCAGTGATCTGAGTAACTGTAGTTCTTTAAGTTTGTATAGAAGTTATAAGAGTAGCTTCGTGATTGAGATTTATTTAAATACCCTGCCAAAAATGTACAAGACTATTCTCTCGAAGTTAAGAAAGTCCTCCAATAATCTCCGGGTTGTAACAGGTAGATATCAAAACAATAGAGAAGAGAGAGCTTTACGACTGTGCACTTTCTGTAATTCTAGAGATATTGAGGACGAATACCAGTTTTTACATATAAAGACATACGTACAAAATATGTTTCTCATTACTACCATAAAAGACCTAGCGTGTATAAGTTTGCAGAGTTAATGCAAGCGAGCAGCAAGGGAAAACTAATAGATTTGTGCAAATGCATCAATGAATCTTTCCTGCGTCGGAAAGCACTGATTGATACCCAACATAATCAGCCATAATTTGACAAAAAGTAAATATTGTCATAAAAAGGTCCTTGCCCATAAGGATACTTATTCCTACTCCGGCAGTACACATATTATTGTTCATGTATTTATACTCCTACATATGTAAGAGTTGAACAATTTGTCAACACTATTAGTGTTTTGATTATTTACTAAAACGAAGATACGTTTGGCATGTTCAAAACAATAATGCATTTATATATTGGCATTACAAAAATACGACCTTGTTAATTAATATTGAGTAGTTATACGTGTCTATTTTTGTTACTTCAATAATTGCCATCATATAAATGATACATATGATTAGATAATTGTACCATACATGGTTTTATGATTGTATTTCTTTCTCTGTGGACGCATAAGTCGTTTTGCTTTATTAAAAAGTCCACGTTGTAAAACGACAAATGGAGGTCTAATACTAGTTCAGTCTCCAATTAATCATTATTTATTGTACAAGTAAAAATTGATTCTTTATAAGAGCACGTAAGGATGACACATAAAAAAATATTAAAAAAATAAAAATAAAAATAAATATTAAAAGATTATGTATGTTGCAATAATGTTATTACTATTTGTGATTAAGCGTTTATGAAATATGTATTTCTCACATGATTTCACATTGTATAAAAATTGTTTTAACATGTTTGTTGACGCGAAACTATTGTAGTTTAAGTCAATAAAGTTCTGTTCTGTTCTGTTCTATTTACGGCAGATTTTTTAATCTGTTGTACAACAGTTAAGAATGGTCTTTGATAAAAATTAAAAACTAATAAGTCCATGCAATTTAGGAGCTGTGGATATGGAAAATGGAACATAATGACATAAATGTCATAAGACTAAACATAAAAATGCTAATGTTTTGTTCTTGTTTATTTGTTGTAGTTGTTGTTGTTATTGTTGCGTGTGCGTGTGCGTGTGCGTGTGCGCGCGTGTGTGTGTGTGTGTGTGTGTGTGGGTATTATTATTATTATTATTATTATTATTATTATTATTATTATTATTATTATTATTATTATTATTATTATCATCATCATTATTATTATAATATATTATATACATTATTATTATTATTATATTTCGACCAATGTAATAATTTTGACATGTCAGCCGAGGCTTATAAGTTCATTTGGATAAATTTCAGGCTGAAGGAGATGTTCAATCGCAATTGTATTGGTCATACATTTCAGCTATAAACTTCGTGTTTTAAATTGCTTTATGCAAATGACATTAGATTTGTAAATATTACTTCAACAAATAATAGATCATGACGGGTACCAAATCCCTCCCTCTGCGAATATGTCAATAACGATTCAATACGCGCAAATCAATAATAATTAGGGATGTCAAAGGATACTAAATTTGGTATTCGGATATCCGTCGAACGATCCGAATAGTTAATTCTGATGTTGCAGTCGGATGTGTGCGGGGTTACTAACGTTTCCATTGACATAATTAAATCGTCATTTCAATGGAAATAATTAAATCAACATTTCCATAGGCATAGGCACTTCATCATTTTTATAATTAATAATATAAAAACATTTAATTATATCTTTGAATAAGATATGAACTGAGATCATGGAAAATGATGATAGTTTGGTTTTATGCTGTAATTTAAATAATGGCTTGTTTAATTGGGTGGTTGTTTCAGAGTTATTTGGAAATTACTGTATGCACATTTAATCTTTTTATCATTATAAAATATCTGAGATAGTGTCGATAATGAGAGATTGTGTTCTACATGTATGTATAATTTATAAGGACTATTTCTGTTTATCGCGCATCATTTGGACCTCAATCGGTGTTTTTGCTATATTTTCAATAATACAATAACTCTAAAAAAAAAATTTTTACGCTTCGATATATTCTCCGATCTTTTTGGTAGTATATAGTGTTGGAGATACTTTTTGACATTTCGATCACTATTTGTCTATACTTCCAACGCAGGCCTCTTTAAAGATTATTTGTCATTCTATAAACCCTTCAGTTATCATTTTACGCGAAAGCTGCAGGTAATATTTGTCATTTTCTCGTCTTCTGTTGGACATCACTGGAGTATTAGGTTTCCATGTTGCACACTGTTTGTTCTATACAGTGAGAATCAACATTGTACAGTGTAATGAAAAGTGCAAACAGCCCAGTTTATACATGCTGAATAAAGGAAAGTGAAAATGTTGATAGCACTTGATGGAGTTAGTCAATTAATCAATTATTAAAGTTAATACCATTTAATGGGATGATGATTGAGTACAAGCATCGAGAAATTGATTTTGGAGATGAGCATGGGCAGTAGGGAAATTGTTTTGTGAATTATACAACAGGGGATGAATGCGTTTCTGGTTCTTTTGTTTAACAAAATGATATTTAAAGCTGGGAGCTGATTGAGTTGAGTAAATAGTGCCCGAAACCATGTTGCTGGTGTGTAATACAAAGAAACATGGTGTTTATTGAGGCCCTCTTTCAGTTAAAACCCTGTTTACTGAGAAATTGCATAACTACAGATAAAAACTGTTTTCTTGAATTTTCACTCAATTGATGCAGTACATGTATATAGTGATTACACAGTTAAATAACTCCTTTTTGTGGTGCTTGGCGTGGTATCTTCCCATCCAGAGACGGTGTTTACTTCAACCAGGTATAGTGCTGCCTCCACCTTGGTCGCATTACCAATACAAGTGGGATTATAGAACTTCAAGCCACACTTATTTTACATCGACCAAATCTATGCAAGAAATATCTACCCAATCCAAACGTCGAGGGACCCACTCGGAAAATAGTTTGGGGTCTTCCGTTGCTAAAAATTGCCCGTTGTCATTAATGGATAAATGTGTCTTCCTTGATTACTATTAACTAATTAATTCGCACTAGGAATTGTTTTGATTGTTAGGGTTCGCGGAAATAACTGATTTAATAACTTCATTTTTTGCAAGTGTTAAGACCGCAGAGGTAGAAATATAAGCACTTCAAATTAGCCTCGACGCTGGGTTAACACTTTAGCGACGTGGTTTACGTGGCTCCCAAACTTGCGCGGTTAAGCAACGGTTACAGTGGCTGGTACTTGGATGGGTGACCGTCGGAATGCGCCGGCCTGCGTTACATTTGTGGCAACGGTGGGATAGTCAACTGCCGGACTGGAGTTGCGTGCCCACGAAACTTCTTAGGCCAAGTCTCGGGACGAGACTTCTCGGACGGGAAAATAATGTAACAACCGCAGAGTTCGAAATATAAGAACCTCAAACCAACCTTGCTTTAGCGACGTGGTTTAAACGTCTTCCAAAGCTGCGTGGTTAAGAGAAGATTACCGTGGGGGTGTTCGGTCTTGTCGTTGGAGATTGCTCTGCATAGCAACGCCAGCAGCGTCTACCGAAGTCGTGTAACGAGTGAATATTTTGCAGACGTAGCCGGAAGTAAGTGTTATTTATCGAGAGCTAATCGAGCATGCACAATACAATATTGGGGAGGAAATTTACAAGGGTCGTAACCTAGCTTTAGTTGTTGGTCTTTGTTAACCAATTTAACGTAACTCAATAACTGGAATCATGTTTTCTATATAACAGAGGTGTTCTGTCTGTTGAAATAATGTGGGCAAACAGCTTAACTATTTATAAACCTGAATTGAAACGCTCCCTGACACAATCAATGAAAACAATAGAACCGATAATTATAACCATTGTATATAAATGATAATTATGGGTGTGTTTTATTAATATTTAACTAATTTTGTGACTGTTGTGACTGTTTATCGATCGTTTTTATTTAATTACACATTGGTAATAAATCGAAATAATTGACTATGGAAATACCCATTTAAAAACCATGGGTCAGCAATGAATTGGTTTCATACGTGCTGTATTAATCAACTTATCTGTTAGTATAAAGTCACCATATGTTCGGAAAAAACATTGGAGCACATTTTGTTCAGAAAATACATGTACGAGTTTCCTCATCTTTAATGTTTCTTTCAAATAATATAATGCTTGAAATATATAGCAACAGTATATAACTTGGTTGCGATAGGACGTATTCAACATAGATGTATTTAAAATATCAGACTTCTTTAAGCACCGCTGGCAATGGAAGTATACACACAAAAAACTTCATAAATATTACTTTACATTGATCAAAACATGTATACTAAGGCTGGATGGTGTGTTTCTTGTTAAATTGTGTGCACAAGTGTGTTTAATCTAGTCCTTATTTGCGTTCATAAGTAGGTTTCCTGTTGCATCCGTTGTTAGTGAATGGATTTGACAGCTGTTGCTGTCATGTTTTCAATCTGCAGTGAAGTTATGGTCTTGGCAAATAATTTGTAAATCAAGTAGACTTTGGTTTTGGCTTGGTTGTTGTTGTTGTTGTTTGTAAGGCGCATCGATTTAATTATGGTAATTTTTGCGACGTCCAGATACTAATGGTGAAGAAGGAATCCTGAACATTGCATAGATATACCCACCATTGTACAGCAAGTGAGATATAATATTCCCTACGTGAAATTCTCGCCCTGGCCGGGACTTGAACGTATGCGGTAAGAGATTGAAGAGGTTCGAAATTAAACTATATTAAAGTGAGTGTAAGATCCACACATGTATAATACATGTATATGTATAACAATAAATAACGAGGGTTTGAATTTGATTGGCAAAACAAGTGCGTTATAATTCAAATCAAATGCCTTTATAACATTCTAAAAGGAAGAATGGATGTTCAGCCAGTCTAAGAAACATTTATTTTATACTTTAAATGTATGTTTTAAATGTAGTATTTCATTAATATTGTATGTGTGTATATATTTGTGTGTGTGCGTGCGTGCGTGCGTGCGTGTGTGTGTGTAAATAAATTGATATATTTGAATTGTTCATGCACTAAATACTATTTATAACCTACACTTACAACTAAGTTCTTTGCAGATTATCTTGGTAGTAACAAAAATATTGAGGTAAATTAATCAGCAAATATCGCAGACCCTGGCCAGACAGCTACCAGCCTTTACAAAGCCTTATGAAATTGCGCTTAAAAGGTTTAGATTTAAATAAATTCCAAATTAATTTTGAATAAAACAACTTACCTATTCTTAAACTATCATCACCATCGGCGACACACTGAGCAAATAACAGAAATAAAATAATCCGCACGAAAATCCCTTTCGAATCCATCTCATCGTTAAAAGAGTATATTACAATAAACATTTGATTGGTAAATTACACCAACCGTTGTCGTTGTCACGTGACAATCGCCACTGTTTAATGTTTATCTCCATGGAAAAGAATAAATTTGTTTTCATTTCAGGTTATCTCTATCAGTGACTAAACTATCAGATAATGAACAACGCCACACAGCTTTATGAGTGAACGTAACCAGAATCCGACGAAGGCAAATGATTGGTCTCTTCGGCACATCTAAAATACTTTAATCAATTACAATAATCGTCCGGTTTAAATTCGCCTAGTTAAATACATCGACATGACTGTTTTAGACATTTTTTTTTTTCTTTTTCTCAAACAATATCTAGAGGGTCGTTGTCACAATATATACATACTACATAAAAAGTATAAAAATGAAGTGTAGACAAATTATTAGTGCTACACCTGATGATTGGGATGTTTAATCAATAGTCAACTGATGAAACGAACAGAATCACGGCCATAACAGTGTGTGTGTACTCGAATCTTTCAGTCGTGGACAAACTATAAGTACAGATTAAGTAAAGTTCGAGATCAACCAGAGGTTTGAAATTTGGTATTTTTAATTGCCCACAGTTTCAAAACCGCAATTTATGAATCATACCAGTGGAAGACAAAAAGGTTGCCTCAAAGACTAATCCACGCTGAAAATTTCACTCGAAGAAACAAAACTCAAAATGTGTATTTGGTGTTTTACAACACACCGACACTTGATAAGTCATGCGGCGCCGAATACGATGACAAATATCAGAAAAATATAAATATAAAATATACAAAATATTAGAATGAAAACGGTTTGAGAGTGTGCATGTGAGTCAATCCTGTTAACCACGATAGGGATTCTGGAGGTGAACATTATACATTATACAGTATATCAAATTTAAAGGTGGTAAATTAGTTTTAACCTATTTATTTATAGTCGATTGGGAAACAAGTTCTTTTAACTTAAATTAATCCCTCTCGACTGTCCACTTCCTGGGTAGAACCAGTACTCAGGTACTAAATACCTGGAGCAACGTGCAGTAAACAGTCTTGCTCAAGGACTAACATCAAGTGGTCAGTTTCGGGGTTCGAACCCGGGACCCTCCGATCCGGAGTCCAACGTATTAACCACTAGACCACGAGTGCCGACTTATTAAAGGTGGTATTCCAAGGTTGTCTGTATCGAATACACTTAAAAATGTCTTACGGCTTTATTCTTTATAAACTCATAGGTTTGTCTACAAATATAAGTAAAGACTGTTTTGACTAACTGTGAAACTGACTAACTTTGACTCAATAGTAACTAACTGTGCAGCGAGGCTCAGACAGGAAATACATATCTGTGATGGCGAGTGGGGTGTTCCTTTATGTTTCATATAGATGTATGACATCAATAATATCCATATCGCGTGTACTTTGCGGGTAATAGGTTATTTCGTAGTTTGGTTCAAACTCTCCGAAACTAATTTCACCAGTTTGTAAGTATTAAATACATGTCACAATATAGTATGCTTGTTTGCTGGGGATCTGGGATGTGATGGGATTAGCCGGCCTTTTTGCCGATACTGCGCAGCGGCATTTCTATCATTATAGCACAGGAGCATTTCTATCATTATAGCACAGGAGCACTTATGAGGTGCCCAGGGACTGAACCCGGCCGGTCCATTTTACTGACACCGACGAGTCAGACGTAATGCTGTCCCCTTAGCCCCGAGCGTAGGAGGGAAGCCACTACTACCAATTTTAAAGTCTTTGGTTTGACACGGCCGGTGAATCTGGGATGGATGTCTATATAAACTAATACCGTAGTCTAAGCAAATACCATTTTAAACACTACCTCAGTGCAACTCATGAATAAATGCTCTTTTATGTTCATTTTTTCCAAATCTATAAATAAGCACGATGGGAACTTCCGCTAAAAAATAGATATTGAAGTGACAGCGAAACCGGAACCTCAACTTACCACTACTACTCACAAAGCCATTAAACCATATTATTGACTGATAAAACCACGTTATAGTTTATATGAAATTCATGATTTTCTATAATGAGACACAGCGAGGGTGGGGTCGTATGTGCCCACAGGGGAACAAGCTCACAATTGCTAATGGCATCAGAACACGAGTTTAAGTCGTTGTTTCCGTTTTGTTTGTTGTTGTTGTTGTTGTTGTTGTTTGTGTTTGTTTTTTTTATTTTTTTTGTTTTTTTCTTTGTTTTTGCTTTCGACCTTTGATCTCTTATCCCCCCCCCCCTTCATATTGCACGTAAGAAGTAGCAATTAAATATATCGACGCTGCAAGTTTCGGTTTCCTTTTATCAAAAACCGATCACGTGATTGTTTGTAATGTAAAGAGCCAGCTTTGTGGCATAAAATTGTAAATGGTTTGACGATCGATAAACTTAAATCATGTGAGTTTGTGGGTATTGTAGAGAAGCACGATTTTTCTTTATGTGATAGTGCTTTTGAATAAGACTGATATACAACATTCAATTTTTACCCTAATTTTAAACACAGACAAGTCCAAAAGTTGTGGAGTAGTCCTATTATACACAAAAGATATTTCTAGAGGTATATTTGTTGTAAAAATCACTATAATACCTTAGTCTGGTTACAATTATGCCATGACTTCTTTTACACGTAGAACGATTTTATGTGATATAATGTTTTAATGTCAATTTGTTGGAATTATTGCAAAATGATAAAAAAACAATTGTTGATGCTTCGCCTCAAAGACGACGCAAAAACTGGAATAGGTAAACAGGCTAAGGCAATACGGGAGCAAGTTACAAAGACATATTTGAAAGTTTGACTGACAATTGGTTTATTTAAGGATCAGCACATACATTTGTATTTTATCGCGACCCCGTCATGTTGCCCAAGCATGATTAAAAGTGGGAACTTATCAGGTATCCAATTTCGATTACCTAGTTACATAGCTAAGGAGCTTGGAAAGATGGATAATTTCGTATTTTTGGTCCTACTATAAGGTGAATATGTAAGTATGTGAATTTTACCGCCTAACATTAATCCTAGGGTCACCTTATGGTTGTACGGCACTGGACCCCTGTTTACCCCCCAATATGGGGTGTATAGTTGAATGTTCTGGTGTCTTGAAGGTATGAGTTTTAGGCTGACATCTTCCAACTGGTGCAACGAAATTGTGATTGGAAGGGGTCTGCCTATGCCCATATCATTTTTCAGCTCATGTATAAGGGCACGATAAAGTATGTATATAAAAGGCCAATTTTACTTTATTTTAAAGTTACCATTTAATGTTTTTGAGATGTTACATCTATAGAAAAAAAGTGTGATATGACAGCACGTGTTGCAGACACTCTCCGTTTTACATATCGTTCGATGAAATTGTCCCGCCTTATCAGAAACCCATTGGCAGTGGCCGTTGTACACTAATGATTGGTATCAAATATGGCACGCTACGGGATAAAAACCTACTGTCGCGAAATGTAGTATGGTTTCGCTGGGTATATAAAAGTAATTCTTTGCTAGCTTCAGCTCGTGTTCCAATTAAGGATAATATAAAAGTCCATATCCTTATCATTATTGGTTCAAAGCAAGAAATATTGACAATACATACCAGATAATTAATATGTATTATTGACGGCTCTTAATGAGTTGATGTTGGATGGGAATTAATCAATTTTAATCTATGAAATCTGAGTTGAGAGAATTATGACCAGAAAGAGAATTGGCAAATACTGAGTACATCTATAATTGATCAATGCTGCTGCACATCAAAATTAAAATCGGCCCTCCTAGTCCTAAGTCAGTGACCACGTGGGTACCATTCCCGTTATGGGGTAAGGGGTGGGGGGTATGGCGGAGAGAACTTTCATGTGGAGGGCTCTTCCAGCTGACCTGCAGCGCGCCGGTGGTTCTAGTTGTGTGTATATATATATATATATATATATATATATATATATATATATATATATATATATATATATATATATATATATATATATATATATATCTATATATATATATATATCTATATATATCTATATATATATCTATATATATTAGAGAGTAGTAGAGGGGTGTAAGAGGGAAGATAAAGGGGCGGAGATAAGGTGTGAGAGAGTGAGACAGGGAGAGAGAGAGAGAGAGGCAAAGAGAAGGTCAAGTAACACGATAAAAATGCAACGTACTAGGACAAGGTTCGTTATCTGTATGTACATCCCGGATTGTTAACACATTTGTGTTCTTTTGTAATAATGTATTATGTTTACTATTTGTTTGGCATAACAGCGCCTGTTCTTATCTCGGGTACAAGCACATACTAACCATCTTTATGTAAACATTCGATCATTAACATGATGTCAAATACTGTGTGACTACTTAGTGTACAGTTTCTTTGCAATCATTAAGAATAAATCTACGGATATTTTTTTTAAAAAAAAAAAAGCAGCAAAATAGTCACCGTAAAATAAAATTATATCTTAGATAATAAAGTTGCTAAGTTTAGTAAAAGTATGGATATTTAAAATAAAATAAAATAATAAGGTGGTATTATGTTCATAATGAACTTGCTGAAGTTGAATAAATCTGCAGGCATAATTAAACAATAGTGACAATGAAAGTATTTAAACTTAATTATTTATGGAAACAAAATAATCGCTGCGAGCAGGATTCGAACCTGCGCGGGTATAACCCATTTGATTTCGAGTCAAACGCCTTAACCACTCGGCCATCACAGCTGTTGTCCATTCCTGTCACAAATGACAGATCTCTTTTTTACAAAACCTACAAGACAAACGCTTATCTATGAACTTAAAAACTTAAGTGATAACTATTTAAGCATTTTAGAGAAGATATTGATCTATTATTATGTGAACCTTGTGTCAGATGAAAATGAAATTTCAACGCAAAAGAACTCGCCAGTGACCTTTTTATAACACAATCAGTTGACCCTTTCACACTCCGTGTAGCATCAACATGTATAGTGGGACCTACAGCTGTTTTAAAGCGTGTCTTTAGTTATCAGAAAAAAATGTTTACTATGTTTTCCTTATAAGCTTTATAAGTTACATGACATTTATTATCTAAAAAAAATCGCTGCGAGCAGGATTCGAACCTGCGCGGGTATAACCCATTTGATTTCGAGTCAAACGCCTTAACCACTCGGCCATCACAGCTGTATTGTGCTACTTTTTGTCATCATTAATTTAACGTTATCGCATGAACATTTACTTTCATTTTAATATAACAAAAGGGTTCATGTATGTTTAATGATCAAAACAATATAGAATATAAATATTTACCTGTCGTATATTGAATTATCGAGTGACACAGTTAGGCAAATCGGCGATACTATTTATAGCTTTCCGTTACCGATTGGTATTGCACAACGATTACGTAAGAACAAAACTACTTTTTTGCATCAAATTTCCGAAAAACCAAATCGGTAGAGCGTAAGCTTGATCACATTGTGGCTCTGGTCCAGAAAGAAATGTGTAAACGTTTTGCCTTCTATTTCTACAAAAATGAAATGATGAGATCCTATTTGCAATTTGTATGTTCATTTCACAATATACATATGTGCTTGTAATTTTGTGTCTAGCCATGTCGATCTGAAATTGTGCGTGAGTTGGGTTTCAAAGAAACGCATTTCAAAATCCCTAAATTATTTAAAAAAAATAAAATATAAAATAAGTAAGAGATCAAAACAATTTAAAGGCATAAAGTTAAATGCATGTATTACCCTGAAGTTCAAATCTGATAAATGTGTTAAAAGTGGCGTGCGACAGTATGGACTTTTTTCTCAACTAACAAAATAAGTCATTGTTACCTGAAAAGGTTCTGAAAATTGCTATGTTCATTGATGCCCTGGATTTATGCTAATAATGACGCATTAATCCCCACTCGTTATTGCAAATAGGTTTTTCTAATCCGAGCCACGCTGCATATAGATAGCTATTTTGAAACAAAGAAAATCACGTGACAACTTACTCTTCGTGTCACATTATATCGTAATCCAGATTTAATCCGCCGCAAAATGTAGTTTTTATTGCTGTTTTTATTACATATGATTGTCTTCTTACAGATTTTAATCAGTATCTTTGTTATTTTAAACTGGTAAGAGTGTTTTTAGGAATTAGGGAATAACAACATAAATAGCATTTTTGTGAAATTTTTAGTTATTGTGCTATACAGTGTCTTAAAAACACATGCCAGCTTTAAGGCGTGTCACTATAATCCCAAACGAACTGCTTAAGCTAAATGTTGTTATTGTTGTTATTACCAATTTTCACACCTCATTCTTATTCAGTAATTGGGCTTCTCTTTCTGTTGACTTCATTTGGTAAACTTGTTTTTTATCGTTTAATCTGATGCATTATTGTCTTTCTATTATTGTGTTGTGCTTCATTATTATATAAGTGTGCTTACAGTAATTTTGAGTTAAATAATACTAATATTGTTCAAAAAACATTTTCTATTAGAAGGCATTTTTAAATATTTTGTCAGTAACTTATTCAGCCAAATATTTCAATTTTCTTTTAAGATAAAAAATCATGGTTGGAAAGGCACATGGCATGATCACATGACATAGCTACAGAAAAAGGACCATGTAAAGTTTATATGTAATTGGCTGGTTGCGTTGCGAACGGAGCAGTTCCCTATAGAGTTTTATCTTTGGAAAGAAAGAAACTAAAGACTAAAGATATGGCAACCAAAGTGACAACATTCGACTTTCAAAGTTATTCCGGAATCCAGGTTAATAGAAATTCTAATTGTGATTGTATAAACGTGTATGCCGGATTAACAGAAGAAGTAAAACATATTATTTAAATATTTAAACGAGAAAAAGTCTTGGACTCACAAGCTACAATCCCCAAATAGAGAATCACAGCACAACTGTATCATTGCGTCAGATACATCCGAAGAGTTATCGTACCATATTCGGAATTTCCCGAGGAGTTCCGATTTATTTTGATATATTTCAGGACGTTTATGTTCACTAAGAAAAAATATGAGTGACAGGATAATATTTACAAGAGAGCATTGGTGCAAAGCATCAAAAGTCGCCGTTGAATTCCGGTTCAATAATGGAACGTTTTGCCTAACAACAAACCGACTAAGAAACAGCAAAGCCAAGTTGTCATAAAACGATTTATAATGCCGTCAAAGTTGCATATAATATATGCAATAACGAATTGCCATTGGACGCATGGGGAAAGGTCCAAATACAAACGATAGAATTAAGCATAACATTTTACTTGTGCACAATACATCGTCACGACAAATGCACTTCAAATTAAACAGATCATACGTACACATATGAAACAGTAATCATGTCAAGTGACAGTGATGTGTAGCAAATTTATAAACTACGACAATCTAATTTAATTCTGATTTTCACCAAAACTGAATAATAACCGAAATTCAATGCACGAAAACGCCGCACTTCACTTGTTTATAAAACAACATGGCGCCATCCATAGGACATTTCCAGCAACCACTACCTATAGACGCCGCGCGACGATAATAAACAATAAGTAGCAGACCAAAAACATTAATGGCACAATTTTCTTCGGATGATGTCACTGTCATTTTCATTCATTTATTACCCTACTTCGTATAGATAGTTTCCATTTGATGTCATCGACACTGATAAAACAGTTTAAGACAGCCATCTTTGTGGGCAGAAGCTAATGCAGGCCGAAATTAGGAAATATGTGCTGTAATAAACTCACCACTGTGTTTTTATTTTTCAGTCTATTTTACTGAATTTTATATCAAATTAAACAGCTTTTATAAAGTATTTTAAATATCAAAACTATATTTAGATAGTTTAAAAGGTTAAAGAAATACAACCGAAAATGATACACTGTTCATTTTGTTTTAAGTATTAGCCAATAGTTTTATTTATTTCTGTGTATTTATTCTTTGTACATTTATCAATTGTAAAAATATTGTATTCTAAAAATATGAATTTCAAGAGCTTTCCAATGGTGAATAGCTTTTAATTTTCGGACCACACATGAAGAAATTACAAGAAAATAAAATTTACCCTTCTATACAATTCATATGAAAATCCCTTGAAGTTACCATCAAAGATGGCTGCCAAGATAAGGGATTTTCACTGATGTGGAAACTATCTATACACTGCATAAAATGTGCCTTTATTATATTTAGTTTTGAAAAAAAAATAACGCTGCGAGCAGGATTCGAACCTGCGCGGGTATAACCCATTTGATTTCGAGTCAAACGCCTTAACCACTCGGCCATCACAGCTGCTGTAAAAAAAAAAACTTATCATATGTTCCTATCTCATTTTACAATTAATGAAGAGTAGAGTAGATATAATTTATTTTCTTGTAATTATACGTATACACGTTTTGTGCCACAGCTGGCTTGTTTCATTTACACATTTCCAATATCACGAGACTTGCAGAGCGACTTAGATGTTTGTGCATTGGGTGAAATCATTATTTTATTTATTCAGGACTATTTACACTATTTTGTGTTTACGTGTTTTAAATTGATGCAGAATTCCAGCCAATCCATATTTTTATAGGTATATTCGTTCTTAAAGTCACGAACAGCTGTTTTGGTTTTTCATAGTACTTTCGATTTATAACGTCTGTTAACGTCGAACATTCATTATTATTATTGGTTTAGTGGTAGTAGCAATAGTAGTAGTAGTTGTAGTAGTAGTTGTTGTATAAGTAGTAGTTGCAGTAGTAGTAGTTGCAGTAGTAGTAGTTGCAGTAGTAGTAGTAGTAGTAGTAGTAGTAGTAGTAGTAGTAGTAGTGGTAGTAGAAGTTGTAGTAGGAGTATTTCAAAGTTTACAAAGAGCCTTAATAATATTGTGTCTTTGTACGCGCACATTTTGCGTATGCAAACTAAGATGAATGAAGTTGACTTGACTTGACCTGAATTGGCGCTAAAAAAGTTTTGTTTCATAGAACATGGTCACAAACAAAACAAACAAAATTGTTTCAGAAAATTACACTAAATATAGACAAGTCTGTGTTTCATAGACATTTGATATATTCATTTCAGCGTAAGCAGAAGACTATGCCACTACCATTTTAACGACTTTGGTATGTTTCGAACCTGGGACCTGCCACAGGAGATGTATGTATGTATGCTGTTGTTGTTTTTGTGTCATTTCGCACCGACAAAATTATGGTCATATTGGCGACTTCCAGCTTATTATTGGCGGAGGAAGACCCCAGACTTATGTCTGGATAGAACCACTGATGCACTGCAGATTAGATGGAACATGGTCTAGGCCCAATCGGGACTCGAACCCACGCGGTGAGAAACCGGGGAGTTTAACCGCTCAGCCACGGGCGACCCAAGAAATGGGATTGGGGTAGGATTTGCCGGCATTTTCACCGATACTGTGCAGCGACATTTCTACCATTATAGCACAGGGGCACTTATGAGGTGCCCAGGGACTGAACCCGGCCGTTCCATTATACTGACACCGACAAGTCAGGCGTTATGCGGTCCCCGTAGCCGCGAGTGTTAGGAGGGAAGACACTACTACCAACTTTAAAGTCTTTGGTTTGACCCGGTCAGGGACTGAACCCGCGACCTCCCGATCCGCAAGCCGACGCTCTACCAATTGAGCTATTGCGGCTATTTCCCCAATAAATGTATAATAAATAAATGTATAATAAATATAAGCGAAAGTGTGTTTAATAAGTGTGTTTAATAAGAAATAGCCACTAAATATAAAGTAAATAGTTTCATTGGAAATGGTCACAAAACATAAAGCAAAATTGCTTCATGGTAAATAGACACTGAATACAAACGCAGTAGTGTTTCACATTTTTTTTATTGTGTTAATCATACAAATAGCATTATTCGTTAACATAATAAATGGAACATGTTATCAATAATGAAATCATTATACTCGGTATATAAATAAAGTATAAAGTTAAACATGAAACAAATAAATATATGTGTAAACTTTATAGCAGATACCATGCTATGAAAATGAATGATTAGATGAATTCTAAAGGCACATGTAGTATTTCAGAGTCACTAATGACTTATAAATACCAGTAGAAATAGTACAAAATATTGTGTGTGATTTATTTTATATAAAATTTAGATTAGGCTTAAAATAGAGTATTTATAAAACTCAAAACATTTTCTTACTATGTGATGCTATACTAATGATATAGAAAAATTGTCTAACATTTTTATAACAAAAATCTTAATTGACTAGTTAAATTTGCATTTAGAATGTGCCTTGCGTGATGATAAAAGTAGTGCTTCAGCGATGTTTGCAACAAGACAGTAACAGCAGTATACGATGTTCGTTCTATTTTTAACATTCTTTCTTTTGAACAAAAATCAAGGAGATAAGCACTACTTATCTGACAGGGTAGCAATGTTAACAAACATTTGTGATAATGTATATACAATCATGGATTTCTTAATAAAAATGATTGCATGAATCATATTGCAGACATAGTTCAAAATGAATGCTGGTCAACTCGGCACCTGGTAAACTCGGCACTTGGTGAACTCGGCACCGAGAATAGTGAATTCGGCATCCGGTAAACTCGGCACCTGGTAAACTCGGCACCTGGTGAATTCGGCATTTGTATATTATTCTTTTATCTCTTTGCTTCTAGACAATTTGGCAATATTTATTGTTAATCAATGTATGACCTATACTGTTATCATGGAAATGTCTGTTTGTGAAGAAAGGTGAATTTTCAAAGTAACTTATTACGACCACATTTATCAACAGATACAAAATAATTCATTGGCTACTGGCTTAACATTTATTTTTGAATTGAATTAGTTGATATAATTTTTGTAAGAATTTATCTTTCTATGAAAATTTTACAGTACCTTTGATGTTGAGTATACGTAAATTTATTGTAAATACAATGCAGATTTATTTATTTCTATTTCTTATCTTTTATATTTTATTTTTATATATTATTTGCATAATGGTTTATATCTTTTTAAAAAAAGAGGTGCCGAATTCACCACATTCGTAATGCCGAATTTACCAGGTGCCGAGTTCACCAGGTGCCGAGTTGACTATTTACGCAGGTGCCGAATTCACCAGATGCCGAGCTGACTTGATTCCCTCTAGCACATACACACACAAACGATTTCGCAAGTTTTTTGTTTGTTTGTTGTTTTTGGTAAGGGAGGTAACTACAGCTTGTACAACAGAACATTTACATACAGTAGTTTCCCTTGTCTCTTCAATACTACGTCATATGAATCATATGCATACAGTCGTATCACGCCATACGCATGTGTAAACGAACTGGTCACACCTCAGTCAGCCAACATTGCATCAGTTACATATGGGATGGAATATCGAAAATATTGGATGAGCAAAAAGGGCACATCGTACACCCCAATACATCAAGCCAATGATAAAGAAACAATACAAACAACTCGTGTATATAAGAGTAGCGCATGAATGTACATACCGACAGCAACAAAATAGTAAGCAAAGATAATGAAGACAAAAAGAAAACTTTTTCCGCACTTTATCACATTGCAGAGTGAACAAAAGTAGTTTCAATGAAGGGTTAGGACAATTGTTATAAACTAGCTTTCTATCGTGAGAATAAACAGGGCGTTTGGCGATTGAACTTAAGATTGCGCCAAAACGAAATGCAATAATAAATCATGAATGTGTGGTATTTTTGTGTTGTATTTCCCAAAAAAAAAAAAAAAACGTGCACTTGTTATCTTAATTTTATGAGCAAGTGTTAAGGGTGAATGTGTGCGCGTGCCAAAGCGTGTATGTATGTACATACGTACGATTATAAACACTTATAGAGTCTATGTATATAGAACTATCCTCCTGGACTGGATTGTGCAAAGCAAGCATTACATGACTCAACAGAGTGACATAGTTGTATTACTTTATTAAATCCTTACTATACAGCTTTAATCCCCGATATCAATAAGCGTCAACTTTAATCCGGTATAAGAATACAACAGAATGTGTCGTCTGCTTTTGTTATCGCCTTATACGGGATCAGTACAACTCTGCTATAATAATCATCGTCATATATGATTCTTAATTAATCGTATAATTCTGTTATATTCGTACTCAATATATTACTGAATATATGTCGATTATAATTTGTATAAAACAAACATTGGCATGTACATGTATTAGCACGTATTTAATGAATGTCATTAATTTAGATCTATGTTTGAATAAAACAACATTCCTTGCATACTCTGTTAAGCCTTATATTAAGCCGGTATTTACATTTATAAATTTTAGGTATTACATGTATATATAAATTTATATATATCACAAAAGTGGTCGACACAGTAATCAAATGAACTCAATAAAAATCTTTTATCACTAACACAATAGCAGTTTTCACACTTAACAAGTTCAAAGTGTTTCTGGATTTGTGTCAAGTGGGTTCATGGGATAAAATTGCTTGCGGACATTACACTTTACTCCTCAATTACCGATTAACACAATCATAATAAAGATAACAGAAATTTGCACAAAATGTCATGTACTATTGTTTAAACTGGCACTCGTGCGCATTCGAATTTCCGTAAACGTTTTACAAACTGGTCAAAGGGCATATTGTACTCCACGATCTTGGTTTGTTTGTTTATAGTTTGAATGTTTATTCAAAATCAACCAGAGAGGTCGTACGATCCATGCGAGAAACAAAATTACAGACAGTACAAACCATTAGATAATAAAATATCTAAGATTTGACATTTTACATTTCGAATAGCAATAAGTGCCAGTTAAATGCCGCGATGCTAAAACAGCATACACAATTGCAAATATTACAAACTGACATTTAATAATTGAGTCTTTTCAACAGATAAAAATAACTATGTATTTGAACAATATAAACCAAGTAAGGTATAAAGAATACGAAAAATTCAAGACCCATACACACGTTTTGCTATAAAGTCAGTTTACCGAAGGTTTATCAAATTTAAGGATATTTTTCTAAAATACTTTAACATTAAAAAATTAACAATCAGTCAAATGGCATAATTGTATAATCAATTATCGTTCCTTTAAACATGCATGGTGTAAACCATTCTTGTAATATAAAGGATGTATACAAATATCTTGAACCACAAATGGGTTAAAACTGACTAGAAATTAATTTTCAGTGTAATTTATCATAACCTCAGCATGTTGTATTGCATATTTTCTTCCGCTAACCTTAACAACTACCTAACATTTGATAAAGATCTATTCTGCATACATTTCATAAGATAGATACGTCATACAAACCAGCACATCCTTAATTTCCCCTCCCATTTATATCGCATGAGGAAACAACAACGAAACACGCGTCATCACTTAAGTATTTTGCCCCAAACACATAAAGTGTTTTGAGATAAGAGACTACAGTGGCGTAGTTTTTTCTAGAGTCTGGAGGCACGTGCCTATTCATTTTGACCATGAACAGAAAATCTTAAAGCCATTGCTTTGGTCAAGTTAACGAAATTGTTACAAAATAAACAGAAAAGGTTTCTTAATTCACCTTTTTCATACAGGGCAGAAAATATCACCAAGACCCCCGCTATTTTACAACTAAACATTTAAAGCAACTTAAAGTAACCTTTTTTTTCAGGCGAGCTATGCCCCTGACCCTGGTGGTTTTAAAATCTCCACTTATCAGGGACGGATCAAGGGAGAGGGGATGCGACCCCCACCCCACCCCCCACCACCACTATCAACCAGGTAAAAGGGTAGAGTATTGAAAACACACACATGTAAGCTTAAAAATACTGAGCTTTTAAAGTAGATTTCGTCTGTTGACTGTTTAGGCCGAAGTTAGGGTCCCTAACTGTGAATGTATATCTAGAATTTACTGCAATAAAATTAAATGGATCTTGATCCATACCACCACCATCCACCCCTAACAACATTTCTTGGATCCACCCTTGTACTTATATCTATCATTTTTATCCGAGTCAAACAGTGTGGATCCTGTTTAATTTGAAAAGAAAAGTTACTTTTTAATGAGTACAAACAAAATTTGCTTCTCAAGGAAATTATCGGACATTCTTTAAGTCTTAACTCTTAGCCTGTTAAGCGGGAATTGGTCAGATATTGACTAATAGTGTAGATCTCTATCAGACATTTGCCACTGGGATCTGTATGAACATTTCTACACTAAATGTATGCTGAAAGATTCTATCAATAACCGGTATTATAGCAGCAAAGAGTAGTAAGCAAATAAGTAAATAGATTTAGTATTGGTAAGGTTATTAATGTTTGTCGCATTGCAAGAATCGGTGGGGCAACCAGTGTCCTCATCCAGTGACATTCCACTAGTAATAAAACTGACTGACAGATCACCTGAGGAGTGGAGAAATACCTCAGTGACTCGGTAGGGTCGGGTCGCTAATATGGTAGGTATAACTCATGGCCATTTTCGCTACCTGTCATAGCTCGATAATAGTCATCTATTCAAACATTATTGATCAATGTGTGTTTCTATGCAACCCCATTGTCTGTACTGTCAATATTAGTGTATTTACCTTAAACGATCGACCACAACCAGTGATGAGTGGACATAAAGACATAAATCGGTTAATGTTTGGCACCATTTCATCACAGTCCGTCAAAACTCGCCGTGATTGTCATAGTTGCAATTAGTTCATTATAAGCTTATTATGCATATGCTGATCGTAAATTAAAGTTGAAAGTAAAGTCATTTTAAGTTGCAACATGGAGCACTGGTTTATCAATGATCGTTTTTTTTAAAGTAGAACATTTCTAACCAAGTCACCCTTCTGAATCCAGACTTCTTTCTGCCTGCGTCTGTCGAAACGTAGATTAAAATGCTCAAGTTAGACGAAAACGTATAATAATGAAAAGTTTATCAAAAAGCACATCGGAACACTTGATCTACGGTGTTCATATGTATGTATGTAATCATGAATACCAAAAATAACAGATCTATGCATGGAAGCATTTTTATTTTACACACATGGCACGCCCCGGTGTCACATTATCTTCTCTTACATGAACACTGACACTACCACCCACGTGTTTTGTTGCAGGCCTTGGTAAGTTTATATAGATCTGCATTGATTTTATAACCACCTTCTAAGAAGACTGCCTCCTTTCACCACGAAGACTTCAGACTTAGTACGACCTCACCATCCTTTTTTGTTGCATACCGACACAGAATCGTCTCAGTTTGCAGTTACAGTAACTTTCAAATCGCGAACGATTTCACTTTTTTGAAGCCACCTACTTGCTGTTCATAGGCGTCGCCCAAATATTTCGCAGTGTCAGTTAGTTGATTCAACAAACCGAACAGTCCCTGTATATGATGTCTGAACATTGCAGCAGTTTTCCTTGATGTATCTGCCTCATCTTCCTCCCCGTCCTCGCTGGAAACTTCACTCGAAACATCCGTGTCCGAATCATGACTCGAACTTCGTGTCGTCACTCGAACCGGACCACCACCGTTGATGATTTCGCTTTTTATAGCGTTGATCATCACATAATGATTGTATAAATCCTCACCATGACAACTGGAGACTGGAAGCAGCGACATGTCGTCAGGTGAGCCACTGCTCGCACCAGTTTGTGAAAGATCCATATCCCTTAACCGGCATGGTACCATCACTTTGTCGTCCATTTTGTTCACTGCGTCCACAAATTTATTTAAAACCGACATCAACGACTGCCCAGCGGCATTATCTGTTTCACGTAAATGAGCCATTTTGTGTTTTAAAAAACAACAACACAAACAGAAATACCCCCGATCAATACGATAACAAGTTTACCAATACACTGTTTCCTAGTTCGTTTAGCGTACGGAAGGCATGAACTGACAGCATGCGCTATTTTGACAGCGTATTGGAATCTATTTTTGGAAAGGGGTGTCAGTGTGTAAAACTATAACTTGTTTTATCAGTTAACTAATAAACTTGCATTGACAAAATGAACTTTCTAATGATGTATCACTTATATGTTAATAAAAGTTATAAATTCAAGTATATACCCTATTCAAACAAATGTAAATGTATTCGACAACTTGTGACCCCCTCAAATAACAATGGATCGGTCCAGCAATACAGTAACCAAGGTCAGGCGATATGCAAACTCGCAGTTGATTGGCTGAACCGTTAAGTTATGCGGGTCAAAACATATCCCCATGATTTCTACACGCCGTTACCATGCTGGTGTTGTAAACACAGGTAACTATTTTGAAATCGATGAATAGATCATAGACTGTGTAATGTATGTTTGTATTAATGATTCTGGATACATATACGTACTTTTAAGTTTAAAGCCACGATGTACGTATTTACAAAAAGTGGTACTGTAGTTAACACGTAATTCTCAAGTGGGGTCTTGGGTGACGAAACAAATTCAGTACTATCGCAAGAGTACATGCGTTATGGGTCATACTTCTACTGGCACACCCTACTTCTTTCACGGTCTGTACGCAATTTTGTACCCGTTTCACAGCGCCGGTTTCCGCTAGGTGAACAAAATGTGTATTTTTGTCTTAGCACACTAAGGATAATTGTTAATAGACTCAATGTATATAAATTAAAGAAACATGTACCACGGGACAGCATTGTATTTAGTTAAGCAGTTGTACATGTGTTTCGACAATTATTTTGCTTATTATTCTAAACGAACGAGAAAGCTCAAATGAAGACGTTAGTATGTTGATCAAAGGCTTACGAGGACAAAAGGAAATGTAGTATTTATTTAGCCTGTTTAAGGTATAATATATTTTCTTTCTAACATAATTATGACAACAAAAAAGAGACAAGTCGTGCTATGTCCTTTTGCAAAATAACACCATAGGTTCGATTGATTAGAAAGAGATGATAACGGGGTCCGATTTAAAGGTGTATTCCGACAATTTAGACCAAAGTTTTGTTGCCCAGGTAACCAAAGAAATAATATTACCAGAAAAGATGATGCGATACGCTGTTTATTGATGCCCTACATCTAGGTGAAAAGTGAAGTATAACACTTCACTCGTCATTATTTATAAACATGCATTTCCTGTTTGAACAACGCTGCACAGTTAACTATTTTTTAAACGGAGAAAAACCACGTGACCACTTACTTTTGAGACCACATTATATCATCATCTAGATTATTCGCTCCAGATTTTAGTAGAAATTCACATACATGTGCATATGTATAGATTTGGAAAGAATGGTATTTTTGGACGTTTTATTTTCGCGCTTTGTTCAGTCTAACAATCAGGGCAGTGTCCAAAATCGTCTTTATTAAGTCTTAAGCATGTCTGATGAGTCTATGCAGAAAGAATACCCATATTCCTCAAAATTTGTGGAGCTTGTTCATTGTATTTGGTTTAGGCAAACTATTGGATAGCACCTTTAATTATGACAATTTACTGAACAAAATAAAGTCTTCCGTTTAAAGCAGCTCGGACACATTTTGTCATATTTGCTTTTTTACTTGTGTTATATAAATATTATGTCTGATTTTAGTTTATATGTGAATATGTTGTCCTTCAAAAGATTGCCTTGTTTTAAAAGTGGTATCCGACCGCTTGTCTTCATTAGATTCACGTAAACCTGGATTGGGAAATTGGGGCATAATTTCTGCTAAAAGTCAAACCTAAGTCTTACAAAAGACGATTTTGAGCATTGTCTTAATTGTAAGACAGTAGAAATGGTGAACTGAATCACTCTACATGTCCATTCTTTCTTAAACTATAAATAAGCCTGATTGTGATTTCTGCTAAAAATAGACATCGACGTCAGGGCAGATTACCTGAATGATTATATAAAGTTACGGGTCGCGTGATTTTCTTAGTTTTAAAAATAGCTTACTGTGCAGCGTGGCTTAGATAGAAAACACCTATTTGTAATGGCGAGTGATGTGTTATGTTTTTCCCATGTATGTAGGACATCAAATTTCAACATTTTGCGAGATCTTTTCAGGCAACACTAATTTATTTGGTTCTTTCATAGAAGAAAAATCTGGTCCAATCTGTAGGACACCATCGTTAAGGTAAGGATAAGCAAAGGTGTAGCAAAGCTTTTGGAATATTTCAGCCTTTGAAATATTTTAGCCGCTTTAAGCTTATCAGCCATGTTTATATTTGAACTGCGCATACGTCATGTGTATACGTCATGTGTATACGTCAGTCATAAAAATTACACCGATTGGCTCGATAGCGAGTCTACCGACTCAATCATTTGAATACTCGGGGAACTTTGGGTTATAAGTCATGTAGTGGTGTACTTTCGTAAAAATGTGATAAATTCGTTTGGGACACATCCCATGTGAATGCTGTTTATTATAAGCTTACCGTGCTACAGTGTATAAACCCGTTCACGTGTCACCAGAAGTGTATACATGTACTTCTTTTGTCATCGAAGACGGCACTGTAAAGAATTTCATCAGAATCGTAGCCGTCATTAACCGGTCTTACGTTACCATCATATATGTCCAGCATGATGTTGACAGTGTGTAAGTCGGATATTTTTATGCTTGTGAGATCGTTTCCGTTCGTTCTGCGACGAAATACCCGTGCACGTGCTTCATAAGCTCAGGAGCGCGCACCGGTACATGTTTCACAAGGGTTTCTTGTCATTGTCAGAATCGTGGCCTCCATTAATGGTGCCATGTTACATAATAATAATTATGCAAACGGTCAAAATTACCAAAAGAAAACAATCATAATATTCAGTTCTAGATCTAGTACAACGGTCTGTGCATACAGCAGCTTCCATGATTTACTGATGTAATACAAATTATTAAAGATCCAAAACGATTGGTGACTTTTGACTGGCAGTTATGCATGAACACGATTATTGAACCGTGCAAAATCGCACTGTTAACTCCAGAAATGTGACTGAATTTGTAATTGGAGTCGCTCGAAGGATAATGACAAGTCATAATGATAAGATGTTGTTGCTGTTGTCGTTGATGCTGATAACGATGATGATGGTGATGAGAAAGAGGAGGAGGATGACAATGATGATTATTATTATAATGATGATGATGATGATGATGATGATGATGATGATGATGATGATGATGATGATGATGAAAGTCGTGATAATTTCTTTTCAGCAAGCGGACAGAATTGAAGCGACCGTAAACGTTGACAGGTGTACGTACCCATGGCACACATAGAAGGTGTATTACAAGTAAGCGTTGGATAATGTTTCTATACAAGATGAATGTGTCGTGGGTCATGTTGCCACACTCGACTGCGCAAATATCAGCCACATATCATCATACACCCTGGAAGATATCATCACTTAGGCGCCTTTTCTGCCACATACCAAACAGTGACATTCATTTTTCACGAGGGCGGAAGCTGCATACGGAATGTGCCGATCTTATCCGGAAACACACAAGGCTGTCACGAAATCACATGACACCGGAATTGGCCTTGCACCTTATTACTCCAGAATGCATTCTGTGGACCAGTGATGGCCTAAAATCACCTTTCAGGGACCCATTTTGGGCTTTTTACTGGCCCGGAGGGCAAGTGCTGACAAGGTACCGTTTCTAAATCGTGATATCCAAAAGTTTGCCTATATCAAAACATTTTACAAAATCTTACTTCTAGTTTGGGGAAATTGGACATACCATCTTCATATACTCGTAATTAAGTCTAAATAAAGACAGTTTTGAACACTACGTCAATTGTAAGCCACTTCAAATTGTGAAATGTATAGCTTTGAATATTCATGATTCCAAAATGTAGAAATAAGTACGTGGTTTTCCAAGTTTAAAAATAGTTAACATTGCAGTGTGTCTCGGATAGAAAATACATTTTTGTAATGACAAGCTGGATGTTATGCATTACTTTTTAACGGCGTGACACCAATAAATAACATTTTGCGGAATCTTTTCAGGTAACAATAATGTATGTTGTTGCACGAGAGAAACATATTTTAATCCAAACTGTCCAATACCAGCTTTAATATCAAATGTAATATGCACGCCAATTTCTGTGAAAGTATGACCCTAAAAATAGCTTACCAACAGTTCTCATTTTTGTGGTTATTATTTATTTACATGATTATACTAAGGGTCTTAGTGGCCCAGTGCAGGGATGGATCCGTTGGAGGGGATGGGGGATGCACCCCCTACCCGATGAACCACTTAATAGAGTGAAGATGTGAAACATATACATGTAAGCTTAAAAATACTCAACTTTTAAAGTAAATTTTCTCTCTCTCTCTCTCTCTCTCTCTCTCTCTCTCTCTCTCTCTCTCTCTCTCTCTCTCTCTCTCTCTCTCTCTCTCTGTGTGTGTGTGTATACAGGGGCGGATCCAGAATCTGTTGGCGGGGGTGGGGTGAATCAAGAGTCATTCTACTTTATCGCTGTAGAATCTTGATTCACCCCCACCCCGCCAAAATTTTCTGGATCCGCCCCTGGTCCAATGGCGGTTTATTTGATCTATTTCAATTCGAAATATAGAGTTTACTTCATAGGAGTGCGTGAGCAGTTACTTACATCTCAATGATTATATACGGTGTCACGAAGAAATCCGAATGAATGTGCTTAAGTAGGCGCGCATTCTTACCTCGGTAAATTTTACTCTGATAAAAAGAACCTATCTGATTATCAGAAATAAATAAAAGTGCAATTTCAAAACTCAAAAGAACAGTTAAATAATCAAATTCTGTTATAATAACACGCTGCCAGCATATTATGTTTAGAATAATTCGTATTCGTACCAAAGTAACCTTTAACTCGACCCACACACTCCAAATTGCAAACCGAAAATCAGCTTTCAAATTTTGATCGCCCGTGTGTTCCGGAATTTAAACTTTAGAATGTATAAAGCAATAGAACTAGTTACAAAGGGAAAGTAGACTGTGTGCATTAGTTCATAGTTCGAATCATGAAGAGGTGCGCATAGTTCAATAACAAATGTTAACATTCTTTACCGCACTTGACTAATCTAAAGGTTTACCACCGCTACAGTAAACAATGGACACAAGGTCAAATGTGTGCATGCGTCCTTGGATTTAAGAGTGTTACAAAATACGGGATTATAAATATAGTAAAAAAATGCACTTGATAGTTGAACTCGGTCCAATTTTCGGCATTAACGCTTATCGTGTTGCCAAAACGAATAGCTTCACAGCACTTGCACAGTTATCAATGAAACAAGTTAAATTCTATGTTAAAAAAATTACAACAACAGCAAAACTTCATATGTTGATTTAATAGTTGGCTGGTTGGTTGTCTTGCTCGTCCGTTTTCTTGCGTTTTGGCTATCTTGTTTGTCAGTGGTCATGCCCGTCTGTGTCCATGCTTGTCCGGTTTCTTATTCGTTGGTTATCCTGTTCGTATGGTGTCTTGCACGTCAGCTCGCATGCTCGTACGCTTTCTTGCTCAGGGTTCAGTCTAAGTCGTGCCGTCCTTCAAACGACGTAATGAATTGACTTATTATATCTTGACGTCTTGACGACGTAATCGATTGATACTTTGTCGGTTCCCGACAGAGGAACGTGTTTGGGGAAATGTCAGATATCTTGTTGGACCGAGTGTTGAAGCAACTGTAAGGCCCGGGCCTACAAGTTGGTCAAGACAATTTTCAAAAATCCCCATAATGAAATAAAAACTTGAAGGGAAGTGTGTTCAAGACTTTTGGTCGAATCAAATAATGTTTTAGGTGTTGAATTGCCTTTGGAGGAACGTAAAAATTTCTTTCCGAAAAGTGTCACTCATTATTGCGTGTTTCCTGTGGTTCGATATATTAAATGAGCGCAATGTGCTAATTAAGGACTAAACTTTTGTTTCTCGGTACAATTACGTGGCTGTGAGCGGTTCTAATCGATAACAAATCACTATGTTTAGCACAAGCCAGATGTGTTCAACGAGTCCGTATGATTGTGTGTATTTTTGTCTCATTCGTACAACACACATAAACATTATATTGTTTGCAAATGTACTAGAATTTCAACCGGTATAAATCGGTACATATTGACAATATAACGTTGCGCCTTAAGCGTTTGTTAATGGTCTGCAGGTCCATGTTTTGGCTTGAAATATGAGCTTTTTGAACATTTTTGTAAAGTTTCAAGATTAAGTTGTGATTTTACTTTGTCAGATTCATTGCTGTTTTACCAAACGTCGCATGTCCATGTGAGGTTATTAGAGTAATGTAACTGGTGGTTTGAATAAAACAATTGTGTGTGGGGACGTATTACATTGAACCATAGAATTCGCAATTTAGAATGTTTAGATAAAAGTGGTTTACTAAGATGTATAATGAAAATATTTTTGGTCCAAGCTTTCGGATATCACATTTAAAGTGTACTTATTGCTTTACCGTCGGGCGTACAATGCTCCGCTTTGCTGTGCTCATTTTAAATAATGTCTACAATTTATTCAACTGGACCTGGTAGCGCGATCGGTAGAGCGTTGGCTCCTGGTACGGGAGACACCGGGTTCGATACCGGGCCGTGACAAACCAATATCGTTAAAATGGCAGTCGTTTAGCTCCCTTGCTAACGCTCAAGCAAATACAAGGGCAGTTCCACGAAGGTTGGCCCGGTGTCAGGATTTTGTGACTGGGTGTGGTATCATGCCAGGTGGTTACGGCATGCTATATACAATAAAGGCAGCATTATATCTGCTTTAAGTGGACACCCTCGCATGATAACTGAAATACTGTTTGTGGGATGATAAACCCAATAAATTAACAAGTTATTAGAAAGTTGTAAAGCGCTTAAGGCAGTTTTGCTTAAGCAAAAACGGTTAAGCGAATTGATTTATTTTTTGTTTTGTGATGTTTTCAGGTTTATCCTTGACCGAAGGGAACACTTCCAAAACAAAACAGTTTTAGATGTCGGTAGTGGGTGTGGTGCCTCCGCCATTGCTTGTAAACTAGCAGGTGCCCGTGACGTCATCGCTAATGACATCGACCAAGGTAAAATTATATTGATATCTAATTGTTAGCTGTTCTGTTCTGATTAAAAAAGAATGTCGTCTAGAGCAAAAATTGTTTAATGTGATCAAAATAAGTGTGCATGCGTTGCATGTATGCGTGTATTTTAAAGGTGGTATCCGAAAGTCCGGAGCAGTGTCTCTTCAAAACAGGAGTAAGGTACTATGCTTTGATATAAGTAAACTGTGGGATACCCCTGTAAAGGTGGTATCCGATAATTTGTCTGTATCTTATACATGTAACAAAATCTTACCCATGTTCTGGGGAATGTGTGCATGAACTTGTACTTCAGTTTAAGTGAAGGCTGTTTGTAATGTTGCCTGTATTGTCAGTTACCTGTATTGTCAGTTACCTGGTTTGTCAGTTACCTGTTACCTATGTTGTTACCTGTATCGTCAGTAACCTGTACTGTTATCTGTATTGTTACCTGTATTGTCAGTTACCATTATTGTTATCTGTATCGTCAGTTACCTGGTTTGTCAGTTACCTGTTACATGTATTGTGACCTGTAACGTCAGTTACCTGTATTGTTACCTGTATTGTTACCTGTATTGTCAGTTACCTGTATTGTCAGTTACCTCTATTGTCAGTTACTTGTATCGCCAGTTACCTGTATTATTACCTGTATTGTCCGTTACCTGTATCGTTAGTTACCTGTCTTGTCAGTTACCTGTTACCTGTATTGTCAGTTACCTGTTACCTGTATTGTTACCTGTATCGTCAATTACCTGTATTGTTACCTGTATTGTCAGTTACCTGTATTGTCAATTACCTGTATCGTCAGTTACCTGTCTTGTCAGTTACCTGTCTTGTCAGTTACCTGTATCGTCCCTGTATCGTTAGTTACCTGTATTGTCAGTTACTTGTATTGTCAGTTACGTGTATTGTCAGTTACCTGTATCTTCAGTTACCTGTATCGTCAGTTACCTGTATCGTTAGTTGCCTGTATTATCATTTACTTGTATGGCCAGTTACGTGTATTGTCAGTTACCTGTATCGTCAGTTACCTGTATCGTTAGTTACCTGTATAGTCAGTTACCAGTATGGTCAGTTACGTGTATTGTCAGTTACCTGTATCATCAGTTACATGTATTGTCAGTTACCTGTATCGTCAGTGACCTGTCTTGTCAGTTACCTGTATCGTCAGTTACCTGTATCGTTAGTTGCCTGTATTATCATTTACTTGTATGGTCAGTTACGTGTATTGTCAGTTACCTGTATCGTCAGTTACCTGTATCGTTAGTTACCTGTATTGTCAGTTACCAGTATGGTCAGTTACGTGTATTGTCAGTTACCTGTATCATCAGTTACATGTATTGTCAGTTACATGTATCGTCAGTTACCTGTATTGTCAGTTACCTGTATTGTTAGTTACCTGTATTGTCAGTTACCTGTTACCTGTTTTGTCAGTTACCTGTATTGTCAGTTACCTGTATTGTCAGTTACCTGTATCGTTAGTTGCCTGTATTATCATTTACTTGTATGGTCAGTTACGTGTATTGTCAGTTACCTGTATCGTCAGTTACCTGTATCGTTAGTTACCTGTATTGTCAGTTACCAGTATGGTCAGTTACGTGTATTGTCAGTTACCTGTATCATCAGTTACATGTATTGTCAGTTACATGTATCGTCAGTTACCTGTATTGTCAGTTACCTGTATTGTTAGTTACCTGTATTGTCAGTTACCTGTTACCTGTATTGTCAGTTACCTGTATTGTCAGTTACCTGTAGTGTCAGCTACCTGTATTGTCAGTTACATGTATTGTCAGTTACATGTATGGTCAGTTACCTGTATTGTCAGTTACCTGTATTGTTAGTTACCTGTATTGTCAGTTACCTGTTACCTGTATTGTCAGTTACCTGTATTGTCAGTTACCTGTATTGTCAGTTACCTGTATCGTCAGTTACCTGTATTGTCAGTATTTATAAGACAGAACAAATTATGAAATATATATCGCTTTAAATGTCCATTTTGGTCAGGTAGTAATTATTTATTTTGTTGCATGAGAGAGAGAAATCGGTCCAAACTGTCGGATAACACCTTTAAACGGTCTTGCTCTCAAGAAAATGAAAAAACAACAACAAGTGGTTGCAGTCCCTTTGGGTGCTTTTCGTTATGCTTGAATTCTTACTGACATGTTGATAACATTTTTCCATAATCATGCTTGACTTGAACGTATGATTCACGGGCAAATTATTCGATCGACCAGATATTGCATGATCGACTAGCTATCACATGATCGACTAGATATTACATGATCGACCAGCTATCACGTGATCGACAAGTTATTACATGATCGACCAGCTATTACATGTATATGGAAACACGCGTGCATTCAAGGTTGAATGCATTGCATTCGTGTGTTTAAATAGATTGTAGTGAAGCATTGTTTGAAAACTTTCATTTCAGTTGCATTAGAAGCAATACGAATGAACGCCGAAGAAAATGGCGTCACCATAACAACGTCATCAAAAAACTATATTGGAGATGTGAGTTCTGGGTGGACAACGATATTGCTTGGAGATATGTTCTATGACGAGGAATTCCGTAACAAGCTCGTGGATTGGCTCGTTGAGCAACACAGATTGTATAAGACAGACATCTTCATTGGCGACCCAGGACGGCTTCCCCTGGAACACCATCCAATCAAAAAGAGGCTTACAAAACTGTATACATGTGAACTTTCTGAAAATTGCAAAACTGAAAATCGTGGGTTTTCTCATGGATTTGTTTGGCAATTAAAATAAATATTACATTTAATCTAAGTGTTATACCGTTATTTTGGTCCTTTGTTATTAAAGGCTAAGCTTGAATGAGTTTCATATAGCTACCAGTGAGTTAGTTTATTATATATGTCATACATATCTATGAATTACGTCATACACCTCAAGATTATGAAATGCAATTTAAAATTAATTGAAGTTTTCGTTTTCTTTTATAAGCATTACGTGTTATATTTAGATTAAATTTATTCTCCAGATTTATTATATGATTGAATAATTCAGTGTTCTTAGTGTTACAACTACGTTGTTGAAAATAAATTACTAACCACAAGATCGAATCTTTTCTATGGCTTATATTTGACATGGCGACTGTAACGATGTAGGCATTCGTGGGGAGTCATACACCAAGCAACCCGGAAGAAGCTTTCCTTTTGTGATTTTATTTCTTATCCGTGTATGACGTGTACTTATACAAGCAACTTTGCAGATATGCATATCGTTAAGAAATACTGTAATCTTTAAAGCGGCTTGCTCGGAGATAGTAGATTAATCTATTTTAAAGTTAGTTTTTTTCTCATTTTTTTGCATTCTTTCTATTTATTTTTTTTCAAAAAGCGAACCGTCTAGAATTACAAAGAATTATTGATCACTGTATTATTTGTAAGCATGCTATCTAAACATATTGCGTTTGTTTAAGTTTAAACAATCCATAGAGTCGAGACGCTTGTCAGCCATATTTTATCAACCTAGTATATAAACATAATTAAATATCAGAACTGCGCCGTAGTATACGTCAATCAAAAATTAGAAAAAGCACAGATGTGGGATATCCAAGGGACACACGCTTGAAGATGATTATTCTTGGAGATAAACACGACCTTATACTTATTCATTACATTAATATGTGAGAGTAACGAACCGTAACTTTGATGGAAACTAGACTATATCTGATCTGGTTTCTTCCGTGTTGTCTGCTACATTCATTTGTTTAACATCTGCATACTTGTATTCTTTTGTTAAACAATACCTCGCCAAACAGCTGCGAATCCATATTAATGCTAGCTAACTTTTTATAATTGCAAGCTACACTTTAATGTTGCAAGCTACACTTTTAAAACGAAATACTCGTGTTTTTTCTCATAAAAAAGGTCTTACAAAACAGCTGCGATTTCCTGCTCAGAGCGGCGCAAACAAAAGAAAATGATTGGCTGGACAGCAATAATGTAAATACTACGCATGTATAGTGTGCAGACTGTGTTGGTCTTTGGTTGAACGTACCCACGCAAAATCGCTTTCAAGTGAACATACCTGAACTTCCATGTCCCTTATAAAACATTTTATTTTATTTAAATCATACAATCTGTGAAAGGGGTCCGCTTTAATGCTCTAGTCTTTTTCTGGTTTAAGAAATCCTAACCACTGTATTGTTGAAGGAATTTTACAGTTCTGAAAACAGCCACGTAATGCCGTGTTTAGTACAGAGAAAATAGAGGGTGTGTGGGCAAGTATATGTATAGACCTATTATTTATTTTATTTTCCCTACTAGGGCAAGTTCATTCTAGCATATTATACCAGGATTCGTTCCCTCGACATTTTCGTTAGAATGTCTCTGTACTTATCCCTTTAAACGGATTGGATGGTTGATTTTAATGTCTATATACATGTAATGTATAAACTATGCTACATGAACCTTTGTTGCTTGATGAAGCAAATATTATGTCGTTTTCACTGTGTCAAGCATGCAGTGAATGTCTGGAATGAAACCACATCCAGTCACATTATCTTGCCGACGAGCCGTGAAACTGTCCGTTTGGCTCGAACAGTTTTACCGATTTTGATTGCGGACCGGATTAGAAGCAGGGTCCTTCCGGGCCGGAAGTCGACGTTCTACCGATTACGCTTCTAGGTCCGAACAGGATGGTACTCCCGAGGAAATGAATATCCATGCAAGCGTTCAGTTACACATTTCTTTAGAGCAACTACAAACATATACGCTTTTCTTTTTAGATATTTTGTGTGTGATATTTTTTAAAGTACGAGAAGTGGTAGTAGCAGCCGTAGTAATAGTGGTAGTTGTAGTAGTAGCAGTTATAGTAGCAGTAGTAGCAGCAGCTGCAGTAGTAGTAGTGGTTGTAATAGTAGTAGTAATAGTAGTTGTTGTTATAGTAGCAGTAGTAGTAGCAGCAGCAGTAATAGTAGTTGTAGTCAATCTAGTAGTAGTGATATTAGTAGCAGAAGCAGTAGTAGTAGTAAAAGTCGTCATCATCATTCTAGAAGTAGCAGCAGCAACAGTAGTAGTAGTAGTAATAGTTGTATTTGCAGTAGTTGTAGGCGTAAAAGCAGCAGTAATATAAGTAGTAGTACTTTTAATAGTCGAAGTAGTAGTAGTAGTCGCACTAGTAGTAGTAGAAGCAGCAGTACTTGTAGTAGCAATAGTAGAAACAACAGTAGTTGTAGTAGCAGCCATAGAAGAAGCAGTATTAGAAGTGTAGTGGTAGAAGTAGTAGTAGAAGTAGCAGGTACCAGCAGGTAAAGCTTAAGATTCCCCGAATTTCCTCAAATACCAAGTCTCATGCTTTCGAAGTTCAAATCAGCATAATTTCATACACTGAACACTGTGCAGTAAGACATATTGAATAAGCCTGATGCGTGCATAATGTAGATGAAGTGTTCAAGTTGAAACAGTGGATTGGTCATATTTTAGTTCATGTATGCGAACTGCGGTTTGAAGTCCCATCAGCAAGATTCTGTTGCAGGAACATACGCATTCAAAGTACGTGCTCATAGGTGCCATAATAAACAATATGTATGAAAAGTTGATATCACATCACATAATGATCATTGTACATCTGCATTTTCTCTTATGGTTAATATTAACCTACACACAATGAAGGTTAATTCTGTTCAGTAACGTTCTGGTGAATTTTATGTATATATGCACGACGGCATACACACCTTTTTAGCTACACACTAACATACAGGCAGATTAATAACAGATTGATTTTACTGCTGTCTTAGGGACACAGTTCATGGACGGGTCAAGATAAGTCACGTGATCGCGTTCTAATGAGTTGACTTCACCTTTAAAGATAAGTAGACTCCCTTTTATACCCAGATTCAGGACAAGGTCAAGCAAATTTTCGTGACTGTATTGAGAGCTTTACTATATTGTCCCACACTCACCTGTCTGTCATAAAGAGAAACCGCCTACCTGAAGCAAAACAGTACTGATTTTACCATAAACTCGTGTCTTCAGGTACATCAGTTTGGTCATCTTGATGTATTTATTTATTGTCAATCTATCATATATCAAGAGATGGTTTCCACTTACAGTATATTTAGTGCTGCCTTTGCTGTGAAAGAATGCCTTCAACATCTGACATGATCGCACACCCTGTCTTAAACCTGACACACCGCCGACCAACCGTAGAAGTATCCGTGTAAGTAACGCATTAATAAGTGGGTTTACTAGTACTATTGTTACGGATTTGAAACTGATCCCCCTGCTTGTAGTACCTGGGACCGACGCTCTACTTCTGGCTGGTCGCGTCGTTATTTAACTAGGCACAGGACAGACTAGCCAATAGGCCATTATCCGCCATATATACACTGAATCACTATATAAGCCACTTTACAGCTGCTTGTACAAAATGAGAGAGAGAGAGAGGGGGAGATAGAGAGAGAGAGGGGGGGGGGGCAGGGGAGGACAGACAGACACAGTGACACTTACAGACAAAGATAGATAGAAAGAAACACGCAGACAGACATAATAAAAGGGAGGGAGGGAGGGTAGGAAGAGAGAGGGGGGGGGGAGAGATAGGAGAGAGAGAAGGGGAGGAGAGAGAGAGAGGGTGACACAGACAGACAGAGATAGAGAGACACACACATAGACAGAGACAGTCATAATTAGAGGCATGGAGGGAGGGGGAATAGGGGGAGGGATGGAAAGCAGGGAAGAGAGAGTGAGGGAGGGAAAGGGAAGTGAGAGGGAAATGAGAGATGGGGAGGGAGGGAAAAGAGTGAGCGAGTGAAATGAGAGAGGGGGAGGGAAGAGAGGTGATGCTGGGAGGGGAAGATGGGGGGGGGGGCGGAAAGGAAGGGGGGGGGGAGCGAGAGAGAGAAAGAGAGAGGGAGAAGGGGAGGAAGGGAGAGAGAGTCAAAGAAGCAAACAGGACAGATCCTAGTCAGATCTCAGCGGGCGCTTGCAGATCTGCTTCTACATTATTTGTCTTAGCCTGATAAACTGGCGAGCAGCAGGCTAACATATGGAACAGTTAGGTCTTAAGTTTAATTGAAACTACTTAAAAAGTACATACGTTATAGTTCAATGGGGTCAATGGGTTATATAAGGATCGCTGTCACAGTGATAATACGTGTTACTGAATTGGGACAACTTAATTAATCAGGCGCTTTACATGTCAACCTATATAATTACCCTTAATTCAATTTCAATAAGCCACAACATCTGATAACGTCAGAATACGAATAAATTATGCATCACTGATACCAAAATATACGTGATCCTGACATTTAATGTATCATCATTAATACCACAACTAAGATTCAGCTGCCATCGCTTATTTTGTTCTTATGAACATAACCAGTTATACAAAAATGTGCAAATCAACCGCTAATTGAAAATAAAACACAGGATTTCCTGTATGCATGTTAAGATAAAAAAAAAATATTGTTCGTTTGTTGATCATGGGAGACACAGTAAATAAAAACGGGGTTTTGTATTTTGTATCGGTTTATTTACTTTGCATGTACCCGTACGATCTTGGAACAAAGATAAGTTTTGCGTCGTTTCACTTATGCACAAAAAACAAAACAAACAAACAACAACGTGAAAACTTGTTGAAAAATGTGATAAATTAAAAGTTAAAACTTATTTTCGTGTCAACGAGGGCAGATTTCCATTCCAAAGTTGAAGAGTGAATTGCAACTGCCTCCAAAACGATTCTATCAGATTTTGTCTAAAACGAGCCCCAGCTGCAAATAGTGCTGATCATGATCAGACAGCTCCAAGAAGAGGGCTGGCTGAATATGACCGACACTGCTTTTTTAAGTCTTATGAACACAGGCCAATAGTTAAGGGGGTATCCGACAGTTTAGACCAAATTAAGTATTGGTAATTGAAGAGATTCAGCGAAATGTTGTTTAAGCGAAATATTGTTTATGGATACCCTTAAAGGTGGTATCCGACAGTTTGCTTATATATATAATTTGTGTTACAATACATTATCATTGCTTTGGGGAATCTTAATAATTTCTGCATAAGCTCATAATTAAGTAAGAGTAAAGAAGCTTTTGAACATGGGCAACATTGTTAGACAGAACAAATCGCAATTAAAACACACTAAAGGTTCAATCATTCCAAATCTATAAATATGCACGATAGTGACCTCTGCTAAAAATAGAGAATGACGTCAAATAACCCGGAATACGATATAACGCAAATCTCGAAAGTGAGATGTAATGTGGTTTTCCTAGTTAAAAATATCTATCTCTGCAGCGTGGCTCAGACAGGAAAAACCTGTCTACGATGAGAAGTGGGGATTTATGTTTCACTTTTCCCACTAATCTAGGGCATCGATGGGCAGCATTTTGACTTAATTGTTTATTTGAGGAAAACCATTTTGGCCCAAACTGTCTGATACCACCTTTAATGCGAAGAGTGAATCATAACACCCAACTGAGCCACGTTACACAGTTATCTAATTTTAAACTAAGAAAACCAAGTGACCCGTTACTTTTCTCAGATCACATTGCATCACCATCTGGGTCGAGGTTTGATATTTATTATTAGCAGAAATACCATGTGCTTATTGAGAGATTTAAAAAGAAAGAACATGTAAAGCTATTGATGAAGTGTTCAAATCATCTTTACTTAGACCAAACTACGACTTTATGACAAAAGTATGTCCTAAACAGGAAGGAGGTATTGTAACATGTACTTAATAATGACAAACTGTTGGATAAAACTATAAAGATTCGCCTTTGATGGAAATTAGAAAAAAAAATGCCATAACAAACAATCTGTTTGTAACAAAGAAAGAACTAACACAAAATTTCTAGAAAGAAAAGACCATATCCAGGATAAAATCATCAGTAAAAGTAGTCGCCCTTCTTTAATTTTCTCCTGTTTTGTAACATTCACAAATTATTAAAATTAACAATGCCTGCTTATATAATAGAAATTACAGTCTAATTAAAAAAACTAATATTGTTGGTGAATAAAAGCAATACAAATATATACAAAATATAAACATTATGTTCTATGAATTATTATCACATATCTGGAGGTAATTCACACAAATGTTTTACTAAATGTTTATATCAAGTTGGCCGCTGTTTATTCATTTTTTTTTTGACTTAAGTCTGGCTATAAAATTCCTGCATAATTATTCTATTAATATTTCCATATAAAAGTAAAGAACATAATGTGTTAATGACTGAAAATTATATGCATAATTTAATTGGATGATTATAAAAAGCGTGCAACATGAATCAAATATATATTTAGGTATACCTTGAATACAATACATTTAGCATATTAAATAATAAAAGAAAAGTATATCTGTGTAAGAGTAATTATAAGATTGTCATTAACAGTTCCAGCTGTTGATAAACCTACTATAACAACAACAACATTAACAACTTCTACTACTACTACTACTACTTATGCTACTGCTTCTTCTTGTCGTAATTCTAATAGTTTTCCCTTTTTTATATCCTTCTTAATTGCTGAAAAAAAAATCTCCACTTTTATTTGTTCTGCTTATGAACAATGCAGAAATGGCAAATGCATTTACTCAACATATTATTTTGCTCATTTTTTGTTCTGCTATACACATGTATATGTTGCACATACAGAATTATATGTACATAAATCCCAGACACTAAAGTGAATTGTCATAGTAGCGAAATCCAGTTATAATTGTTGATTGAAACAGCACAATGGTCCAGGTAGAACCACTGATACACCACTGGTCAGCCGGAAGACCTTTTAAAGTTGACCTAAAAGCTCATTTGAGCTGAGGGTGGCGTGGGGGTGGGGTGGGGGTGGGGGTCGGTGGTCTGTTTTAATGCCTACTTCATTAATGACTTACAATACCATTACCCACATTTTGATTCTGACCAGGACTTAAACCAAAGGCCCGTGGAATTAGAGGATCTAAAAGTCTGGCCCTTTTCAACTGTGAAGGAAGATCCTAAACAATGAGGTAGAACCACTAATGTAATGCTGGTTAACCAGAACTTCTTCCCATATTAAAGCACCTAATGCCCACAGAAAATGTTGCAGTATAAGACAAGGAAAAACTCACATCTGAAGGCATTGGGAGCATCTTATTCATTCTGTTTGTTTTGTTTTTGAAATACAATATAGTGGTACAATTATGGTCAATACTGCATTTGTCCAGCTATTATGGTTGAGGAAAGGTTAAAGATAAATGTCTAATAGAAACATCAGCATCACAAAGCAAACTTCATTACTATCTGGGCTTGCTGTTACACATTGTCGGATACCAACGCTCGAATATTCTGTTTATCTATATTTGTCGTCCGTGGATTTATTGGTAAATTTTCTGTCGTCTTATCACACTGAATAGAACAAGAATTGGCCAATCATAATACTGGTTACAAAATCCATACTCTTCAGCATGGAGACTAGAAGTAAAACAATGGCTGCACCCAGTGCCACAATCGAGAAACAAGCTTTATCATTGGACTGAAATCTTCATCAGATTATGAAGCAACCAATGAAATATCTTTACCAGAAACAGCGAAAGTGACCCAATTATCCCATGGACGATGAATGGAGAGTAACGGAATGGATCGGTCGTTGGCGTCTGACAATGAATGCTATAAAACTTTAAGCTTGAGTCCATAAATAGTCTCAAGAAACTGATTGGTTGGACTTATTTAAATCAATAGCTTGAGGATGAGGATGAATTAAGACTCCAGCTCAAATTTTTTTAATCTCAGCCCATGATCTTAGTTTTAAACTAGCCAGACTTTTTTTTTTAAATTACGAGACCTTGTGTAGCAAACACAAAAAGACAACAATAAAAGTAATATAAACACTTATACATGTATCAAATCACACACAAAAAGAGCCAAAGTTATGATAAAATAAAAAAATATTTTATTCGCTTGATTTTATCACTTGTGGAAAAAATTACATCAGTATGAGAATGCATAAAATGATTGCAATATGCTTGTTTTATGACATAAAAAACCCTTAAATGGACTTATTTTAAGACTGAAAACCATGAATTAAAAGCAAAAAGTAAATAATTACATTTATGTTTATAAAATACCTAAGAATTCACTTGATCACTTTTTACCATACATGCAATTAAAAATTTAAACAGGACCTTGTTAAAGAAACTTACTTTCCTACAGACAATCTTTTTTGCAAACCTAACATACTAGGTAGACATAACAGTTATAAATCTTAGACAAGAGCTGTCAGTAGACAATGTTCTCCACTTTTCTCAGTGCTGAATAGTCTCAAAGAATAAGGGGCATAACTCTGCAAAAAACAATTTCAGGGTTTCATGCCTTGTTCATATTGGGTTTCCAATAGCTGGTGAGTAAGTACTCAAAGTTTAAAGTGAATACTTTTGAAGTCTTTTTTAGAAATAGATCGTACAAAAAAGGTTAACCAGTACCGACACTTAGCACCACCTTTTTTTCAAAAGTTGGAGCTAAAAATCACATACATTTTTTTCTTGCATAAAACTATAATAGGCAATGCATATGAGGATTTGATTGTCAATGACAGACTCTTTTAATGAAAAAAAGTTTAATTTTAGACAAAAACATCTACAAACCATAATGTATAAATGCAATAACATGTAACTTACATCTCAAGTACCAACAAATATAACAATGAATGTTTGTTAATCAGTGTTGAAATACATGATTTATTACTTTAACATGATTATGTTTGTTTATTATTATTATTTTCAAGATAATTATTGGTCTCTTATATTTTACTTAGTTAAAAAGCATGAATTAAAAGCTAAAAGTTAATAATTCCATTTTTGTATATATAATGACTAAAAAATTCACTTGATCACATTCTACCATAAATTCCAATTAATTATATAATATGATAAAATTATATATAATGCCTCATAACAGTTGTAAAAAAACTTATGATGTAAAATATTATTTTTTTTAAATAATTTACAAAACAGTGACAGTTTATTTATTTATTTATTTATTTATTTATTTATTTGGGTTTAACGGCACACCGACACTTAATAGGACATACGGCGCCGAATATAAAGTTAAATGTGAATAGAGCGTAATCAGGTTAAAACCCAACTACGCATGTAAAATATAGAAAAATATAAAAACTATCAGGTAAAAAAAATAAATAATAATTGAAAACAGGTCAACACATAAAACGGTACAGTGACAGTACATCAACAATAATATACATTTGATCAACTGCAAGACATGTCAACAATAACCATTTAACCAAAATAAATACATAAAAATAAAGTTAAAGTTGTACATTTTATTAATTATTTAAAAAAAAACAATACACAATTTAAAATGTTGTGTTATGCAGAATATAAATTTATATGTGGCACTCTTGTTTTGTACTGAAAAATACATAGCACCCACATATTTGTTTGTTGGGTTTATCATCCCACCAACAGTATTTCAGTTATGTGGAGAATTTTATGGCAGCATAATGCCGATATTGGAGGGAGACAAAAAAAAATCCTGGAAAGACCCATAATGTCCTGATGGCTTTAAGTTATTACAATAAAGCTTATGTTCTGACTAGATTTGAATTAAACAGATTGCCTAAAGTGTTCCTATCTGGTTATGCCTCAAGTTTAAACAAAAGAAACAGTTTTCTTCAAAAGAAGAAAAAATAAACACCAACATTAACTGTGTACATATCATATTATTATGTTGTTGTTTTTTTTCCTTTATGTGCCAAGTTTATACAAGAGGGCCATGATGATCCTTAATCGTTCACCTGAAGACCCAGGGTTTTAGAAAGTTCATATCTGACATCAAGTAATTATTCACTTTGGAAATTTTTGGTGAAGATTTGACCTTTAATGTGGTCACTGGGCTTATTAACAACATTTTATAGGATTTGACCTAGTGATCTACTGATCCCACGTGCCCCAGTTTGTAACACATCTAAGATTTCATGCAGGAAACATTCTGAACAAGTATACTCAAGACTGGACCATAAATGTGGCCTCTAGCGTAATTACAACATTTTTCTAAAATGTGACCTAGTTTTTGACCCCTGGTGACCAAATTACTAACTCATCCAGTGATTTCTTGTAGGCAAACATTCTGGCAATTTTTAGTGAAGATATGGCCATAAATGTGGTCTCTATGATGTTCACAGGGGGTTCTATGATTTGACCTAGTGACCTACTTTTTGACTTCATGTGACCCAGTTATGAACACATCCAAGATTTCATGCAGGCAAATACCCTGGCCAAGTTTAGTGACGATTTGGCCATAAATGTGGCCTCTAACTTGTTCACGTGGTTTTTCTAAGATTTGACCTAGTATCCTACTTTTTGATCCCACATTTTGATCCAGTTACGAATGTAACCACTATTTTATGCAGACAAACAGTCGGGTCAAGTTTTGTGAAGTTTGGGGCCATAAATATGGCCTCTACTGTGTTCAAAAGTGCTTTTAAGATTTGACCTAGTGACTACTTTTTGAGCCCACGTGACCCAGTAATGAACACATCAAAGATTGTATGAAGATAAACATGTTGGCCAAGTCTGGTGAAGATTGGGCTTAAATTTGGGCTCAAGTGTGTTCATGTGTTTTCTAAGATTTGACCCAGTGACCTATTCTTTTTACCCCATTTGACCCAGTAATAAACTCATCCAAAATTTTATGTAGGCAAATATTCTAAGTTTGGTGAAGATTGCGCCATAAATGTCGCCTCAAGTGTGTTCACAAGGTTTTTCTAAAATATGACCTAGTGACCTATTTTGGATCCCATGTGACCCAATGACAAATTTATCCAGGATTTCATGCAGGTAAACATTCTGACCAAATATGGTGATATTGGGTCATAAATGTGGCCTCTAACGTGTTCCCAAGTTTATTCCAAAATTTGATTGACCAAATATGGTGATATTGGGTCATAAATGTGGCCTCTAACGTGTTCCCAAGTTTATTCCAAAATTTGATCTAGTAACCTACTTTTTGACCCCACGTGATCAAATTACAAACTGATCCAAGATTTCTTGCAGACAAACATTCTGACCAAGTTTGATGAAGATTGGATAAAATCTGTAGCCTCTAGTCAGTTCAAAAGCTAATTGTTGATGCCCCTTGATAGATGACGGACACCTGACGACAGATCAGGAAAGCGCATGTTGTGCTCAGGTGAGCTAAAAAAGAAACTTCTAAGAAAGAAACAATAAAATAACAACATTTTTATTTATTGTTTACTTGTAATATTACTATGATGTTTATTTTTTTCCAAATATTTCTTTTATTGTGGACTTATATAAAATATTAACAAATAAAAATTTGATAATGTTAAGACATAATATAATATAATAGAAGTGACACAAAACAGGGGTCACTAACAAGCAAGATTCATCACCTTAAATGAGACTTACAAAAAGACCCTGATATACATTAAAAAAATAATAAAAATATAAAACATAGACTGATAAATTTTCAAAATATTGACCTATCACTGTTTGTTAAAAAGAAGATTGTCAGAAGTCAACAAATAATGCCCATTTTTATTACGGGAAATAATTCCTTTTCTGAAGTAAATGCACACACTTATTAGCAAATCGATGACTAGTTGGGATTAAAAAGCAGAGTCCCACAATACCACTTATGAATACCTGCAAAAAATATGACTGACACTTAGGAAACACCAAATGCAGCTACAAGAGAGGAGATTTAAAGTGATATGGTCACAGCTGTGTATAAATACTGAACACCTATCTCCACACTTGTACATATTTAAATTATGGTATCACATCATCATGTAGCTACCGTTGTATTGTTTGTTTATAGGGTTTATCGTCCCACCAACAGTATTTCAGATATCTAGAGATGGCGTACACTTGAAGCAGATATAGTGTTGCCTTCACTGAGTACAGCATGCCGTGAACACCTGGCATGATACACATCCAGTAACATTATCCCAGCACTGAGCCAGCCATTTGTGGAACTACCCTTATATTTGTTGGAGCATTAGCAAGGGAGCTACACCACTACAACTGTTTACAACTTTGGCATGTCGTGGCCCAGGTTTGAACCCAGGGGCTCCTGTATCAGGAGCTGATGCTCTACTGACTGCTGAAAAGCATCGCAAATGCGTTTGATCCATCCAAGATACATACAACAAAACTAAAAGGTTAGCATGTTCACATAATCACAAAATCAGATATTAAAAAAATAAAATAATTGTGCTTATAAAAATCTGCTTCTATGAACTTTTTTTCTTAAAAAAAAAAATGCCAATGTGACCAGCTGTTATTTTAATTCCACTTCCTTAATCCTTAACTATATCTGAAACTCTGCAATATTGTGAGTAATTAATAACCTTCATCCTGCTACATTTTATTACCAACTTATACTTATTTTAGTAATCTAAATACATAACACGAGGACTCCATTATAATGCTGTTGGTGGGGTCCATGAAATTTATCAGTGTTATAAAGGACACCGTTATAAATTTTATGACAGGCACATGTTCTCTACTTATTTGTATGTATAAGAATATAGGAGGAAGCAATCACTGATACAAAACAAATTTGTTTCAAATGAAAAAATCATTAATCCTGTAGTAAAAATAAGTGTCTACAGGGAAAGTTTATTTCTTAAAGTTACTTGCCTCTTATCTTTCTTAACAATGAAACAATCAGTATCCGTGCACCCATCAGTTAGTTAACACATTAATTTTGCTCCTTTGATCTTCACTGACTCTCTCCTAACATGGATAATATGCCAAGTGAACATTCCTAAACATAATGCTGTAATCTGACAATCAAAAAGACTGAACTAAACTTACAGTAACTGCCTAAGCCTGTCTAAGTCAAGCTTAGTAGACTACACGCTATAACTGACTATACTATGCCCCTGTGGGTATACTAGATGTGTTGGATTGAGGAAATGTGTACTCAAATATATGGTTCCATCCCTTCTTGATGAGATATTTATATCCTGCATCTGTCAAACGACCTTTTGTGGTATAAAAATTCTCCGGGTCATGGAGCTCTTCATAGATGAGGTATGCAGGACGGTATCCGAGTTTCAACCACTGGTTGAGAATCTACAAGGAACCAGACAATTAGATAATATTAATGATTATAAAAAGGCAAGTTTTTTAGTTTTTCTGATTTTTATTTTGGCGTGGGGAGGATTAAAGATGAAAAAAAGAGACTGATGGAGATAAGATAAAAACTGTGGCCTCTAGCGCATTCACAAGGTAAAATGTTGACGAAAGGTGGTATCACAAAAGCTCCCCTTGAGCACATTGTGCTCATGTGAGCTAAAAACTGGTTTAAATCTTTGATGTTGAATATTCATGTAAAATGAGTAAATGTCTAAATACTATGCTAGTTATTTTAATGACATTAATGAAAATACAACATTAGTAAAAGAAAACATGACAAGAGCAAACAGAATTATGCACAAAAAAAAGCTGCACAGTGGATTCTCCTTAAAACATATTAATGTTGGTATTTGACAGTTTGGACCAGAGACGTTTTTTCTCAAATAACCAAATAAGTCATTGTTACCTGAAAAGGTCCTGAAAGATGATGTTCATTTCTGCTTTAGATTTGTGCGAATAGCAAAGCATAAATCCCGACTCGTAACTGCAGATGAGTATTTTCTATCTAAGCCACGCTGCAGCGATAGCTATTTTTAAACAAAGATAACCACATGACAACTTATTTATTATTATTATATTATTATCCAGGTCGTTTGCTTTGACATCGATAACTATTTTAACAAAGATCACCAGAATGCTTATTAAAAGATTTGAAAATGATGAACATTTGTCATGGGTTTTCTTCCAATATTATACTAACAAAACAGGTAGTGCTCAAAATCTTCATTAGTGTTTTATGCAGCAATAATATGTAAATTCCCCAAAACAGTGGCAAACTTGTTTCATGTGTTAGTTTGATACAAGCAAACTGGCGGATACCACCCTTAAAGCAACACAGTATGCACATTAACAGTGTTTAGGCTAGAACTTCAAAGCAGTGGCCCAATTTCATAATCAGTGGGTCATTTAAAAAGATGGAAAAAAAAAAACCTCACCAAAATGTGTTTTTTGGTAGCAGACATCGCGAAAAACGTCACGATGTTACTGATCACCCAAGCGCTTTACTTATATACCGCATCATTAAACGTGAAGCGTCTATTAATTATGATCAACAGAGTTGTCGTTTGTACTGGAAGTCGCTAGTGCATATAGTCAATCCAATGCAGCCGTTTTTAGATCAACAGGTATCGCCGAGTAGGTCTATTTTTAGCAGAAACTAGTTTGTGTACAATTGATTGATACAAAAATAGAAGTATTTCTTTATTTTTATTAGAGTGTACCAAAATGACCCATTCAGTTAAAAAATGGGCGCCAACTCTAAGAATTATGCGCCAATCCCTCAAAGGCGCACTCTAGCCTAAACACTGCATTAATATAATGAGTGGTATAAGCTGATATATTAACCTTCTTAATACATAAGTCTTTACTTACCTTGCTGTTAGACCCTTCAGCATCAAGGGAAAGAATTCCAAAATATTTCGGGATTTGGAATTTTTTTGTAAATGTCTTTACAGAGAAGCACTGCATTTGTGTGACAGTCCCTTGAATTTGGTCTACGTTGCCCCTGACAACATGGGATTCCATGGAAACCGGGTCTGATGATAGCTTGAATGGAACGTAACCATCATGGTCATCTATTACAGCTTGTAGATATTTCACCTGGTCTTCATGATGCATAATCCTTTGAAAAAAATATAGATTTTCAATTAACTTCTGATATTTAAAATCATGATTATAAACTAGCAACATAAAAAACCTTACCGTTCATTTTTGCATATGAGGACAAAATCCTTAACATAACATTTTCCAGGGCAGACAAAATCCACCCTGTTTTACAACATATATTTTTTGGTTTGCATTTCTATTGTGTAAGTATAATTATAAAAACACAGAACTTATTCTCTCTGAGGATCCAACTTTGAGAACTGATTTTTTGTTATGTTTTGTTTTTTCTTTTAAATAGGCAAGGAACTTTGTCTGCTTTTGAAAATTAACAATTAACACCCATATATAAAGTAGATTTCTCCAAGACAGCCTGTCATGGAGCCATGAAACAATATGGTGTATTGTTCAAATATTTAATCTGTGGTATGGGTATATTCTTGGGTTATTTCATTACAAAGCAAAAACTGTGTAATTTCAAGCCTTGGTTGAAGATATCTAAAGTTTTTAAAGATGGTATTTAACAGTCTGGACCAATGTTTTTTTTAATGCAACAAATAAATTATTGTTGCCTGAAAAGATGTCGCTGTTTATGAGGGATTAGGGATTAGCCAGCATTTTTGCCGATACTGCGCAGCGACATTTCTATCATTATAGCACAGGGACACTTATGAGGTGCCCAGGGACTGAACCCGGCCGGTCCATTATACTGCCACCGACGAGTCAGGCGTAATGCTGTCCCCTTAGCCCCGAGCGTTAGGAGGGAAGCCACTACTACCAACTTTAAAGTCTTTGGTAAGACCCGGCCGGGGTTCGAACCCACGACCTCCCGATCCGCAAGCCGACGCTCTACCACCTGAGCTATTGCGGCCGGTCGCTGTTTATGAAATGCCTTACATCAATGTGAAAAGTAAAGCATAAAACCTAACATGTCATTACAAAATCGTATTTTAAAATCCAAGACACACTGAATAGTTTACTTTTTTTGCATGAAAAACACCATGTGACCACTTATTTTTGAGATCACATTACGCAATCATCCCGGTAATAAACTCTGACTATGATGTCTTTAGACAAAATCCCTATCCTGCTTATTTAAGAACAATAAAGATAATGTCATAAAAAAAAAACTTAAATAAACTAAAGTACAAGTTGTCACAGCATTTATGCAGATAGCCCCCAGAACAGCAGTAAGATCATGTTACATATATTATATTAGATATAGGCAAACCATCTTTAAGCATGAAATTAGTTTCCCTTTGCTTATGCTTAGCTTTACTACAACTTATAAGGAATGCTGCTTAATACAGTGTCTAATAAAATAATGTGACTGGTTTTAGTACCTGCTGTCATGTCAGACCAACTGACAAGCAAAGCAGAATCAAAGTGCTGAAAGTGCTGTTTAGGCAGTGTATGTTTGACCAAGTAGGTGATTAAAGGTGTGCAAATAATGATACTAATGTTTCCATGTTAAATCCAATGCACAACACAATGGAAAGCTGGTCAGTCTTTAGCTGCAAAAAATTCTTAAAAAATATATACTAAACCATAGGACAAAGTCTAAAACACATGATTATAGAAAGTATTTAATTAGATTGGTTTAGCCGGCATTTTTGCCAATAATGAGCAGCAACATTTCTGTCATTATAGCACAGGGGCACTTATGAGGTGCCAAGGGACTGAACCCGGCTGGTCCATTATACTGACACCGACAAGTCAGGTGTAATGCTGTCCCCTTAGCCATGAGCGTTAGGAGGGAAGTCACTACTACCAACTTTAAAGTCTTTGGTTTGACCCGGCCGGGGTTTGAACCCACGACCTCCCGATCCACAAGCTGACGCTCTACTACCTGAGCTATTGTGGCCAGTCTCCTAGGCATTAACTGACCACCAGTAGTCAAAGACATTGACTCAATCTTCCGCGCTTCCAAAATTAAGCTTTCTTATACTTCTGGACAAGCAGGTGACACAGCCTTACAACAATTATAACAATTCCTTTTAAACAAAATCAAAACTATGCATATTTCAAAAACTCTTAGCTACACTTATAACTTGAAGAACAACATAAACAAAATGTTTTAGGTCAAGTAAATTTAAAAAGTGTTTGTGTCAGATAACTTCGCTTACCTCATTGTGTTTCTTTGAGCAAGTTTCAGCTGATATGCCTGTGGCTCCACCAATATTGCTTTCCAGCCCCACTGTATAAAGTTAAAGGAATTACTTGACATCAATCCATCGTTTGCTCCAATGTCTACCACGAGATGCTTAAATTCTACTGATGCCTTCAGCAGTTTCAGCCGCTGGTATATAAACAATGCTTCACCTGCCCCCGAAACATCCACACCAACTGCGCCTATTCCATGTAATTTATTTGTATATTTTGAACTTTTACCTGTAACTTGATTACTAAAACCACACTGCTGATCATTGATGGATTCAACATATACTCGACCTAGAGTATGCTGCAGAAGTGCCACAAAGCCTCCTTCTTTGCCAAGCGAAACTGCTTCTTTGAAAATAGGACTGACTGCTAATTTATCAAAAAAAGTGGCACCAGGAGCATTCAAAATGTCTGAAACACTCTGCCTCAAACTGAAAATGATGTAGATGCCGATACAATTAAAAATGACACTCTCAATCATGAACACAACCAGAAAAATTTTTAAGACAGCTTTCATAATCCATCGAACAGATGTCCAGGATTTGCGAGTTAGTAGAAGGAGTTTCATATTACACTTCTGACACTAGAAAATGACTCTGTCAAAATGAGAAGTCCGGTTTATCTGAAAAAAAATTAAAAAGAAGCATTGTTATGGTTCTGCAATACAGAAAATTATATTTTTTTTACACTAGATAGGTAAGATAAAAGCTCAATAAAATCTGCATAATCTTTTCCCGATTTAATTGGGGCACCATTGGCCAGCGGATTTTAGTTTCCAATTTTCTTTTAAGCATCCTCTTAAATTAGTTTGTTGACAGAACTTGGTAGTGCAATTGGTTGATTGTTGACTCCAGGTATGGTATGCCATGGGTTTGATCCCGGATCACAACATAACAGAGGCATTATACAATGGTAGTGGTTTAGCTTCATTTCTAATGCTCAAGCTAATATGAGGGTGGTTCCTTGGGTTGCTGGAATAGTTGTACCACTACATTCTCATTACCAGGACTAGTTGTACCAAACTGGGAATAGTCATACAATATATGAATTGAATATTAGGGACATAATTGCTGCCAGGCATCGCATCTATCGCACAGGATAGCGTGCATTCTTGCTGTAACAAAACAGTTGCAATTTATGCATTGAAAAGCCATTACTGCATATAGCTTGGCTTGTTTGGATAAACTGATTTTTCATGGTAAAGGCAGCACTATATTTGCTTCAAGAGGAGACCGTCTACAAATAACTGAAATACTGTTGGTGGGAGGATAAACACAAGATAGCTCAGTTGGTAGATCATCTCTGTTTTAGGAGCTGGAGGTCGTTTCCGGGTACTCGATGTTAGCCATCCCTGGAAAAATATTTTTCAGCTTGAATTAAAAAAAGGTCTGCTAAGTAGGAGGTCGTGTACTCGCTCAAAATGGATTTTTTCTAGTTCAGACCACCGTATAGCGAAAGATATGAAACCTTAAGAATCGGCGATTAGTATCAAAGAAACTGGTGTAGGCTACAATAAAGCTAATTTACAATCTCATATCAAACCAAGTAAAATCGCTGGAGTTACCTACCCGTTATGGATTTGTGTTCATTGCGCGGCACAACAGAGAGAACTCGGAGTGAAATTATTTGAGAAAAAATATTTGAAAAAAAAGAGTAAAACTGTAATCATAATATCTTAAAGCTTTCTTTTTTTCAAAAATGCTTATCGTAACACAAATTCGGGTAGATCTACTAAGAAAGTTTCGTACTTGTTTGTATGTCAATGACCAATGCGGACGTATCTTAGTCTAAGGGACTTAACCTAAACCTTTTATCTATAAAAACATAGCCAAACTTGCCTCCCTTCTGTAAAAAAAAGTGGGATGCATAAAATTATGTATTTATATAGTGTTATTTAAGATGACCTCGCTTCTGTAAATTGGGTTTGCATTTTTTATGTTTTAATTTGCTTTGTATAGACTTATCTCAGTATATGCCGATATTAAATGCGTTTTTTAATATTTTCCCACTGTTTTACGGATTTTAGGCCTTTCTGCATTCACACTTTCGTCTAAGTAAAAACCATTTTGAAAACTACATCACTTGCTAAACAGAACAAATCGTGGACGTAAACATTGTTTTCTGGTCTAAAACTTACCAGAGATATAAAATAACACATTATTTAAAAATGTTTGGACGTCGTGTGTTTTTTCTATGCAAACCCACTACGTCTGACGTACCTAGACAGGAAAAACGCACACGCAAGGTTTCCTGTAGTTACTTCTGAGTTAAACTTTATTCTATGGTCTAATAAAGAAGTATTGTAAAACAATATATTATTTTAGAAATTATTGATTATTGATCTTGTCATGTTTCACCCCCCCCCCCCCCCCCCCCCTCCCCCTGCGCCAAGCTATTACATTAATTACCCGGGAGGGTATGCTACTATTTGACCCCACGACTATTCAACCAATACCTGTTTCAGGCGACAATTCCACCTCTCGACTATTCGATCCCAGCTGAAAAAAATAAGGCGACTATTAAATCCAAAATTCTTTTACGCTATGGCCCTGGCAGGAAATTGACAACAATCTAAATTTGTTTGTTTGAAGGGATTTCACAAGATGAGTATTTTAGAATGAGAAGAGGGGATACAGAGATATATTTTCTATGCAGCACTTGCCGGCCGTTACTTCATAGTACAATGATACAGGTTTGAATATATATCATTTAACATAATTGTATAGTTAATTCAGGTTATTGCTTTTTTATGTTAATGTCAGTACAAGTAATATTATACTTACCTTAAAAGGTACAGGACCCAACTGGTGGATATTTAATCGTTTCTTGCTATTTAGTTGCTAATTAATATATTTTACAAGAATTTATTAGTAATACGGCTACGATAAATATTGTTAGGACTTGTGCAATTTGCGATAAGTTTAATAATAATGACGGTGCTAAGAGTTAGGAAATGCATATTTCTGCCATGTTTTTAATGCAGTATTCAACACTCGAGGACTCCTCTGGGTCTGCACCTGGAAGAGACAAACATGGTTCCATTGACATGCCAGCTTGTTTCCGAGTCAGCGCTCTGGAGACAACACCGAGCCGAGCTCGTGAATTTGAACTGTTGTCCGCATGGTCCAAAGTATGATGACAGAAGTCACCTCCGAGGAGTTTCCCATACAGTGGGCGATACATACACGTGTGTGTAAAGGTGCCTAAAACGTACTCAGATCTCAGTCTAAACCTAAATTTGATATTTTAATACCTAGTAATGTATGCTTATTTATTACAAACTTACATAATCGTTTCGTACTGTCGTTAAACGTGTATTGCTACTTATTACTTGTTTTAAATATTAATAAATATATTATTCAAATGTATATAGAAAAATACATTAAAAGGTGAACAAAAGAAAAAATAATTAAAAATAACAAGAAAGATGGACTATATACCTAATACCGTCTATGGCTTAGTTGTTGTTTGTTTAATCCCAACTAATACTGTGTAAATAATGTTTTCTTTATTATTAGTATATATCAAACTATTAACCAGAATAAAGATTGAACCTATACAAATCTAATACAAGTTATAATAAATCAAAAAGACTAACTTTGTTACAAATACAACAAGCCTTTTAATTAAAGCCCCTAACCATCACAATCGTAAGCCCCCAGTTACTTTTGCATCATAACTACACACAATAACGATACTTATATCATGACACCGCATTTACCCTTCTTTACAAACAATAAAATGCCAAGATAAAATACTATTACGCAAACAATTTTACTAGGTATCGAATGGTCGTGAAGTTGAATTGTCGCCAGGGGTTGAATGGTCGTGGAGTTGAATTGTCGCCAGGGGTTGAATGGTCGTGGAGTTGAATTGTCGCCAGTTGTTGAATGGTCGTGGAGTTGAATTGTCGCCAGGGGTTGAATGGTCGTGGAGTTGAATTGTCGTCAGGGGTTGAATGGTCGTGGAGTTGAATTGTCGTCAGGGGTTGAATGGTCGTGGAGTTGAATTGTCGTCAGGGGTTGAATGGTCGTGGAGTTGAATTGTCGCCAGGGGTTGAATGGTCGTGGAGTTGAATTGTCGCCAGTTGTTGAATGGTCGTGGAGTTGAATTGTCGCCAGGGGTTGAATGGTCGTGGAGTTGAATTGTCGCCAGGGGTTGAATAGTCGTGGAGTTGAATTGTCGTCAGGGGTTGAATGGTCGTGGAGTTGAATTGTCGCCAGGGGTTGAATGGTCGTGGAGTTGAATTGTCGCCAGGGGTTGAATGGTCGTGGAGTTGAATTGTCGCCAGGGGTTGAATGGTCGTGGAGTTGAATTGTCGCCAGGGGTTGAATGGTCGTGGAGTTGAATTGTCGCCAGGGGTTGAATGGTCGTGGAGTTGAATTGTCGCCAGGGGTTGAATGGTCGCACCTTTTTACAGGTAGGCGTTGAATAGTCGTGAGGTAGAAAATGCCGCTGAGCCTGCCCGAGGTACCTAGCGAGTGCTTGAAATGCTGACGTTATACGATATATAAGGAGAACGCTGACAATATGGAACATATAGGGAAAACGCTGACGTGGACTTTTTTGTCGTAATGTTAGAATTAAATCACCTTATTTATTTGGCAAAACAATAGATAGTTTCCTTGTCATAGGCACTGATAAGACAGTTTAAGGCAGCCATCTTTGAAGGCAGAAGCATAATGCAGGCTGAAACCTGGAAATATGTGCTATATTAAACTCACTACTGTATTTATATTTTTCAGTCTATTTTACTAAATTTAACAGCTTTTATGAAGTATTTTAAATATCAAAACTATAGTTTGATAGTTTAAAAGGTAAAAAATACAACCAAAAAGATATGCTGTTCATTTTGTTTAAGGATGCGCCAGTTATTTTATTTACTTATATATTAGTTTCTTGTGCATTTATCATTTTTAAAAATATTGCATTTTAAAAATATTAATTTCAATACTTTGCCAGTGGTGTATAGCTTTGGACCAAAAATGAAGAAAATTTCATTTACTCTTCATCTGAAAATCATCTGAAAATCATCTGAAAATCATCTGAAAATCATCTGAAAATCCATTTAAGTTTCCATCAAAGATGGCTGCCAAGATAAGGGATCTTCACTGATATGGAATCTAACAAGGACTAAATCCAAGAAATCATCTCTCAGATGTATGTAGGTAGTCGGATCATCTCGGCCATTTCATAAAATGGGGCTACTTTTGAGACAGACGTCAAAACAAAGATGGCAGCTCGGGTGACGGCTCACTACAGTTCGATGCCGTAAAACTTTAATTTGTGACGGCTTTAAATTTAAATCATCCAATTTTAATTTACCCAGCGCAGCAGACACGCAGCTGTCGAACAATGGTATTGTTTTTGTTTTGTGCGAACTACATTTTAGGAATATTCTTCTTCCGACTTCCGGCTAAAAAAGCGATCGTGAATCAGTCAGTATCATTGCACCAGATACATCCGAGGGATGATTGTCCCGAGGACGGAATTACCTGAGGAGTTCCGATTGGGGTTGAATAGTCGTGAGGTAGAAAATGTCGCTGAGCCTGCCCGAGGTACCTAGCGAGTGCTTGAAAATGCTGACGTTATACGATATATAGGAAAAACGCTGACAATATGGAACATATAGGGAAAACGCTGACGTGGGCTTTTATTGTCGTAATGTTAGAATTAAATCACCTTATTTTTTTGGCAAAACAATAGATAGTTTCCTTGTGATGTCATAGGCACTGATAAGACAGTTTAAGGCAGCCATCTTTGAAGGCAGAAGCATAATGCAGGCCGAAACCTGGAAATTTTTGCTATAATAAACTCACTACTGTGTTTCTATTTTTCAGTCTATTTTACTAAATTTAACAGCTTTTATGATGTATTTTAAATATCAAAACTATATGATAGTTTAAAAGGTAAAAAATACAACCAAAAAAGATATGCTGTTGATTTTGTTTAAGGATGCGCCAGTTATTTTATATACTTATGTATTAGTTTTTTGTGCATTTATCATTTTTAAAAATATTGCATTTTAAAAATATTAATTTCAATAGTTTTCCAATGGTGTATAGCTTTGGACCAAAAATGAAGAAAATTTCATTTATTCTTCATCTAAAAATCATCTGAAAATCATCTGAAAATCCCTTGAAGTTACCATCAAAGATGGCTGCCAAGATAAGGGATCTTCACTGATATTGAAACTAACAAGGAGTAAATCCAAGAAATATCGCTTAAAAATCACTTATCTCCTCTCCGTATTTCGCCACTTATCCTGTACTACGCCCTGCGAGTGCTAAAAACGCTGATTCTGGCTATAAAGTGTAAGCATTGACGGCACGGAAAATATTGGGAATATTAAGAACATAATGTTAAAGCTTCAGTCAAATTTCATATATCTACCTAGCTTGTCTTTTATCTTTCCATAAATAAGTTTCACAATTATTTACTGCCACTTGATATTATTTACTGCCACTGAACATAGCAGCTGTCACTACTAAAATGATATTTACCTAAGCCAATAATTTCACAAGGGTATGAAGCTAAGTTATTGTCGCATAAAGTGTTGTTACGCTTACTGTGTACTCTTGTTTGATAACTGAAAATCCCGTAATTCTTAACAAAACGCGTCATGAAACCCTGAAGGGATTCTGTACCTCTTAAATCAAATGTCATGCAAAACCGACATCGAGACAAACATCTTAATTGGCGTAGTGTTATTTATGAAATACGAAACCTGCTATGGTAAAAATGGTAATTTGCTTGATAGTACAAAACATCCCATAGACATGAGGTGGTAGACAAAACATCACACATGTTTTTGACAGGATAGACAAAATATCCCATGTCATTTTGATTGGGCGGTCGAATCTTCAATGGTTTATTTTATCGATTTTTTAAATGTCTTCTCTCTTATTTTCTGTTGATTTTAATAAGTTAATCTTCATAATTTTAAGGAGCAGAGTTAGCAGCAGAGTCAGAAGCAGAGTCAGCAACAGAGTCAATAGCAGCAGAGTCAGCAATAGAGTCAGCAATAGAGTCAGCAATAGAGTCAGCAACAGAGTCAGCAGCAGAGTCAGCAGCAGAGTCAGAAGCAGAATCAGCAGCAGAGTCAGCAGCAGAGTCAGCAACAGAGTCAGCAACAGAGTCAGGAACAGAGTCAGCAGCAGAGTCAGTAGCAGAGTCAGCAGCAGAGTCAGTAGCAGAGTCAGCAACAGAGTCAGCAACAGAGTCAGCAGCAGAGTCAGCAACAGAGTCAGCAGCAGAGTCAGAAGCAGAATCAGAAGCAGAGTCAGCAGCAGAGTCAGCAGCAGAGTCAGCAACAGAGTCAGCAGCAGAGTCAGCAGCAGAGTCAGCAACAGAGTCAGCAACAGAGTCAGCAACAGAGTCAGCAACAGAGTCAGCAGCAGAGTCAGAAGCAGAATCAGAAGCAGAGTCAGCAGCAGAGTCAGCAGCAGAGTCAGCAACAGAGTCAGGAACAGAGTCAGCAGCAGAGTCAGTAGCAGAGTCAGCAGCAGAGTCAGTAGCAGAGTCAGAAGCAGAGTCAGCAACAGAGTCAGCAACAGAGTCAGCAACAGAGTCAGCAACAGAGTCAGCAGCAGAGTCAGCAGCAGAGTCATAGCAGAGTCAGCAACAGAGTCAGCAGCAGAGTCAGCAACAGAGTCAGCAGCAGAGTCAGCAGCAGTCATAGCAGAGTCAGCAACAGAGTCAGCAGCAGAGTCAGCAGCAGAGTCAGCAGCAGAGTCATAGCAGAGTCAGTAGCAGAGTCAGCAGCAGAGTCAGCAGCAGGGTCAGCAGCAGGGTTAGCAGCAGAGTCAGCAGCAGAGTCAGCAGCAGAGTCAGCAGCAGGGTCAGCAGCAGAGTCAGCAGCAGAGTCAGCAGCAGAGTCAGCAGCAGAGTCAGCAGCGGGGTCAGCAGCAGAGTCAGCAGCAGAGTCAGCAGCAGAGTCAGCAGCAGAGTCAGCAGTAGATTCAGCAGCAGAGTCAGCAGCAGAGTCAGCAGCAGAGTCAGCAGCAGAGTCAGTAGCAGAGTCAGCAGCAGAGTCAGCAACAGAGTCAGCAGCAGAGTCAGCAGCAGAGTCAGCAATAGAGTCAGCAGCAGAGTCAGCAACAGAGTCAGCAGCAGAGTCAGCAATAGAGTCAGCAGCAGAGTCAGCAACAGAGTCAGCAGCAGAGTCAGCAATAGAGTCAGCAATAGAGTCAGCAGCAGAGTCAGCAATAGAGTCAGCAGCAGAGTCAGAAGCAGAGTCAGCAATAGAGTCAGCAGCAGAGTCAGCAGCAGAGTCAGCAGCAGAGTCAGTAGCAGAGTCAGCAATAGAGTCAGCAGCAGAGTCAGCAATAGAGTCAGCAGCAGAGTCAGCAATAGAGTCAGCAGCAGAGTCAGCAGCAGAGTCAGCAATAGATTCAGCAGCAGAGTCAGCAACAGAGTCAGCAGCAGAGTCAGCAATAGAGTCAGCAATAGAGTCAGCAGCAGAGTCAGCAACAGAGTCAGCAATAGAGTCAGCAATAGAGTCAGCAGCAGAGTCAGCAATAGAGTCAGCAGCAGAGTCAGCAATAGAGTCAGCATCAGAGTCAGCAATAGAGTCAGCAGCAGAGTCAGCAACAGAGTCAGCAGCAGCAGATTCAACAACAGCAGAGTCAGCAGCAGAGTCAGCAACAGAGTCAGCAACAGAGTCAATAGCAGCACAGTCAGCAATAGAGTCAGCAGCAGAGTCAGAAGCAGAGTCAGCAGCAGAGTCAGTAGCAGAGTCAGAAGCAGAGTCAGCAATAGAGTCAGCAGCAGAGTCAGCAACAGAGTCAGCAACAGAGTCATAGCAGAGTCAGCAACAGAGTCAGCAGCAGAGTCAGCAACATAGTCAGCAGCAGAGTCAGCAGCAGAGTCATAGCAGAGTCAGCAACAGAGTCAGCAGCAGAGTCAGCAGCAGAGTCAGCAGCAGAGTCAGTAGCAGAGTCAGCAACAGAGTCAGCAGCAGAGTCAGCAGCAGAGTCATAGCAGAGTCAGTAGCAGAGTCAGCAGCAGAGCCAGCAGCAGAGTCAGTAGCAGAGTCAGCAACAGAGTCAGCAGCAGAGTCAGCAACAGAGTCAGCAATAGAGTCAGCAATTGAGTCAGCAATAGAGTCAGCAGCAGAGTCAGCAGCAGAGTCAGCAGCAGAGTCAGTAGCAGAGTCAGCAACAGAGTCAGCAGCAGAGTCAGCAGCAGAGTCATAGCAGAGTCAGTAGCAGAGTCAGCAGCAGAGCCAGCAGCAGAGTCAGTAGCAGAGTCAGCAACAGAGTCAGCAGCAGAGTCAGCAACAGAGTCAGCAATAGAGTCAGCAATAGAGTCAGCAATAGAGTCAGCAGCAGAGTCAGCAGCAGAGTCAGCAGCAGAGTCAGCAGCAGGGTCAGCAGCAGAGTCAGCAGCAGAGCCAGCAGCAGAGTCAGTAGCAGAGTCAGCAACAGAGTCAGCAGCAGAGTCAGCAACAGAGTCAGCAGCAGAGTCAGCAGCAGAGTCAGCAGCAGAGTCAGCAGCAGGGTCAGCAGCAGAGTCAGCAATAGAGTCAGCAATAGAGTCAGCAATAGAGTCAGCAGCAGAGTCAACAGCAGAGTCAGCAGCAGAGTCAGCGGCAGAGTCAGCAGCAGAGTCAGCAGCAAAGTCAGCAGCATGGTCAGCAGCAGAGTCAGCAGCAGAGTCAGCAGCAGAGTCAGCAGCAGGGTCAGCAGCAGGGTCAGCAGCAGAGTCAGCAGCAGAGTCAGCAGCAGAGTCAGCAGCAGGGTCAGCAGCAGAGTCAGCAGCAGAGTCAGCAGCAGAGTCAGCAGCAGAGTCAGCAATCAAGTCAGCAATAGAGTCAGCAATAGAGTCAGCAGCAGAGTCAGCAATAGAGTCAGCAGCAGAGTCAGAAGCAGAGTCAGCAACAGAGTCAATAGCAGCAGAGTCAGCAATAGAGTCAGCAACATAGTCAGCAACAGAGTCAGTAGCAGAGTCAGCAGCAAAGTCAGCAACAGAGTCAGCAGCAGAGTCAGTAGCAGAGTCAGCAGCAGAGTCAGCAACAGAGTCAGCAACAGAGTTAATAGCAGCAGAGTCAGCAATAGAGTCAATAGCAGCAGAGTCAGTAGCAGAGTCAGCAGCAGAGTCAGTAGCAGAGTCAGCAGCAGAGTCAGTAGCAGAGTCAGAAGCAGAGTCAGCAACAGAGTCAGCAAAAGAGTCAGCAGCAGAGTCAGCAACAGAGTCAGCAGCAGAGTCAGCAGCAGAGTCATAGCAGAGTCAGCAACAGAGTCAGCAGCAAAGTCAGCAACAGAGTCAGTAGCAGAGTCAGCAGCAGAGTCATAGCAGCGTCAGCAGCAGAGTCAGCAGCAGAGTCAGCAGCAAAGTCAGCAGCAGAGTCAGCAGCAGAGTCAGCAGCAGAGTCAGCAGCAAAGTCAGCAGCAGAGTCAGCAGCAGAGTCAGCAGCAAAGTCAGCAGCAGAGTCAGCAGCAGAGTCAGCAGCAGAGTCATAGCAGCGTCAGCAGCAGAGTCAGCAACAGAGTCAGCAGCAAAGTCAGCAGCAGAGTCAGCAGCAGAGTCAGCAGCAGAGTCAGCAGCAGAGTCATAGCAGAGTCAGCAACAGAGTCAGCAGCAGAGTCAGCAGCAGAGTCATAGCAGAGTCAGCAACAGAGTCAGCAGCAAAGTCAGCAACAGAGTCAGCAGCAGAGTCAGCAGCAGAGTCATAGCAGAGTCAGCAACAGAGTCAGCAGCAGAGTCAGCAACAGAGTCAGCAGCAGAGTCAGCAGCAGAGTCATAGCAGAGTCAGCAGCAGAGTCATAGCAGAGTCAGCAGTAGAGTCATAGCAGAGTCAGCAGCAGAGTCAGCAGCAGAGTCAGCAACAGAGTCAGCAGCAGAGTCAGCAGCAGAGTCATAGCAGAGTCAGCAGCAGAGTCAGCAACAGAGTCAGCAGCAGAGTCAGCAGCAGAGTCATAGCAGAGTCAGTAGCAGAGTCAGCAGCAGAGTCAGCAACAGAGTCAGCAGCAGAGTCAGCAACAGAGTCAGCAGCAGAGTCAGTAGCAGAGTCAGCAGCATAGTCAGCAGCAGAGTCAGTAGCAGAGTCATAGCAGAGTCAGCAACAGAGTCAGCAGCAGAGTCAGCAGCAGAGTCATAGCAGAGTCAGTAGCAGAGTCAGCAGCAGAGTCAGCAACAGAGTCAGCAGCAGAGTCAGTAGCAGAGTCAGCAGCAGAGTCAGCAACAGAGTCAGCAGCAGAGTCAGCAACAGAGTCAGCAGCAGAGTCAGTAGCAGAGTCAGCAGCAGAGTCAGCAACAGAGTCAGCAGCAGAGTCAGCAACAGAGTCAGCAATAGAGTCAGCAACAGAGTCATAGCAGAGTCAGTAGCAGAGTCAGCAACAGAGTCAGCAATAGAGTCAGCAGCAGAGTCAGCAACAGAGTCAGCAGCAGAGTCAGCAACAGAGTCAGCAGCAGAGTCAGCAACAGAGTCAGCAATAGAGTCAGCAACAGAGTCATAGCAGAGTCAGCAACAGAGTCAGCAATAGAGTCAGCAGCAGAGTCATAGCAGAGTCAGTAGCAGAGTCAGCAACAGAGTCAGCAATAGAGTCAGCAACAGAGTCAGCAATAGAGTCAGCAACAGAGTCATAGCAGAGTCAGTAGCAGAGTCAGCAGCAGAGTCAGCAACAGAGTCAGCAGCAGAGTCAGCAACAGAGTCAGCAGCAGAGTCAGTAGCAGAGTCAGCAGCATAGTCAGCAGCAGAGTCAGTAGCAGAGTCATAGCAGAGTCAGCAACAGAGTCAGCAGCAGAGTCAGCAGCAGAGTCATAGCAGAGTCAGTAGCAGAGTCAGCAGCAGAGTCAGCAACAGAGTCAGCAGCAGAGTCAGTAGCAGAGTCAGCAGCAGAGTCAGCAACAGAGTCAGCAGCAGAGTCAGCAACAGAGTCAGCAGCAGAGTCAGTAGCAGAGTCAGCAGCAGAGTCAGCAACAGAGTCAGCAGCAGAGTCAGCAACAGAGTCAGCAGCAGAGTCAGCAGCAGAGTCATAGCAGAGTCAGTAGCAGAGTCAGCAACAGAGTCAGCAATAGAGTCAGCAGCAGAGTCAGTAGCAGAGTCAGCAGCAGAGTCAGCAACAGAGTCAGCAGCAGAGTCAGCAACAGAGTCAGCAGCAGAGTCAGTAGCAGAGTCAGCAGCAGAGTCAGCAACAGAGTCAGCAGCAGAGTCAGTAGCAGAGTCATAGCAGAGTCAGCAGCAGAGTCAGCAACAGAGTCAGCAGCAGAGTCAGCAGCAGAGTCATAGCAGAGTCAGTAGCAGAGTCAGCAGCAGAGTCAGCAGCAGAGCCAGCAGCAGAGTCAGCAGCAGAGTCATAGCAAAGTCAGCAGCAGGGTCAGCAGCAGAGTCATAGCAGAGTCAGCAGCAGAGTCATAGCAGAGTCAGCAAAAGAGTCAGCAGCAGAGTCAGTAGCAGAGTCAGCAGCAGAGTCATAGCAGAGTCAGCAAAAGAGTCAGCAGCAGAGTCAGCAGCAGGGTCAGCAGCAGAGTCATAGCAGAGTCAGCAGCAGAGTCATAGCAGAGTCAGCAAAAGAGTCAGCAACAGAGTCAGTAGCAGAGTCAGCAGCAGAGTCATAGCAGAGTCAGCAAAAGAGTCAGCAGCAGAGTCAGTAGCAGAGTCAGCAACAGAGTCAGTAGCAGAGTCAGCAGCAGAGTCAGCAGCAGAGTCAGTAGCAGAGTCAGCAACAGAGTCAGCAGCAGAGTCAGCAGCAGAGTCAGTAGCAGAGTCAGCAACAGAGTCAGCAGCAGAGTCATAGCAGAGTCAGCAACAGAGTCAGCAGCAAAGTCAGCAACAGAGTCAGTAGCAGAGTCAGCAGCAGAGTCAGCAACAGAGTCAGCAGCAGAGTCAGCAACAGAGTCAGCAACAGAGTCAGCAGCAGAGTCAGCAACAGAGTCAGCAACAGAGTCAGCAGCAGAGTCAGCAGCAGAGTCATAGCAGAGTCAGCAACAGAGTCAGCAGCAGAGTCAGCAGCAGAGTCATAGCAGAGTCAGCAACAGAGTCAGCAGCAAAGTCAGCAACAGAGTCAGTAGCAGAGTCAGCAGCAGAGTCATAGCAGCGTCAGCAGCAGAGTCATAGCAGAGTCAGTAGCAGAGTCAGCAGCAGAGTCAGCAGCAGAGTCAGCAGCAGAGTCAGTAGCAGAGTCAGCAACAGAGTCAGCAGCAGAGTCAGCAACAGAGTCAGCAGCAGAGTCAGCAACAGAGTCAGCAACAGAGCCAGCAGCAGAGTCAGTAGCAGAGTCAGCAACAGAGTCAGCAGCAGAGTCAGCAGCAGAGTCAGCAACAGAGTCAGCAATAGAGTCAGCAATAGAGTCAGCAATAGAGTCAGCAGCAGAGTCAGCAGCAGAGTCAGCAGCAGGGTCAGCAGCAGAGTCAGCAGCAGAGCCAGCAGCAGAGTCAGTAGCAGAGTCAGCAACAGAGTCAGCAGCAGAGTCAGCAACAGAGTCAGCAGCAGAGTCAGCAGCAGAGTCAGCAGCAGAGTCAGCAGCAGGGCCAGCAGCAGAGTCAGCAATAGAGTCAGCAATAGAGTCAGCAATAGAGTCAGCAGCAGAGTCAACAGCAGAGTCAGCAGCAGAGTCAGCGGCAGAGTCAGCAGCAGAGTCAGCAACAGAGTCAGAAGCAGAGTCAACAGCAGAGTCAGCAGCAGAGTCAGCAACAAAGTCAGTAGCAGAGTCAGCAGCAGAGCCAGCAGCAGAGTCAGCCACAGAGTCAGCAGCAGAGTCAGCAACAGAGTCAGTAGCAGAGTCAGCAGCAGAGTCAACAACAGAGTCAGTAGCAGAGTCAGCAGCAGAGTCATCAGCAGAGTCAGCAGCAGGGTCAGCAGCAGAGTCAGCAGCAGAGTCAGCAGCAGGGTCAGCAGCAGGGTCAGCAGCAGAGTCAGCAGCAGAGTCAGCAGCAGAGTCAGCAGGAGAGTCAGCAGCAGAGTCAGCAGCAGAGTCAGCAGGAGAGTCAGCAGCAGAGTCAGCAGCAGAGTCAGCAGCAGAGTCAGCAACAGAGTCAGCAGCAGAGTCAGCAGCAGAGTCAGCAGCAGAGTCAGCAACAGAGTCAGCAGCAGAGTCAACAACAGAGTCAGCAGCAGAGTCAGCAGCAGAGTCAGCAGCAGAGTCAGCAACATAGTCAGCAACATAGTCAGCAACAGAGTCAACAACAGCAGAGTCAGCAGCAGAGTCAGCAACAGAGTCAGTAGCAGAGTCAGCAGCAGAGTCAACAACAGAGTCAGTAGCAGAGTCAGCAGCAGAGTCATCAGCAGAGTCAGCAGCAGGGTCAGCAGCAGAGTCAGCAGCAGAGTCAGCAGCAGGGTCAGCAGCAGGGTCAGCAGCAGAGTCAGCAGCAGAGTCAGCAGCAGAGTCAGCAGGAGAGTCAGCAGCAGAGTCAGCAGCAGAGTCAGCAGGAGAGTCAGCAGCAGAGTCAGCAGCAGAGTCAGCAGCAGAGTCAGCAACAGAGTCAGCAGCAGAGTCAGCAGCAGAGTCAGCAGCAGAGTCAGCAACAGAGTCAGCAGCAGAGTCAACAACAGAGTCAGCAGCAGAGTCAGCAGCAGAGTCAGCAGCAGAGTCAGCAACATAGTCAGCAACATAGTCAGCAACAGAGTCAACAACAGCAGAGTCAGCAACAGAGTCAGCAATAGAGTCAGCAACAGAGTCAGCAGCAGAGTCAACAACAGAGTCAGTAGCAGAGTCAGCAGCAGAGTCAGCAGCAGAGTCAGCAGCAGGGTCAGCAGCAGGGTCAGCAACAGAGTCAGCAACAGAGTCAGCAGCAGAGTCAGCAACAGAGTCAGCAACAGAGTCAGCAGCAGAGTCAGCAACAGAGTCAGCAACAGAGTCAGCAACAGAGCCAACAACAGAGTCAACAGCAGAGTCAGCAACAGAGTCAGCAACAGAGTCAGCAGCAGAGTCAACAACAGAGTCAATAGCAGAGTCAGCAACAGAATCAGCAACAGAGTCAGCAACAGAGTCAGCAGAAGAGTCTGCAGCAGAGTCAGCAACAGAGTCAACAACAGCAGAGTCAGCAACAGAGTCAGCAACAGAGTAAGCAGCAGAGTCAGCAACAGAGTCAGCAGCAGAGTCAGCAGCAGAGTCAGCAACAGAGTCAGCAACAGAGTCAGCAACAGAGTCAGCAGCAGATTCAGCAGCAGAGTCAGCAGCAGAGTCAGCAGCAGAGTCAGTAGCAGAGTCAGCAGCAGAGTCAGCAACAGAGTCAACAACAGAGTCAGCAGCAGAGTCAGCAACAGAGTCAGCAACAGAGTCAACAACAGAGTCAACAACAGCGTCAGCAGCAGCGGCAGCAACAGAGTCAGCAGCAGAGTCAGCAACAGAGTCAGTAGCAGAGTCAGCAGCAGAGTCAGCAACAGAATCAGCAGCAGAGTCAGTAGCAGAGTCAGCAACAGAGTCAGCAACAGAGTCAGCAACAGACTCAGCAGCAGAGTCAACAACAGAGTCAGCAACAGAGTCAGCAACAGAGTCAACAACAGAGTCAACAAAAGAGTCAGCAACAGAGTCAGCAACAGAGTCAACAACAGAGTCAACAAAAGAGTCAGCAACAGAATCAGCAACAGAATCAGCAGCAGAGTCAGCAACAGAGTCAGCAGCAGAATCAACAACAGTCAACAACAGAGTCAGCAACAGAGTCACCAGCAGAATCAGTAGCAGAGTCAGCAACAGAGTCAGCAACAGACTCAGCAGCAGAGTCAACAACAGAGTCAGCAACAGAGTCAGCAACAGAGTCAACAACAGAGTCAACAAAAGAGTCAGCAACAGAATCAGCAACAGAATCAGCAGCAGAGTCAGCAACAGAGTCAGCAGCAGAATCAACAACAGTCAACAACAGAGTCAGCAGCAGAGTCAGCAGCAGAGTCAGCAGCAGTGTCAACAACAGAGTCAGCAGCAGAGTCAACAAAAGAGTCAGCAGCAGAGTCAACAACAGAGTCAGCAACAGAGTCAGCAACAGAGTCAGCAGCAGAGTCATCAACAGAGTCAGCAGCAGAGTCAACAACAGAGTCAGTAGCAGAGTCAACAACAGAGTCAACAACAGAGTCACCAGCAGAGTCAGCAACAGAGTCAGCAGCAGCAGATTCAACAACAGCAGAGTCAGCAACAGAGTCAGCAACAGAGTCAGCAGCATAGTCAACAACAGAGTCAGCAACAGAGTCAGCAACAGAGTCAACACCAGAGTCAGCAACAGAGTCAGTAGCAGAGTCAGCAACAGAGTCAGCAGCAGAGTCAACAACCGAGTCAGCAGCAGAGTCAGCAATAGAGGCAGCAACAGAGACAGCAGCAGAGTCAGCAACAGAGTCAACAACAGTCAACAGCAGAGTCAGCAACATAGTCAGCAGCAGAGTCAACAACAGAGTCAACAGCAGAGTCAGCAACAGAGTCAGCAACAGAGTCAGCAACAGAGTCAGCAGCAGAGTCAGCAGCAGAGTCAGCAACAGAGTCAACAACAGCAGAGTCAGCAACAGAGTCAGCAACAGAGTCAGCAACAGAGTCAGCAGCAGAGTCAGCAACAGAGTCAGCAGCAGAGTCAGCAACAGAGTCAGCAACAGAGTCAGCAACAGAGTCAGCAGCAGAGTCAGCAGCAGAGTCAGCAGCAGAGTCAGTAGCAGAGTCAGCAGCAGAGTCAGCAACAGAGTCAACAACAGAGTCAGCAGCAGAGTCAGCAACAGAGTCAACAACAGCGTCAGCAGCAGCGGCAGCAACAGAGTCAGCAGCAGAGTCAGCAACAGAGTCAGCAGCAGAGTCAGCAACAGAGTCAGCAGCAGAGTCAACAACAGAGTCAGCAGCAGAGTCAGCAACATAGTCAGCAACAGAGTCAACAACAGCAGAGTCAGCAACAGAGTCAGCAATAGAGTCAGCAACAGAGTCAGCAGCAGAGTCAACAACAGAGTCAGTAGCAGAGTCAGCAGCAGAGTCAGCAGCAGAGTCAGCAGCAGGGTCAGCAGCAGGGTCAGCAACAGAGTCAGCAACAGAGTCAGCAGCAGAGTCAGCAACAGAGTCAGCAACAGAGTCAGCAGCAGAGTCAGCAACAGAGTCAGCAACAGAGTCAGCAACAGAGCCAACAACAGAGTCAACAGCAGAGTCAGCAACAGAGTCAGCAACAGAGTCAGCAGCAGAGTCAACAACAGAGTCAATAGCAGAGTCAGCAACAGAATCAGCAACAGAGTCAGCAACAGAGTCAGCAGAAGAGTCTGCAGCAGAGTCAGCAACAGAGTCAACAACAGCAGAGTCAGCAACAGAGTCAGCAACAGAGTAAGCAGCAGAGTCAGCAACAGAGTCAGCAGCAGAGTCAGCAGCAGAGTCAGCAACAGAGTCAGCAACAGAGTCAGCAACAGAGTCAGCAGCAGATTCAGCAGCAGAGTCAGCAGCAGAGTCAGCAGCAGAGTCAGTAGCAGAGTCAGCAGCAGAGTCAGCAACAGAGTCAACAACAGAGTCAGCAGCAGAGTCAGCAACAGAGTCAGCAACAGAGTCAACAACAGAGTCAACAACAGCGTCAGCAGCAGCGGCAGCAACAGAGTCAGCAGCAGAGTCAGCAACAGAGTCAGTAGCAGAGTCAGCAGCAGAGTCAGCAACAGAATCAGCAGCAGAGTCAGTAGCAGAGTCAGCAACAGAGTCAGCAACAGAGTCAGCAACAGACTCAGCAGCAGAGTCAACAACAGAGTCAGCAACAGAGTCAGCAACAGAGTCAACAACAGAGTCAACAAAAGAGTCAGCAACAGAGTCAGCAACAGAGTCAACAACAGAGTCAACAAAAGAGTCAGCAACAGAATCAGCAACAGAATCAGCAGCAGAGTCAGCAACAGAGTCAGCAGCAGAATCAACAACAGTCAACAACAGAGTCAGCAACAGAGTCACCAGCAGAATCAGTAGCAGAGTCAGCAACAGAGTCAGCAACAGACTCAGCAGCAGAGTCAACAACAGAGTCAGCAACAGAGTCAGCAACAGAGTCAACAACAGAGTCAACAAAAGAGTCAGCAACAGAATCAGCAACAGAATCAGCAGCAGAGTCAGCAACAGAGTCAGCAGCAGAATCAACAACAGTCAACAACAGAGTCAGCAGCAGAGTCAGCAGCAGAGTCAGCAGCAGTGTCAACAACAGAGTCAGCAGCAGAGTCAACAAAAGAGTCAGCAGCAGAGTCAACAACAGAGTCAGCAACAGAGTCAGCAACAGAGTCAGCAGCAGAGTCATCAACAGAGTCAGCAGCAGAGTCAACAACAGAGTCAGTAGCAGAGTCAACAACAGAGTCAACAACAGAGTCACCAGCAGAGTCAGCAACAGAGTCAGCAGCAGCAGATTCAACAACAGCAGAGTCAGCAACAGAGTCAGCAACAGAGTCAGCAGCATAGTCAACAACAGAGTCAGCAACAGAGTCAGCAACAGAGTCAACACCAGAGTCAGCAACAGAGTCAGTAGCAGAGTCAGCAACAGAGTCAGCAGCAGAGTCAACAACCGAGTCAGCAGCAGAGTCAGCAATAGAGGCAGCAACAGAGACAGCAGCAGAGTCAGCAACAGAGTCAACAACAGTCAACAGCAGAGTCAGCAACATAGTCAGCAGCAGAGTCAACAACAGAGTCAACAGCAGAGTCAGCAACAGAGTCAGCAACAGAGTCAGCAACAGAGTCAGCAGCAGAGTCAGCAGCAGAGTCAGCAACAGAGTCAACAACAGCAGAGTCAGCAACAGAGTCAGCAACAGAGTCAGCAACAGAGTCAGCAGCAGAGTCAGCAACAGAGTCAGCAGCAGAGTCAGCAACAGAGTCAGCAACAGAGTCAGCAACAGAGTCAGCAGCAGAGTCAGCAGCAGAGTCAGCAGCAGAGTCAGTAGCAGAGTCAGCAGCAGAGTCAGCAACAGAGTCAACAACAGAGTCAGCAGCAGAGTCAGCAACAGAGTCAACAACAGCGTCAGCAGCAGCGGCAGCAACAGAGTCAGCAGCAGAGTCAGCAACAGAGTCAGCAGCAGAGTCAGCAGCAGAGTCAGTAGCAGAGTCAGCAGCAGAGTCAGCAACAGAATCAGCAGCAGAGTCAGTAGCAGTCAGCAGCAGAGTCAGCAGCAGAGTCAGCAGCAGAGTCAGCAACAGAGTCAGCAACAGACTCAGCAGCAGAGTCAACAACAGAGTCAGCAACAGAGTCAGCAACAGAGTCAACAACAGAGTCAACAACAGAGTCAGCAACAGAATCAGCAGCAGAGTCAGCAGCAGAGTCAGCAACAGAGTCAGCAGCAGAGTCAACAACAGAGTCAGCAGCAGAGTCAGCAGCAGAGTCAGCAACAGAGTCAACAACAGAGTCAGCAGCAGAGTCAGCAACAGAGTCAGCAACAGAGTCAACAACAGCGTCGGCAGCAGCGGCAGCAACAGAGTCAGCAACAGAGTCAGCAGCAGAGTCAGCAACAGCAACAGAGTCAGCAGCAGAGTCAGCAACATAGTCAGCAGCAGAGTCAACAACAGAGTCAGCAGCAGAGTCAGCAACAGAGTCAGCAGCAGAGTCAACAACAGAGTCAGCAGCAGAGTCAGCAAAGAGTCAGCAGCAGAGTCAGCAACAGAGTCAGCAGCAGAGTCAGTAGCAGACTCAGCAACAGAGTCAGCAGCAGAGTCAACAACAGAGTCAGCAGCAGATTCAACAACAGCAGAGTCAGCAACAGAGTCAGCAACAGAGTCAACAACAGAGTCAGCAACAGAGTCAGCAACAGAGTCAGGAACAGAGTCAGCAACAGAGTCAGCAACAGAGTCAACAGCAGAGTCAGCAGCAGGGTCAGCAGCAGAGTCAGCAACAGAGTCAGCAACAGAGTCAACAACAGAGTCAGCAGCAGAGTCAGCAGCAGAGTCAGCAACAGAGTCAGCAGCAGAGTCAGCAACAGAGTCATCAACAGAGTCAACAACAGAGTCAACAGCAGAGTCAGCAACAGAGTCAGCAGCAGAGTCAGCAGCAGAGTCAACAACAGAGTCAACAGCAGAGTCAGCAGCAGAGTCAGCAGCAGAGTCAGCAAAAGAGTCAGTAACAGAGTCAGTAACAGAGTCAGCAGCAGAGTCAGCAGCAGAGTCAGCAGCAGAGTCAGCAACAGAGTCAGCAACAGAGTCAGCAACAGAGTCAGCAGCAGAGTCAGCAGCAGAGTCAGCAACAGAGTCAGCAACAGAGTCAGCAAGCAGCAGCAGATTCAACAACAGCAGAGTCAGCAGCAGAGTCAGCAGCAGAGTCAGCAACAGAGTCACCAACAGAGTCAGCAGCAGAGTCAGCAACAGAGTCAGCAGCAGAGTCAGCAGCAGCGGCAGCAACAGAGTCAGCAGCAGAGTCAGCAACAGAGTCAGCAACAGAGTCAGCAGCAGCGGCAGCAACAGAGTCAGCAGCAGAGTCAGCAACAGAGTCAGCAACAGAGTCAGCAGCAGCAGATTCAACAACAGCAGAGTCAGCAGCAGAGTCAGCAACAGAGTCAGCAGCAGAGTCAGCAGCAGAGTCAGCAACAGAGTCAGCAGCAGAGTCAGCAGCAGAGTCAGCAACAGAGTCAGCAACAGAGTCAGCAACAGAGTCAGCAGCAGCGGCAGCAACAGAGTCAGCAGCAGAGTCAGCAGCAGAGTCAGCAACAGAGTCACCAACAGAGTCAGCAGCAGAGTCAGCAACAGAGTCAGCAACAGAGTCAGCAGCAGAGTCAGCAGCAGAGTCAGCAGCAGAGTCAGCAACAGAGTCAGCAACAGAGTCAGCAGCAGCGGCAGCAACAGAGTCAGCAGCAGAGTCAGCAGCAGAGTCAGCAACAGAGTCACCAACAGAGTCAGCAGCAGAGTCAGCAACAGAGTCAGCAACAGAGTCAGCAGCAGCGGCAGCAACAGAGTCAGCAGCAGAGTCAGCAACAGAGTCAGCAACAGAGTCAGCAGCAGCAGATTCAACAACAGCAGAGTCAGCAGCAGAGTCAGCAACAGAGTCAGCAGCAGCGTCAGCAGCAGCAGCATATAATATATAATATCAAATGGCCTTAACATTCAACTTGCTCAACTGTATGGAACCGATAAAGAATTTAATAATGTATATTACCACACGTTATTAAGCAAAATAATAACGTAGTCTGCGGCCTCTATGCAAAAGCATTTATTACTTCATTCTGTTTTAAACAAAGTCTTGTCGTTCGAGCTAATATATGACTCGACAAAGTTATGGTCACATTTGGCTAATTGATTTAAGGGTCGAAAAATTAAGGAATTTAACGTTAAGCAACAGCACGCGTCAAACAAACATATACGAATATATTAATTATTACTGCGTATATAATTTACCGGAATGTCTTGACAATATGGTGCAGTGCGATCAATGTTCATATATAAGCGGTATCATATTTCCGGTCCAGTGTTTTGATTAATGATAATGTTTCTTCATGTTTCTTCGTGTTCTTCATCTTAACTCTAAAAACAAAAGACACAAAAGCTTGACATTTTTATGTATACGCCAGTTCTACAAGCATTTTCCCATGTAATGGCCATTTTCCACTACCGCGGGTCCTTCATAATTATTACGAATCATACACACACACTTCCAACTCTTAGCGTGTCCCGAAGATCTACATAAAACTTCAAATATTTCTTATTAAACATATTTTGAACCACATAAACAAAATAACACCAATGAATAAACCTAGCCAATTACAGGCTCTACAGCACTCATCTTCTTGACTTTTATAACGTGGTTAAAAATTTAATTTTAATGTGAATAAAACCGTCGCAATGAAAAGAATATTTCGTAATATAAAAAGTTATATTTTGTAATATCTGTTATGTTAAATTACAGGCGAATTTTCTTCATCATTGGAATGTTTGTATTGTCGGTAATGAGAGACATTAATGAATCGTCTCCCCCTGAACAATCTCCGAATACAAGTAAGACTGGCCGTTCCAAGGCGGTAACTGTCGGGTTTGCTCTTTTTGTTAAATGACTCATCACAAATTTGTTCTTACTTTTCGCTTGGCTTGCATGTGAAATACCTTTGTTCTGTGCCTTTTCGGAGTTTGTTATATGTTGCAATGCTCATAGGACTTTGTCATATATTCGTTTTCATTTGTTTTACTCGGTTTTTATGCTTGTGCTTTTATGTTGACTTATTTGCCTTTCTTCAACAAACACTTCCATTTTCTTTTTTAAATAACACATCTCTATAAGTATTTAATTGGTTTTTAAGCTTATATTTATGTAAAGTAAGAAATTTCACTTTTTGTAATTGCAGTGTCTACAACAAATCTTGCCATAAAGTCCAAGAATTCCAACTAAAAGGACCCATTTACTGTTTGTATTACCCCAGATATTAACTAACAAGGGAGACAATTTCCATGTCACAAAAATTCCCCCCTTAGCTGGGAATGTCTCTCGAATCGCAACAACATCTACTGTGCTTACAGTAAACAAGCCGAGTGTCATCACCTTACGTAACAATCGTTTCGCTTCAATGGCCCTGTTAAGTTTCTTAGCTTGAGTTCACCTGTGTTATAAGTAAAGCTTATTGAAGTGTGTGAAGTTAGTGAACCAGTGAAAGTGTATTATATAGGATATTTATAAAAGAATATTATACACTGATTCAAGCTAAGCAGATAAGAATGAACTACAACTAATTAGTCTCTTTTGCATGGAATGAATGGAATATATAGAGAATTAATTATATATAGAATTAAGAGAATTTGTAGGGGATTCTTTAGAATAATAATATGAGAATTTGATTCTTCTGAAGGAGGGTGTGTTTGTGTACCAAGTAAAGCTGACGTTTTTATGCACGTTAAAAATAATTGCTACCCAGTTTAAGACTGGGTAACACATTATTGTCTTCTTCTCTTCTAATGTATATGAGAGATTGAAAGTTTATCTCGACTTGAATTGCATTTCTGTAATACTGGAGAGGAAGAAATACTCGTTTTTCATACATCTATTGCTCTCCTATGAACCCTTTTCATTTTTCTAATGCTAGTAATAGTATGTCGGCTACAGATAGGTGATCGATAATCCACTTGTTGTCTTACCAGGGTCTTGTAAGCAAGCTGATGTCCGGATGTACTACCCCCCCAAAAAAACCACTAAACTCAGGAACAGACTTGGTTTCGGGAAAGCTGCCAAACTGGTGTTCTGTTACAGATACCTTAGGGGGAAAGAAGAGATTGACAGGAAGACAGAGACTTCTTTGAATTTAACATTGTTTGTTATTGCAGTTATGTATACATGTATTTATTGTAAGTTGTCTACATTACTTGTTTACGATTAAAATTAACACTCTTAAATGCTGACTTGGTTATTGTTTATAATTACATTTTGAAGTTGACCACATGCTGATTATAGGGAATACATTGTATTGTATAAATTCCATGGGTGGCCAATTCGATTGACCACTTTTTCAGTATTTGAATTTTTATTTATTATGAATAAAGTGATCAAAATGTTAAACTTAAGTATAAATATAATGGCAATTGATGGATAAACTTGAAATTATCCATTTGAGTGTTGATAATAGGGAATATTGTATAAATGATAAAATATTGAAAATATAAATACCGCTGGCATGAAAAAACTCATATTTGCGGGCATTTTGCAAACCCCGGGTTGTAGAGATATTTAATCTGAGAGTATAACACCTTTGCTATGGGCAAAACGTCAAAAGATATTTAACCCACACTGAATTTGATTTTTATGACCAGAACTATAATATATAGAGATATATTCAATTTTGTTTCGGTCTGAAAACCTGGGATTACTTGAGTAATTTAGCAATAATAAAAACGCGAATGCAAAGTAGAACAAAGCATATTTATAACATACACGTAAATACAAAAGTAAATATATAATGATATATGATAAGTTGTCACTGTTCTTTTTCGCGTATAAATATACTCAGCTACACATGAGTGTAATGTAGTTGTGTTGATAATTTAACATTCATTAGCAGAACATCTGGTTATTATTGACCAATTATGATCATTATAATGACGTCCAGCAGTTTTGGTGGAGAAAGACCGCTGACAAATATCTAGGTAGAACCACCACCACACTGCATGTCAGCTGGATGACCTTCCCATATAAAGTCCTTCGCCCCAGGTGGGACGCTAGCCCATGCGGTGGGAGGCTAAGCAGTCAGAGAAGTTACAAATTTTGACGACTCTACCACGACACCACTGGTGCGTTCAAAACACTTATATAAACAAAACAATGCGCCTTGTGCATCTCTATTTATACTTTTATGATGACCACCGAATTCAATTCCGTGAAATCCCATTCTATAAATAGTGTTTTTTAACAAAACATACTACCTACCCCCCCCTCTCTCTCTCTCTCTCTCTCTCTCTCTCTCTCTCTCTCTCTCTCTCTCTCTCTCTCTTTCCAGTTTCCCGGAACAACGTACACAAGTGACACTTTCGGGCTCTATTCTTTCACACAAGGATATCCAACCCTTCTTTATCAGATATTGGTATATCATCAGTGTCAGAGGGCAGTGGGGATGATGCAGCTATGAGAAAAGCTTTATCAAGGTATATACTATGTTTTCATTGACAGGAGGCATGCATAAACATGGCAAGCAGAATATTATGTGAATAAGATAAATCATTAGTTACTTTTAACAGACAATAATTTTACTTCCCAACTGTCATGATGTTTTATGCCTGTTTTTTTTACTTCCAAAAATTTTGGTATTTATATTAAACTCTGTTCATTTATCTAATTCTATCATAACCATTCACACTGCCCTGCTATAGTTTTATTGCCCTTATCTGATTAAAATATTAATAAAACTACTGCCACATTATACTAAGTTGGATTATCTCATTTTATGTTTCATTTTTTTCTGTTTCCAAAAGAAGATAAAATTGTTATAATGAAAGATTCACTGTTATTCTGCCACTCATTTTATACTGTATTTAAGCATTTAGGTGGTATTGCAGTTTCCAAGATTGCCAACACCAGGCCCATTGGGTAGTGTACATTCTACGCCTGTCCCATTTGCTCACAAAAGGAAAATCGGGGATGTCACACCAGTGGGAACCAAAATGTGAGTAAAAACCTTCATTATTATAGTGACATTATCAGATGCAAAGGAGACAACTTCATTTTAGAAGAAGTGTATTTTATTTATTTATGATGCAGCCAAAAGATGCAAAAATATGGTACTTTGTATAATATATATGACAAGACCGTGACCCAAAGTAATGAGAACTAAAGTTCAAATTCAAACATTATTATTCTTTTCTAAATTATGAGTAATATTTATTGTTCAGTCAAGTTGTGCATGGAATCATAAGTTAAAGAGTATATCTGCTTTCATTTCCTGTCAGAATGCCACTACCATGTCATATTCTTAGATATAACATCTTCATTTGTGTCAGTTTATGGTTTAGGTTTCAACACCTTTTACAACAGGTAAATAAGAAAAGTTCCTATCAAAATATTCACATAATTTTAAATTTAATCTAATCTACCTCTAGACAAAGGCAAACAGAGTAACTATTAATGTGACAGAAACACAAAGACGAGAAATAACACACAAAAAGAAAAACAACAACAACAACATCAGTTACCGCCTTGGAACGGTCATTTGGCAAAAGGGCCTACTGGGTTGCTTAAACCTGGTTTGTGAAGCGCTCCAACCACTTCCTGAAAGTTTTTCTATCAAACAAACAGTGTAAATAAAAATATCCTATCAAAGTGAAACAACTAACAGTAAGCACCTGCACCGGGAGTTAAACAGATACAATGAGCATATATACATAAATAATATCTAGTTATAAAATAAACTACCAACGTATGTACAGTATATAAGTAGATGAAAGAGTATTTTTAAATAAAACAGCCCAAGCGCTGATATATAATAAGAACAAATAAAACGGCCCATGCGCTGATATATAATAAGATCAATTTATTGATGTCATACAATATCATGACGTCATATGCCAAAAGTGTCCAAAGTGAAATGTAAAAAATACGAAAGAAATCATCGAATTTGAGAAACAACCTACACCAACAAAATATAATGTAGTATTGTTAAGGGTTAATAAGTTTTAAAATAACATATCATAAAAGCCGAGGATTTGTCCGCAGTTGGCGTATTATATAATAAAGGTACAAAAAAATCCCGATATTATACCTACTGTGCAATACATAAAGGGCACGGAGACTGCTCAAATTGTCCCACCTATATAGGGCACGACTGGAGAGATGAAGAGGCAAGAAATCTAACAGTGACTGTCCAATTATGGCTTTGAGCAATGCAGTACATAAAGGCTTCCCGGGTTGTAACCGTCAGCAATACATTTTCTGATAAGTTTTGTTAAGCGGTCAGAAAAGTTATTGAGACGCTTGATTTTCTTTTTAACTTGTATAAATTTTTCCATAAAATGCAGAATGGCTTATGCCAATAAAATCATTGCGATGAAAGAATTTTGAAAACGCCTTTCTTAATTTTTGAAAACGAAACCCTTGCTGTAACAGTTTAATCCCAAGTTGTCCCACCTATATAGGGCACGACTGGAGAGATGAAAATCCAACAGTGGTACTTGCAAGAAAAGTTTTCAGAAAAGTCAATGTGGGCGACAATTTCTTCATGAGTAAGATTTGTTTTTAGATATCTCAACGTTTTATATTGATTACGAATAATGAATATGTGACGGCAAGCTCTTTGTATCTCCTTTTTAATTTTATCAGACAATACTTGCTTCGACCCTTGTTCCTGTTCCTTCACAACTTTAGTTATATTTCTTGTTGTGGCACCATCTTCTGTTCTCTCACGCTTTGTTTTCCATTCCTGCAAGACAAATCTGCGAAGGACCTCCTCCTGAGTTTTCGATTATATGTATTGTTTTCTCTTTGCAATCATTGCATTCTCGGTACATGCAACTTTTCTCTTCTTCATTGCAAACGATGGTATTTAGCAGTACCATGACATCCTTACTTTCAACCATATTTTTTGAGTAAGCTGCACAGAACTTTTGTCTTGGCTTTAACACCCAGAATGGTCTAAACCTGCAGAATAAGCCATAAGAAACTGGCTTGTTGTTCTCACTTAAGAATTTTGAATGGAGAGTCTTCATGTCGTCGTTAAGTAACCTCACTAGTTTCTTCTCTCCTTTTCTAGTTATTGTTGATTTTTTGTCAGCTGTTATTCTCGAAACATCATCTCTCTCATAAAATTAACTCACTAACTCTTTCAATCTTAGTTTGCTAAAGTTTGGCTTTCGCCAAGGCTTTATTTCTAAATGTCTCCTTTAAAATGACAAGGTTGTTCTTGTAAATCTGTTTAGCCCCTACTGTTTCATTATTCTCTTGCTTGTCACAAGACCTGCAATATTCCTTTGCTCTGATAGGGACTTGGTATTTCTGTACCTACGTCTAATGCTATTGATGAGCATCTTGTATAAAAGGTAAGACTTGGAAAAGACTTTTTTGTACACTTAAACTGATTGTCTAAATAACCTTTGTTGTTTTCTTTAATAACCTGTTTTAGCGGGGGGGGGGGGGGTGTATTTTTCAGCCGGTCGCTCCTGAAATCTAAGCTTTATATGAAGCTTAGCATTATCTCTGTAACATTTTGCCTTTTCATTCTTTCTCTTCTCAGCTGTAATTCTTCTTCGAGAGTCTGATCTTCTGTTAAATGATAGTTCTCTCTCTTCTATTTCATGATTAGGAGATGTTGGGGGTGTCAAAATACTGCTTGATGCTCGCTGCCTTCACTCTGCAGAATGCTCTCTCCATCTTTTCCTGGTTGTTCTCTTTTCCTTAGGTGTCATCGGAACAAATGTTTTAAACTCACCCTTTTCACGTCTTTTTACTATTTCTTTCTCCTTCTTTTAGTTTACATTGCTTGTGAGCTAGTGGGTCGGCCTTCTTCCTTGCCCGCCACTGTGCCATACGCTCTTTGGCAGTGATTGCCATCTGCCTGAACAGAATCTGCTTGTATTTTAGTCCCTAAGTCTGAATCTGAAATCTGAGAGAGCAAAAATGTTTATAATACTGCTTTTAATTTAAGCTTGTACAATTAAAAACACGTGTATTATCACATTGAAGATAAGTTCTTTATTAAGAAAATTAATACCGTATATTACGTCCCATACATGTATTTGTTTTTAGTTTTCTAGGCACATGCCATAATTAAAAGTTTTTCTTGTTCCACTTCTTACTTACATCTGTCAATACCGTTACGCAGTTGTCAATACCTTTACGTAACAGTTATGCCCGTAATGGTACTGGTTTCTTTTTAACTGCAAGGCAGTCCATGCTTTTGAGATCAAAATGGCGGAGCTGGTTTTGTTTGCAATAAAACACAACTGATTCTGTTTGTCTATAGCGTGGACGGAATACAATATATATATATACGTAACATTGGATCACGGGCTAGACGGTAATGATGTGCCTCAAATGCACTCATACTACACGTAAAACTTACCTTCCAATTTCTGTTGTAAGCCGTCATCGACACTTCTAGCTCGACTCAGATGATTCAAAAAGGGGCGCGCAAAACATTCTGTGACGTCATTTAAATAAAAATTTGCAAATGGAGGTTATTAACAAATCTTGTTGATTATCTGTAATGGTAGTGACAGGTGTATTATGTTTAACGGGACATTTTTTAAATCTTTTTTTTTTATTTCTGAAGATAAACACATTTAGTGTATATCGGGACATGAATTTGATGGCAACTTAACAATGACCCATTATCATGGGCGACATTTTTTACTACACCAAACAAAATAGTTTTAATCCTTATGTTTTAGTAAGTGCGTAATATAGCTAATGTTTAATTTCATATGTAACTTATTTCAATTTCACATTATGTTCGCTGTAAAAAAAATCGGGACATCGGCTGCACGACCTTTATATAATGATCGGACTGTCCATTTATAGCTTTAAGTCACTGTTTTCATATAGTCTCAAAGACCTGTCCGGTCATCGTGTTATTTAAAGACAATGCAAGTTCTTGACTGTGAAAGGGTCAATTGCAAGCAATGCAGTACACCGAAGGATTGCCGGGTTGTAACCGTCAGCAATAGATGTTATGATAAGTTTTGTAAAGCGGTCATAAAAGTTATTGATACCCTTGATTTTCTTTAACTTGTATAAAACATTGCCATGCAGGATGGCTTCTGACTTTCTGCAAAAGTGTTTTCATACTGCTATTATACTTAGAAGCAATTAAATCATTGCGATGAAAGAATTTTGAAAACGCCTTTCTAAATTTGTGAAAACGAAAGCCTTGCTGTATCAGTTTAGAAGAAATAAACTCGTGCAAAGCTTGTAAGTTGTGATATGTAAATACCATAAGAGGTAGCACGAGGTGAATAACCGTCAAGGTATGGACAATTCACAATACTAAAGTTGAAATCATCTCTCTTGTCATAGATTTTAGTAGAGACGTTGTCATTGGAAATAGCGATCTCAGTGTGACCAAGAAATGCTGCATTTAAATGTCAGTTAATTGCTTTATTAAGGGTAAGTTCTGGAGGGTTAATCAAATGGATCATTTGAGAAAAAAAGGACTATCTATAGTTAGAATATTCTTATTATAGGGTGACGTTAAATTGAAAGGCTCTATAATGTGGCTTTGGTTTAAAGGGGATAAAGTTAACATAAAATCACGTTCAAAGCAGTATGAAAACAAATCTGCCATTTATGGTGTACAGTTGGTTCCCATAGGAATACCAATTACTTGTCTTAATAAAGTGTCACCGCATTTTATGTACATGTTACCTAATTTTAAACATAGAGCTTCACAAACATCCGTGCAAGTCAACATAGTAAACTTTTCTAAGAAAGTGTTGGTAAAAATGCATTACTTTTATGACATGCAATAAGTAGACGTTGCTCTCAAGAAAATGTTTTCTCAATAAGAGCAATCAGTTTTGTCTTAATTAAATCATGAGGTAAAGAAGTGTACAGTGTAGAGAAATCGTAAGTATTAACTGCAGAGCAATGGAAGTTTAAAGTACGAAACTTGTCTAAGACTTCCGAAGATTTTTTTATAGACCAAAAAATTTAATTCCTTAATTTTCATACATCTTTTCACAATATTTAACAACATAATTACGGGCGGCTGTAGGGCAATGCGTAAGTAGTTTAGATATGTGAGTGGTGGTGCTAAAGCTGGCATTAGTTGAATCGTGACTTGTATGGTATTTTGTGAAGCTTAGGAATCCAATACAGTGAAGGAAGTTTTCTTGCTTTGATTCTATTTTGATATTGAAATTATGTAATATCTGTTTATGTTTGTAAATGACTGTCTGAATGTCAAGGTTGGTGCTAGTGTAAGAACTTGTGGTGGAAAACTCAGCACTTAGTACATTGTTGTATTAAAGTCGTCATGACAAAAATTATGTTCTTTGAAGGTTTATCTGCAGGTACAAGTACAAAGTTATCGTGAATATTCTGAAAGGACTATTTTAGATGTTTTAAGTGTTAAAACGGTTCCTTACGTAAACTAAAAGGATGGAAGCGGTAGAATTTATTGTGATTTTTTTATCTAAAAATGGCTTTCTTCCAAGTATTGAGAGATACTGCATCCGTGTTTTCTCTTTCACACCAGCGATCGACAACAGATTAATTGTATCAGCTATTTCTTTGCAACAAGGGTCAAAATCTATTTCATCTGGCAATCAAATTTTTATCTGCTTCAAATATGGTGTAGTGATGGAATCGCCGACTTGTATCTGCGCTGACCACTTAGCCTCTCACAACGTGGGTTCGAGTCCCTTTTGGGTGAAGGACTTAATGTAATGTGGGAACATCTTCCACCTTACCTGTGGTGGTTGTACCCAGATAATTGTTTGGGGTCTTCCTCCACCAAAATAGCTGGACGTCGCTATGATGATCATAATTGGTCGCTGCGATGTATCTAAAAAACAAAACAAAACAAAAACTAGCTTCTAAGGTACCTTCCTTATTAGGCAATATCATTAAGAGCCTCACACTGTTATGTTTCTTTATTCTGTTTACTTTGTTGTACTCAAATCAACACTTTTACAATTAGATTAAGAGTACAAAAATTAAATAACTTGCCACTGACGCACTGGTTTATGATGAAAAGTGTTGGTACTAATTTTGGATAATCTTTTCTACCATGACTCATAGCATGATAAAGAAAACTTTATAAAATAATGTGTTTTTATTTTTGACAGCAATTATACATTTGTATTATCAAAAATCTTTTAGCCAAAGTGACGATGACAGAAACTCAAACATATCGAAAGTTCATTGTATCTGTTTAAACTCCCGATGCAGGTGCTTACTGTTAGTTGTTTAACATTGACGGGATATTGTTATTTACACTGTTTGATAGAAAAAACCTTCAGGAAGTGCAAGGTTGGAGCGCTCCACAAACCAGGTTTAAGCACCCCCGTCGGCCCTTTTGCCGATTGACCGTTCCAAGGCGGTAACTGATGGTTTTTCTTTATGTGTGTTATGTCTCGTCTCTGTGTTTTTGTTACATTTACATTTACCTTGTTTGACTTTGCTGAAATTTTGATAGGACCTTTTCTTATTTACCTATTGAAGAGGATGTTTTTGACAATTTTATGGAAATGAGGAATATGGCGAAAAGGTGTTGGAAGGAATTACCCGGTTGAACAGAGTAACAGAGGACCATGTCAGAGTGAACAAATCCATGATCTGGGAAACTAAAATTGATAAAATCCTTAAATGGTGCCCCTACAAAACATGCAGTGCATATGGTGGCCAGACCTCAGTAATAAAAAAGAACGAGAGAATAACTTTGGTTGTGGTGCGGGTAAGTTTACCTTTATTAAAATAATTGATAAAATACATTTTTTTTTCTAATATCACTCTTCACTAAAATAATGATTTTGTCAATACAAATAGGGTTATAGGTAAACATAATTTGAATTCTACTAGTCATAAAAAAGAAATCAATATCATTTTCTTGGTTAAGGATTGTTTCTTTTTATATGAAGTATAAAAAGTGATGTTCCGATATCCTTTGCAATTTTAACATCAGACTGCATGTTTTTCTTGATATAGAATAGAAGATAATGTTTTGAAAACAGTTATATTTTAACAGTAGACAACATTTATTATACATGTCAATTTTCTTTATTTCAATGAAAGTTTACATTTAAATCCTATTAGATCTTCTATAAATGTAAAAACAGTTCTATGGGGACGCTCCTAGTGTATTTGAAACTCTTGACTGCTTAGGTGGGTTGGAATATCATTTGGAGCAAAGGACATAATGCATAATGTGGGAAGGTTTTCCAGCAAACCTACGGTATTCCGGTGGTTCTACCCAGATATTTGACTTGGGTCTTCCATCAATACAGCTGGATACCACTTAAATAGCCATAGTTGGTATGTATTCACTATTATACCGACATATTGTCCAAAGATATACAGCATTTTACATGTTCATTTCAGGACCACATCAGAGTTGGAAATGTTCAGAAATGTTCAACAATCATCTCCTAATGAATGCGCCAAAAGGAAATGCAGTAAGATTTGTATATTTTATTATATATCAATGCATACAAATGTTTAAAAACCTGCGTACCAAAATAAAAAAGCCAGTCCCATGCAGCCTTTAATTTAAAGAAAGAAAATTAAATTGATAAGTTGGTGCATAATGAAATACTTATATTTAATACCTTATTTTCACATAAAGCAATTGTAAACTATCGTAATGATAGAATGATTAAATAGGGTTAGTCATGAAATACTTAAACTGACATTTTATCAATAAGGTAAGACAAAGTGGGTATTTATGATAAATAGAGACTTTAGATCTTATGGAAACCTTATTTTTCAATGACATAATCTTTTGATCGAATTTGTGCTTTAAACTGCTATTCTGCATTAAAATGCAGTATATTTCTTTTTATCATCTACAGCTAAGCAGTGTACCGCTGTCGGTGCCAGCTGGCTGCAATAGATTACAGCAAACACCTACAACGCCCATAGAAGATCAAAGCAACTGGCATACCAAGGTTAACTGAACAATATAGTTACCATTCATTTAATATTGGATAGTAAGGTTGATCAAAAAATTAAATAACATTGTTTTTAGCACATGTTTTATGATAAATGAACATTTTTCACTGTATAATTTTACAAATCAAATAACTTTCGAACAAGACATCAGAAACTTGAGGCACGGTTCCCTCCGTTCATGAGAGAAGACTATCTAGGTCAAGTTTGACCCAATTTAACCTAGTTTTGTGTATTTAATCGCATTAAAAATATGGAATTCCATATTGTTCGGGGCTGTTACAAAGTACTGAAATAAACAGAATGGACGCAATTTTGAATTTATTCATGTTTTTATTAATTTATCATAGTTAATACGTTGTAAAGTCTAGATCTCTCACAGAAAAGGAGAAACTTGATGATGACAATGTTTGTAAGAAGTACCCTTAATGTACTCTGAAAGGTACGTGGTCTCTGAAGTGCAGTTTGTTATAGGTCATGAACCGGTAGTGTAAGAGAGTGACGTAATCAAGCACCAGAAGTTCTCATGATTATCGCTTCTTGGATAATAAAATCACAGTAAATATGTTGGTATGTTTGTGTTTCATCCTTTAATTACAGGCAATGAGCATTATTATGCCGCTTACTTTGTGTTTGGATAGTTTACCTTTACATGTATTCGAGCAACGTGTTTTACTGCGATAACTTATAATAACATAAATTAACACGAATAGGGAGGTTTTGAGTAAAATAAACACAAACTAAAGAACGTTATTGTTTTTAGACACTTATACATAGCGACTCAAATTTAAATCTGAGACCAACGCTCTTCAATAACATCCAGCGAAATGCCCATCGAAACGTGTACGAAGCTGAAAATAGTAAGTTGAACGGATAAGGAAGGTGATCGTACTTCTATCAATTTTGAACACATCATGCCAGGCCAGCTTGGGTGGTATTGCTGACTCCCATCTTGTTCAATTGATTTTGCCCTGTTGATATATAACTGTAACGCAGGCCGGCGCTCTCCAACGGTCACCCATCCATACACCAACCACAGTAACAGTAACCGTTGCTTAACCGCGCAACTTTGGAAACCGCTTAAACCAAGTCGCTTAAGAGTTAACTAGGCAGCGAGCTTGGTTTGAAGCGCTTAAATTTCTACGTCTGCGGTAGTTACATAAAGCCAGACCTTGCGACGCGGCTCGTCTTCTCATTTTCTTGCCTTATACCAGTGTTCTTCTTTCGATTTTGGCTGTTTTCTGCCAGGAAGATTTTTTGTGAAATTGACAAGGCCCTGACGTCACTGTGCTGTGCTGCCTAAATGGCATTTTGCCTTAATCTGCACTCGACAACATCTACTTCCTCCGCTGGCACCCACTTTGCTGACAATAACAATTATTTGACAGCCACGTCGACCTTCTTTACCAGAGCTCTAACGCGACACCAAAACATGCCTTGTTCTGGCTGCTTTAAACTCTTCAAATGCTGAAAAGAGAGGCACCTGAAGCTTGTTAGTTGTGCTGGATATTCAGTGCTGAAGGCCATGGGCGCACGAATCTACCTTCTGATGGAATTTATTTTGAACGGGAAATTAAATTAACTGTAGATTGGTACATTGTATACCATAAGTCGCTAGAGCATTCCGTGTTGGTAGCATCATCTTGTATTTTCATTCCTTGAATAGAATACACATACACTAATACCGAGTATAAAGGAGAGACCAGTTGAACCATGTTTCAAGGTTCTGAACGATTTCTCCTTTTGGTGTTAAAAGATTAATTGCAGTAGATTTGTTTGGTTCTTCCAAAAACAGCAGAAGAAAAAATTACCAAACACACTTGAGGACCAGATGTGGTTGAGTGTATATTTTCATCCGTGTGCGTGAGGGAATATCACGTGTCATGTACACGTGATGTTTTTACCACTGATAAAGGATAGTAAAAGGAAATATTTATGGTTTACAGAGATATTAAACATTTTCAAAACTTTTTATCTAAAAAAAAGTCCTTTATAGGTATTTAAATTTAATCACCTTTTGGAAACCACGTTAAACATAGGCGCCATCTGAATATATTTTGATATTACTCCAGAACTGTAAAATTTAGTAGAAGTACAAAGCGCCTTAACTCTCTAGATATTTTGAGGGTACAGCTAGGTTGGTACTAAACAAAATGTATTAAATTAAAACTATATTCCATATGATATTTAAATAACAGGAAGTTATGCATGTAAAATGATTATATACTTCATTTGGTCGAAAAGTTATTTGACTCGATCTAGTCGAAAATAAATTGTTCCAACTAGTAAATACCAGGGACGTAATAGACTTGGCAAGAATCAGTCAAGACCCTGAAAAGTCACAGGACAAACGTGTTCACATGCAAGCCAAATGTAAATGTAAGAACGTATCTGTGATGAATCATTTAACAAAAATAGCAAACCAAACAGATACCGCCTTGGAACGGTCAGTCGACAAAAAGGAACAACTTGGGTGTTTAAATCGGCTTTACAGATATCTAACCTTGCATTCCCTGATGGATTTCCCAAATGCAAGCAATTTAAAGAAAACCGATCTGTTTGAATAAAAACTGTCCAAGCGCTGACGTTTTCTTTGATATGTTATGACGGAAGAAGTGGCGTCATTGAAAAAAGAATTAAGAAGAGAAGAAGGTATTATTTCTGTTAGAAGAACTACACACAATTTGTGATTTTAAGTGAAATTAATTTTTTTACTCAAAAAAAAAAAAAAAAATGACCAGAGAAGTATAAATGGTTGTAGCATCATGTTCATGTGAAGATGGAATTTAGGAACCAAAGTTCAATGTCCATCAAAGGAAATAAACGTTATAACACTTACAGGATGAATTATATAAGAACATAGATTACATGTACGGGGAGATTTTTACGACCGCGATATTGAAGTATGACATTCAATTTTTCTTTCTTTGATTATTGGGTTTATCGTCCGTCCAAAAGTATTTCAGATATCTAGAGAGGGTGTCCAATTGAAGCAGGTATAGGACTTCCTTCACTGAGTATAAACCCCTGGTATGACGCTACACCCAGTCACAGTATCCTGACACCGGGCAACCAATCGTTGACCTACCCTTATATTCTAAGCGTTAGCAAGGGGACTATACTGTAATACCCCAGTATTGTTGCCACTCACCGTGCATGCATGGTTCAAATGCATTCTAAGTCATTTCTGAAGTTTTCCTTTTGCCTTTATGTATTGATCTGTTGAGATGATTGATGACGGTAAGAAGCCACAACATTGCAATAATATGTGTTGACCAAGGTTAATATACTAGCCAACAGCACACCATTTAACTCTGTGCTCGTACAGACAATACTGAAGTCATTGTTTACGTTTCTTTAGTTTTCGCGACTTCATTCAACATCCGATATTTTGATGACATCCATATTAAAGAGCCTTGTTTCTTGAAGATTTCATTCCAAATAGGTTTAAGTCACATCACCAATGTCTGTCCATGTTTCATCAAGCTTAAAGTTCTTTAAATTCAGTAATTTACTTTTTGAAAGTGTAACGGCCTGTTCGTAGTTCCCATCTTGAATGTTGCATCATGGAATTGTAAATGTGGTTGCTAATAGTTACGTAGTTGTTTGCATCGTATTCTCAAGATATAGTCTGTAAGAAAATGAAGAAAATGATGAATAGGCAAAGATTAATTTCCATGGTATATAATTTTGATATTAAATAATTCTATGTATGTTACAAGTTAATTTCTAATTGATTTAATAGCCTTTGTAAAGTTATATAGAGAATTTAATTTGGGTTAACGTTTTACCATAAATTGTGACCAATTATTTGGTCAATATTAGCCTGGTCACTGACCAATTAACCATCTTTGGTCATTTTACCCATTTTTACCAATTTTTAGTTGGTCACATGTTGAACTTCTACTGAAAAGTATAAAAGGCAGATTTTTCTGAGTAAAAGGGACTTCTAGTTCAGCTTTCAAAGCAGACGGCCGTTCACTATGAATGCAAACATAAGCGCAGTAGCAATGGTATGACTGTATGCTGTTTATAAGCGGTCGGCACTAAGCAAATACGTAAACTGAAGTGAAAACAAGTTTTATTGAATTAAATTCTTTTCCAAGGACTTTACATATATTTTGCCTACATTGTTTTATAAAATTCTATACATTTTGAAGAGTTAGATCAACATTGCTGAACTGTACTCAATTTATTACCGATATTATGTCATTTAGACATGGTTTACAAAACGAGACTCATTACGCACACTAATAACTGCATTTATCATTGGAGATTATAAGACTGACGATTCCGTTGTGCATAAGCGCAATTCTTTATACAGAGGATCGGTGTTATATTGAATTATAAGAGCTTGGCTACCTATTAATATATATATGAGATAAAGACTACGTTTAAATGGTTTGTGATTGAAATATTGTTGATATAAGTTGAACTTTGTGTTGTTGGACTATTTACATCCAATAAACATTGTAAATTAAGAGCAGTAGAAGTAACATAATAAACGCCAGGGCGTAAAAAATCCAACACCAATTTAACGACTTTGGTATGTCTCGGCCCGGCATCGAACTCGGGGCCTCCCATGCATGGAGCTGACGCTCTACCGATTGCGTTACCAGGTCCGCTCTCTTCAACTTTTCTTTGAATCATCTATTTGCTCTACAGAACAACCAAACGATGAGTTTATAAAGACACCGCACATGCGTTGATTTGTTTCATGATTTTTCATGGTATTAGAAATCACACGTATTCTCTAGACAGGTTTGTGCGGTGCAGCCTGTTAGGACATAAAGTAACAACGCAATATTTTAGGGAAAACAACAGGTTGTTTATGATTATTTCAATGGGTAATGGTATTTTTTCTTAAAACATGTTATGTTGATCTGCTGTTGGTAAGGACTGAATGGACATTGATATTTGTTGATGAATAGTTTTGTTGCTAGTTTATTTTATTACTAGTTATTATGTATGTACATAAGTTCATCTGTTTTAACTCCCAGTGCAGGTGCTTACTGTTAGTTGTTTCACTTTGACGGGATATTTGTATTTACACTGTTTGTTTGATAGAAAAACCTTCAGGAGGTGCGATGTTGGAGCGCTCAACAAACCAGGTTTAAGCACCTCAGTCGGTCCTTTTGCCGAGTGACCGTTCCAAGGTGGTAACTGATGGTTTTTCTTTGTGTGTGTTATGTCTCGTCTCTGTGTTTTTGTCACATTTACATTGTTTGCTTTTATCTACAGGTAGATAAAATTTAAATATCTGTGGAAATTTTGATAGGACCTTTTCTTATTTACCTATGTAAGGTCATCGGATGTTATGTGTTGATTTGTTATTTCGAGTATTCGACTGATTATAAAGCATGGGAGTTAATAATCTCACCAAAGTGTCAGTTATGAAACATCATTATACATATATTTATATTGTTTTAGTTTTCTGATGATTTTTATAAAAAAAATCAAGGCCTGGGGCGAGAATCATGGAAAGATCCGTTTAGGAAACAGGTAAAGTGGTCAATGCCAGGAAATGTGCAATAATCTCTAGATATTAAAGGTCAAATAAACTTTTGTTGAAAATTCCTGTTTTCTTGGCATTAAAGTAATAAGAATAACAGTGCGCTAACTCTTCCTTTTGTAACATAATGTTTGGCGATGATTTTGGATGTTAAAAATTTGCACATAAATCCGTACAAGCTCATTTATCTTTCTGAGTCTTTCACTGCCTTTAAGGGCTGTGTGGATTTGAAATGGTGCAGCTTCCGGGCGTAACTCGTTGTGATTCAATTGGCAAATGGAAGCCTTTTGTGCCGACTTAACTCAGTATTCTGTGTTTGCTGCATTATGAAGAAAACAGTTTTGTGTTTAAACTAACTATTCTGAGTAACAGTGGATTTAAACAAAAATAAAAACGAATCTCGACGACGAATGCGGTGCCGACACTTCTCAGCTTTCCTTGTAATACACACCTCAGACATGGTATTCAATAGATTGTCCTCCCATATATGCACCCAGCCTGAGATGTAGTTTATATTTGTTTTCATTATACAAAAAAACATGCTTTTTTATTTTCATCTAAATAGAACTACATGTACTTTATCCTAGTGTGAACAGAATATTAATAAAACCACACACATCCAGGAACATGGTCCGCTATTTTTTCTCTGGGTCGTGATCAGTCGCCATTCATTATTTCATCAATCAATAAGGTCATTATTTATTGATTGACATTCAAACTTGATTTTTCACTTAAGACTCGTAATTTTAGTTTATCTCTGTACGTCCTTACACAGAGACTTATAGACTCAAAATTACATTTGTGAGTCATTGGTTTTTGGCGGAAGCATTTAAAGCGAACGAACCTAAGTGTAAAGCTCCAGTATAAAGTAATACTATTGGCTTAAATAATATGTATGCAGAAGAAAAAAGACAGGTAATTACGGCCTATCCATCAAACAAGTTTCTGCGGTCATTCACGTTTGTCTTCGCAGAAAAGATTTTTGTCAAAGCTTTTCCAAACAATTCCAAAATACTGGTAGATTTATACATAAGTACAACACTAAAGTCAACATTTAGACATCGATATATGGACAAATGCTATCAAATTATTCGTGTACGAACATGTGTACGTAGTCTTCAGCCTCACGTGAATGGATCAAAATACAGTTAAGTCCAATTAACATTTATAGAACAAACAATGTTAATTTAATAATGTAGTTGAGTATGTGTTAATTGCAGGGTCATAAATCTGCCAATTTAATATGATGCTCCGCCTCTGTTCCTACCCCCATTCCTGCACTCACCCCCTCCACAGGTGTACTCAAGACGCTCGCAACATGGATGGTGTGACACGAAATCAAGTGCAGATAATCACGTCAGATTAAAAAATATGCTGCGATTTTTGTAACACATAATGTGTTATTTTATGATAATTCAAGATTAAAATGTAGTCAAAATATGTTTAATACGTGAATATGTGCATATTATATATGTTTGTGATAATGTTTGAAGGTGTTGGGTGATGAGGGAGAAAACCGTAATAAAAACTTACATTCCCGAAACCACAAATACATTGACTGACACGACATATACGTGTTTTGCAAATCTCTTGCAACAGGAAGACCAGGCTGAAAACCCACGCCTATCTTCACGGATCCAATGGAGATGACATGCACAGGCAAGCTATCCGACACTACCAAAAATGAAATACAACCCATGACTCACATGTAATCTCAACCTGAAAATGTGTTGACACTTATTCGGAAGTTAGTATCTAGTTCTTTTCTCGTTCCTCATTTACCGAAAGACGCGTCCATTCCCATTCCTGGTTGGACCTTCCGTTACACTGTCTTAACGCTATCTTCTCTTGTGTTACAGCAGTAATACAGCGATCTAGCAACGGCGTTCTGATCGTTTTGTCACTTTGATATTTAAACACGGAGCTATCCGAAAACCATTCGTCCATTGCTTCAACCATTTCAATTCCAACGCTATCATTGCGAGCATTCAGTAGCGCTCCCTGAATCGTCCTTATCTGAGAAGACATAGTATGCAAGAAGTATTGATTCGAATTATTATTGCAGGCATACAATATCAACTGAAATGTTCCGTTAATTTTGGCGCAATCCATGCAACGATCCATATACCGGGTGTAAATTGGTCCTCGGGCGACAAGTCGGTCGGGAATGAACACCTTGGAAAACCCTCGAATTATCTCGAGATAATATTGGTACGGTTTGCATTGGTTGCGAGTACGAATCTGGACTCTGTCCGAGATATCGCCAGGGTAGAATGTTTTCCGGCTCAGAACATCTCGCATCAGGTCAAGTTGGGGACCATCCATCCAGACCTCAGTCATCCGATGTTTGTTAATGGAGTGGTAGTCGTTTGACGCATTGTATCCACCCCATGGCGTGATTCTAAATAGAATTAACAACAAAATATTAACTTCTCATATATTCGCACATTTGTCAATGGTCTGTCGAAGTCATTTTATGTATTCTAAAACCTCTCTCTTTCCGTCATTATACAGACCTCCATTAAGTAGTAGTGAAATAAACCACCAGACGAATTTCTTTTCTTATTAATCTGTTGTGTAGAACTACCGAAGCACCACGTGTAAGCTGGAAGCCCTCATCGCATAAGTATTTGTCAATGACTAGTAAGTTAAACCTACAAAACCTAGGGCTGGTGGGCTGTGAGTCGACGCATCTAAAAGGTCTGCTGCCGATGTCCACAAAAGCATTTGGCGTGGGTCATATTTTTTCTTTCAGATGGTACGTACCAACTATCTTAAAAGTATAAAAATAAACATTCTTTAAGAAAAATCATTCTAGAGCCACAAACTTAGAGTTTTCAAAATGGCTTCCACTCATTAAAGCGATTTGGCCTCATTGGTCAAATTTGAAAACAAAATGTATTAAAAATGATTTTGTTGAACCACAATGAATAGTCATGAATAGCTATACATATTCACTCATTATTAGATTACATAAGAACACTCTGTCCTAGAAAAATGGTTGTATGGCATGTGAACTGCGCATATAAACAGCACAGCGATTAGCTCGATGCCGGCTCACTATCCGGTTAGTGGACTTTAACACGCGGATCCTGATTTTATTTTATACAGAACTGGTAATCACCGAAATTGTTGACCAGGTCGATTTATATCATCAGTAATAACTTAGATGTAAAATGCCAATATTAACGCTAATAGGGATTTTGACATAAGAACAATTTAAAGAAAATTGCTTAGAGCTAAATAAAACCGGGTTGTCTCTATTATTGTTAAAATAAGGTACTAACAAATCTGGCACTTTGGTATATTCTTCTATCTTTGACTGTTTTATTGTATGGTATGCGTTTGTTCATGTTATTGATGTAAACAGCTGTCATAAAAAGTTTTGCCTTTATAGTGAGAACATAAAGAAATGTATTGTGTTCAGTTAATTCTAAATCTGAATAAGGAAAAGCATAATAAAAATAGGTTTGAAAATATATTTTAGCAAAACAGAAGGTAGGTCATTCATCATTATGAAAACGACATTAATAAAGACGTCGGTGATGATGATGACGATGATGATGATGATAATGATGATGATGATGATGATGATTATAATGGTGGTTATGATGATGATGATGATGATGATGATGATGATGATGATGATGATGACTTTGATAATATTGATGAAGAGGAAAGGGGTGATTATGTAGCTGCAGGTATTTCTTTGAATAATGCTCATGAAAAAAATAAATTACGACCATAACACCGTTACCTGTACATATGAGCCGCCTTTGAGCAGGGTATCATTTCCACTTGCCCTCCACATAACCACACCTTGACAGACAGCTCGATCTGCTCAGAGCCCCAGACCTTCATTCCGGGATCGAAACCTCCCAGCTGCATGAAAAATTCCTTCCTCATCACCGTCATCATTCCCTGGATAGTACCATACTGAAGAGGAGCTATGCTGCCATGCCGGGCCTTGCGGAATTCCGGGCTGTACAAGTTAGCGAAGTAAGAAAGATTACTATTTAGATATGAATGCCATCTCTGTGAAAAGCATGCAATGAACTCGTGGCATGTTGTCCCTCTCAGATACATTATCCTTACATCGGGTCGAACTGTCGTCGAACTACCATTTTGCCGTACAATTAGCAAGGGAGCTATACCACCACGATATGTATTTCATACCTAGATAGTCTAAATATTGCGTAAGTATGCCTAGTTAATATTTTTTATATGTTACAATTTAGTCAAATTTACTTTGTTTTCACATAAGACATGCGCGTGTTCGATGTATTATTGACACAGCTTTTAAATGTGTCACAGGATAGAATACGTCGATGAGAGAAGCTTGGCAATGGCAACTAGCGACCTAATCTACTATATACCGTCAGAAAATTTGTGTTATGCATGTAATCCAACAGAAATGGTAAACGAGAAGGTAATGACTTAAACACTTATCCTGACTTATCTTCAAGTAAGTAAAATATTCATCAGAATATCATTTAATCAAAGTCGCATCATGTGCATTTTATACGTTTCATTTTTTCGATTTATTCGGCATAAGTGTCTAAGCTCACTTTTGACCTACCCACAAATGCTAACTCAAGGTCAGCTCAAATGAATATCAAAGCGATCCTCATTGGTAAAAAGATAACAATAATAATTGTTTGTGCCTGTAAAACGCTATAGGGCCTAAACCTTTTCAAAAGGGGACGTTTAATACAACCCAGAAATTATTCTCGAAATTACTGTTAAGTATACTGCATAAACATACATATGTATACTACCACCAAGCATAAATTTCACACCATGACTGTCAAGGGACTTCGATCAATTATCAAGCTACACGACATATTGCTGCAGAGGTTTTAATGTCAAGATGACATGTAAAAGAGGGTTGAAAATATCAAAATGCATGCACTGTGCAAAATACTATTAGTGTCTTAGAATAAAACAAAGGTTATCAATCAATTATACTGATATAATAAATGCTAACATTCACTGCGTCGAATACGTAATAAGATCGAGATTAAGTAACTTTCTGAACAAAAATATAACATGTTAGTCATGAACACTTTTTCATATCAAAAGCCAAGTTATTTCTTGGAAAATGAAATATTGTAAAACTTGTAGCTTACATCGGCTACATCAGCCCTCCAACCCTTATTTCCTTTTTAAAACTTTCGAATTGCACCACAAACATGTCCTTTTAAAAATCTATCAAAGATCCATCACAAAGCTCGTCCAATAAAAATCCTACTTACTCATCAACCGACAGTCTTATTGGGCAAGAAATGTTCAATATATGAAGCAGCTTACCTGTTCGAGAAACAAAATATGTACGTCAATTATTGAATTCTAAGCACGCTAGTTACTTATCATGCCTGATATTGACTTATATTGACCTAGGTTATTGTAATTATTTTATAAAGTTTATATAAATAATATTTATATTATGTATACGCCCAAATATTGATATAGTATGAGCTAAATACATACTTGTAGCGATTTACTCAATATCATAATCAATTTAGGCTGGGTTTTTTTCTTCACAGTTACACCGAGAAATGTTAATAAACAAATAGTGAACAAAATGCGAACAAGTTGCATAAACTTATGAGGACCGATCGAAAAAACCACTGTTAAAGTACTTGTACTGACAGCTAACTGTGCATACCTGTAGTATGCCCACACCTGGTCTAGACTTATATGGTCAAAGAACGGAAAGGTGCGGTCAAAGAGAGGGTCTTCCAGTTCTGGCTCATCCATGACATATTCCATCGTATCCTGCTGAATGGCACCGACATGGGAACACAACAGAGAGTTCGGACTCTGTTGAAGTCGATATATCAAAGGCTCTAACCAGCCCTCGTTTACCTCCATATGCCCATCCATGACGATAAAATAATCGGCACTTGTCGCTTCAATGCCTTTCTGGCGCGCCATCATAAGACCAAGCGACTGTGGGTTCCGGACAAGTTTGAGTTTCTCCACTGTAGCAACGTGGACTTCAATTTTCGCTTTTAGGTCCGCATTCTTCGATCCGTCATCTACAAGGATAATTTCTTTGAGCAGATGCTCCGGAGAATGCTCAAAAACACTGTAAACTGTACGAAGCAAAATGCTATGCCATTCGTCTCGAAATATGATAACAACACTAGCTGGAGGCATGTCTTCTGGGTATATCTTTTCCTTGCACGCTTTAGGTCTAACGTCTTTTAACTTCCTTCGCAAGTTTACAATATCGCTCACAAACGTGTTGAATCCGTGAAATTTTTTATTATCTTCTATTTGTTGTACGGCGTCAACCGGCAGTAGATTATTGTCAAATTCCACCTTCGTGCCATTTTCACCGGGACCGTATTTTTGTTTCTCTGTATATCGAATTTGAATTTTATCGCGATAAACTATTTCTGTTTTTGTGCGATTGACATAAACGAGCTTTGTAATATTCCGAGTCTTCATCGAAAGATTCCGCAGCTGAGATTCTCCGAGTTCTATGGCAGCATTCCTAGGCTCATCACTTATTTTTTGAATCAGCGCCAGCAACGTCATCATATACGCTACTAGTAAACATTTGAAAAGTGTTTTTACTTTGATCAAATCCATATTTGAAGCGTCTATGTAATCAAGCCTAGCACCATAAATACGATACTTGCGTAAGATAGAGGCGGTATAGAAATCCGTGATAGGTAGGTAGAAAACTTTCTATGAATATTAAAGTACGGTAGCCCAAGATTGCATTCCCTTTACGAATGGTTGTGTATTGAATTATATAGCAGCAACATTTACCTGGTCCTGATCTTAAGTACATCAACAATCCCGTGTTTTATAAATTGAATTGTGGGAGGAAACATTTTATAGGTTTTTTGCAATTCGATATTTTTATAGTTTTTGAACGCCTTTCTGTTCGGAACATTTCAATCGTTAAACTGAAATATTATTCATCGTAGAAATGGCCGGGGTATACCGTGTGGGGCCCAAATAGGTTTAGTTTGGATTTCGAATATCGTAAGAATTACAGTTCTTCCCAAATTGTTTAATAAGGTATATTTTATTTGAATATTTCCTTGGAAATCTAGAATGAAATTATAATAAATGGTTCTCTAAGGACCGTCCGATTTTCCGTGATAGACGCAACTTAAGTTGTCTAAGTATACAATGTTATTTTTTTCTGGCTTCTCGTGTACATTGGAAAAGGCTTGCTTTTTTGTTGTTAATATTAACTTGATTTATTTCAAAAGGAAACACAAAGTGGACAGTGCATTCGGGGCAACGATATCATACAGAACTACATTTAGTCGGACCAAGCATTTTTAATCAAACTTGGTTTAACTCCGATTGTAAGGAAGCCTGAAGTCAATTAACACAAGCCAGAAAGTATTGAGAACTTCAGACAACAGGCAAAGAAATATACCGAATAATAGGAGGCAAGAGAAATAGTTCGCGAAATCAAAACGAATGGACGTTGGAGAGAAGTAAAATAAAAAATAAACAACCACCTATTTGATCACAAACTCAGACTACTGAACATCTTTTCGGCCAGTTTAAAGCGCTATACACAGATACCAACAACGTGCGACCAAATAAACAACTATACATAATGATTATATCACCGACAATGAAACAGACACTGAGATTACGTCATCCGAATTGCGCTTCGCTCAAAATAAACTTTTAGACAATTTGTTTTTTAAAAAGGAAAATAAATAATTGTATATTTATTCTTCAATATAATACTTTGTATTTAAGGATTAATGAATGTAAAGATTGTACTGCATCTTCATAGATTGTCACTAATGATTCGACACGATAAATCACTCGTTTTCATGATCCAAACTCCATATGGAACGAATCAGTAGCCTATTTGGTCAGTCATTAAAGTAGATTTATCGCTCAGTTCGGTCTAGTGTTAAATACAACACAACTTTCTTTTTTGTTGTTGTTGATGCTAGTATCGTTCTCAAACAAGGCGACCCGATTTCCACTGATGTACATTTTTTCATATTCGTCAGTTTATTAATACTGATCTAGACGGAACTTTTACAATTTACGAGCTTAGGTTCTTCTTCTTATGTATATAAACAACCAGGCTCTGGTTAAGAAATCTCCACCCACCCTACAGTCAATGGTCGCCGATGTAGAAGATTGTACTACACGGGTTCTCAAAATAAACACTACGAAAATAATACCACCGATTTCCCAAACTTTTTGCGTTTTATAATACTAAAACGGAACAAGTGGGCTCCTTTAAGGCATGTCAATATTTAAAATGATCATTGCAACAAAATACAAAAAAAAAACGTATTGCACAACAAGCATATTATGAATTGCATAATCTATTTGGAGTTTTATTTAATACAGAAATGGCCGTTAATAAGCAGCTAGACCTTTTCGACTCCTTACTATCTTCAGTTTAAAATGTCGGATATTGATAATACGAGCATACTGTATTTTTTCTCGAAAAGTTATAAGAGTAAAAATTCAACTAATCTCATGGCACTTTACGGAGAAATGGTAAGGTATCCCATGAAAATCTGACGCAAGATAAACATAAAATATTGGATAAATATATTCAACCTTCCCAATTCATCTTTCCTTAAACAATCATCCCATCCGATTGTATTGCCCGTACAATAAACTGGGCACATATTTAGCAATTATTATTCCAGCATGGATTAACATATATATGGAATTATTAGTTCGAGATAAGTGTATCAAATATCAATTAAGATCACCAAACAAAGGATTCACGATTGCTTTCTTCGGTCTGTCTATGTCAGACCCAATAACTCCCCATGATTAAAATCAAATTGTATTCTCAAATATGAATTTAATAGACAAACATATTAAGATTGTAAAAACAATCCAAAATATGGGAGTCGTAGGCCGATTTAAAACCACGTCCATGCATCACTCAATGTTACAACTTACCTACATCTGGTGAATATACTTTATGTAAATTAAATAATATGTAATATGCTATTAACAATCAATACTTATTGTCAATACCAAATTCAGATCATTTATATTTATTTGGCCACTGTAAGATTATATACCATGCTTGTTTGTTGGCCTAACAAATACGTGTTTAAGATAACTTATATGGCATGTCCAAGTATGTTATGTATTAATTGAAAACAATATCAAACATATCTGTATTATGCATGGATTGTTTAACCGCATTTGGAACACCTCCATTAATTGTACGGAATCGATTTGTTCGAATCCACTGAGCAGTGAAGAAAAGGATTGGCCACACTGGTCTACCATACACGACACGTATCGTCAAAACCAAGATGTCTCAAAGCACCAGCTGCTGTAAAGCGGATTAGCCTGCAAGGACAATTTCGATGAAGTTCTTCAGTGTTCCGGACATGTGCTTAACAATACTTTCAAACTTGGTTTAGTGAGACAACAGCTCAAAACTAAAAGAAACACGATACTCCTTTAACACGGACTATTTTAAATACAGTAATATAAGGGTATTCTTAAGTTTGTTCCAGTACTGTAGAGCGATTTTCGAGGGGCAGTTGAGTCTATGATTGTTGGTTCTTCTATGTTCATTGGGTTTATCGTCCCACCAACAGTATTTCAGTAATCTGGAGACGGTGTCCACTAGAAGCAGATATAGTGCTGCCTTCACTGTGTATAGCATGCCATGAACACCTGGCATGATACCACACCCAGTCACATTATCCTGACACCGGCCAACCAGTCGTGGAACTACCCTTATATTTGCTTGAGCGTTAGCAAGGGAGCTATACCACTACCATTTTTAACGACTTTGGTATGTCGCGGCCCGGGATCGAACGCGGGGCCTCCCGTTCCTGGAGCCGACGCTCTACCGATTGCGCTACCAGGTCCGGTGTATGATTGTTGGCCAAATTTACATGGTAAAAAGTGACAAACGTTGAAAAAATTGAAGGAAAAACGGAAATGACGAATAAACTTTGGCACGTTTTGTTAAAAAGCAAGTATTTTATATGAAATATAATGTCATAATGAAAGCCTTTACTAGTTTTTATTGTTAAAATGTCTCTTTTTTAAGCGTTTTTATAAAACAAACCGCGTGAAAATGACACATTTTTGAGTGTAGTAAAACTTTTTTACTTGGGGATTTCTACTTGTTTACAAAAACCGTTTTGATAGAATAAACAGATTACAAAGCTAACGCAAAGATAAGTCGACTTGTGTTCTTTGCGTTATGTATAAATTTACACATTAATGATATTACGAATCCCCGTGGGTAGCAGCAGCTGCTGCTCCTCCTGTTGCTGCTGCTGTTGCTGTTTCACGTAAGCAATACCAATATAAATCTGGTTTCTAAATGGACAGATACACTTCCTTTCTTCTATGCAGTTGTTAATTAGCCCTTATTCTGCTAAATTTGCTAATAACAGAAAAATTAATTATTTGCTGACAACATTGTTCAAATGTGCAAAGGCAGTCCCGTATATAGAAGTACTAACAGACAAATAGTTAAGATCCTTGACCGGACCTGTTAGTGCAATCGGTAGAGTGTCGGCTCCAGGTACGGGAGGCCCCGGGTCCTATCCCGCACCGCGACATACCAAAGTCTTAGAAATGGAAGTAGTATACCCGTAGCTCCCTTACCGGTGTCAGGAAAATGTGACAAGGTGTGTTATGCCATGTGTTCACGGCATGCTATACACAGTAAAGGCAGCACTATGTCTGTTTTAAGTAGACACCGTCTCCAGATAACTGAAATATTGTTGGTGAGACGATAAACCCAATAAACAAACAAGCAATAGTTATGATCCTCACCGAACAGCCCCCGAGCTGGCAAATCTGGAATTACTTTTTTGCCCAAGGATAAAAGGATAAAGAATAAAAAAAAAATCTGCGTGACTGAGTGGAAGGAGATACCAATTTGATGCATTCATAATTGGCAGAGGATGTCGGGCAGTATAGATGTACGTGGCAACAGATGCTCATTTGTTATTTTACACTTAAGTTGGATTTTTTGTACTCGAGGTTTATAAATGCACTAAACCAAATATTTAATTGGATGGCGGCTTATATCCGAATTTATGTAATTCTTAAATTTGTCTAATATAAATTTTATTAAATAACAGAAATTTGCGAGATCGATCTCACTTCGGCTATCCATGTTTTCGTATTGGTGGGGGTGGGGGTGGTGGTGGCGGGATTATTAAAACGTGTCAAACTACTTTTTTCTCTAGAACAGAAAGTCTAAACGCTTGGTGTTGAAGTTTTTCTGATCTGCTTGAAACCAAACTAGGACTAAAGTCTTTATGTTATAAGCACGCATACAATTTAATGTTGCGGAATTAAAGCCAACTTAATAATTGATAAAAAAACAACATATCTTAAAAGTTTTTAAACAATATTTTATAACAAACTAATTTTGTCCATAACGGAAATGGATCTTTTCCTATGTCCCGCAAGGGCACAGACGCTAAAATTATAGGACTTTATTTAAGAAAAAAATAATGTTGCATAGATCATTATTGAGCATAAAATTTTCTACAAGTAGACCCATTGTTATAAAATATTTCGTTGCAGAATGTTTATATCATTATTATTACATTTTGTTCGCCAATCGACAATTCGACAATATAACCGAGTCGATTCTTTCAATAAAATGCTGAATTAAATGGCCATAAGTGATATGTGGGGCCGCTTCTGGTTACTCTACTGCATCTGTTGACACCTACTTTCTGCCAATATTGACAGCCACATTGGCATTCCCTTCCTCGCCAGAGCCCGAACGCAGCATTAAAACATGTCTTGTTCTGACTGGTTCAAACTCTTCAAGCTTGTTGGTTGTGCCAGATATTCAGACAGTGCTGAAGCTTCTGGGCACAACCATCTACCTTCTGATGGAAGTTTTTGAACATCCATTTCATTTCCTTGTTCTGAAGTTTGGTGTATCATATACCATAAGTCGCCAGAACATTCATTGTTGGAAGCATCATCTTGTATTTTCATTCCTTCATGCACTTACACTGAGAATAAATGAGAGACCAGTTGAACCATGTGGCAATGTTCTGAACGGTTCACTCCTTTGGATGTTGGAAATTTGTTCACCCTTTAACTTGACGCTACAGCGATCATGGTCTTTGCCATTTTTTAACACCAGGCTTCTGATATGAATCCCATCCTAGCCCAGTGGACTAATATCAATCGATCTTCCATAACTGACTTTGGTGTTAGTGTTGTGACGTCTATGAAAGCCCTGATATTCAGCCTGAAGAACGTATTGGCCCTCGACTCGCTCCTTAACTGACTTTATAAGCAGACGAACTGTAGCAGGTTTGTCTGGCCATTCCAAAAACAGCAGAAGTGGCATTGTCCATCACTCTTTGAGTCTTAACTATTGTTAAATACTGCATGATCACCGGATGTTTCTAAAAGGAATAGGCATCCCTATTTTGTAACCTAATAAAAGGGAGCATTTGATTGTCTTCATCGATTTTCTTTACCATAACAGTTTAATCAATTGACAAAAAGCGACTTAGGAGAGGCTTGCAAAGCTGATTGACCGGCAAAACTAACACAGGATCATAAAACTGCCATGCTTACTGAAGGGCAAGATGTGACCGTTTGTATATTTTAAATCCGTGTGCATGAGAGCATGTCACGTGTCATGTACACGTGTCGCGCAATGTTTATTTCACTGATAAGAGATATTAAAAGAAAATATGTATGATTTACATAGATCATAGATTTACGAGAATTATTTTCAAAACTTTATATTTAAAAGTAAGTCCTTTTTTGGTGTTTATAAATTCATTGACCTTTTGAAACCACGTTAATCATGGTTCCTAGCTAAGCATATTTTGATATTCTTCCAGAACTGTAAACTTTAGTAGAAGTACTAAGCTCCATTACACTCTAGATATTTTGGATGGTACAGCCAGGTTGGTACTAATCAAAAAATATTAAGGTTAAAACCATTTTTCCATATGATATTAAAATAATGTAAAGTTATGTATGTAATATGATGATATACCCCCATTTGGGTGGAAAGGTTATTTGACCTGATTCAGTCGAATTAAATTGTTGCAACTGATTGCGAGGGTATGCATAAAACATACTGACATTTGAAAAAAAAAGGTGTAATTAAAGTCATACATGCTTCCAGAAAGCGCAGATATTGTGCAAGTTCTATGCCAAATAAGACCTAAGCAGTATGAGCTCATACATTCTTACCGTCATATACCATAGAATACATACAAATAAAGATATGCGTAGGCAGGGGCGTGCCTATGCGACTTTTGAGTTTACGCACTATTCCTAGGAGAGTCGGAGAGCATGTCCCTCTCCACCTCTTTCCCCTCATCCCCCACCTCGAAATTTCTTTTTTCCATAGAACGCCGTAGATGGATTTTGTGGTGAGTTGAGGACTCTCACTGTCTCAGTACAAAGAATTGTCTAAGTGCAGGAAGAGGGATGGGATTAGCCGGCATTTTTGTCGATACTGTGCAGCGACATTTCTATCATTATTGCTCAGGGGCACTTTTGAGGTGCCCAGGGACTGAACCTGGCCGGTCCATTATACTGACACCGACGAGTCAGCCACTACTACCAACAATCTTTGGTTTGACCCGGCCGGGGTTTGAACCAACGACCTCCCGATCCGCAAGCCGACGCTCTACCACCTGCGCTAATTGCAGGACGAGACAGAAAAACGTCAAACAGGATTGCAGCAGAATGTTTAGAATTTAAAATGCCAATTACAATTTAAATAATAAACACAACTAACTGATTGTGCCTTACCCGGACCAGACGATTATTTTTATGCGCTTTAGGACATTTTTATTGTTTCAATTTTTGGAAGCAACTGTACGCACGTGCGTAAGTGCGTAAGCCCAGGCACGCCCCTGGTAGGGGGAAATTATTACGTTGTTTCTCCAGCATTTGCTTAGAAGTTTGTTTACAAACACTGCTTCGAACTATCAAAACCAACAACTCGGGTTTATTCGTGGGAACTCTGATTCGAATCACTGATGCGCATGACGTCTTCTCTTTGTGCGGTAAATACACATAAAATGGAATTGTCAAGCCAAGTTTAGTCAGTCTTCGCGACAGTATAACTATTTTGCTTGTTTGTTTATTGGGTTTATCGCCTCACCAACAATATTTCAGTTATCTGGAGACGGTGTCTACTTAAAGCAGACATAGTGCTGCTTTTACTGTGTAAAGCATGCCGTGAAAACATGGCATACCACACCTTGTCACATTATCATGAAATCGTGATAAGATCCATAACAATGTAAGGAGGACAGATGAGGGAAGCGTTATAACACGAGCTGAACAACTACAGGCTACGGATAGCGGCTTTGGACGTAGTTTGATCAGGTAAGAATATTCATATTGTTAAGGCGATGGATAAATTGAAAATGAAGCTAATTTACCATTCCTTCTAAACGAAGACCGGTCGTTAGATCTTGTCGCTCGATAAGTAAACATACTACAAGCTTAAGTTAAGTCAGGAGACTAACGATGCAGAATGGAGTCCACCGATTAAAAACAAACCAGGGAGTAGGGTGGGGGCATTAGAATACCGAAATATGTCGAACAATAAGGATAAGTATCGAGAAATAAAGTAATAGAAATGCATGAAGTGATGTATATTTGTAGATAACTCAATACCTCTTTATACAAAAATCTTATTCTCATATAAATGCATGTTTTCAGAGCATCATAAGCTAACGATGCTTGAAATATTCTTCGGACCAAGGACATAGATTCAGTCCTTCCTGAAGTGCAACGATTCCTCCACAAACAAATAAACTGGCTTGACCAAGATCTGCTGACCTAGTAAAAGGGCAAGCTGTATTTTGCTGGTAAAGGTATTTAACTCTATTGTTTTTGCAGTTAAAAATACTTATAGGAACCTTTCTGCGTTTGAAACCTAGATCTCCAAAATGAAAAGTAAATCTTATCTTAATTTCACACATGTCCTCTGGTTGAAACCTTGTTTAGCCACAATATACCAAAATAGGTAAAATGGTAGTGGTACGCGCCGTGGCGTTCAAGCAGATATAATGGTACTTCTATGACTGGTCTGCTTGGCGTTAGGATATGGTGTGATATAACTGGGTGTGATATCATGCCAGTTATCTACAGCGTGTAAAACATAGCGCGAAAAGTAGTATATTTGCTCGTGAATCAGACATTTGCTTTATTTTCACAAAACAGTTTAAATTAACTCCATATAAATTTACAGTAATGTATATGTATCAAATTTATGCATGCTGCAGTCTGTCTCATGTCTGTTTGGAACAATGTTTTGAAACAATGTTTGGTTTTTGTACTGTAGCATTCTTGAATGGCAGTCCAGCGTTCTACTGACTACATTTCCCAGTCCTTCTTCAAGCTAGTTTAATTATGCATTGCAACAGGAACAATGTTGATGTTAAGAAATCAACATAACCTATGTTAAGATTTTAACAGGTTTCAATCAGAGCTTATCAATTTATTTGGATTGAAGCCAAGCTAAATGAGAGGTCAATCACCATTATTTTGGCCAGTCTTCTGAATCATATATTTCTTGTTTCTAATTATATTCTATCATAATGCAATGCTACTGGATAACTTAATAAATGTTTTCAATATCCTACTTTCTTTTTTGTTTGTACAAAACTAAATTAAAACTGCCAGTATTAAAAACTCAGGCATTTACCTGACAACTGATTAAAGGTTAACATTTTGCAATCAACTTTTCCGTTACTATATTTCTTTTACTTAATACCACTTAACATCAACTATTTAGACAATCGTATCCTTTATAATACAAAGAGAAATGCAAAACATGATATATTTTCAATTACATAAACTAAACTATATCCAGGCCCTTAAAAGAAATAAATAATTGCATTATATCATTTATACAAAATGCATACATGAAAATTGTTAAGAGCTACTATAACAGAAATATTGTTTCGCATTAAGCCGTTGTGATATCTACATCATTAAAACAATTTGAACGTTGTAACACAATTAAAAATTATTGCAAGTAACTAAAGAAATAATATATAAAAGCCAGAAAAATATACACCAAATTATACCTTCATTAAAGTTGCTAAAAAGCAACTCTGTTACAAATGGTCATTTTTGCATTTTTAAATTTTGTTCCAAGCAACAACCAAAAATATTAAATATGATTCCAAGGCGGTAACTGATGGTTTTTCTTTATGTGTGTTATGTCTCGTCTCTGTGTTTTTGTCACATTTGCATTTACCTTGTTTGCCTTTGTCTACTGTTAGATAAAATCTAAATATCTGTGGAAATTTTTGATAGGACCTTTTCTTATTTACCTATTAGAAAACTATGTTGCCCTTTATTTTGGAAAACAGCACTGTAATGGTTTGTAACTATTTTAAGCTGCTTTAAGGTTATTAATCCGTTATAGGAATATATGTCGTGTGTGAGTGCGTGAGTGCGTGCGTGCGTGTGTGTCTGTGTGTGATCTTATGTGTGTCAGAATCAGTGCAGTGATTGGCGTGATAGTGGTGCAGTGTGCTTCTATGTGTTGTGTAACTAATTCAAAATTGTGTCCAAATTGTTTTATTTAAGGCATTTTGCATTTTACTGTGCAAGATAAGAGTGTCAAAATGGGTTGAAATGTGGCATAATTTGGTAATAGTAATGTATTTCATAAACAAAAACATGCAACGCAGATGACAGAGACAAAAGTGTTTGTTTATTGAGTGTATTGTCCCATCTGCAGTTTGTCAGTTATCTGAAGACGTCCTATACTTGAATCAGATATAGTTCTGCCTTCCCCGTGTATAGCATGCCATGAACACTTGGCATGATACAACACCCAGTCACATTATCCTGACACCGGGCCTATCAGTCTTATATTACCCATATATTTGCTTGAGCTTAGCAAGGCAGCTATACCACTTCTATTTTTAACGACGTTGAAAAGTCGCGGTCGGTGATCAAACATGGGGTCTTCCGTACCAGCAGAGCCGACGCTCTATCGATATTTCTCCAAAGTCATGTAGACAAAACTGTATTATAGCTGCAAATTTTAATTATTTTGCATAAATTGTTCTACACGGAATAGGAAATGCAGATCCATTATTTAGATTGCTTAATTCAGCACTCTATAAATATTAATTAAACTGTGTAGTTAAGATTTGTACATTGTGCTAGATTCTACAAGTAGTACTTTAGATGCATGCATAGTCTGACTTCTGAGAAGCTGGGAATGCACTGTGGCAGAGGTTCTAATCCTAGTTGTGCTTAGCATTAGTGGTGGTGGCAAATCTGGTGTCTATGATGTGTTTTCTTTTCAATGTATCTACTACAAAGGAGATAAATATTGATTAATAACACTTACTGGTTGTCATATTGTTATGTTCAGTAATACACCAGCGTTTAAGGGTACGCTAGTCAGGTTATGGGTTGTTTACCGTTATGGATTTGATGACGTAGCATTCGCGTAACTGCTAGAAAGAAAAGGGATCATGCCAGAAAGTTCATTTGTTTATTTTTAACTGGGTTTCGAGAATGCTCTGTGTTTCGTCTATGTTCTAGAAATTCTTTGGGAATTATAAGAATGTGTTTGCCGATTTAAAGGAAGTTTGGATAAAGAGTTTGGATGAAAAGTTTGCTTTAGAGTTTGGAAATACTTGCAGCTTCTATATTGAATCTTTCTGTGGTGTAACTTACGTGGACTTACCATATTCTACAGTGATAAAAATATTGAAGTGTCGGATTTGGAATTATATTCATTTACATTCGTGTTTTGTTCTACCTTTGGATTATTTCAACTGTGCTTATCTACGAGGACATTCTACCAATAACTCTTCAGGATTATTCGACGTTGGATTATTAATTCGATTATTAAAAGGACACCTCCTAAAGGGACAAACTGTAAACTAACATTTATTTTGCTTTCTGAAATTTTGTCTCATTTTTTTGTTATTGTTTTATTACGCCATAGATTTAATTGTTTATTAAAATAAAACATTATTGTACTAGTTTGTTGCTGGCTTGTTCTTTCTGTTACACCATTTCGTCGTTTAGTAAACGTGCCATTTTAAAAATAAACTTATATAGCGTCACCGGTCGTAACAGAACTTGGGGGCTCGTCCGGGATTTGAAACATTAAAGGATAACTCTGCTATTTTTGTGTATTTTTTTTTTTTTTTTAAATTTTTTGTGAACAAATATTTCTTCAAACCAGCAACAAGCTACCATAGCATATAATTTGGAAAACTTTGTAAAGTCGCCTACCCAGGAGGAGTCAAATTTGGCCAAAAAGTCTGATTTGCTCGACATCGCTGCTCATTATAATGTCCTGGAATTAAAGTATCCATGCTAAAACAGGCTATTTGCTTCATGCTTATTCAAACTTTGATTGACGACAACATTCTTTCGACTGACTTTATGTCGTTTGTAAAGGAAGATGTGTCAGACCAGGACTTAGAATTAGAATTGCAATTAGAGAAATTAAGAATGGAAAGAGAAGAGCAAATAGAATTAGAAAGGTTAAAGTTGGAAGAAAAGAAAATGGAACGAGAAGAGAGAGAAAGAGAACGAGAAGAGAGAGAACGAGAAAGAGAGCAGGAAGAAGGAGAACGAGACAGGCAGTTTCAGTTAGAATTGAAGAAACTCGAAAGAGCCGATCAGACATCCATTCAAAATAAAGCATTTGATGTGTCAAAGAATATTAGACTTGTACCTCCATTTCAAGAAAAGAATGTTGACAAATACTTTTTACATTTTGAAAAAAGTTGCAGATAACTTGAAATGGCCAAAAGAGCACTGGACTTTACTTCTGCAAGCTGTTCTGTTAGGTAAAGCACTTGAAATCTACACACAGTTAAGCATTGAACAGTGTTCTTACTATGATCTTGTCAAAGATAACATCGTTAAAGGCTACGAACTGGTCCCTGAGGCATATAGACAAAAATTTAGGATTTGTAAAAAAAGAAACTAATCAAACACATGTTGAGTTTGCTAGAACAAAAACACAATTATGAACGATGGCGTCTAAAGGAATAGAACGAGACCATGCAAAATTACTGCAGCTTATGATTATTGAAGAGCTTTAACGCTGCATCCAACCTGACATTAAGACCTTCATTGATGAAAAGCAAGTTGAAACTTTAGATAAAGCTGCTCGTTTGGCTGATGACTACTCTTGACTCACAAAGTCTCATTTGTACCTAAACCAAACTTCACATCTACACTTAGCACTACAAGAAATACCAATTCAAGTCCACATGCAAATGATAATTTAAAACACAATAGTAATTCTACTGGCTTTTCAAACTGTCTGGTGACTGAAATACCTTATCCAATGTAACTTGCCAGAAAACTGTTCACCTCATTTCTGATTGTTTAAAGTTAAAGGAGAAGCAGTCTAGTGGTTGGTACAAACCAACAGACCTCACCACTTTCACTTGTGTCGAAGTTAACACTTTTGATCAGGCAACCAAACCTGATGTCTTGCCAAAGGCAAAATAGCCTTTTCATACCGTTGAGGTTTCAAAACCCAATTCTTACTCTGTTATGGATAATTATGAGCTATTTATGTCAAATGGTTTTGTATCACTTCCAGGTGATTCTTGCCCGCCTAACCCTATTAAGATATGAAGAGACACAGGGGCGTCCCAATCTCTTATTTTGGCAGATACTCTGCCGTTTTCCGAGAATAGGTAAATAAGAAAAGGTCCTTTCAAAATTTCCACAGATATTTAAATTTTATCTTCCTTGTAGACAAAGGCAAACAAGATAAATGTAAATGTGACAAAAACACAGAGACGAGACATAACACACAAAAAGAAAAAACATCAGTTACCGCCTTGGAACGGTCAACAAAATCAAGGCAGATAATCACGCCAGCATTAAAAATATCCTGCGATTTTCCTAGCATATTATGTATTTTTATTTTCATACAAATGTAGTCCAAATATTATTTGTATGTATTCGTAATATGTTTACGTATGTATTCGGTGTCAAACGGGGACAGTGTATGAATACACACCTGTTAACCGGGGACACCTACCAAACCGTGTTATTGCTGAAATCCGTGCCTACAGGCCTTGAAAGATAAAATAAGTGAAATTCGCGGAAATCCCTGCATGTCCCCAATTAATCACATCGGTACGGAACATAAAATACACAGCCGATTTAGACATGGTATTTCTCATACACACGCGTCCCCCGTTTCTCCTAAAGGTCATATACACTATTACCACCAGGTCCCCGTTGATGCGTAGAGTTTTAAATATTCATACACACATATGGCAACCGTAAGACCAGCGTTTATACGTTATATTTTAAACAATCACGCACAGACGCAGAATCTGAGTAGTACTATTAATCCACTGATCAAGCACTGCTGTAATATATTAACAATAATAGCGGATGTAGAAAGGTTTGAAAATACTTTATTACTGTTTAAATTAGGAATGTCCACGGTTAACCGGATAGCCGGATATCGCACGTGTAGCCGGATAATCAATTTGCTTTCCGGTTTACCGTATAAATGCACATAACTTTGAAAAGAAATATTATCAATTGTACGACTTTGTTAATTTGGTTTCACACTCCATCATTCTGCAGTATTATATCACCGCGCACTACCACGTCTCGCCAACCCCTAACCCGCTCAATATGTTTTTAATTTTCCTAAAACCGCCCACACTCAAATTTTCGGCAAATTGCCTTAACACAAACAATTGTTCTCTTTTACATATTTGCAAACGTTCATGGATGCTGCCATATTTAAAAAAAAACAAAAACAAAAAGTTATTTTACAAAGTATATTAAAATAATATAATCTCGTATCAAACTCGTTTGCTTAGTCGAATGATGATTTTCCTTTATGGTGGCAGATGTTACTGCGCTTTGAAAGGCGCCGGGATTAAATTTTATTTTGTTCCTCTTGTGTACTCTGTTCAAAGTTGTGTATAGCATTCCATTGTGTGCATCTTCTGTTTGTCTTGTTTATTGTTTCCACACACGTACTTCTTTTTTTGGGATTGAGGTATATATATATATATATCTTGGGACAACTGCTTAGACAAAGGAATCACATACGTAGGTCTTTCTGCGCACGTAGACAGGTCTTTTCAAAAATAAGATAGATCTGTTCACGTTCTCAGAGATGGACTTGTGCACTGTACTGTACTGTAAAAGTAAATCGTTCAATATATAAATACGTTTGTACTACTGCAGAATTCCGTGCCTTGCATTGAAAGTTAACATATGTGAAATTCGCTAAAATCGCTTCATGTCTCACAATATACACAACGATTTTGGACATGATATTTCTCATACACACGTCCCCGTTTATCTTAAGTTTCTTCCATAAGGCATACACACTACTAACCACTGGGTGCCCGTTTATGCGTAGTATTTTAAACATTTATACACACATATGGCCGCTGGATGGCCCCCGTTTATACTTTATTTTTTAACAATCATACACAGAAGCGGAATCTGAGTAGTACTAGAAAACAAATTCATGATCAAAAACGAACTGCCAACGCATTGACGTTCTATAGATAAAGCTGACGTAAATTAATTTTGAAACACTTCATTACTATTTAAATTTACACATTTATAAATGAATTATATAATATCATATACATTTTATATCTAAATTTGAAAATAAATGATAGATCAAAAAGCATTTTGTCATTTAAGCGTTGTAGTACTTTTTATTATTGACGAATATACATAGTTAACATGTACTATACTTAAATGTTGTCTTTTTCGAAATGTGTCTATTTCACACAAAAGAAAAACTAACACAACTATGGTACTTAGAAAAGTGATTCGATAAAATCGCCTTTTAATATTTTTCATTTACTTATTTTTCTAGCCCGCAAACTAGAATCTTTTAAATATGCAGTTATAAATGGCTAGAAGGTTGATTCCACCATAGACATAGAGTAAAGAGATCGCTATATACTCTACATAAATAGGTTGAATCCGTCGCAGCGCCATCACCGGGAGTCATAGAAAACTTTCGGTGTAAACTAAAAAAAAATAGATGGAAAGCTGGAAGCTGTGTTAACATTAAAGAAAAAAAGGTTAAATCTTGTGTTGATAGTGGTACTAGGATGTGAAATTATGACTTCCAAAGGTTTTACCAAAAAAGAGTGACGCGGACATCAATCACTCGAAAATCAGCACATCAATAGCAGCTGTCAGAAAACCTTGTTCTACTTTCGGGTTCCATTGTGATAAATAGTAACTGTTCAGTTTACACTTCTGGATTAGATTATCAATGTGTGTGTGTGTGTGTGTGTGTGTGTGTGTGTGTGTGTGTGTGTGTGTGTGTGTGTGTGTGTGTGTGTGTGTGTGTGTGTGTGTGTGTTTATATTGTCAAAACAACATACAACTACAAAGAAGCGTTCTGTCAATAAAAATAAACTTAAATTACAGCATCAAGCCTACATAAACAATTCAGATATTGGAGTTTATACATTTGCTCAATTTGTAATTAGTGTACTCAAATATGAAAACAAAGGGTTCCCCTGATATGAAATGTTAAAACGATATGTCAGCAATAGGTAATAAGCTCTGTCTGTCAATAAACACACATCAAGAAGACCACACCTTCAATGTTTTCAGTTGTTTCCATGATCTATTCCTCTTCCTCAAAATGTTCTGTTGACATCTAACAATTTAATAGTATTTTTTAATATTGTCTGGAAGAATTCTTGCTCCAAGATAGGTTTAAGTTCCCCTGTACTAGTTGAACGTCTCAGAGGCACAGGCAGAGACCTCTCTGGGTCAGGGGATTCCTCACTGTTGTCTTATTCCTAAAATCAGTATAAAAAGACAATTAAGTGCATACTCGATAGGAAACAGTATACTCTAATTATACATGTGTTCAATTATTGATAGTTGATTGTGGTTCTTTTTTCTTTCCAATTTGAGATCCCTTACGCGCTTAATCTTTTTCCATCATCCGTCTTTGCACAGTCTTCCTCTTGTGTCTCCAAGCAAAGATTTAGTTACTTTATTTTAACTAAATATTATTTGGCAATGACATATTTTTAACTAACTAGATTGTGTACGATTCACGCACTTTAAGCCTCAAACTGGTAACTCAACTGGCCTTTTTCAGCCTAATAGAATCAGTCAATTTTATTTTTAGTGTCTTACAGCATGATAAGTGCTTTCATTTTTTAAAGTATAATATAATTAATGAGTTATTGAATGTTGTTTAAACTTAAGATTTCCGATCATATTTGGGATTAAGCAAAGGTTTATATGGAGACATGGATCAGAGGATTTTCTTCTTTTTTTCATATTAAGTCGTATCTCCTTCGCCATTTTGCTTAGACCTTACTACTAAAACGGTATTTTATTTATTTAATTTAACTTATGAGAAACGTGTCATTTGTATAAATTTGTATAAATTCCTTTAAAAAAGTTAAGATCGCAGAAAGTTAAGTAAATTGCGCTAAAAACAGACCAGTCCAGTAATAAGGAGATAGGAGGATTTTGAAGAAGGTCGTTCTTTAATAACCAAAAATATGTTTGAGAGAGCAAGAGCACACGTCTACAAATAAAACATCCAAAAATATACATGTAAATTGTTTGATGATAAATGACATGTATGATCAATATTCTATAAGAACCTAAGAACATGTGAAAAAAAACAATACTGATGAAAACAGGAAAAAAACATGACCGAATCGGGAACAGGAGTACACGATAATATAAGACACAAAATGAGGAATTAGAACATATGAGTAAGAATGCAAAGGCATACTGGAAAATGCTAAAATGCAACAAATAGGAACGAAAACGCAAGCATAAGAAGTGAAGATTTTTACATGTATTTTAAGGCAATAAACAATCTAAGATCACAATTCTTTCATCCTGATGAAGATATCATTTATTTCAATAAGAGATATTTGAATAATGAAATTCAAATTATGTTTGCAGAATAAGATAGAGAAAATTCCCAAACAGAAATCCTGAAAGCATGCAAACAATTACACAACAATCAAGCAGTGGGGCCAGACAAATTAATCTATAAGTTCTTCATGCATTATTTAATAGTATTTTCCAGAAAAATGAAGTGAAAGTGTTAGTGAACATGTGTATTAAACAAGGAAAATTAAACGATGTAGAAAATAAAGGGTATATCATCTAAGTCTCTCTGGCAAGATCCTAACAAGAGTTTTATGCAATAGATTGAGCATATGGGCAGAAAACTTTAATGTTTATGTAGAGGCACGAGCCGATTTTCGCAACAATATGAGTACCATAGATAACTTATTTGTTTTAAATGTAATCGAAGGTCAGATGTTAAATACAAATAAGAAACTATACGTAACCCTGGTTGAGTTTAGTAAGGCCTACGATCTTGTAATACGAGGTGTACTCTGGTGCAAGCTAATTAAGTATGGCGTTAGGGGTAAAATTCTTAATATAATATAATGCATGTATATTCACTTAAGACAAGAGTAGGGGGAGGTCACGGACAGTTATATAAATGCGGGGTAGCTCAAGGTGAGTGTTTATCATCGTTTTTGTTTTCAATATACCTAAATTACTTAGAAGAAACGTAAGAACTTAGCGGTTTTGAGAGAATTAATACTGATAGGTTGAAGTTATTCGTTCTTCTAAATGTTGACGATATTATAATATTCAAATGAAGAAAAAATACAAAATGGGCTTAATATATTAAACGGTTTTTGTATTCTATCATAACTAAATGTGAACGTTAATAAAATAAAGTTATCGTCATTAGGAACGGTAGAGCACCTTCAAACGAAAGATTCATGTTTAACAAGGAACCCTTTGAAATAATGAAAACTTAAAATATTTGGCGAATAGTTATATCGTCAACTGGAAGTTGGCTAGCCAGGCACTGAAGGCAATATTTAAAATGAAAAAATAAAACACTTAAAAAGTTTATAGACATCAAAGTCTGTCATCATATAAAATTCATTGATAAGCCTATCCTTCTTATACTTAATTACGGTGCTGAGATCTGGGGTAACGATGACACAATGCAAATTGAAATGATACGCTTAAAATTAGGTAAGGACATTCTTGGCATTAAGCTTGATCCACAGACTGATTTCATTTATGGAAAATTACGAATAATGCCCCGTAAACAACAAGGAACAGTAGCAATGATACGATACTGGCTAAAAATTATCACATGTAAACGAAATACATAAAACATGCATAAAATATACTATTAGAAGATACCGAAAGATTACAAGTAAAGCTAACAGGCCAGGCGTGATTAAACAGATCCTAGACAATGCAGGTTTTAGTGATGTACCAAGGTGTTGGCAGAATTATATGTAACTGAATGCAATATTTGCTTCAGTCATTAATCATTTCCTGTTATTAGTTAATACAACCTGTGAACTGACGGGCCAATGGTCTCTTGTATGAATAAAGTATATATCTATCTATGTAATCCAAATGTCCCTCATACATGTAGGTACGATCAATTCTTACAATCAGCATAAATATCTTGTTTGTTATATAATTTGAACTGACATATGTCATGTTTTATAGTTTATTTGCATAAGATCTATATTAGTACATGTTGTCGAAGATTTTTAATGTTACTAAAACAGCAAGTTGAATATGTTTTATTTCCCGGTCATTGTGAGGTAAAACTAAGGAGCTCCTTTAACCACTTGTTCTGGCTTTGAACTCCTATAAGAATGTTTAAAACGCCACAACTAGTAACTTTGCTACGAAATTACATCTCGTGAGTAACGTTTAAAAATAGGTGAAAAGCATCGCGACAGTAATAATCTTTTGAAAAATAGCATGCTCACATATAATGTAGTAGTCAGGTACTACCCGATTATAATGCCGCGCTATGAACAAAGAGTAAACTATAAATACAAAACACTGTATAAGTATCTATTATTAGCAAAAGTTCAACTTCGGCTCTTTCCTTTTTTCGGATTTGGGAATAATGCGATTATTATTATTATTACAACATTGATGCTGTCTGATATTTCAATTAATTGCTTTATGTTAAAAAGCACCAGTTAGAATTGTAAGATATAGCGTGTCTTATCCATAATGTTTATTATCAAACGATATGTCATGCAGTGTTTTGAAAGAAAGCTTATATATATATATATATATATATATATATATATATATATATATATATATATATATATATATATATATATATATATATATATATATATATATATATATATATATATGACATAAATTGCATATTGTAATGTTAAAACATGGTGCTAAATATTAATCATAACGAAAAGTACTTCCCATTCGTTGCAATATTTGTCTTAGTACCTTGATGTTAAAATATAATTACAAGCTTATTTCCATTGTAGCACTATGAATTTGTTACATTTTTGATGACTGTTATACATTTATAAAACTTAGCAATATAATAACAAAAGTGTAAAAGATTAATCTACCTGAACAATAAAAAGATCATCATCACCATCATTATCTTCAACGCAATCAACGTATTTCTGCTCATCAACACCATAATCAACAACAAATTCAATAACAAGACGACCTTTGAGTAGCCCATCATCGCGATCATTATTATTATAATCAGCATCGTTGTTGGTGTCATCACTGTCATTACGACCAGTCTCATAAGCATTATCATTATGTCAGTCATAAAATCGGTTTATAAGATGATCAATAATCAGTAGCTTATACGACCTTATAACTTCATGTAGTTGGTTTATGCGGCCTAACAACTCCATCATTTTAGGTCCGAATAACTCCATGTTGGCAATGTATGCAGAGAAAAACTCCATATCGCTAATTTATACGGCCAAACTTCTGAACATCGATAAGTTAAACGATCTAACAACTCCATGAGGGTCTAATATCTCCATGCTTTACAAATATTAAAATTTATGTCGAGAAAAATGCAACCTATTAACTGAATGTATGTCATTTCAACAGCTTGTAACTTCATATCATATTTCAGAGTGCATAATAACTCCATTCTAGTATTTTTACAACCAAATAAGTCGATGTCGGCATATGGTACGGCCTAACAGATCTTTATAACAGATCTCATAACCTAGCTACCCTATACGGCCTAATAACTTTATGTCAGTTAATTATATGTCCGCATAAAACGATCACCATTGTGATCCAGTCTGAGTGTGAAGCATATATAATGCATATACATGAATTAAAGATACCCATTAGTTCGGTCGCACTAAATTAGTTGAAAACTCAAACTTAATGTTTTATGCCATTAAATAATAATAATAGCCTTAACTTAAACATTCATGTTACCAACAAGCCAAAAATGTCTCCAACCGAGTAATAATCTTCTCTACAAATCGGTTATATAAACAAGAAGTATAAACAAGCGAATTTCAACGGGAAATACCGATTGTTTACGGAATATGTCGGAGCTTGGCCGAGAACTTGCTACTTTGCATACGAAGCCACGCCCGCCAAGTTGAAAAATGTTTTGACAAGATGCCGTCTTAAACGTGAGTATTGTTATTCTATTTATGCAGATTTTCTGGTGAACATTTATTATTGTTATAAGTTATCGATTCATTCGGTATTGAGCTCCCTAATTTAGAGAACAGATTTGATGTTTTGCACTGAATTAGCCTGTTTCCTCGACACTAGTTGACAGTACTGTTGTTCTTTTTTTACTGTTCAACTTTCACTTTTCGCTCACCTACGGCTCCAGAGTTTCTTAGAGATTATAGTTTATTTTAACGCAGCCGATTTACTTTTTCTTTCAACACATGTATATTTTACTTTTTCATATTCATTATGCTGTCATAGTTGACAGTATAAACAACATTTTAGCATAAACGGGAGTTTGTTTTTCGTACCCATGTATTTTCTTAGTCAAATAAAACTACCATTTTTGGTCGTTTTATAATCGTACATTCTGGTCGGTCATTCTTGGAACAAAGCAAATTTCTAAATGACAACATTCATATTTCTTTTAAATTGACATAGTATTTATTTTATATTAGGGTGCATTGTATTTACAGAGTAGCAGTCACCTTGTTACCATAGACGATTTTAGACCATCCCACCGCTGAACCAAGTCATGGGAACTAAGTAGAGAGAAAGGCAGGGACAGGAGACCTCTTGTAAGTCATGACAACCAGCCCAGCACCAGCTAACTAGTTGTGTAATTTGTGTTTTGAGTAAGTTTTAGAACTACAGGTATGTATTATTTTAACTAGAAATGTATGTTGCAACAATGTTATTATAGATCAGTTCACAATGAGGCGAGCCACTTATTACATTTTCATTATTCACATTATTTAAATTGAAAAATCACTACACCAAACTGAAACACTGCTTCATAATGACTAGTAGTCTGTTAATTAATTAGTAGTGATATAATCTGTGCCCATATGCTGACTTAAAAATCATAAAGGCTAAAAGTTTTGGAATGTGGTAAAGTGAATGTGTCGTCAGCTATGACTCCAGTGTTATTGGTGATTCACTGCGTGTGTCTGAGTCCCGGTTGTAATGATCACTTTCATGTGGAAGAGTCTGTCAGATGATCCATTCTGGGTTCCTTCTTCACAGTCATAACTGAACATTACTATAGTAACTTAGGAACCATAATGTTGTTGCTGTGTTATATCTAAAAAACAGTACAAACAAAAGGTGTTAAAACACAATTTAATGGATTACAATATCACCACCACTGAAAACATTACTGATATGTGACTATGCTATCTTTCATGATGTCTTCAGGTTGGGAGAATCAATATGTTGAAACACTTTTCAAACTATTTTCTTTATGAGAAGCTTAACAATCTTATTAATGTTATTCAATCCAAATTTGAACATGCAACTATGTCCATTTAATGTGTCATTTCTAAATAGTACAATTATGTGCCAAACTGTTATGACGTATTTGAAATACCTGTATGATGCATGGCTCACAAAAAGTCTAAATGTGAATAGTACTCTCACTTAACTGTGTTCAAGCCACTTCAAATATTTTTTTCATGATTAAGGGTGTTATTTGAGTATGGAACCCAAAGGGTTAAGATAATTTACATCAGAAAATCAATTCTTACCCATGTGAGTATTTTTATACTTTTAAAATTATGACGAATCCGAAAAGATTGACTTGTCAGCTTAGGGGAAAGATTTTTTAGAGTTGAATATATCTGATCAAATCAAATTGCAAATGAATTGTTCCAGCCCTACATAGAAGAGCTTGCAACTGGTATCAAAAGTATCACATTTTTTGTTCAATTTTGACATTTTACTTTGTGAAAGTTTTGTTTTTCTCCTCAAATAACCCATACTTCAAGTTTTTCAATAAAAAACGAAACAAGTCACATATAATAACATATTTAGCATATGTATTTGAATTGCAGTTAGGTGGCCAACGGGTCATCAGAAGGGGAGTTTATTGAAACACAGGCCCCCAGTCCACCATGCCAATTAATATGGTAATGATTACATACCTGGTACATCTATTCTTTTTAGATAAATATAATATGTAAATATATAAATATAATATAATATATATAATAGATAATAAGTATCGTGCCAGGTGTTCACAGCATGCTATACACAGTTAAGGCAGCACCTAATCTGCTTTCAGTGGACACCATCTCCAAATGACTGAATTATGTTGCTTGGACAATATACCTAATAAATAATTATTCTGGTCTGTTGAAACATTGCTGATGTTTCTTGCTTACTATAACTTAATGTCTATGACACTCAGTTGAGCGGTATAGGGTCATTATAGCTCTCTTGTACTGTTTTTGTTCCATACAGCAAGGCCTTGATCAATCACAAAAATAGGGGAATAAAGTATAACCTCTGACTACTTTGTTATATATATTAACCGGCTGTCCTTCACAACATTCTGCTGTTGTTCGTTGGTGAGGATCAAAAGTGTTGCAGTGCTTATTTTGTGTTTGTCAGTCACTAACAAACAAAACACTAATTGGCATGATAGTCACACAACAATTTAAATACCTAAGTGTTGATTTTCACCCATGTGTGGTTCTGTTTGTCTGAAGCAAAACTTTGACTTGGCATTTTTAGACGCAACCTGCAGCTATTTCTTTTTAGAAAAAAAATGTATATTTGTTTTGGTAGTTTTATAAACAAACAGCCCAGTTGGCTCATGGTTCCATCATAGATAATGTCATGCCAAAGTCTTCGAAAATGTGCTAGTTGGTCACCATCATTATAACTATAGCTGTCATTTTACAGGCTTTCTGCTGGTCCCTAATTTTCCTATTTTTTCCTACTTTTTGAATTGAGAGCTACTTTCCTTACTTTTTTCAGAAATAGCCCTATTATTCATACTATCTGCTTTCAGAAAAGAAAATGTAACATGAACCTCAAAATATTTCATTAGTTGTAGTTTCAGTGTCTTTATTTCTTGTGAATAGCAGTTAAGATGTGCAAGTGGGTATACCTTGGAATGTCCATCCTATTAAGTTGGTCCCTTGGACAGTCAGACAAATTGCTCAGAGGTGCCTGTCTTTCAAGCATGGACAGAACAATGGATTATGGTGGGCAACATAATGACAATAACGCAAGAATTAATGGTAATTCCAAATGAAACTAGTAAGAAATTCCTTATTTAGCACTAATTTTTACTTATGAAATTTGCTACTTTGCCTTGCTTTTTTTGTAAAAACATGCCCTTATTATTTTTTGTGAAGAGGCAGTAAAAAGCCTGCATTAGGTTACCAGTGTACAGACATGATGGTATCATGAGGCGGACAGAACTGGCAACACTAGTGAATGTCAGTAAAAATAGTGTAGCAACTAAAAAACTATCTTGTCATACATCTTATTTTCTTTAAATAAGATATGTATGTTATTATTTTTAACATGTTTTTATTGAGAGTGTTTATTTGATTTTATTGGTTTATTGTTTTAGTGATTTTGAGACAACAGTCAGAAGAAGGGATGTTGCTAATGGAATGATCATTCAGCAATGACTGTAACCTTTACCTGACAGGGCTTTTTTCAGGAGTAGAATATTATGAACAAAAAAACCCAGTCAACATAGAAGACTGACTTCTTGGAATGAAAATCACACTGTTATTTGTAAAAAAAGGGACCCGTGTGTCCCCTCTAACATAGTCAAGGAAACTGATCTAATGTGCCTGTTAAATCACTTTGTATATAACATGTATAACATTATACCGTCTAAAGAATATTGTTAGCCTGTGCTTAGGTATCTGTGGAGGATTTAAGTCATTATATTAATTCATTGTGAATTATTTTACATGTCATTTGAAATATTCAAATACTTTTATATGGACAAAACTACCTTTTAGAAAAAATGTCATTGTTAATTTACTTTGTTAAACAATTACTATAAAGTATGCTACTTGAATTATTTACCTTGCAAAAGTTACTTGCCTGTACTGAGAGTAATAAAGGATTGTTTTCTAGGTTTGTATGAAGAAACTAGAGAAATGTTTTTGTTGAAATTTGTTAAATAATAATTTTGGTTACTTTATAAATGCTTATTGCATGTTTATGTGTCAACATGTATTCTCTCAAAACGTGTGGGTTTACAAATGTGTTATAATCTAAGTCATGATAATGTCCTGCAATCGTTTGCCTGGGTGTTTATGGTACCTATATTTGAAATTAAAAGGTAAAGTGGATCACTTGATTGAATGATAATATATCACACATATTACTAACAGCATTTTAAACGTTTGTAAGTGTGTCTTGATATAACATGAAATAACCTAGTACAGCACCAAATAAAGAATATCATTATTCAGTTATTTACAATACTATTAAAAGCCGGATAGAAATGTAGTGACAGTATTAGAAGATTACATGTAATTAAGACAAAACGCCAAACTCACTTGCTTTAAAACAACATGTTTACTTGCTAATAGGTAACCATGGAGCATAAAAAACAATTTTATAGCTGTAAACATTCTTTTTCAGATTTTGTCTCAATTTCACTTTTAACATATTTGAATCTAGTAAACTACTATGGCAAATCAAATTCTTACATGCACATACAGTGAACATGTAGTCATGATGAGGTTCAGGGCTTAATATCAGGTAGTTAAAGAGGATTAAAATTAGTGCAAGTAGACATAATACATTTTGTCTTCTCATTACCAACGTTCTGTGTCGGGTACTTGTTTATATTTAGATTGCATGAAATTTATTCTGTAATAGGCTAAATATTTATTTGATTTTAAAATCTATGTAAGATAATAAATAGTATCAATATAACTATTTGAGATAGATATGTCAGACAGAAGATTGACAACTTCAGTTATAATTTAAATATTTTTGTAAAGGACATTGCAAGTAAGTGAAGATCAGGGTTGATTGATTGCAGGCTTAACTGAAATGCTGTTTTAATCTTATTATCATGTATTCGGTTGTGCTTATTGAAAAATAGATAAAACAAAGTATTATTGTTATTGTTTTATTTTATTTTTTATAAAAAATAAAAAAATTAACAGTACAATAGTGTGTGTGTGAATCATTGTCCATTGAATATTAAGTTATTAGCACACATTCAGGTTATCCTTGAACTCCTCTTGTAGGGCATGAACTAGTTAATTTTTGTTGCGACCTTTTCATCCACATCAAACTACTTTCTCCTCTTCATTTTGCCTTCCGCAGTCACCAGTAAAGAATATATAAACAGTTGGCCTGTTTTCTCTACGTTGATATACAACTCACCATCATTGCACCAGTAACTTCTGTGTCTTTGGAGTCTGCAAAGAAAAAAACACACCATCATTGCACCAGTAACTTCTGTGTCTCTGGGGTCTGCAAAGAAAAAACACACCATCATTGCACCAGTAACTTCTGTGTCTTTGGAGTCCGCAAATAAAAAGACCCAAAATATTTTACATTTCGAATCATTAATTTAGCAAGAACAACAATAATAACAAGGCATGTTTTTTATATAGGCTAAATCCACATTTTAATAAAATATGTGCAATCGTTGGGAGACAACATTACTTCTATAGCTCTTGTTTGTACTCAAATTTAATTTCTTCACATGTTAACACACTCAATAGCATTTTTAATAATTATGCTCATATTAGCTACTACTGGTAGGAGAAGACACAGATTTATGACTGGGTAGAACCACCAGTCCATCACAACTAAAAACTCAATGAAGTTGTCACTTAATGGAAAACAAATCCTTGCCATGCGGAATAAAATCATGTCTCTGACCTGGGGTGCTCCTTAGTCACAACAAAATTTAGAAAAAAATGTAAAAAAAATTGTTTTTAAATTTTGTTACCATTTACAGTAATGTGCCAAAAAAATAAGGGAAAAAAGTAAAACCAAGCTGGCTTTATTGGCAGCTGGAAAAAAACTTCTATAACAAAATGTGAGTCAGATTAAGACTATAATTTTAGTCACAAACTTTTTTTAAGTAAGTACAAAATATGTCAATATAGTCTTCAGACTATTCTTTGAGGCTTTAAGACAGATGTACTATTTTTTGTTCTCTAGTTGACAAGACAGAATAATTATTAACATAAACTAAACTTGAAATTCCATTTGGGCTGCAGTACACCGGTGGTTCTAACAGGACGTTTGTCTTGGGTCTTACTGCACCACTGTAGTTGGACATCATTATCATGAGCACATCTGTGTCTCTGTGATGCATTTCAAAGTCGGCAAAAAATGTACATATGAGCTGTGCAGTTAGTTGCTTTTAGTAGCATCATTTAATGAAGGATTAGTATCGGGGGCCAAGTGGCAGCAAAAACTTTATGTCAATTACTGTTAGCATTTACAATATATCTCATTTCTAGGTTTCTTAATTTAATCATCATTCAGTCTGAATGATTGAAACAAAATTCCTCCTTTCCCTTTCCTGATTGGTCATTGAACATTGCATTCTTCCGGCACTAATTCATCTCACATATTGGATAAGGGTCATCTTTTAATATAAGGCTCAGGTTTTCAGTTCCTGTAAACCCATATGAAAATTATATTAAAGCTCTGTACATATTATGAGAATGACAATATTCTGATTTATTAAATGATTTGTTTATTCAATATTGGTTTAGTCTCATTGGAAATGTAAAGGAGCGGGAAATAGTGAATCTTCTCACGATTCGAACCAGAGACCTTCACAAAACTAACAGATCACTATACCAACTGAGCTAAAGAGGCTCGGTAAATAAACTACCAGTGACAAAGATATGGAGGGGAGGGGGTGGTGAGGGGTACCCCACCAACCCGGTAAAAGAGCAGAATCGTGAAAAATAACAAAGTCCTATGAGTATTGCAACATATACCAAACTCCGAAAAGGCACAGAACAAAGGTATTTCACATGCAAGCCAAGCGAAAGGTAAGAACAAATTTGTGATGAGTCATTTAAGGAAAAGAGCAAACCCGACAGTTACCGTCTTGGAACGGTCAGTCGGCAATATGGACCGACTGGGGTGCTTAAACCGGTTTTACAGAGCTCTAACCTCGCACTTCCTGACGAGTTTCTCAAATGCAAGCAACGAAAAGAAAAACGATATATTTGAAAACAAAATGTCCATGCGCTGATAGTAGTGACGTCATCGAAAAATAATGTCCACATAGTGTTCAGAAAAGGAATATGGTAGTATTTCGATTTGAAAAACAACACAAAAATGGTTGACCACAAATAAAATTAACTTTCTGAATCATGAACAAACATGACCAGAGACAAATAAATGGTTGTAGCATCCTGTTCATGTAAAGATGGAATTGAAGAACCAAAGTTCAATGTCCATCAAAGGAAATACACGTAACAATCCTTATAGGATGAATTAAATGACAACATAGATACATGCACGGGGATATTTTTTACGACCGCCACACTGCACAAGTAACATTGTTGTGATCATGAATAATAATATATGACAAAGTCCTATGAGTATTGCAACATATACCAAACTCCGAAAAGGCACAGAACAAATGTATTTCACATGCAAGCCAAGCGAAAAGTAAGAACAAATTTGTGATGAGTCATTTAAGGAAAAGAGCAAACCCGACAGTTACCGCACACAAATGTAAGCTCAATAACATCAGGGTCTCTTACTGTAAATATACATCTAGTATTAACTGCGCTTAAGATGAATGGATCTTGATTCAAAACCCACCCATAAAAAAATTCTGGATCCGCCCCTGCAGTGAAACCGCTACACTTCTCTCTTCTATCAAAAAGATGTTCACCCTGAATGACATCCCATGTTCTACTATACACCACTGTTTAATATCACACTTTATTCAGCTTGCATGCACGTGTTTACACAATTCTTATACCTGCATGTTTGGTGGAGGAGGGATACATCCCCCACCCCATCCCCTTATCCATTCCTGTTTCTTTTGGTTTGATAACCGTGGGACCTGTCAATTGTAAACAACTATTCTAAAGTGGCAGTAATAATGTAACTTGAAGTTTGAACAACGTATAAATAATCTAAGGGGCGGTAATAAAGTAACTTGAAGTTTGAACAACATATAAATAATCAAATTGTTTAGTGGTGAGCGTTTGAATTTTGCTTAACCCGGTCTTTTATATTTTATGAACGAAGTACGTCACAGAAGTGAGCAATCATCGGCATGCAATGAATGAATACACCTTTTATAATGGTCCAACAACAAACAATTTGAAACAAACATGTACCATTAGGAAAAAATCGTTTGCATACAGAAAGACTTTAACAAGTTTTCAGGAAGTGAGAGAGCGAAAGTAGAATATTGACCTACTTGTTCCAAGTTGTTGTATGCTGATCGCTTCTAGCTGTGACGGCTGCGTAAAATCCTTTTGCTACTTTCGTCCTACGACTGATTCAAGTTCTGTTGTATTTTGCTGTCTTATTTTTTTAAATAGTGAGTAATCGTGTGGCGAGAATATCGTGATTTTACGAGCTCGCCGATCGTACCCGATTATGATTCGTACAATGTCGGAAGACTTCCACCACAAACAAATATTGGGGTTTATATCGATCGCAATCGGGGTCTAATTTACGTTTTACTATGCTCAAAATTTGAATATCTTTAAACGGAGAGCTATATTTTCGCATCTCAATCGACCCTTTGGCCAAATTACCGTTCAAAGGTGGTTGTGTTGGTATAGCTCCCTTGCTAACGCTCAAGCAAATATAAGGGTAGTTCCACGACTGGTTGGCCCAGTGTCAGGATAATGTGACTGGGTGTGGTATCATGCCAGTTGTTTACGGAATGCTATACACAGTGAAGGCAGCTCTAAAACTGCTTCAAGTGGACACCATCTCCAGATAACTGAAATACTGTTGGTGGGACGATAAACCCAAGAGCTATATTTTCGCATGTAATAGGTTTTATCTACTTTTATGAAGGTGATTTCGAACTAATGGGTGTCTTTAAGATTTCTAGTAGAAGCTGTCTACACCTTATTTTGTAATGGTAACATATGGACAAACCCCGGTACACAGATGCCGTGACGTTATTAATTTACAGTTGAGCGTGACTACACAGCACGAATAAGCATGCAATCCGCACATCTTATCTGTTTGAAGTATTATTGGGTCAGAGTTGCAATGAGAAAGACTTTCATAAAGCAAGTGCGGCCACCTGCCACCAAGTTACTTTAAAGGTGGTACCTGAAACTTTGAACCAGAGACTTTTTCTCTGATAACCAACAAATTCATTTTTACTTAAAATTGTCATGCAAATAGCTGTTCATTTGTGCCCTGGATCTGTGCGAACGGCGAAGCATAAATCCCACTCGTCTTTGCAAACAGGTATATACGAGCTGAGCCACGTTGCGGAGATTGCTATCATAAGAAAGCCACGTTACGACTTACTTTTAAGGTCATGTTATAAAGTCAACTCAGCTCAACTCAGTTCAGGTATTTCGATCTGACGTCAATATCTATGTTTAGCAGAGATCACTTTCGGGCTTATTTATAGATTTGGGAAGAATTAAAATTGAGAGCAGTATTTCTTAGCAGTTTGTGCTGTCCAACAATAAAGCTGATGTTAAACATTGTTTTTACTTGGACTAAAGTAAGTTTATACAGAAAGTATGCCCAAATTGTCATTAATAGTGAAGGGATATTGTTACATGTAGTTAATTTAGGCAAATTGTCGAATACCATCTTGAAACGGTATCTCAGCAAATACAGCAATACAGCAATACAATTCCACCCTTTGCTACGCTATGAACACTTTATTTGACTTCAGGTGTTGTTTTATAATTCAATCCGTAATTATAGTATGCATCAGGACTGTTTACCAGTGGTTTCTGTTTTATTTGTTGTTGTTCTTAATATTATAATAATTAGTAGTATTAGTAGTATTAGTAGTATTAGTAGTAGTAGTAGTAGTAGTAGTAGTAGTAGTAGTAGTAGTAGTAGTAGTAGTAGTAGTAGCAGCAGCAGCCGCAGTAGTAGTAGTAGTAGTAGTAGTAGTAGTAGTAGTAGAAGTAGTAGTAGTAGTAGTAGTAGTAGTAGAAGTAGTAGTAGTAGTAGTAGTAGTAGAAGTAGTAGTAGTAGTAAGAACAGTAGCAGTAGGAGGTGGAGGAGCAGTAGCAGGAGGAGAATGAGAAAGAGGAGAAGGAGCAACAATAGCAGCAGTAGGAGGAAAAGTATAAGTTGTGGAAGTAGCAGTGTAGTAGTAGCAGTAATAGTAGGAGTAGTAGTAGCACTAGAAGTAGTAGTAGGAGAAGGAGGAGTAGGAGGAGGAGTAGGAGTAGTAGGAGGAGTTGCAGTAGGAGTAGCAGTAGGAGGAGGAGCAGTAGTATGAGTAGTAGTAGTATGAGTAGAAGTAGCACTAGTAGTAGAAGTAGGAAGAGGAGTAGTAGGAGTAGTAGAAAGAGGAGGAGGAGTAGCAGTAGAAGGAGGAGTTGCAGTAGTAGGAGGAGTAGCAGTAGGAGGAGGAGTTGCAGTAGGAGGAGTAGCAGTAGTAGGTGGAGCAGTAGTAGGTGGAGTTGCAGTAATAGGGGGAGTTGAAGTAGTAGGAGGAGTTGCAGTAGTAGGGGGAGTTGCAGTAGTAGGGGGAGTTAAAATAGTAATAGCAGCAGTAGTAGGAGGAGCAGTAGTAGGAATAGCAGTAGTAGTAGTAGCAGTAGCAGTAGTAGGAGTAGCAGTAGTAGTAGCAGTAAGAGTAGCAGTAGTAGTAGCAATAGCAGTAGTAGGAGTAGCAATAATAGGAGGAGTAGCAGTAGGATTAGCAGTAGCAGTAAGAGTAGCAGTAGCAGTAGGAGTAGCAATATTAGGAGAAGTAGGAGTAGCAATAATAGGAGAAGTAGGAGTAGCAGTAGAAGGAGGAACAGTAGTAGGAGTAGTAGTAGTAAGAGTAGCAGTAGCAGCAGTAGGAGTAGCAGACGTAGGAGGAGCAGTAGTAGCAGTAGTAGTGGTAGGATGAGTATCAGTAGTAGTAGTAGTAGGAAGAGGAGTAGTAGTAGGGGTAGCAGTAGCAGTAAGAGTAGCAGCAGTAAGAGCAGTAGTAGGAGGAGCAGTAGTCGGAGTAGCAGTAGTAGTAGGAGTAGCAGTATCAGTAGTAGTAGAAGCAGTAGGAGGAGGAGCAGTAGCAATAAGAGTACCAGTAGTAGTAGAAGTAGAGAAGTAGCAGTAGCAGTAGAAGGAGTAGCAGTAGAAGTAAGAGTAGCAGTAGTAGAAGTTGCGGTAGTAGTAGGAACAGAAGTATTAGTAGTAGCAGTAGTAGGAGTGGCAGTAGTAGAAGCAGCAGTAGTGGGGTCAGTAGTAGCAGAAGTAGAAGTAGCAGTAGTAAGTGGATCAGTAGGAGGAGCAGTAGTATGAGTAGTAGTAGTATGAGTAGAAGTAGCACTAGGAGCAGTAGAAGTAGGAAGAGGAGTAGTAGGAGTAGTAGAAAGAGGAGGAGGAGTAGCAGTAGAAGGAGGAGTTGCAGTAGTAGTAGGAGTAGCAGTAGTAGGAGGAGTTGCAGTAGTAGGAGAAGCAGTAGTAGGAGAAGCAGTAGTAGGTGGATCAGTAGGAGAAGGAGTAGTAGTCATAGGAGGAGGAATAGGAGTAAAAGCAGTAGGTAGGAGGAGTAGAAGCAGTATTAGGAGGAGAAGCAGCAGCAGTAGTAGTAGGAGCAGAAGTAGTAGTAGTAGCAGCAGCAGTAGTAGAAGTAGTAGAAGTAGTAGTAGTAGTAGTAGTAGTAGTAGTAGTGGCAGTGGGCGGGGCAGCAGTACTACTGCTAGTAGTTGTAATAGTATTAGGAGTAGTAGTAGTAGTAGTAGAAGTAGTCGGAGTAATAGATGAAATTGTGGTAGTAGTAGTACTTGTTGTGGGAGCAGTAGGAAAAGTAGTCGTAGTAGTAGCAGTAGTACTAGTAGCACTAGCAGTAGTAGTGGTAGTAGTAATAACTGTAGTATTAGTAGTATTGGTGGTGGGAGTAGTAGTAGTAGTAGTAGTAGTAGTAGTAGTAGTAGTAGTGGTAGTAGTAGTAGTAGTAGTGGTGGTGGTGGTAGTAGCAGTAGTAGTAGTACTAGTAGCACTAGCAGTAGTGGTGGTAGTAGTAATAACTGTAGTATTAGTAGTATTGGTGGTGGGAGTAGTAGTAGTAGTAGTAGTAGTAGTAGTAGTAGTAGTAGTAGTAGTAGTAGTAGTAGTGGTGGTGGTAGCAGTAGTAGTAGTACTAGTAGCACTAGCAGTAGTAGTGGTAGTAGTAATAACTGTACTATTAGTAGTATTGGTGGTGGTGGTGGTAGTAGCAGTAGTAGTAGTAGTAGTAGTAGTAGTGGTGGTGGTGGTGGTGGTAGCAGTAGGAGGAGGAGGAGGAGTTAAATTGTTGTGTTATTGCTAGTGCTTCTTTCCCCTCTTCATCATCATATTCTTCTTCTTCTTCTTCTTCTTCTGTTGCTGCTTTTACTGCTGCTGTGGCTGCTGGCCGTGATAAGAATATGACAACCGACTAATAAAGGATTAAAAACAGATAACAAAAATGCCGTGAAGAAAACTAGAGATGAAAATGATTGTTGAAACAGTTTATTTTAGCGACTGTTTTACCCTTCCACTGCATGCTCAGATATCAGACAAAAGTGTACGGATTAACCCTAGGGGACCAGCCTCACTTGGTCTTCTCCCTGGGTGTCATCTGCAAATAGAAGTAAACAAAATAAATTTAAAAAATGAAGTGGTATGCTTTTAAATGTCCTTGCTATACATACATGTGAATGTAACATTAAACAAATACACCCGCCTACGTACATGGACATGTACACATGACCTGTAACACTATTTTTATGTTTGTAATCTAGACGTAGATAATTTACGTTATGTAGAATCTCTCGCTTTTACCGCTCCTGTTTTAAAATTAAGGTATGACCTTTCAAGTGGCGGTGTGCCGTAGGACCCAAAATACAAAATACAGCTACTTAATAAACCATAAACCATAATTAAATTTGGGAATAAAACTGACCTATTTTCTTTAATAATATTAAAAGACAGGCAAAAACCTCTAAACATTGTGCAAACTTTGACTTTGTATAATCCAGCCATCTCTCTTATCAGGACAGATGCGGAATGAGTCCGATTAATGAAGGTTTTCCCTTGTTTTTTATACATCGCAGCGACCTATCAAGGCCATTAAAGCTACGCCCAGCCATTTGGTGGAAGAATACCCTAGGCATTGTCTGGGTAAAACCACGGGTGTACCGCAAGTCAGCTGGAAGACGTTCGACAGTACATCCTTTGCACCGAACGGGATTCGAATCCACACGTGGGAGGCCTAGCTGTCCATGGACTTTTGGGCGACTCTACCACTACCACCGCACCCGCTCAAAGAAAGTATGGCTTTTGGATTTTAGATTTTTTTTTAACTCGGATTTCAAAATTATTCTGGTGTGGCATTGTGTTCTTTTGTATATAGTATTGATTTGAGATTCAGTTAAAGGAAATACATATTTTTTAATAATATTCTTATAAATTTTAAAAATAAATCTCACAAATTAAAAATGAAACAACCGAATTTTACAAATCGGAGTAGGTATTACATGTTTTTAATTGCCATTAATTACATGATTAAAAATTAATTAAATAATACATATTCAGAAAAATAGCGTAGATGGAAACTTATTGGCAAGAAACTTAGCCATAATTAACCATGTTTCAGTTTAGATTGTGCTCAAGACACCATACTACAATTATTTATTTTTATGTCTTATCAATTTAGAAAGGTTGTGGTATTAAGGTATTGAAATAAATTGTTTAAGATACAATAAGTCAATAAAGCGTCATTAAATACAGAGTCAGGTCAACATCTCAGCTGAAAAATGTTTCTGAAGGTAGTGACTGATTATTCTGTTCATCTCAAGAAGTAAAAGGGAATTATATACTTTATCTTTATAATTTTCAATCAAGAAAAGAATGACTGACAAGATCAGCGAAACTGGAAATTAGAAAATAAAAATAACTCCTTCATTTTATATATTAAAATATATTTTGTTTGATATGTGCTGTCAGAATTGATCACAGTTGGATTTTTTTTTCAAATTTGCATTTTCAAGTTCTGTTAAAAAGTAAAAAATATACTGAACCACAACAATATAACAAAATATTTCCTCTGATTTAAAGATTATATGTAAGCATGCTATTCTGCTAGAAATGTTTTAATTTGTCTAAAAGTTTGGGAAATTAAAATCTTCCGCACACCATTCAACTATGTTAAACGTTTTAGCCCATCTTAGCATATGTACGAACCGCGCATGCGTCAAAGTACGTCATGTATAAAGGTCATAAACAATAATTATGATGATCGACGCGATAGATAATCGCAATAATTTAAATACCTGTAAAATGCGGAACTTGTTTGTCTACATGTCATGTACCTACGCAGAACTGTGACCAAGTCGCTTGAAGTCGCAAACAAATAAGCTTACATGCCACTTCTAGAGTATCTGTTTCAATTGTTTACTTAACAAACATGCCGTTTGCGACTACTTGCTGTTTAAATGGGACCTATTAATTTCAAATTATCTCAAAACCTACATGCCTTTCGTAATTCCTGTTTGTTTGAAGTGCTCATTATACGTTTAGGCCTATGTTTAGGCCTGATTCAAATATTTACCTATATGCCTAATGATGTTCCTATTTTTCCAAGTGTTCATTTTACATATATGCCAAACGCCGGGCCTGTCTGTTTCAAATGTTTTCATTATATATACCTACCGTTGTTCCTACTTGTTTCAAGTGTTCATTATACACATATGCAAAACGCGTTATCTGTCTGTTTCTCTTTAAATGTGTTATCTCTTTAAATATACGACTTGTTTCTTTGTGTTTCAAGTATTTACTATACGTACATGCCATAAGCGGTGCCCAACAGTTTAAGACCCGCCATGTGGGCGGCCAGAGGCCATGCGATGGTGGAAATCATTGAGTAGCCCAAGCCTAGGATGGTCTGAAATCAGATAGATTTAATGAGCATTTGATCGGCTTCGCAACCAGGCTAGAAATTTTATTGAATTTATTAAACATAAATAAATGACCTAAAATTTACCGTTGGTATATATGGGTTGATGAACTCGAAGGCAAAGATCACGTGAGCCAGGGTCGAGAGAATGATCGATCCAAGCAACCAGAACATGTTCCTTCCTACTTTGTCCACAACCAGTCCAAACACAGTGTCAAAATGGCACTGAGTAGATAGATCAGTCTTCAACGCAGATTAGTACATATATGTACATAGAGTCCGCAAAAAAATCTACATTTAGGCATCACAATGGCGCCGAGTAGGTAATTCACTCTACAATATAGATTAAGGTATTAGATGTGTAATCAATCTCATGAATATTCGTGTAATATCGGCATTTAGCGTTTTACGATGTTATATGTTCGATCATTTACGTCAACATTCAGACATCCGAGAATAAAATCACCCAATTTTATCGCGTCAATTTCCCCAGTCCAAAATGGCGAGTAGGAATCGCGGTCAGCGAGGAAGATACGTCAAAAAAGCAAAATTAAAGCAAAGAAAGAAAGAAAGAAGTATGATTTTCACATGTTTTTGGAGTATTTTTATTTAGAAATGTATACTCTTATCAAAATGTAGAAAACAAATGACTTAACTGTTTTCTTTATTTTATATTCATCCACATTGGACGTGTATGAGATTATTTAAAGGTCATATTTGAGGACGTCGACCTAGTGCATTCTGCGGGTTTTGCTGGTACTTAATTTCATAATATACTCTAAAAAAAGGAAAGGAGAGCCATTCTTTCCTGAACATGCTAAAACTGTGTCATAAAATGAAACATTTTACCCATCTGTTTGTTTGGGTTGCCATAACATATTTTGTTTAATATCGTTCGATCTGTAAAAAAAGAGTTATTTTATTTCGTCATTCTGTTTCAAGGGCAAATGGATAAGCAAATAAGCACATCAAATAGATACGGGGCAGAAATAGTTCGGAAACAAATGAACTAGCAAATGATCTAGATAAGATAAAAATGAACAAACAAAATAAATAGCTAAGATACAAATGAACAAACAAGAGAAATAGCTAAGATACAACTGAACAAGGCGGTGAAATAGGTGAGGGACAAACGGACTAGCACATGAAATAGATAAGACATACAATAACATGTAAATGAAATAGCCAATGGATAAAGGAACACACTAATGAAATAAATGTAGTTGCGAGACAAATGAACAAACAACTGCAATAGATGCGAAGAAAAAAGAACAAGTTATTGAAACAGATTGGCGCGAAAAGAACGAGCACCTTAAACATAAGGGTCAAATTAACAAGAAAATAAAAAGGATATTACACAAAGGAACAAGGAAATGAAAAAGATAAAGTTCCCATGCAATGTAGTTATTATTATTTTTATTATTATTATTAATATTATTACTATTATTATTATTATTATTATTATTATTATTATTATTATTATTATTATTATTATTATTATTATTATTATTATTATTATTAAATTTACCATATATTAAGGTGGCTTTACCACAAGGGTGCTCAAAGGCACCTAACAAAATATAAAATTGTAACTAAAAACATTGGCAAGAAATAAAACATGTGTAGCAATCGGCAATAATAGATAAAACACTGAGATAAGAATATAAAAAGAAATTAGTGAAAATGATCATTAATAAAATAATAAAAAAGGTGTGTTTTCAGAGCCCTCTTAAAGCTTGTCAGTGTTGAAAGGGCCCTGAGGTTAGCAGGAAGGCTGTTCCATGGCCTCGGGGCAACAGAAGTCTTGTGAACATCGCCAGTATGTATCGGCGAGATGTGTGAAAAAAACAACAACGTACAAACCGAGTCCGATGAAGGGGAAGATAGTTAGGTAGTTGAAGTTCATGATGACAGTCAGGATCCAGAAGGAGAGAGGGAACTTTCTGATGTCCGAAAGCTTTACTGAACCTGGAAAGTTAAAAAAAATAATGAAGAGCCATAAAAAGGGACAAGAGAGACAGAAAAACTAGAAAGATCGCCTTTAACATCATAGCAAAAACACGTATGTGTGTATTATGCATAGGGGCGAGCGTGCGTGTGTAAGTGCGTGCCTGTGCGTGAATGTGAGCGTGTGTGTGTGATGTCCAAAATTAAGTATTATTTGTACAAAAATATATATATATTGGTAGCTGTGTTTGCTTTTTTGCGATTTTGCCTGCTACAATGGTTTTTATGCAATGACAATCTGCCCTATTAAGATTTACTCTTTTCTTCTTCACTGGTCTTGATATTGGCCTTGACCTCTCGTCTGTCTCCCTGGTAGTCAAGGTAACTGACCATGACAGCAGATATAAAGGACATTAGGCAAACGGCGGCACCTTGGAAAAATATTTATGATAGTATCAAGCAATCATTTAACCAAGAAATAAGTTATTAATGCTTACTTCAAGTATCAATATACCACCTACCCGCAAATAGATCTTTTGATCAGATAAAAAAAAGAATCTTATGAACCATTTAGCAGAGTATGTAACCTAAAATAGTGTGGTGTGTTGATTAATCTTTAAAGGGTGTGCCATAGTATTCTTCCATTTTATTTCTTTGTTATATACATAATTACAATGCCAATGTAACATTATCAGGCGGCACAGCACTTCAAGCGACTCTCCCTTCCAAGAACACAAACATGTTTGCAAAATTTGACCCTCTCCTTCCAGCTGGATTTTTTTAATGTTCACTTTAGAGCAAACTGAAAAAGATTTACATCTTCGCTTTAAAATGTCATATCCTGAAAAAAGTAGCATTTTCCTGATGTAAAAGCGAGCGGGAGACATCTGAAAACGTTTTAGGTTCACAGTAGTCATCTACAAATGATTTACAGTTTCCGAAAAGTAAAAAAGAAAGCGCTTTACCTAAGCTATTTTAAAAACCATCCAAATAAGACAAGGATGTTTTGGTTAACTGTGTCGGCTTTAGATAAATAGACACAATCTTAAACTTAAGTTATTATGTCATTTTAACTTAATTATATATTGTAAAAAGCAGTAAATAGCAATAACAGCTTACCAACAAGAAGTGTCAGACCAAGACATATCGTGGTGACGCCCAAAGACCGGATATGCGCATATATCGGTTCCATGATGCTCATATTTAAGTAGCTGCCCTAAAATACAAGAGGCTTTCGTAATAACAGGGTCAATGAGCTATTAAACAAATGTTAGACGATTAAGAAAGATGTCCAGCTTTACATGTACCAGGTGATATTTTTACTTTAAGATATAAATAACATTAAAAGAATAGTAAATACAACCAGTAACGAATACAAAAAAGCACCAATTGAAATCAACATAACTTAATCAGTTGGGTGAATACACAATTTACTGCACGTGGAATACTGATCCGGAAGGCCATGGCCATGTTTATATCTTGGGACTTGAACCATTTAACGGCTATCTTGTCCGTGGCAAGACTCAACAGGGCGCTCGTTATCCTGCGATGTCAAGAAAGAAAGGTCAGTGTCTTATTATTATTATTATTATTATTATTATTATTATTATTATTATTATTATTATTATTATTATTATTATTATCATCATCATTATTATTATATAAGCACATACGTCTGCAAGTAACAAAACCAAATACTGCCACCGTTGTATGACCATCTTGACCTTGGCAATGCTCATCGGTACGTCCTCACTATCTAAAGTGTCAACGAAAGAATGTCAAGGTTATTGTACTACAAATAATTTGTGTGGAGCAGACAATGGATTTAGAAATATATTTTACAGAAAAACTGGTTACATTTTTAAATGAGATATGTTTCAATTAAAAAATATAACCAGTTTTTTCTGCCAAACACATTTCTAAAGATTTTGAACACATATGTATGTGTATATATGTGTGTGTAGCTATTCAGATGACTATTGTTATGATACGACAAGTTGTTCAAAGTTTCTTTTGATAAAAATATTATTTATTAATACTTAAAGCAAATTATATGTAAATGTCAAACCCTTCTAAGCATAGGCTTTCAGACATAGCATTTAAATAATTTTAGAAAACAAAGGGTATAATAAATAAAAATTCGTCTAAAACGTAACCAAGCTAATATAAATAAATTTCAGTAAGGCGTACCCGAAAATAATTCTGATTGCGTACATCGACCAGTAGTTATGTAGCATTGCACTGCCAGCGAAAAGACCCTGTGTGAGAAATGAATAAACAAGTTTAGTTTGAACATTTGTAATGTTTCTTTTCTTCATGAGAAACTAAACCATTTATGTCCAAAACAATCGCCTAACCTGTTACATTACCGAATAAATAAACGGGACGTTAGCAATGATTAGACGCGGTCAAGTTCCGTTGCATAAACTGTTTCTATTATTACTGTATGAACCAATTTACCGTGTGTCGGACTAAACGTTTATGGGATATGTGTCTAAAAGATATTCTTACAAAATACTGTTGTATTACTTTGTTATACACTTATGTATTATTGTTTATTACGTCCACCAATGCTATTTCTATTGATTATTTTGCAACATTGTAATGAGACCTATACGAATTACATAAGAATCTTTTCCATAAACGGTCTACGAACATTAAAAGACCGATACTGATATTGATAATATCTATTGATAGACGAGATTGAACAAAAGGCGGGAAAGCAAAGAAAGTAGAGCCGTTGATACTATATTAACATAACATAGCCATTTGGTTGGTGGATTGCAATCTCATTAAAATCACATCCTAACTTTCGCTTCATTATTTTCCGCTGGTTAGGATCTGATGACATCGCATTAGGTGTCACCTCAATTTGACCTTTGATTAGCCAATGAAATCGTCGGCTGCAAAATGTTGTGGTATAACTGATCGGAAGGTATGGATGCCGCCGTGTTGAAAGATCAGACGAACTTGTTTCGTAACGAGGTTTATGATTGGTCAAGTTTGACGTCATCGGCTCATTAATATAAAGGTCACTTCGAGGCGACCTTTATCGGGATGTTATCAGATCCTAACCAGCGGAAAGTAATGAAGCGAAAGTTAGGATGTGATTTTAATGAGATTGGGTGGATTGCAGCTTTGAAACAGCTGTTGACATTTCTATTTATAGTTATATATAGTTCATATATATATATATATATATATATATATATATATATATATATATATATATATATATATATATATATATATATAGTTATAGTTATAGTTATAGTCATATATTCGTTGTTTTTCGAGACATTATGTCAAAGTGAATTCAATACTTTATCATCTATTAGTCGGCACCTTGTTATGGCGACTGTAAAATTTCAGTTGGATGTCAAACTCTATAAAATCTGACCTAAGCCAACGTGAGCAGAAATGAAAAAACAATGACGCTCCATCTCACACCAAGGAGTCTATCTATTAGGTATCCGCCAAGCAGAGAGGAAACGATGGTGGCCCACAACATGGCCGAGTACAGGCACATGTACATGGTCTCAGAAATGTCAGGGTCAACTAAAAGATGATCTTGTAGGGCAGCGGGGTTGCCCAGACAGAAAAAAACACCTATATTGAAATAATTACTTGTGGTGAAGTATAAATCACGATTGTAAGAAAAGAAAAAGCAATGCTGATTTAGATATTCGGCGTCGAATGTTTTAGAAAAAAACATGTTCGTTTTTCTTATTAAGAAATCCATGAGAAAAAAGTAAAAATCGAAATGATGTTTTTCTTGTTGTCGATCAACAGCTTCGCGCTAAACTAAATTATAGGTATAAGTTTTACAATTACAAACTCCATACTTAATATACCAATTATGGATACTGTTTTTCATTTCTTTCTTATAAAAATATTGGACTTTTATGCATAATATGATTTTTTCTAGAGCTATTCATAAAGTTATTTGATGCATCAAACTTGTTTGATGTCTTGTAACCTACTGTTAACAAAGAAATAACAATTCAGCCTCGTGTAGCCTAGAGTTAACATAAGAATGTCAATTTAACATCGTTCAATCTAGAATTAGCAAACGATTTTTTCAGTTTAGCTTCATATAACCTTAAGATAATCTTAGACTTTCAGTTAAGCCTTGTATAACCTACAGTAAACATAACAAATTCAATTTCGCCGCATGTAACCTGTTGCAATTTATACAGTTACAACTCACCTACTCCAGTCATGCACAGAAAAGCCTTTAGTGCGTATCGCCATAGAACGCTGTTATGGCTACACATCTTTAAAATTGTTCCATCCTTCTCATGTTCCTCTTTCTTCTCATCCTCCACGTCCTCCTCAACCTTCTTCCGACTTTTCTTATGCTACCCGTACCATTATCCATGGCAGTGATGCTGCTCTCAGAATACTGATAAATAATTGACTCTGACAATGATTCATTTCGTTCGTCGTGATAATCAGTTCCATGCTTTTCCTTTACTAGAAACACCCTCTCCGACATTCCATAACTCTTTTCATTTTGAAATCAAAAGTCACCTATTCATAACGTAAAGGTATTTTGTCAATGCAGTCCGTATGCATATTTATAATAATGTGCACTAGATATGCATGCGTTGTTCCTTTTAACACCTCATCTCGTCAAAGTGTTTTTCAATGCAATCAATGGAAATGTGCCCCTAAATATTTAATTTATACGATAAACTTGTTTTGTAAAGGGAATATGTATTTACCTTGCTTGCATTGTAGTATAAATCGTCAACATCAAAAGTTTTATAGACAATCACCATAACAGCGAGCGAGAATGATGACTACTGATTTGTTCCCACTGTTATTGAGCGAATTTCGCTGGAATCTTTTTAAATTGCGACAACTATACACCGCCTAGTTTAACTGGGTTTCTAACAGTAACTTTAGTCTGCTATTGAGCATATCAAGGACAAGGTCTTATAACATTGCATCATATACCAAAATTTGAAGAGGCATCGGACAAAGTAATTCGCATGAAAGCCAAATGTAAAAGTAAGAACAAATATGTGATGATTCCTTTAACTAACAGAGCAAAACTCAACAGTGACCACCTTGAAACGGCCAGTCGGCAAATGGGACCGACTGGGGTGATTCAAGCGGTTTTACAGAACTCTAACGTCACAACTTCCGAGGTGCCTCCCAAACAGAATCAACGAAAAGAAAACCAAATTATTTGAATAAAAATTTCCAAGCGCTGACGGTTTTTTAGAGACGTTATGACATCGTTAAAAGAAAGTAGTGACGTAACTGAAAAATAATGTCCACGTGTTATTTAGAAGAGGGAAGTATAATTTCTATTACAACTACACACAATTGTTGATTGCAAAAAAATGACCAGTGAAGAAGCGTAAATGTTTGTAGCATAATGTGGAGATGGAATTGAGGAACAAAAGTCCAATGTCCATCAAAGGAATAGACGCGTAACAATCCTGATATAATGAATTAAACATTGACAGAGCCTCAAATAAAACCATTGATTGATCACGTTAAAGGGGTTGCATATCCGGTCTTCCTATTTACAAATTTAGAAAAGATGTTTTCCTTGTGGAAAGTTATAATTATATTCGAATTCGAAATAAAACACATTTCCCTCAAATATCGAGTAATTTTTAAGATACGTTAACAAAATGTTATTATTTGAAAAGTTCGATACAATCCCCTTATAGATGATAAGAATTGATATTCTGAAGACGGAGCAAATGTTTTAAAACAAACATTGTTTGATGATCGCGCGTGTCAGAAAGGTTACAGAAATTGTCCATTAATGCGAACTGTGCTCTGTTTTAAATACAGTTTTTAGCACACAAAAAACAACAACAAATAAACATTAAATCAAATAATCAGTTAGGATTATTGAATCCAATATCTGTTATGCTTAAAGAATGGTTTATTTCTGTTTAAGAATGTAAACTATAAGAACTGTTTCTACGCCCCTTTAAAAAACGATTTACTACAATGCATTGTATCCATGTCATGTAACTTATAATGAAATAAAGCACTATCAATAAATGTTCATTATGCAAGAGTATAATCACACCACTTGGAACAAAGAGTAATTAGAAAACAAAAACGAATGAGTCATTAAACAAAAGCTAATTAATTAATGTGTATATTGTATCAATACAACGTTCAAGCTGAAAATTGCTTAATAACAAACAAAAAATGTCATTTCCTAATACTAAAACAATTATTCATTAAACAGAATAAAAAATAATAGTGTACTTTAGTTCGTACTTAACAAATATTTTAATATATACTAACGACTCTCTCGACAATATATTTTCGAACATCCATTTATTTACGAATATTTACTGCAGTCTTGAGAAATGTTGAAATACCATTGAGGTTAATATTGGATAACTGTTTACAAACACTCAAAATATGGACAAAGAATTACTGAAATTTAGTCCTAAAGATAATCCATAATTTTACCAACATATAATATAAATACATACTCTAACAAGCCTCAATTAACAAGACACATTTAACAACAATTGAAGTTATCAAATATAACAATTTGGTGTATATCTTTCTAGAAAATGGATTACGGAATATTCGAAAAACATTGTATGAAACGAGACGGGCGGGGTATGTAGCTATAGACGTAGAAAGACGCGGTCTGAAGGTTTCAGAGTTCAGTAGTTAGGTGATGTAGGAGGGACAGCTGCTTGGGTATAAAAACACCCCAGATAGCTTGAACGAATGTCTAACCAAGAGCTGTGGGTACAACAAAATTGCACGTTGCGCACTGACGTCACAAGGAATCAAGAGTGTGACAGACCAATCCTGACATGACGGGTGACGAGAACCATTTGACAAAGAACTCCGTCATGTAATTCCAAAATGTTTTGGGCTGAAACTAGGCAGGTCGCCTAAAACAAGATTCAATCGATCGAGAGGAGTGGTATTGGTCCTTCATGACAGTAGGGATAGGGCGTTCAAATTGGGTAAATCAAGTAACTTGTCCTGGCATAAACACATAGAAAACTTTAAGAAAAAAAACAAGGGATAAAATGATTACACGAACAAATACACACACACACACACACACACACACACACACACACACACACACACACACACACACGAACACACACACATACACATATGTACATCTGTGGTGAAGCTCATTTAAAAGCTCCTGCCTTATTTTTACTTTCTACGTTATGTTCTGTTCTTGTATGTTTTTTCTACATTTATAGGTTATTTTTTTTTCCACCAAATTGTTTACAGATTTGAAAAGCATTATTATTGTATTGCAATGGTATGCATATTTCTTTTAAATCTAGCCTTAGACTACAAAACTATAAGTATGTTTATATATGTAAGTTAGAATTGCACACAATATTTGTATTCACATGTAAAATAAGGGCCCTAAAAATAGTGATTTTGTTAGCCAGTATTTCAGTACATGAGTATCAGTGCATATGAACAACTTAGTAATCCATGCCTAATAAAATAGCTATATATTCTATCAATGCCCAAGGACTAGGAGATAAAAATAAAAGGTTCTAGACATTTTAGAGAGAAAAAAGGTTCAATATACTTCCTCCAGCAGACTCTCTTTACAGATGATTTAGTATAAAAAATCTACTCTGAAGTTATTTTCAATGCTACGTTATTAATGTCATTAGTCAGTCCAGAGGGGTAGCTATATTTATAAGCAATACTATAGACTTTCACCTTCAATCAATTTATAGAGACTCAACTGAAAAAATAATTATTTTGACTGTATCATTTGTAACAAAATTACCCTTAAAACAATTAATGGTACTAAGCAAGACAACCCTGAATTCTATCGCTTACTAAAAATAAAATAAAGCCTTTTAATAATTAGTGTATTATTGGGGGAGATTTTAACCTTGTTATGAATCCAGATGTAGATACTTTTAATTATTTAAATGTTAACAACCCCAAAGCACGTGAAGCATTATTAGAAACCGTTATAGAAGAAGATCTAATTGACTGATAGAATTTAATTTAAAAAAGAGTTTACCTGGTTTAAAAAGAATTCACAGAAGAAAAGAAGATTGGACTTTTATAGCAAATGATTTATTAATGGATGTGGGTGATTTTCGGATCCATATAGAACGGAACATTCCCTCATTTAATTACAAATTGAAATAGACAAATTTAAAAAGGAGGTCGTACTGGAAGTTAAACAATTCTTTACTTGAAGACCATTACTATATTAAACTAATTAAGACTACAATTCTTCAAAATAAACTAAGATACATAAAAGATTAACAATTACTTTTTACAGACTTTGCAGACATTTCCAATGAGAAAATTGAATTTAAAATAGATGATCAATTATTCTTTGAAACATTGCTCTGCGAAAAAAGGGATGGAACAATAGCATATAGTTCTTGAAGGAAAAAATTATTGGAAGAGAAGAAATTTTAATTAAATAAATACATGACAGTAAAAAATTACCGACAATATAAACTTAAAGGAAATAAACAATAAAAAATGAAAGGAATAAAACATTAGATCCAGACCATAAAAGAAGATATTCAGCAGTCTTAAAAGTCAGAACTTTGTTTCTAAAACTATGAATAGATTAATTACCAAAGATAACATTCAAATACATACACAGTCAGAAATAATAGAGTAAGTAAAGAAATTTTATAAAACATTATAAAGCCAAAAAATGACAAAAGTGATAATAAAATTGAAATACTTATAAACACTACCAATTTAAATAAATTATCAGAACAAGACAGACAGTTTAGAAGAAAGAATGTTTTAACAGTTTAAAAAATGAAAAATAGCAAAAGTCCAGGACCTTCAGGGTATATTGTAGAGGGTTTTTATTAATCCTTTGGGTTGATATTGGACATTTTAGTAAGGTCTTTATACTTTGGAGTACTTAATGAAGAACTGCCATCACAATAACAAGGGGTTATAATATTCATTCCAATAGGAAATAAGAATAAAAATATTTAAAACATTGAGGACCATTTTTTTGGTTAAATATTTCTCATTTAATTGCCTTAGCATCAATAGATTTATAAAATGCATAATATAATTCATGAAGATCAATGTGGCTTTATACTTTGAGGATACATAGGAAAAAAATAAAAGAATAATGTATGATTTCATATTTTATACAGATAAGAAGAACATCCCTGGACCTTTCTTACTTGTAGACTTCGAAAAATATTTCGATTCTGTTTTTGAACTTTCATAAATGAAGTCTTACATGTTTTTAACTTTGGACCAGAATCCAAAAATGGATAAATATCTTATATAAAAAAAACATTCAATCTTGTTGCTTAGTAAATGGGCATTTGTCGGACTGGTTTTACCCTGGGCGCTGTTGGCGTCAAGGTGACCCAATATCACCATATATATTTATTTTATGTGCTGCGATACTGGCAACAATGATAAGAGAAAACCCAAATATACGAGGAATAAGTATAGGAAATACAGAGTTTAAACGTATTCAATTTGCTGATGGCACTTCTATAATAATTGATGGCAGAGAAAAATCACACATTGAAAACATGTTTCTTGTTTTGATTTTGTGTTAAATTTAGCTTTTCATAACTTTGTTAATTTCAACTCAGAGCACTAAAAGTACAAACCAGTTGAAGTTAAGCTTGACCTTTACCTGTTTGCATTTTTTTCAATGTTTATTGTTTGTTTGTTTTTTGTTGTTGTTTTAATCATCTCCTGTCCTGTATAAAGTAATCCTTTGTTATATAAGTAATTTTAGAAATTTATTAAAGTGTTTAACAACTAACAAATTCACAACAGTTCAGTACCGATTATTTAAATTGGACAAAATACTTTCAGGGAAGGCTATTTATTTAATACCATGGGTTTAAGAATTCATTAAAATAGCAAGACTATATGAAGTGATTCAGTTTAAGTTATGTATATGATGGATCACTAAATATTTTATTATAGAACTAGTAACATTCTAAATAAATGCTATGTTAAACCGTAAATTTAATGAATATCTAGAAAAGAAAATTTTACTCAAGAAATTGCTAGAATCAGTTGTTGCTGTTTTGTTGTTGTTGTTTTATTTTAATAATTCTTTATAATTCTTATTATTTAGGATCGATCTTTGAATACTTTCTAAAAGAATCTGTATTACTTTACATGAATACTATGTAACTTTGTATTGTAAAACTTGTGAATGTATGTAAAATGAAATAAACGGGTTGCAATTCAAAAGAAGAAAATGGGGTAGACTATTTTTGTCTTGCTTAAAATTCTGCCTGGTCTTCGTGTTATCAAACGTGGTATCCGACAGTTTACTTGTACCAAATTATTTAGGAAATACCTGATTGTAATGGCGATCGGGATATAATGTTTTAATTTTACCACAAGATCGAGGGCATCAATGAACAACATTTTTTCATATAAAAATGCATGTGAAGAGGCTTTCTATACATAGATGGTGGCGTCTCTCAACTTTAGTCACCTCATTACAACGACACATCATTGGTAGCCGAATATTGGGGATTTGTGCTTCCGATCTTTACTTCATTATACGACGATGTATAGTAAGCTATCTTTTGTTGTAACGTATTGCACAAATTTATCATTATAATTAGACTATAAAAAGAGACTAAAGAATTAAAACCCACTGAAATGCGCATTATCTAGAGGTTTAAGTTCCCGACGACATGGGTTCGAGTAGCTGACTAAAAATGGTCTTTAAGAGGTGTGAGTGTTGTTCGGAGGTTCCATCGAGGTCTTCGCCCACAAATAGCTCGGCGCTCACATTATGAACGTACATGGGACGATCACAGGTCATGTATATATCAAAGTAAAATCAAAAGTATGCATTACAACTGATGCTGATTTTTTTCAAGGTCATACAAGGTTAGTCATCCTTAAAATCAAGAGTCTATATCTGAATATAAAAAGGGGATTTTATTTACATTTATCATAGGTAACCACACAGGAGATATTGAAGTTCACTGAGTAGAATCCTATGTGTTCTTAAAAATTAAATTTTTGCGAACATAACTTAGTATATACGAAGTCTTAATTTTTTTAGCCTGCAAAATGTAGTAATTAAATTGTATAAAACACGATAAGCTTAAATCACGCATGAAATATAAATATTTCGGAGTTTTTTTTTAATCTGCCCCTATTCCGCCAAATAAATTTTACAGTTGAATAATTCAAAAGCAAAGCATTTGCTAATGGTGCAAACATTTATATTTCAGCAATTGTCTGATGGTCGTCAATATTGCTTTGCTGATTTCACTCCTTCGGCTTTACTGCACAATTGATGTTATTTGATGCATTTTCTTCTTCTTTAACTTCTAAGGATGGATCCCTGGTATTTTGTCCTGCAGCGACTGGAAAGAAATGAACTATTGGGGCTATCATTTCGAACGTAAATTGTCATGGCATTGAAAAGATCTCACGGAATAATGATAAAAACAATGTTAATCTACAAACGCGGACACAGTCTGAAACATAGGTTATGCCACAGGCTCTCTATTGCTCTTTTTCATTTTTGTAAATTAAGTAATGTCTCAATGTTATATGTCGTAAAGAATCTTACATACTGTACCCAATCACATTATCAACACCCTGGTCGTAATCGACGGAGCGTTGGCTCCAGTTACGAAAGGCCGTGGGTGCAAACCGGTGCCGCAACATACCAGTTGTTAAAATGCTAATTATTAAGTTCTCTTGCTAATATTCAAGTCAGGATAATGTGACTTTGGTATGGTATCATGCGGACAAGCTCTAAACAGTTAAAGCAGGACTATATCTTTTTTAAAGTCATCAGAATTGCCATGCGGGTACGTATTTTCATATACATGTATTTTGTTATAGTAAATAACGAAATATTTTTTGTTTTATTTTAATTTGCTTATTTAATGCACAATAACCTTTACTGCTTCTTACAATTGTCTGTGCATGTTGCAATCTAACGAGTACTCAGTCGTTGAAGAAGTGAACATTGCCCACATTTCAATGAACGACAGTACCACAAGGGAGGTAATCCGATGTAGTTTAAGAGTACAAGTATCTTCCCTTTGTAAGTAATTTGCCACAATATGTCAACAGTAAACTAAACTACCAGTCAGTGTCAAAGCGCTTAAAGGATGACAAAAAAGCATTCCACACAAAGAAGGTGATACAAGTGTGTACAAAAGTATTCGTCAGATGCGATATATACACAATGTATTCGTTAAACTAGAATTTCACCTATTTAAGAAGTCTTAAGCAGCCGGCCAAAAAAAACGGTATGGTATCACGCGGACAGGCTCTACAGTGAAAGCAGCACTATATTTGCTTAAATTGTTGGTAGAACGATAAATCCAGCAGACAAACTTACTCCAGTCTTGCTGGTCGTAGAACTACCCTTACACGCGGTTGGACCCCTGTACCAGACTTCGGCGTTTGAATGATGTGAAGTTAATGAGAGATACACATACTATGGCGATAGTTTTTATTGATAATGCTTGAAATAAGTTGAACAAAGGGATCTCTACAGCCATGTACAAATACACTTAAGTTAAAAGGCTTAAAAACATTAATGAAGTCTTCACACGCGTGCTGAATTGGAAAATAAAACACAACAAAATTTAAAACAAGAATGAAGACTTCACATGTCTGCTTGATAAGAAAAGAAAACACTTGCTAAAAAGACTGAAAAATGCATAAGCATTATAAGTTATCTATATAATTATAGCAACAATAATTTGTAAAATTTACTAAAGAGTTAATCGATAGTAATTAGAAACTACGTACTTACCTTTAGTAGTTTCGATAAACCAAAGAGTCACACCCAGTATAAGCGAGACTAAATGCAAAAAAATGAACATTACTGAAACTATTAATAAAAGAAACTAACATAAATGACACTAGACAACATTAGACACTCTTTAAAGGCCTTTCACCTACAATGTAACCTTTAATACCAAGCTTTAAAGGCTTTTCACCTACAATGTATACCTTTAATCCCAAGCTTTAAAGGCCTTTCACCTACAATGTATACCTTTAATACCAAGCTTTCAAGGCCCTAATGCGATAAGATGCAACTGTTTAAAGTTCATTTACTTTCTGATCTTAACTTTAAAATAACTTGGTCCTTTTTTCTAGAAAGCACTGCATATTCGGTTATTTAAACAAATAATAACACAATGATTATGTAAAATACATATTATTCAATCGTTAAGAAGGATAAATAAAGCTGGAAATGTGTCTGTCAACAGGAAAATAATACCTACTAGAGACACATGCAATGAAGAAGACCTCCAATATAAGGTACCCGGCTACTTCTACGATGTACCCGGTAAGGTATGCTCCGCCTGCCTGACTCAGCCCAATTATGGCATTCATACTAAACGAAAAAATAAGAAAATGACAATTAAAAACAATTACTTAGAATTTGACCAGGTACAGGACAAATGTTTTTATATTCCAGTCATTTGTAAAAGTTTAACGAAACTGTGATGAGACATTATACAAACTAGAGCAAACCCTACGGTTACCTCCCTTGAACGGTCAGGCGGCAAACAATAAAGACATTTTTTGACTATGATTACACAATCTTATTTCATGGAAATGTAGTATTTGTAGTTATATTAAAATTGAGAAAAACAAATTAAACCTTACAGTTCTTTTATAATCGTTAATTGTTAACATTCACTAAACACCGCATAACATACTTGCTATATGCGGTGCTTATCGGGCTGGTTACACTAAATTCCGACCGGAAGTAGAATGTGTGACATTTCTTTCTTTAGTAACAGTCTGTTGCTATGTTTTGGCATTAAATTTTCTATTTTGAAAGTAGTCTGAACCTTTTAGTATCAAAAGGAAGCTGAAACTATGTAGAATTAAAAGAAAGCAAAAGTCTTTAACCCCTATGCACAATAATGGACTGATCCAATTTTACAGGAAGTACATATTTCATTAAAATTTGGCGGTTACCGACTGGCAGTTTGGCGGTATACGCAGCCTATGAAGCTGAACCTTCTTACAAGTTGCAAAAGTTGCCTAATTTCTGGGTCTTTCTGATTGACAATAAATAGCTCGTTTTACCTATATATGGTTATGAGGGTCCATCATAACTTGTTAATGGTGCAATTTGTTTCCATCTCTTCGCGATTCACTAAAGAATATAGAACAAACTTATTAAGAGACGTCTAACCTATCTGTTGCAAGTGGTTACTATAAACCGCATAACATACATGGCGTAAGCGGCGCCTACTTGTTGCATGTGTTCACTATTAACCGCATAACATACTTGCCATACGCGGTGCATACCTGTTAAAAGTGTCCACTATAAACCGCATAACAGACTCGTCATACGCGGTGCATACCTGTTGAAAGTGTTCACTATAAACCGCATAACATACATGTCATACGCGGTACATATCTGTTGCAAGTGTTCACTATAAACCGCATAACATACTTGCCATACGCGGTGCATACCTGTAAAAAGTGTCCACTATAAACCGCATAACATACTTGCCATACGCGGTGCATACCTGTTGAAAGTGTTCACTATAAACCGCATAACATACATGTCATACGCGGTACATATCTGTTGCAAGTGTTCACTATAAACCGCATAACATACTTGCCATACGCGGTGCATACCTGTTAAAAGTGTCCACTATAAACCGCATAGCAGACTTGTCATGCACGGTGCCTATTTATTGCAAGTATTCGTGATAAACTACACAACGTACTTGCCGTAAGCGATGCCCATCTTTTAGATCTGTATTACTTTTTGCGCTACAAAGTGCCTATCTGTACAAGCATTCACTATAATCCAAATAACATACATGCCGTACGCGGTGCCTAACTGTTTTAGCTCAACCATTCGGGCGACCAGAGGCCAGGCTGTCGTGGTGAGCAGGGAGTAACCCACTCCCAGAAGGGTCTGAAATTGATCGTACAACAAAAAGATGTTAGGGACATACGACACAATAACATTGTTCCTTATTTTAAATGTGGTATTCGACAGTTTGGGTGTATGATTCCACTGGACCAAATAGTTTATCGTTTCATTGAAATATCACATAAAATGTTGTTTATTGATACCCTACATCTATGCGGTAAGTGAAGAATAATATCCGATTCGTAATTACAAACATGTATTTCCTATCAGAACTATGTTGCACAGTTAGTTATGTTCAGCTTAGAAAAACACGTAACTACTTTTGCATTCTTGTCACAGCCTTATGCGCTCTGACGTCGATATCCATTTTTGCCGAACTCCCCTTCGTGCTTCGTTATAGATTTGGAAAACGACTGAGTAAAAAGAGCAATTTATTTCACGATTTTGTACTGTTTAACAACTGCTTACACTAAAAGTATAAGTTTATGCAGAAATAATGCTTAAACTCCACCAAACATTGGAAACATATTGTCAAGAGCATTCGATATAGGCAAAATGTCGGATACTACCTTTTACGTTGGATTCTTTATTAAGTATATATAGGGTTGTATCCCACAGTTTGTCAATATCTTGTACATGTAACGTCTTATCTCGATAATTGTGAATTTATGCATAACTGCTGCATAAAGTTATACCTTTATGTTAATGTAAAGGCTTTTTATAACATAAACTTAAATGTTAGACAGTACAAATCGTGAAATATATCACTTAAAATGCCCATTTGTCCAAATCTGTAAATACCTATGATGGTAATTTCAGCTAAAATTAGACGTCAGAGCTGATTACCTGGATGTTCGTGTAAAGTGATCTCAAAAGTAAGCGGTTACTTAGTTAAAAATAGCTGACTGTGCAGCGTGGCTCGGATAGAAATGTTTTTACATATTTGTAACGATGTTATGCTTTATTTTGCACATGGATGTAGGGAACCAATAAACAGCATTTCGTGGGAACTTTTCATGTACAATAATTAATTTGGTTGCATGGGAGAAAAATATTATCGTCGGTTATCGCCTTTATGTGTAGCCTAGTATTGGACTGCAATATTCTAAGGCTGTTTTCTCCTTTACATTTAACAATAATATTCTAGTTGTCTAACCGATTTAAAATAAGAATTAAACAGTTAAAAACAACAAAGACATGCGACCAAATCAATTATTGTTACCTGAAAAAAAAACTGAGTTTACGTCTTTTTAACGGTTTAAACTGGATTGTGGTGTAAACATACAGGTAATGCTAAAAACCTGTGTGCTGATATTTTGGGAGATAGTAAAAAATAGACAGCAAAGGAGAAAAAAACCGGAAAAAGTAATAGTAAAGACAAAATAAAATGTTTTTCATAACTTAAACCAGACGTTATGTATGGTGATTAAATGCTTTACTAGCTCGTCCTTAGCGTGTTTGGACACTTCTCTGGTCATTGTCTTTCTTGAAATCAAAACTTAATTTTTTTAAAAAGTACAATCAACAACTTTGTGAAGTTCTTGAAATAGAAATTATACTTCTATCTCTTCTAAATTTCATAGGGACATTGTTTTTCAATGACGTCACTCCTTTCTTTTCACGACGTCATAACTTATAAATTATTTTAGGATACGTTAGCGCTTGGACATTTTTCTTCAAATATATCATTTTTCTTTTCATTGGTTGTATTTAAAAACCTCAGTGCGAGTTGGAGCACTGTAAAAACCGGTTTAAGCAACCCAATTGGTCCCTTTTGCCACTGGCCGTTCCAAGACGGTAAGTGTTGGGTTTGTTTTTTTTGTTTAATGACTCTTCGCAGATTTGTTAATATGGATTTTAATCGGACCCAAGGTGGGGTCGAACATTATTATTTCTGTCAACATTATGTGCCATATACTCTACTTTGTAAATTTTCCGTAGTTTTTTTTTAAAATATCATTAGAAATCAAATATTTCGTAAGTGCTATTTATAAAACCTATTTCTTTTCTTCGGCCATTTGGAATTTTTCAAAATAAATCCAAATTTCTTTAATAAGTTTACTGCGACCCCAAAACTACCTACGAGAATTGCGACCTCTTGTACGACGGAAGAAAAAGCACGTTAAAAAATTCTTCGGAAATTGCGATTAGTCATAGATTATTGCGCCCTTACTGTTGGTATGTATGGGTTGATGAACGTGAAGGCGAAAATCACGTGACCCAGGGTGGAGATGACGACCGACCCTAGCAACCAGACCAGGTTCCTGCCTACTTTATCCACAACCAGCCCAAACACAGGCATCAAAATGGCGCTGAGTAGGTAGATTAATCTGGTGGACAAGAAAATGATGATTTGTATGATTTCTAGTCATAAGGTTGTACCGTATCGTATTTGTCAAAAATATTTTTCGTGTTAATATAAACATGTTTGAACTTGATAAATTTCATTTCAAATTTAATTTTTTGTCAGTTGTTCATTTTTAATGGATTGGTTTCAGAAAAGATTAGATTGAATAATAACATTTACAGCAATAATAAAATTGACAGCAAGGGATCCCGAATCTAAGCCTAAGGCAATAGAAACATATCTGTAGAGAATGGAGGTCTCCAAGAACTTAAGACTGGTAGACGTCTCGTGTTTAGCTTAATCTTCAATGACACAACTGCTAATTACTGTTATAATCAATGCGCATTGTGAAAGTCGTATGGATTCATTTTATAATGCCGCTGAGTTGGCGACCAACTACGCATTACTGATTATTGTGGTTCTTCACCACGTGTATATTTGTGCCATTATACATGTAGTAATATTGAACTCACCCATTTAAAGTTCCTGCCGATTGTGGATCCATTTTGTACTTCATTTGAAAAAACAACCTGCGAATCAAAAATATAGCATATGTATAATGTGCCCTTTGCAAAATTGTATTTTAGTTTTAAGTTTAAAATGGTTATGGTATTGCTCCTCAGCTGCTTAGGAAAATTTTGGGATAGTTCTACGTCTAGTAGGTCCGGGGTCTGGATATTGTGACTAGATGTGGTCCAGATGTTCACTGCGAGCCATATACAGTGAAGGCAGCATCACTTATGCAGACCGGCCGCTATAGCTCAAGTGGTAAAGCGCCGGCTTGCGGATCGGGAGGTCGCCGCTTCCCTCCTAACGCTCGGGGCTAAGGGGACAGCATTACGCCTGACTCGTCGGTGTTAGTATTATAGACCGGCCGGGTTCAGTCCCTGGGCTCCTCATAAGTGCCCCTGTGCTATAATGATAGAAATGTCGCTGTACAGTATCGGCAAAAATGCCGACAAATCCCAATCCAATCCCTTACTTATGCATTTAACAGTTCAATATTGATCGTAGTTGACAATTGGACGGTGGAAGGGCTATTCAAATGGTGCAATCAATTGGTAAATTCTTGCAAAGATGGCTTGAATTGTTGAATGATTGCATGCTTAAGTTAAAACATGGTTTGCATGTGATTACTCAAAATTGGGTAAAGTTTTGCGATATTTAAATTGAAAATGTGCAAATGTGCAAACAAACTCTTACAATCCAAGTTTGATGAAGGGAAAGATGACCAAGTAATACAAATCTACAGCCAATACAAGGATCCAAAAGGAAACTGGGAAACTCCTAACGCCGGATAGCTTGGTTAAATCTGAAAAAAGTTTACATAAGCAAATGTTTAAACTATTAGTGTAAACTGGTATTTTGTAAACACAAAGGTCGCCTAACTCAGAAAAGCATATAAAACATATAAAAAAAGTGTATAGCTTTAATGTGTCACATTAATAAAATTGCAGTCCCGATTTTAATCGCTCTGAGATTAAATGGCATTGACAACTGGCATTAACGCGTAGTAGTTGACATGGAACTTTGTAATGTTGTAATTGTTGTAGTTGTTAACGCATATGCTAGTTGACTTAGACCTAGAACTTAGTGTTATCTTTGTTGTTTTTCTGTGTTGTTGTTTTGTAATTTGATTGTGTTGTTGTTGTTGATGTTGTTGTTGTTGTTAACTCGTACGCTGGTTGACTGAGGAACTGTGTGTTATTGTTGTTGCTGCATTGTTTGCTTTGTTGTTTTTGTTGATTTTGTTTTAAAATAACAAACAATTTACACTTCCTAAAAGTGTGGTCAACTCACTTTCCTTGTTATCCGTCCGTTTGAGATCCTTGTTTAATACGTAGTTACCCTTGTAGTCCATGATGGCCAACACAACAGTGGACAGAAAGGATACGAAACAAACGCTGGCTCCTGCAACATACACAACAAACAAACTGACCTGGCTCCTGTAACATACACAACAAACAAACTGACCTGGCTCCTGCAACATACACAACAAACAAACTGACCTGGCTCCTGCAACATACACAACAAACAAACTGACCTGGCTCCTGCAACATACACAACAAACAAACTGACCTGGCTCCTGCAACATACACAACAAACAAACTGACCTGGCTCCTGCAACATACACAACAAACAAACTGACCTGGCTCCTGTAACATACACAACAAACAAACTGACCTGGCTCCTGCAACATACACAACAAACAAACTGACCTGGCTCCTGCAACATACACAACAAACAAACTGACCGGGCTTCTGCAACATACACAACAAACAAACTGACCGGGCGCCTACAAAAAAAACAACAACAAACAAACTGACCTGGCTCCTGCAACATACACAACAAACAAACTGACCGGGCTCCTGCAACATACAAAACAAACAAACTGACCTGGCTCCTGTAACATACACAACAAACAAACTGACTGTGAAAATCTAGAAGGAATTGTACACAATACGAACTGCACAAACACATATTTGATATACATATTTATGTGCTGATTTACATGTAGTTATTTTTATAGACATTAGTTGACTTTTACATGCCTAACTGTTCTGTTACACTAATAAAATATATTGATGATATTGCTTTCTCTACTTTTTGCTTATACAAAACAATTTGTAAATTTCAAGTGCGGTTCTCACAAAAAGTAACCCTTCTGCATTAAGAGACCACCTGTCTTAAGAGATCACTTTTGTCCTGTCCCGAGGGTGGTCTCTTAATACAGGTTTGACTGTATTTTTGTACTTCTTTATTGCAATACCAGTATCATATTCTTTGTTAAAACATAAATAGGTAATATGGGAACGAATAAACATGATAATTAGTGCTCTTTGTGAGGGTTGTGAGTAGAAAAACGATGGTAAAAAATAGGACTGAAACATATGTCAAGTTTATGAATCTGATTGGCTAATATTATTAAGGAATATATAAAATGAAGGTGTTGGACAATTATTTTCGAGACTCAAAGAAATCTTATTTAAAAGGTTCATTTTATTAGCTAGTGGTTTGAGAAATGTTGAGAAATAATGTTGTATTCATTGGAATTTGTTAATTTTAACGTGGCATTGTGCTTAAAATACGACATGTCGACCCATAATTCCGCAATCGCGCAGGTAGCCAGTGCTGTTTCCATTTAATTTGACAAAGTTTACGTTATGTTTTTACTAGCTTGTCGGTACGAATGTACCACAGCTTGTAATACTTCAACTACAAAATATTTAATACATGTTCAACACATTCAGCACTTGCATGTATAGATCAGGGGAGGAGTCAGAAAATGTTGGTGGGTGTGGTATGAATCAAGATCCATTCAACTTTATCGCAGTAAATACTAGATAAATATACACAGTAAGTGAACCTAACCTCGACCTAACTTCAAAAGACAAAAATTACTTTAAAAGCTTAGTATTTTCTAAGCTTACATGTATGTGTTTTCATAACTCTACTCTTTTACCTGGTAGGTGGGGGTGCACCCCCATCCCTACCTGGATCCATTCCAGGTGTAGATACATTGGACATACAGTATTGTATTTAAGGTAAGAGTTTAATCAGAACATACCTACAAGGAAACAAATTCCCAGCCGGAAGTGGATTCCCGCCGACCGGAAGTGTGAATATATCCCTTCCATTACGTTCATGTTTATGAAACTGCCCTGTAAAATGATCAATGCTAAAACAAGTTCCACCATTCTTGAAAAAAAAATACGAAAAGCTTTTATCAGTTACATTTGATATTGTTATTTGAATGCCAAGGTTAAAATGGAATTTGATAAAGACTTCGCAGCAAACTGCTTTGTTCTTAAACAGACACTGGATTTACGGATATTTCTATGAACGTTTTTACATATCCTTAGGCTATAAATAATCTGACATTCCAATGCTTACAGTGTTTATAGTAAATGAACTCAATAGAAACAGAAATACACTTTGATATGTTGTGGCTTTTATGTTCACATATATTCAAAATACTGTTTAGTTATTATTATTTTTGGGACTACTTTTCTGGGACTAATTTTCGAGGACTACTTTGTATGCTCACTTACCGCTCTAGGGATGCTTACACGGAGCGCCATGACCGTGTTGAGTTCTCGTGATTTGAACCATTTGACTGTCACCTTATATGTCGCCAAAGATAATGGCACGTTACACAAACTATAACAAGAAAAAAATAGCCACATGTCGACAAATACATCGGCACGTTACAATGCCTATTTAAGAAAGTTAACCATGTGTCGACAGAAAAAAATGGCGCATTACACGACCTATTGAAAGAAACAATAACTATATTTCACCCGAGTAGTTTATTGAAAGCTAATACTGGTTAAAGTGAGACGACTTCGTATGCCTTATTTGTATTATTTACAAGAGTTGTCTGCATTAATAAAGAAGGTAGTTATGAAAACGAGGCTCAGGCTGTTTAGTTGTTTGAGAACACCATGTCTTACTAGTTTTGATAAACAAAACAATCAGTGACAAGTGCGCGTTACGCGATCTATAAAAAGATAACTATGCAAGATAATAATGCTACTTCTTGTTAATCATGCAACATTTGTTAATTATCAATACAAGATATTTTACTCATTGAAAATTCATAAGACGGGAAAAAATAAAATAACTTGCCTAAAGTTATGAATGCAAAGCCAACAGCATATAAGTCATGAAAAGGTACCTGTTTATTTTTAAACAGCCCTCGTTCCAACATTTGCTCTCATTTGTATAAGAAGTTAAGATAAAGCCATCTCTAAATCCGGCAATATGTTGTTGTTGCTGCTGATGCTGCTGCCTCTCATGCTGTTAGGGTTGTTGTTTATGCTGTTGGTCGTGTTGTTGTTGTTGGTGGTGGTGGTGGTGGTAATGTTTCGAGGAAGCAGTGGTTGTTTTACTTACCCGTACATAATCATGCAACCGTACATCAGCCAATAGTTGAATAGCATGGCGCTGCCCGCGTACAGTGTCTGCAATGGTTTATGTACTGGCAAATATACCTCTTATTTGACTGGCTTGATCTTAGCGTAATCAAGCACTTAGGTCTAGTAGCAGGAAATAATACATGTCATTGAGTAAGGTATTTTCTTTTACCTTTTTTTCTCTTAACTGTCTAAAATTTAACAATTTCGAGATTGCTTTTGATTAACCAAAACGTTTTACTATATTGATTTCAAATTGTGCAAGGTGTACTCTTTTTTTAAATCACTTTCTTATTTGTAAAAAAAAAATAGTGTCTAATTATTGTAGAAATAAAGCATACATGAAAACTGATAAAAGATGGTATGTATTTGTCTGAGCACCTACCTGAGCTACCGTGAGTAGAAATGAGAAAACTATGGCGCCCCATCTCACACCAAGCAGTCTATCTATTAGGTACCCGCCAAACAGAGAGGAAACGATAGAGGCCCACATATAGGCCGAGTACAGGCCCATGTACTTGGTCTCAGAAATGTCAAGGTCATTGAGTACATGACCTTGAAGAGCTGCCGTGCTTTCACCGGCAAAATAGTCCCCTAAAATATAAAAAATATATGAAAAAAAGAGTATCGTTGACAAAACTGTTTAAAGTTAATGTTATTAAGGCTGCCTGCATTGCAGTTTTGCCTGAGTCTGTTGAAGTTCTTTCCCTTGAACCGACATAACTGTCGAATAGTCATTTTTCACGTTACATTGTTTTCCCTACTTTCGAAATGAAAGAAATATATTAGTTCTCTCCCTGGTGTATAGATAGTTTCATATACTTTATAAAAGAAATATTCCTAACTTTATTTTTAAATTTGCTAATTTTTATAAAAGTACTCGAGCACTTTAACCCATTCTTATTTCAATCAATAAGTTTCAATTTTGTGTGCATGTTCAAGTCATAAGTGTTCAAAAAAAATATAAAGGTGACAAATCATATTTTCTACTGTAACTTTATACCAGATACCTTCCCAAAAATGAGATAGCAAGGCAGAATTTAAATGGTTAAATAGGGTAACGTCGATTCATAAAAGAAAAAAAATGAATTATGGAATAGGGCAGCTACTTTTTTATAATTGCAATCTACATCCTATTGTTGCAAGCTATATTATCAAAATAACGCAATACTCAGTTCTTTTCTCTGACAAAAATGTCTCACAGAACAGCTGCGATTTCTTATTATTGCTATCTACACTATCGTACCCATACAAATGCATTTTCATTAAAGGCACCGCCTCCAGAGCGGCGCAAATTATAGGTACAATTTTTAGAATATCCATAGTCTATGAAAACACCGAGCACAAAATTTCATGAAAAACTTAAATATTTTTTCTTGTTTAAGTATTTAGCATATATTTCATAGATAGTTTCCACATAATGAAGATCCCTTATCTTGGCAGGCATCTTTGATGGCAACTTCAAGTGATTTTAAGATTAATTGTATAGAAGCGCAAAATTTGTTTTATTGTAATTTCTTCATTTGTGGTCCAAAAGTTAAAAGCTATACTCCATTGGAAAGCTCTTGAAATTCATATTTTTCAAATGCAATATTTTTAAAATTGATAATTGCATAAAAAATGAATACACAAAAATAAATAAAATTATTGGCACATCCTAAAACAAAATGAACAGCGAAACTTCTTTGTTTGTATATATGTTTACCTTTTAAACTATCAAAATATATGTTTTGATATTTAAAATACTTCATTAAAGCTGTTAAAGTTAAAAAAGCTGACTTACCTATACCCGCGATGCAAATAAATACCAACATAACATATCTGTAGCGAGACTTTCCTGGGTTATAGAACCCGACACTGTCGATGTTATTTTCTTCGTTTCCAACAGCGACAGCTTCGGAAATTTGTCCTTGTCCGAGTAATGGCTCACTGACTTCAGAAGACCCATTTTGCCCCAAATGAGCTTCTTCGTCATGTTGTGAATCTTCTGACTGGAGGTCGGTAGGTTGTTTCATTCTGGTGTATTCTCTTTATTCATCCGTGATTAAAATTTTATTTTCAACAATTATTTACATATTGTTCACTTAAATACCCTCTGTTTACTAGAATACACAATATGTCGTGAGTTTATTCTATTGGTGTTCAAACATTTGTGTCGATGGTTGACCGATAAAAACTTACACCCTCTGCTGCTACATATATGTCCATAATTACACATATGCCTTTCAATTGCATAATTACAACTTACAAAAAGTCTCTCTTAGTTTTCATAAAGAACGGTCATATTAAAAAAAATCTTTTTATGTCAACCATTTTGTTTCTTTTCCCTATTTATATACACAACGTGTTTGGCCGGGATTAAAATGCTGTGACAAAATTTGACATATGAAATGTTTAAATGTTCCGCCTATAAATAAATCTTATATACGCTCTTGTCTTGACAGGAAGAGCGATTACAACTCATCATATGTTATCAGTAAGACACGAGATTAAAATCGTTGATGGTAAGAAGGAGAATCCATCCTATTTTATATGCATGGGATTGTTTCCTTTTGATGTAACAGGTAATTTGTCGCAGTATAGAATATGATCCTTGTCCATGATATGTGTTCTGGCGTGCGTTCAGTAGAAGCCAACGTTCGCTAACGTTAGCGAACAGTAACTAACACAATCGGAACATCTCGGATTTTTCACGATTCATCTTTCGAATGTATGTAGGTAGTCGGATCACCCCGGCCATTTCCCTCAATGAGACTCCTTTTGTAACAGATGTCAAAACAAAGACGGCAGCATTGATGACAGCTTACTACAGTACGATGCCTGCAAAAACTTCAATTTTTTAATTCTTTAAATTTAAATCATCCAATTTTAATTTGCCCGGCGCAGCTGTTAAACGATGACATTGTTTATGTTTTGTGCGAAGTACATATAAGATATATTGTTCTTCCGATCTCCGGCGAACTAAACGATCGTGATTTCAGTAAGTGATTTCAGTAAGTATCATTGCACCAGATACATCCGAGGGATGATTGACTTGTCCCGAGGATGGAATTACCCGAGGAGTTCCGGCTACGTTAGCGGCAAACAGGGTTACTAGCTAATGTTCGCTTCTATTTAACGCAAGCCAGGTGAGACAGTTTAAGTATTGGAAAACGAACTTTGATCGTAAACGTATGTCGATAAAAACAAAAACAAAAATGTTCATACTATGACAAGTAAAGAAACGTGAGTGTTTTGGCGTAGAATGGAAAGCTCGTTGGTGAAGGGCAGGATTAAACTTTTATATCAGAGTTGTTAATCCGAGCTGAGAATATCTTTATTTTTTAATCTTTCATTTAAATTATTGTCCATTCTTTGTGTTTGTGAATAATACAATTATTATAATTAATATTCCAGTTTCTATTAATCTTTGAAGCATTTTCTATATATTGCTTTGTAACTTCTGATTTCCATTAAGATAAGTGTTGTTGTAGTGTTGGTGGTTGTAATGATAGTAGTAGTGGTGATGGAGGTTGACAAGGTGGTGGTGGTATTGGTTGTGTTGGAATTTGTTTATCAACCCATCAACATTTTTCAGTTATATGGAGACAGTGTCCACTTAAAACAGATATAGTGCTGCCTTAACTCTGTATAGCTTGCCGTGAATACAATGCATTAGACTACCGTCAGGTGGTTGGGATGGGTGGTGTGAGAAGGTGATGAGGTGGGGTGAGATAGGGTGAGGCGGTAAAGTTGTGGGGTTAGGGTGGGCTATTGGTGTTATTTGGTAGTGGACTGTGGTTACGGAGGTCGTGTTTGATTATTTTGCTTTTTACACACTTTGAAATTTGAACAATAATAAACAATGAGAATCATCTCTTTAACAAAATGATACACTATCGATCACCTTATATCAATCTCCCTTCTATACCTTATCATTAAGTCCAATATTAAATTATCCAATAGGACATCAAAGGAAATCCCCTCACCTGCTATATTTGTCTTAAACCTCCTAAGTGACTCTGTGCCACAAACAGAATTTAAAGGTGGTATCCGACAGTTTGGACCAAAGATTTTTTTCTCATATAACCAAGTCATTGTTACCTGACAAGGTACGAATGTCCATTTAGATTGATTTACTTCTCGATTAGAACAGTCCATCAATATAGATTGTATTCAAAATAGTCATTATTTACACTACAGTATGAGTTCAGGCAGAAAAAGAAATTTTCCAAAGCATTGGTAAGAGATATTGTTACATGAATTTGATACAGGCAAACTGTCTGCTACTACCTTTAATATAAGTCCTTTATAGCGTCATGCTCCCCAGCGAACGATAAATATCCTGATCGGGCATCTTTCAAGTACTGTTTGCCATTCAATCTGTATCGACTGCTACCGACCGAACGATAAAAATACGTTAATGTATAGTCACAAACAAACAGAAAGTAGCCTGGTCGAGCAGATTTTGAAATGCAATGACAAAAAAAAATCGTAAATTTACAATGCAGGGCACTCAGTAGCAAACAGTAAATATCCTAAACGGAAAGACTTCAGGTATGATTTGTTTTTTTAATCTGTGTCGTTTACTACCTACCACGTGCAAGTCTAAAATAAACTTACAGTGCAGTGCACTCAGTAGGAAGCAGTGACAATCCTGATTAGACAGCTTTCAGGCATGATTTGTCATTTAATCTGTGCCATTTGCTTTCAACCACGTTTAGTGATACATATCGTATAATTGATAATGCATGACACTTAGTGTCAAATAGAAAAGATAGAAAAGATGGCTTATTTTGGTTATTTGAGAAAAGAAATTTTGATCCAAACTGTCGAATACCTTCGTTTACGTTGAATATGCTTTTTGTTATGTTAGCTCTTGCACTGTTAATCACAAAACTATCAGGCTCAGGTAAATAGCTTAGATCCAGATCAGCCAGCGCTCATTCCACTGGGAGCTGTCTGATCAGGATTCAAACTATCTGCTGCAAGATCTTTATCTATATATAAACATGGCTTCCTATGCATGAAATGTTGGCCATAATGGCGAATTCCAGCTACTTGTTGATTGAAGGTGGTACCCGACAGTTTGCCTATACCAAATATATGTACCAAAATCTGACCTCTGTTTGGGGTATTTGTGCATAATTTCGGCAGAAACAATCATGCTTTAGTCTAAACTTCGGCGATGCTCAACAGTATCTCACTTTTGGTGCAGTAAAACTCGTTAATCAACGCTTAAAATGTTCATTCTTTTCAAATCTATAAATAAGAAGATTGGGATTCCTACTAAAAATAGACATTGGTGTCACAGCGAATGACGTGGATGAACTACAACATAAGTGGTCACGTGGTTTTCTTAGTTTAAAAATAGCTAACTGTGCAGCGTGGCGCAGATAGGAAATACATTTTTGTAATGACGATTTAGGCGTTATGGTTTACTTTTCAGACAGCTGTATGACATCAATAAACAACATTCTGCGATATCTATTTAGGTAATAATAGTTTATTAAGATGATTAATGAAAATATTTTAGGCCAAATACCACGGATACCACCTTAAAGGAAGACCACAGACAAAAGTCTCGGTAGAACCACCCGCGCACAGCAGGTCAGCCAAAAGTACTCCCTTCATGCTAATTCTCAGCCCGGTCGAGCCTGGACGGATACGTTTAGAGCTTTCTGTTACTAAATCTTATTTAGTCAGGTAAAGAGTACATATGTCGTTAAGTTGCCACTTACTACTCCCACACGTGCTTAATATTTTATTTACCCTTATCATGCTGTAATGATTAATGAAAAATACCAAACCTTAGTTATACATGTATGCAAACAACTAAATTCAAAGGTAGGAAGATAAACTGCTTCAGATTCTGCTGCAACTAAAGTATAATTTGGTCAGAGAGCTACCCCTGTCCAACCAAACCCACCTTCACCCCCAACCCCCACCCCACCCCAACCTCACAACGGAAGATGATTGGTCAGGACCTGAACGTTTTATCTTAGCATAATCAGCTTGTGCTCGAATTATTATTATTCAGTATGGAGTACAAACGTCGTAAATTATCACTTGCGAATCCCAATAGTGATTAATATTTCATACCTTGCCTTTTATTGTCGATATTGTTAGGTTCGTGGCGTTTGAACAAAACAACAATTTTATTATATGTCAGAGAAGAGAGGAAAGGTGTTTGTGCAAAAAACTTCTGTTGTATCTCATAGGTGAAAAAATAACTGTAGAAACAAAAACATCCACAGAATAATGGTTATAACGTCTTGATCGGGTGTTGGGGCTTAGGCCGCGGGTTCGAACCCCAGACCACCAATCAGATTTTAACCTGTCGGCAAAACTATTAAACATAAAATTGTTCCAGGTAGTTAGTACTAGTTATTATCCGAGCGCTGAATCTGCCCAAAATGATCAATAAATCAAAAATATATAAGTCATAAATAAATCAAAAGTATTTGTGTCCTTGTCGGCTTTGTTAATGGATTTAACATGAATTAAAAAACAAACGAAAAAAGAACCATGTGGTTTTTTTCTAAATCCGCGGTGCATTGTGGTGTATATCGTTCACGTAAATTTTAGATTGTTTTACCTCACCTGTCTACAATTGTTCAACATTTACATTTTCAGTAAATATTCAAGTGATTTGAAAGTTATCTTTCCCATATAAAAAAAGCTGACCAAATACAACAAACACATTATGCATGCGTTGCCAATTGTTCGTGTTGTCGATAAAGCAACGCTAGAGATCACTAGGCTACTTGAAATTTATGTTTTCGCGATATATACACTACAATAAGTTTCGGTCGCATTGCACTTCTGAAGTACAGAAACATTTATGCTCTCATCGGAAAGATTAGGATTTCTAGCCGCCCTATATGACCAGTTGTGTAGGTTGTATAGAGTTTGCATTTTTCAGAGAGATTATGAAATAGCAAACAAGTATTAAATAAAGTTGTTGTGTGTTTATAATAGAGAAAAGATGTTCTGAATTAAATGTTTACTATGTGTTAATGTTTGTTTTGTCTTGTTTTTGTTCTTGAAATACTTATTTTTCGACCATTTATGATCAATATAGCGATGTCCAGCTATTTGGTGGAGGAAGATCCTAGACTTATTTCGTGGTAGAACCACCGGCGCGCAGCAAGTCAAATGGGGTCAAAAAAAGAGGTCACTAGGTCAAAATAGGTGAGCAATTTTGGGCCATCTTGTTAATATTTCATTTTGTAAAAATCAATAATTTCTGTAGCGCAATTTATGTTTTGCCTGACATGTTTTATTCATGTTTGTAAGGCACAAAACTGCATGGATCAATTATGTGGATGCAAGCCATCGTTTCAGTTGTCTTTAATCGTGGCCTTTTTTTAAGTGGTATAGAGACAATATCGGATTCCTCTGTAAAATGTGGTTTGAAGTCTTAATCCGAAATCAGCAATGAAGAAAATGCTTGAATGTGTTGCTGTTTAAAATACAATTCAATACAATTGCTCATTTTCCTTTTGACATTTTATGTTGAAAGTGCGAGCTTAAATCGATGAGTTTGCTTTTCATTATAATCCATTTAGGGCACTTTTTGCCATATTTGTTATATTTAATCTGATATATTCACATATTTTCAGGAAAAAAAGAAAAGAAATTGAAGTGTTTTTTTTAAATAATCCTTTTGACCAAATCCGATAGGGGTCGCTTTAAACCCTTAACGACGGAACAGTTATCATCGGTATACCTTTATCTTGATACGACATTGAAGTACCATGTCCTTATCTAAAGTGGAAGGCTATCTATGTTTATTGCTGGCGTTTAGAACAGACTTCCGCTGTACTTGAGAGCTAGAAATTCGGAGAAAGTCGACAACATCCATTTTTAGAAAATTCTTTTTGTTTATTTTAAATACAAATACACACACACGCATGCACGCACATACGCACATATGTTCGCGTACAGACGCACGCACAAAGTACGCACGCACACGTGCGTGCACACAAACAAACATAAAAGTATATAGTTTTTAGTCGTTGATATTTGTATATTAACAGTTTTTTTTGTCCTAGTTTTGCTATGACTGTCTATTTGACTACGTCAGCTTTTCTTTTAAAGAAAGTAAGTAGAACTTGGATAATTTGTCGTGTTTCTATACATACATTTATAAGATTATATGTAAGATGCAGAAATAGTTAACTGCATGGGCAAAAGGAAAATTACTTTTAACAACATGAGTGAGAATGTAAATTTTATTGACAAGAGAACACCATGCTAAAATCGCGATATCTCTTAAGTTGTGTGGAAATGGCGCAAAAAGTATTTGATATTAGAACGTCATTTTGTTTTAACAAGCCAGACAACATGGTTTAATGGTTTAAATAGGCTAGACAAAGTAGTTTACGGTCACGTGCGTGAGATGCACGTGCGCTTTGCTTGTAACAGCTGTCATTATCCGTCAATGAAAATGTTGATAATTTCAAATAAAGTTTGAAAAAATGATAATTACCATGTAAGCAGTTTTCCAAACTGCAGTTACAAAATTATATTTACAACTTCTAAAACAACTATATCTACATGTACTTCAAAGTTTAGAAAAAAAAACAAAGGGCGCTTTATAGCAACAAGATGAATAAAGAAAATATTATGAAAAAGATGCTACTAAACAGCTTCTAGTAACTTCTAGACCAACGATATTTACTTGCATGTTTTCCGTGTTGTTTTATTAGTGACACGTCAGTGTATGTAACAATTGAATTATTATCATTTTCCTGAATTTCATATTTCTAATAATGTTAATATTTTATCATAACTTTATATCTTGGACTTCTGTTCTGTACCTCTCTTTTCTACAAATCTAGCATTTATAAACAAATTACAACTACAGTTGATTTCCGAACATTTCGACAAAACAAAATCAAAGATGCGCAATAACATTCTAGTATGTTAAGAACAGTGTACTTTGTGCATGTATATACATCTTCGTTAAAGTTAAACACTTACTTTAAAGAATATACACGTTAACACTTTTTATATCTATAAGTTATTTCAGAACCTCTCTTCTGCTATTGTCACGTGCAGCTCATTCAACTGAGCTGCAGGTGGAATGCAATCGCGGACACTTGCATTTTCATTTATTCCATTAACCTTCTGCGCATTTTGTCCATTTGTATTCCCTTCAGGTTTACCCACACTTTCCTCGTCGTCGCGGAATGGCCCACTTTTCTCTTCGTCTTTGCGAGTTAACCCACTTTTCTCGTCGTCCGTACGAGTTTGCACATTTTTCTCATCGTCTTTATGGGTTTGCCCACCTTTCTTGGCGTGATTATCATTTTGAGGTGGTTGCTTACTAACAGTGTTATTTTCCGTCGAATTGTACGCATGATTCACAGCAATAAGTGTTTTTTTGGCAATAGACTGTGACCGCTGCTGTTTCTCCGAGTTACGAACACTCTTGGTCCGGTTGGCCTTCCAGTCGGTATACGCCGCTTGGAAGGCGCGTGTTAGCACCAATGACATCGACCGCGCTTTTGCAGTGTTGCTGCAAACAACTGCATGAACCATTAATGGCTGATCAGGGGAATCTTTATGAATCCATGAAAATATTTTATCGTTCAGAGAAACTTCGACATTGCAGAACGAGATCTTATCAATGTCAAACACTTTTACTGGCTGTTTTTTGTTGTCAAGCGACTTCACTTGCAGGCCGGAAGTCGTGATTTTGATTCGAACGTTCTCCAGTAGATGGTGCTCCTTACTGTTGTCCCAAAGACGTTGCACGAATGGGGTTGTGCAGCCTTTGCCGCATGCCGTGAAAGTTTCGATGCGACCGATATAGCGCACTGTGAACGACGGATCAGGGTCCGTAATTCGTATCCGGTTTTTCAGTGCGTTAAACATGGTAAATTACAACTTAAATAAGTTTTTGAAAATAAGAACGTTTGCTTTATCCATAGAAGCGATCACTAAGACATTATTTTACATTAAGTTTTTTTTAAAACTGATTTGCACCTGTAACTTTCAGAAATTGTTTTACATATTGAATTATTCACACTCTACATAGCAAGTCTCATTCCCTTGTTCAGATTCGTTCTCACTGTTGTTGTTTTTTGTTTTCACTGTTCATATATATGTACATCTATTACACGGGAAGGTCGAATAGTGTTTTCTATCCAGCTAAAATTATACACTATTTCAATGTCGCAAGAAGAAAAGAAAAACAAACTTATCGCACAATTCGTCTTCCTATGAACATCATATTTCTTTCACATTGAAGAAGACGGGACCATAATGAAGTTCCAACAACTACTACACTCCAATCTGTGTTCACAACAAATAAAATCCACCCGTATTTGCTCTTCCGAATTTATAGCCCTCTGATCAGTCTGTCCGCAAACACGGAGTAATAAATACACGTCAAATGAGCGGGGCAATCACGAGCAGTTTATGTAAGGTACATCTACCTTTGACTTGATCAATAATTCATAGCGTCGATGTTTTAACTTCCCCACTAATCGAAGATTCACAACACGGAAACATACGAGGGTGAGACGCTTTGGCTATTGGATAACTCTCTTTCTCAGAAATTACATGCCGATGTCGGTATTTAATCTTTGATGATGAGACTTTCTATTTAGGCTATGTGTTTTGTACTTGAAAAGTTTGTTTTTATGAGTAAAAAGCACAACAAATCAGTAAAGATTTCAGATATTGTTTAAAAGTTGATGTAAGTTGATGGCCTCGGTTCTTGCCTTTACTGAGATAAAGGTTTAGCACTCTCCCTCGCTTCCCAATAACTAGTGCTGTCGTTGATGGTTTTGATAAGCTAAATGCCAAATATGTAGTCAACAAAAACACAACATGTTTTAGCAACACCTAGGTTAAAAAAAGGAATTGCTATTTGAAGGTATTAACATCTGACTGCACAGTTTCAAGTTTTGTTAACTGCTCTCAATATAAAACAATTCTCAAAATACAAACGCCAAAGCGCGGACAGAAAAATACGTTTTGTTATTTTTAGCATAACATCCAGAGCACCAAATCACAAATTTCCAAAGTTCAGAAACAACTGTTGTTCGTTCTAAGCACGTCCACTGTCCCCAAAAAGTAAGGTCCGGCTAGCTACATGCTACCTTCGACATACACGGCAATGAAACATTAGACTGTTATCTTTGGGTATGTGTTATCTCCGTAGCAAGAATTTCAAACATTTTCAAATAAACAACCAGAAAAAAAGTCCCGTTAAAGATAAAAAACACCCTACACTAAATTTATGGAATAGCTCTCTATGGTGCATATATTTGGGGCAACCTGACTTTGAGATATGTTAAATTGCATATTTATGTTGAGAGATGTTTGCTTGCATTTTAGTGTTCAGATATATTTAATTGCATCTTAATGTTGTTAAAGAAATAGTTGCAAAATGAAAACAGACTTACTTTCATACAAATTAAATTACAACATACACTCTCAAATTATAGTACACATAATTGCAAAAGGATACTTAAAGATAAACCATAGCATAATGCTTAAGTTTTTAAAATATGTGTCTTTCTTTAATAAAAAACAGCTCGTCATTTGTAAGAATGTTGAACATTATATATGTGGATTTGCATTAGTGTTCCTATTGCAATGACTACAGAACTTGAAAATACCAATCTGCGTCAGAGGTCACGTGCCACCTTATAGAAATACAATGCGCTTCAAGCGTCGTATTCCCCTCACCGGAAATGTACTCACATTTTGAGACAGGTGGAAATAAACTGTTGTACATAGTTTTATACTACATGTAATTGGCTTTCAATGTGGTGGACATAGGCATAATGTTAACGGTCAAACTAGACCGGTTGACCCACTTCACCGCGGGAGAGTCACTATCAGCCAATGCTGGTTACGTTAGAGAAGAGTCAAGAGACAGATTTCTTGCGTGCGCTGGAGTGGGAGTATTTATGTAAAAAAAACAACTGTAGTTTACTTATCCAAAAAGAATACTGACGATTGGACATTGTACGCAACAATTAAGTTTTTGGTATAGGTTTTTAAATGTTTATACATTGTATTTTTATTTAAATGATACATTCTTAGTTATGTTCAAATTTAAAATAAATGGTTACATTTTAATCGTGTCAAAAATTTTCACAATTAAACTGACACCGCTGTAAACAAGCTTTATGTTTATTAAATTCTCGATCTTCTCAAAATGTTAGTGGTTTTTGTAGCATAACATAATCCGTGTGAATATTGTCGGGAAAACGATTTTCTTTCCAAACGTAGACCGACAAAGTCAGAATTAATATTAGTGTAGTGTGCTCCGTAACTTAAACACTCATACCGGGTACCAGCTACTTGCATAACTCAGAAATCAATAAATTCAAACCAGTAAGATTTCAGTCTGTTACTTTTCACAGGCGGGATACCCTGAATGATAAGATAGCAAAATGGTCACATACACGGCAAACCTATTAACTTTTATCGTGCTACCTTTGTTGATAGCATACACCAAGTCTTTGTTATTGTATTTGCAAACAACTACGTTCTAAAGTCACATTACACGTATTGCAAGAGACACTGAAGTAAATAGTGCAGATCCTGATAAGACAGGTCCAAAGCTGGCTGATCTGGATTCACACTATTTGCATTAGAGTGGTCAGTTTGTGCCTACCTGGCAACCTGCTAAATTCCCATGGTTCGCTGGGTATTTGGGCGACATTGATAGCAGCGCGGGTAAACAAAGGACGGTCAGTCCCGCTGATTTAGGGCCGATAACTCTCCTCCGTTTTATTATCCCTCGCACGAGTTTGGTGCCGTACAATCTGGGTATAGCATAATTACAAGACGGGGAGTTCTGTTTGCAAGTGACCATTTACTCGGTTTGATAGATATGAAAGATATCGGCAACCACTCGTGTGAATTGATTTTGTTGACACAAGGAGTGTTGGTAAATAAAGTAAATAAAGAATTGTTGAGAGGAAGATATGAATTCTTGTACATGAAAGACGAGTTGGACACTTACAGTTTTGATTAAGACCATTGTAGGCGGGGTTCTTTGGTTGTCCAAGATATATTGACGGAGAGCTAAAGTCATTTGTGGACTTCGTTTAGGCTATTATTGAGATCTCTCAGTCATTCACACAGTCTCCGAATTAATAATTTCACATCTCCTCTTTTAACACTCGTAAGGCTACGAAATAAATTGCATTTGATTAAAAGTCCTTCAAAATGCAGCCGTTATGGTGATGAAATATAATTATTTGCATATTTAATATTAATAATGTCTGACTTGCAGAATCATGCCTGAGTTTATATATATATATATATATATATATATATATATATATAGAGAGAGAGAGAGAGAGAGAGAGAGAGAGAGAGAGAGAGAGAGAGAGAGAGAGAGAGACAGAGACAGAGACAGAGACAGACAGAGACAGAGACAGACACAGAGAGAGAGAGAGAAAGAGAGAGTTTATATATAGAGTTTATATATATATATATGTGTGTGTGCGTGCGTGCGTGCGTGCGTGTGTGTGTGTTGGAAAGATTGCGGTATAAAGATAATACAATGAAATATTTATATTGAGTAAACAATTTGCAATCAAACACTTGAGCTTAAGCAAAATATATTGCTTAATATTTCTTAAACATTTCAATGTATTATCTTTATACCACAATCTTTCCAAAATGAACGATATAGTAACATTATGTCTATGTAAGAAGGTTGTTTAGAGTCAATATGTAAGCTGGAGCAAAATCCTTATTGAGAAATGATCCTGCAGTTGGACGCCCACATAAGTATAACATGAAAACCAACAACGGAAATCCGGAACACAATGTTGTATATTGTTCCAGAGGGAACTGTATCAATTATATTTTTCTTAAAAATTGCAAAGGTTCATGCGCGGCCATATTTGTATTTGTATTTGGGGTTTTACGGCACACCGACACTTAACAGGTCATACGGCGCCGAATACAAAGAAGTTTAATGTGAATAGAGCATAATCAACTTAAAACTAAACCATGTGAATAAAATATAGAAAAATATTTGAAAAACTATAAGGTTAAAATAATGTGAATTATAATTAAAAAACAAGTTAATATATTGAACGGTTTAAAGCGCTGCTATGTTTGAAAAACAATTTTTAAATACGGCAGCGCACATAAACGTTTGCTAGGGATCGAATGACAGAGAAAAAGAGAAAGTGTTGAGCAACGACATATTCGAGCCAACATTGAAATTAAAGTCAATTTTAATCAAGTACTTGATACATAATTAATTAAGACATTACGCGAACGCAGTCATAATTTAAAAACAAAAACACACACAGAGAGTAAAAACATGACACTACCAGTCTCACAAATGCAAAGCAAGAAATTTATACTTTGTTTATGGAATGAACATGTATACACAATCAATAACAATTAAACCCTGCTTCGGTGACTCCCTTATCATTTTCCCAAGCAACCTTATCTTTTATTTTAATCTTCAGTTGCATTCAAGCGATCATGCATATGGAGCTATGATAAAAAGCGCAATTCCTCATGTAAACCTGCTGTCCCATTCGTAACTACTCGACTATTTCCGGAATCTCCATACCCGAGGTGCGCCGACAATCTAAACTCCTTGGGTAATTCCGTCCACGGGACAATCATCCCTCGGATGTATCTAGTGCAATGATACCTAAAGAAATCACGGTCGTTTTGTTCGCCGGAAATCGAAAGAATATGTCTAAAATGTAGTTCGCACAAAACATAAACAATGGCGTCGTTTGACGGCTGTTTAAGTTTGCTGCGCTTTGTAAATTAAACTTGGATGATTTAAATTTGAAGCAGACACAAATTGAAGTTTAACTGGCATCGTACTATAGTGAGCTGTCATCCGAGCTGCCATCTTTGTTTTGACCTCCTGTCACAAAATAGGTCCCATTTAGGAAAAGGGCCGTGGTGATCCGAGTACCTACATACCAATTGGAACTGCTCGGGTAATTCCGTCCTCGGGACAATCATCTGTCGGATGTATCTGGTGCAATGATACTTACAGAAATCACGATCGTTTTGATCGCCGGCAGTCGGAAGAATATGCTTAAAATGAAGTTAAGAATGGTGTCGTTTGACAGCTGTGTCTTTGCTTCGCTGGGTAAATTAAACTTGGATGATTTAAATTTGAAGCAGCGACAAAGTGAAGTTTTTACAGGCGTCATTCTATAGTGAGCTGTCATCCGAGCTGCCATCTTTGTTTTGAGGTCTGTCACAAAAGCGGTCCCATTTAGGGAAATGGCCGAGGTGATCCGACTACCATCAAACACCCGAGAGATGATTCGTGAATCATCCGAGGTGTTCCGATTGCCTACATACATCCGAAGGATGATTCGTGAATTATCCGAGGTGTTCCGATTGACATCCGAGAGATGATTCGTGAACTATCCGACGAGGTGTTCCGATTGGTGCGCCGAGTGCTACTCGGGCGAAGCAGACGTAACCAAGGAGTTGCGACTTGCGTGATATGCAATATATGTGTTGGTTTTGCAGATCGTATCATTTGTTTTATATTTTTCATTAGTGAAATTTATAACCTATAAGCTTGTGTGTGTGTGTGTGTGAGAGAGAGAGAGAGAGAGAGAGAGAGAGAGAGAGAGAGAGAGAGAGAGAGAGAGAGAGAGAGAGAGAGAGAGAGAGAAAGGTTGAAACAACAGAATGAGGAGAGATGGATTTAGAGAAGGATGTATAACCATAGCGTGATGATGCAACATATAAAGATCCACTTCAACCCAATATATGTATTGTGACATTCGTATATTGTACATAGAACTTGAATGAACTTGAATGATTTGTTATATATGTCATCTTGTTGCAGAAAAAAAAGATAAAAAGTGTGATACCTTGATAGTAATTGTAGCTTGAGTTTTCAAAAGCAATATTGATTAAAATCTAAGACTTCAAAAGATTTCTTAAAATAATACAAACGCCACAATAATAGGCAAACTGTTAAAAAGAGACTAATAAATTATAAATGTACTGAAGGCAGTGTTCAAATTAGCATACCTTAAATTAAATTTGATTAAACATAATATAGGTATAATATCGGTATATAGTCTTATTACTATACTGTACACCAAAAACCACAATCTATCACAGACAATATAGAGCAACATATACAAAATACCCTTTTACCAAAACAAAAGAGTGTAAACAAAATAGATACAAATAAATATTATGTCTTCAAACATTTTAAACATATTTTGTAATGAACTTTAAACCAGAAGTGCAAAATGTTAACGGACACTTTCTTAAAGGTGGTATTCGACAGTTTGGACCAAAATGTTTTTATTAACCATCTTCACAAACTATTGTTACCTGAACAGATCTCGCAAAATGCTGTTTATTGATGCACCTGTCCTACACCTGTCTGAAAAGTGTACCAGAACGCCACAAGCGTCATAACAAACATGTATTACCTATCTGAGCCACGCTGCACAGTTAGCTCCTTTTATACTAAGATTACCCACGTAACCACTTATGTTTTAGCTCATCCGTGTCCCCCGTTCTGACGTCGATGTCTATATTGAGCAGAAATCCTAATCGTTCTTATTTATAGATTTGAAAAGAATGAACATTTTTAAACGTTGATTAACGAGTTTTAATGAGTTATTGTTGAAAATCGCCAAAGCATGAACTAAAGTATGATGTTTTTGAACAGAAAATGCACAAACACCCAAACAGAGATCTGATATTGTTACATATATAAGATATAGAAAAACTGTTGAATGGATACCACCTTTAAGGATCGGTACATGTTCGAAAGGTTGTGAAGACCGAATTTATTCTAGTTTTAACGTTGAATTGGTTGTCTCCCCCTCAACAAGTTGTACAGTTTTATATGTCAGACGGTATATCTGGCACGGCTTGTATGTCTTTGCCTGTCTTCAGAGCTAAGGAGACACTAACGTACTCTGTACTGTACGCCCCAAACACTGGCCATAGCGGCTTTGTAGTATCTATGCTCTTGAATCGGAAGAACAGTCGACGATTCTTCGCATCCACGATAAACCATTGTCTGCTCTTGACGTCCACAAGGAAGCCAATAGTTGTCCTCAACGTGGTTCCCGGTGGGGAATTCTCCGTTAACGGATTGTGGTAGAGCCGGACGCCATTATGAAACGTCATCAGACAAACGGTGCGACATAGGGGACATCTGCGTGCGCAGACGGTGTAAGCATACGGAGATCCATCGACGGTATAGTTCTTGTCGATTTCAGACTTTCGAGCAATGGCAACTTCGAATATGAGATCATTGCGCAGTTGTCGCTTGATGAAAAAATAGACAACCACCTCAAAGTAGAATCTGCCGACTTTGCTGAAAGGGCGGGTACCAATGGTGCCTCGGTAGTTTTTCAGGGCTGTGCCGATGTGCGCTGTTCTACCGCGGTCATTCCGCAATGTTCGACCATCAGAGGTGACCATGTTCTGTGGGTGACATGATGCGACATCCAGCGAGAAGTCCGGACCTGCGTATGAATGCATGACGTGTAGAGAGGCGAAATGAGGACTGAGAATAAAACGGAGTATTTAATTTATACACCTTGAAGAAAACAATTAAGTAATTAAGGGACAAAGTCGGACCAAGAATGTAAATCTGCCAACTACATAAGTTCTGTGTTGTTGGTTTTCTGAGAAATAATCGTTTTTCTTTTTGTTTTGTTTTTAACTATAAGACTTTAATTAGATCCTGCTTAGAAAATAGTCATGAAAATGCTTCCATATGAAATGATTTATGTAAGAATTTTGCTGAATTTCCGATTTCTTTTTTTCCGATTGGCAAGACTGTGTCATTACGATGCGTCAGTGGCTCTCCCCATGACCTCGTATGGTCGGTTTCCCCCCATCAATCATAATTGGGATGTGGTCAATAAGATAAAATGATGTCGATGCGACTTTTAAAATTAAGCGTAATCATTCATTTAAAACGAAACATATGAGTGACATGAAAACAATGTACATGTATACAGCGCTGATAATGGTGTTGTTACGAAAGGATAAAGTTCAGGCGTGTTCTTCTCCCCTTACTTACATATGTTTGTTTGTTTATTGGGTTTATCGTCCCACCAACAGTATTATCAGTTATGTCCACTTGAAGCAGATATAGTGCTGCCTTCACTGTGTATAGCATGCCGTGAAGACCTGGCATGATACCACACGCAGTCACATTATCCTGACACCGGGCCAACCGGTCGTGGAACTACCCTTATATTTGCTTGAGCGTTAGCAAGGGAGCATGCCACTACCATTTTTAACGACTTTGGTATGTCGCGGCCCAGGATCGAACCCGGGGCCTCCCGTACCTGGAGCCGACGCTCTACCGATTGCGCTACCAGGTCCGGTACCTTACTTACATATGATATCTCCAAACACTCTGTACGACTTTGACCGATTTGTTGACCCTTTGCTGTCGTCGTAGTCATCGTCTTCTGTATTCTTCAGACCTTTAAACGAAATAGTCCATATTAACATCAACATAATCATCGTTATATCAGTCATCGATATGATCATCATCATCATTATCATCATCATCATCATCGTCAGCAGCAGCATCAATGTCATCATCCTCGCCATCATCAACAACAACATTATCATAATCATCGTCAGCATCAGCAGCAGCAGCAGCATTGTCATCATCATCACAATCATCATCATCATCATCATCATCATCATCATTATCATCATCAATGTCATCATTAATATAATAAAATGTACGTTAGTGTTCAAAGAATAAAAGATTTGCACTGAACATTCACAAGAAGTTGAACAGAGGGCAAGAAGTGACAATTGACTATCATCGCCGGTTCAAGGTCCAATTAAAAGAATAATGCGGAAATTAATTTATAACGCTTTAATCTATTGTGTCGAATTCAGTGGCATTTTCTTTGTTCTAGCACAAGCAATGTTATCAGATTTTTGTAAAATATTTGGTTGAGAGGTCATTTCATTTTCTTCCTATTCAACAATGATAATAATGACATTACATTTACAGAAAAAAAACTGTATTTTTGATAAACTAGTTTTATTTAAGATACTTGGGCATATAAGTGTATTGCATAGTTGTCCTATTGTGTACAGATTTTTTTAAAATATAATGTGCATTTCGACATAAACAAAGATTCTCAGTATTTCGTTTCGCCATACAATCGAAACATATGAGAATGTTTTGATAGTTTGTATTTTATTATTTTTTTATATATTGAGAGGACGCTAAGCGGTTTAAGTCGCAGACTAACTTCTCAGAACGTGGGTTCGAGTCCAGGTAATTGTGAGAACTTTCATATAGGGAGGATTTCCAGCTAGCCTGCGGGGCGCTAATTTATAATACTAACTAATAACGAATAATACATGAGTCAAGTCTGCTTCTTCCTTAAAATTTAAACAAGATGATAACACAAGCCCTTGTACCGAACCTGGTAGCGCAATCGGTAGAGCGTCCGGATACTAAAGTCGTCAAATTTGGTAGAGGTATAGCTCCCTTGCTAACGCTCAAGCAAATTTAAGGACAGTTCCACACTGGTTGACCTGGCGTCAGGATAATGTGACTGGGTGTGGTATCATGCCAAGTGTTTACGGCATGCTCAACACAGTGAAGGCAGCACTATATCTGCTTCAAGTGGACACCATCTCCAGATAACTGAAACACTGTCAGTGGGACGATAAACCCAATAAACAAACAAACAAACAAACAAACTTAATAAAACACTGATAACAGACACACTTCGGGGCTAAGGGAGCAGCATTACGCCTGACTCGTCGGTGTCAGTATAATGGACCGGCCGGGTTCAATCCCTGGGCACCTCATAAGTTCCCCTGTGCTATAATTTTAGAACTGTCGCTGCACAGTATCGGCAAAAATGCCGGCAAATCCCACCCCATCTTATCCCAGACACACTAAAAATCTCATTGATACCTTTATGGCTACATTTAGTAATAAGCAATGCATGAATAATTTGCTTAAGTTTTACAATGTAACTACATGCACATGTAACACGACATTGCTAGATTCTCAGCAGCTAATAGTGCTGATCCTGATCAGTCAGCCGGCTGTTTTGGATCTACACTATTTGCCCAGGTCTGTTTAGTTCAAACTTATCGGGCGAGGTAAATTCAACCTTACCCGTGTCTATCTTTGAAGTCACGTGAGCGTGCTGGTTACGGTTGGTTGTTGGTTCATAATCATCTGAAAGCAAACAAATGAGAAGAATTACGACGACTGACAAGAGCGTCGGTAGATCTACCTGGGAACTATCATGCATTTTGTATTGATCTACCTGGGAACTATCATGCATTTTGTATTGGTCTACATGGGAACTATCATGCATTTTGTATTGATCTACCTGGGAACTATCATGCATTTTGTATTGATCTACCTGAGAACTATCATGCATTTTGTATTGATCTACCTGGGAACTATCATGCATTTTGTATTGATCTACCTGGGAACTATCATGCATTTTGTATTGATCTACCTGGGAACTATCATGCATTTTGTATTGATCTACCTGGGAACTATCATGCATTTTGTATTGATCAACCTGGGAACTATCATGCATTTTGTATTGATCTACCTGGGAACTATCATGCATTTTGTATTGATCTACCTGGGAACTATCATGCATTTTGTATTGTTCGTGAATTAAAGGAGGGATAGGGGATATGTCCCGACTAAATCTGCGCCTGAAGTTTAACAGACATGCTCTGTAAGATTGGGAGAGGACAAATTTAAGAGAGAGGATTTGGCGAAATGTTAAGAGTCGCAGATTTGTACCTCCTTTGACAGCTTAGCCTCTCATGGCGTAGGTTTGAGACCAGACTGACCAAAAGTCCTAATGCGAGAAGGTTTACCGGCTGACCCCCAGTGTGCAGACATTTGTGTGTGTGTGTGGGTGGGGGTGGGGGGACTTACAGTCGTTGTTATGACACTAGTTGTGAACAGATATTATCTCCTTTTATGTCAATGAATGTTTGGAGTACATGTTAAGCACCGCACTTCTATTTTTCTGATTTCAACTTCCCTGTTTCTAAGCAATTAAATGGCTTAATATTAATATTAAGTAGTGTGGTATATTCCCCAAGTGTTAATGCATGTACATATGTAGATCAAACAAGCGCTCTTACAAAACATACAAAATATGTAAACGTAATACGAGATTAATAAACATTGTGACTTTCATTTGCTTGGACATGATCCTTAAACGAATGTCGATCGCAAAAAAACGTGTTTTTCTACTTTTGTTTGTTTTTGGCATAATTTTTTATACACCCATCCTTTTGAACACTAACTGAATTGTTAGACAGAACAAATCGTGAAAAACTTCCTCTGAATGTGTATTCTTTGCAACTGTATAAAGAGCTCGATAGTGGTCTCTGCTAAAAATAGATATCAAAGTCTATGTAATGTGATCTCAACAGTAAGTGAACACGTGTTTTTCTAAGTTTAAAAATAGCTATCTCTGTAGCGTGGCTCGGATAGGAAATACCTGTTTGCAATGACAAGTGGTGATTTATGCTTGAATGTTCATCAGTTTGCATAAACTTTTCAGATAACAATTACTTATTTGGTATAGGAGAAAAGAAATTTTGCTCCAGACTTTCAGATATCACCTTTAAATCAAACTAAGTAAACAATAAAAATGTAATAGTAGGTTAGTTATTTATAAGAAAAATATTAATTTTGAGTATTGACTTTATCGATAAGCATGCAAAAACTTCCGGGAACATATTGAAACTTCCTCGTATACTTATATTTTTTACGAACAAAATGACACATGTACAAGCTGTATACACTTACCACCCACGTAATTAATAATATTATAAATGTATTCAGATATCTTGAAACATTAAATCAATAATCATTTTCAAATCTAAGTTGTTTGCAACTAACTACATGTAATGTTGCAAGATGTATTACTAAAGACTGCAGCAGTTACTGCAGATCGTTACCAGACATCTCCCATCCGATCAAGACACTTTGCATATGCCTGGTCAATTCATTTTTAACCTGTTAAGACTTAGGAAAGAGAGTCCTCTCTATCCAGATTTCTTATTTATTTTAATTTCATTATAAATCTTCAACTTTCCACATCCGGTGTTATCATACGCAGGTCAGAAAACAAGACGAAACACTCGTAAACCGTCGCTTTCCTCCTTTGTCCAGACACGATGTACTTAAGCACAATAGTATGTTACTTCCTGATCATGCGACGATCACAGTAGAACGTTTACTACATCTTTTACTATAGAGATCCAAATTGGAAACATCATTGTTTAAGTAAAAGGCGGTCAACTACTCCTGGAATGTAATAATCGAAAGCTGCTGTTTGTCTTACATGACTTACTAGTACTAGTAGGAAAAAACACATGAATAAATGTATTGTCTTTTTATCTTTTAAACATGTAATGCAGTCAGTCAGTCAGTCTGTCCGTCCGTCCGCCCGCCCGCCCGCCTGCCTTTCTGTCTGTCTGTCTGCCTGTCCATCCGTCTGTCTGTCTGTCTATTTGTCCATCCGTCTGTCTGTCTGTCTTCTCTCCCTCCTCTCTTTTCCTCTTTATTTCTCTTTCTCTCTCTATCCTCTCTGCTTTGTCAATCCTCATGTGATCTACCTGCCACCTCAACGTTTCTCTCTCTATCCTCTCTGCTTTGTCAATCCTCCTGTGATCTACCTGCCACCTCAACGTTTCTCTCTCTATCCTCTCTGCTTTGTCACTCCTCCTGTGATCTACCTGCCACCTCAACGTTTCTCTCTCTATCCTCTCTGCTTTGTCAATCCTCCTCTGCTCTACCTGCCAACGCAACGTTGTCTCGGTCTCCCTCCCATCCCATTCTCTAATGCAATTCCAAATTTGACATCACTGTCAGCACTAATAGATTCAATTTGTGTTGTATTAAATGTCTATAAATTTGCGTAATACAGTTTCAAAGCTGCACATTTAATTTGGTTGTTTTCAAGACCTTTAATAATCAATGTTCAATAGACATCACTTACATTTAAATTTATCTGCTACTTAAGATTTTAGTAAGATGACTCGTATTATCCTATCACCTACCGACGATATCTTGTTCAAGCGCCCCCTGTCGACGGACTTTGAAGGTGACACCGGGATCAATAACCGGAAGTCCCATAATAAACACACTTGCCCGGTGCTCGCCTAGCTTTGTCCCCTGAAAATAACAAAAATTACAGTTAAATGTTATGCGTGCGAAAGAAAGCTAAACCAATAAGCTAAAAAATACCGAATGTCCATAACAATATGTTTATAATAAGCACGTCACCTAGATGCATAACCCAAACAAAATGTAGGCAGTGTTGATTGTTGCAAAAGCCAGAAAGGTAAAAAAAAAAACAGCAAAAAGGGACGAAAAGTATGACATAACAAAGGGGGCAAAGGAGAGACATTACACTGCAGATGAAGATTTTAGTTGGCTACAGCTGAAATAAAGAAATTAAAATGGTAAATGCAAATAAGTTTTACTTGTATACCTACATGAAATAGTACTTTATACGCCCCTTCAGAGTCTGTCAGGTCAAGAACTTGAGCCCGGACCTTCTTGCCTTGTGGGTTCATCACCTCCACGCGGATATCCACACCGGGCTCCGCCAGGGGTCGCTTCTCGTAATCATGGAGAGTGATCATCATGGCGGTCTCCTCCCGGCCCAGACCGATATCGTATGTCTGTATCTTCAACACAGAACATATATTTTATAGAAGTGTACACGTGTGTAGCATCGTAACGAAGTACTAGTTAATACTTGTGTAGGCGCGTAGAAAAAAAAACAAACTAAAATGCAGAGATGGAACCGGGGGAAGGGGAGCACCACACACACACACCACCACCACCACCACCACCACTGCCACCACCACAACCACCACTACCACCACCAACAACAACAATAACAACAACCAGGTAAAAGAGTAGAGTTTTAAAAACATATAATGAAGCTTAAAATACTAAGCTTTTTGAAGTAAATTTTGTCTGTTGACTGCTAAGGTCGAAGTTAGGGCCCCTTACTGTGTATATATCTAGTATTTACTGCGATAAAGTTAAATGGATCTTGATTCATACCCCTTCCCCACCACCAAAGTACTTTTATACATTTATGAAGTTAAAAAATGGGTTGAGCAAAAGAATAATCGTCTATACGTGATACTTAACACAGTGCGGTTAAATGTACCTTAACAGCATGAAGGCAATGTGACAACACAAGACAGATTGACCAGGATTATTGACACGGACTATTTTAAAATATTTTAATTTAAACATTTAAACGTTCTACACAAATACGACGATGAATGTGTGTACATTAAACTCGAGCGTCGGCTTGCGGATCGGGAGGTCATGGGTTCGAACCTCGGCCGGGTCAAACCAAGGACTTTAAAGTTGGTAGTAGTGGCTTCCCTCCTAACGCTCAGGGCTAAGGGGACAGCATTACGCCTGACTCGTCGGTGTCAGCATAATGGACCGGCCGGGTTCAGTCCCTGGGTACCTCATAAGTGCCCTTGTGCTATAATGATAGAAATGTCGCTGCGCAGTATCGGCAAAAATGCCGGCTAATTCCATCCCGTCCCACATTAAACCCTTTACATGTCGTCCACAAACATTGTTTTGTGCACTAAGCATTAATTTTATCTTTTTTATTTATACAACGACTTCCAAAAGTGCCGAGTTTTAAAACGTCGAAGTATAGATGCAGTTAAAATCTAATTTGTCACTGTCTATATTTTGTCACTGTCTATATAAACATGTATAAAGTGTAATGAAGGTCCATATAAAAGAAAGATTAATATTTTACGGCATCAAAAATACTATTATATAACATCTACTAGCATCACGACTGACAGCCGTGACAACTCACAGCTTGAAAATATATCTGTATTCCAGAAGTGGACAGACAGTGTATCGAGTATGGTGGACGATATTTTGAGGAGTGACGTTGCGGCATTGCGATATTTTTAAATAACGTCGATGACGTCGTTTGTGTGCGGCGCTGGTTGCTGATGTGCTTTATGTAATTATCTGTTATTTATAAACTATTATGTTAATGTAGATCAAACTTTACCTGTTATTCTGTAATACAGTCATTAATATGCATGCCAACTTTGGTTGTTGTAATGTTATTACAACGTGTTTTATAAAGGTAGTGACAAAACTTTTGGATCATCCCTCGTAATAATAATAGGTATTAGCTGCACACACACTGGCACAGAATGCTATGCATGTTGAGTGTTACGAGACGTCTGTAATACTAGAATCGGTAATTAGAAAGATATACATACAAGACCTTACATTGACCTACATTTCAAAACACAGAGGATGTAAATAATGATGAAACCAGGACAAAAAAAATTATTACAAGTTACAAATTCAAAATTTCGCAAGTTGCCGAAGATCTGCGTATATGAACGAGAGAAATTGCGCAGGGCATCTGGTAAACTGATAACAAAAAGATCTTTAAAAACCGATACGCGGCGTTGGTGAGACATTAACCTGCACATTCTTTTTATCTTGCTTTTGTTTTTATAGAAAATAAATTTGTAAGAACAAAGACACCAAAATAGAATAAATTGGTACACCAGTCGATCGCTCCATCTGCCTCTGCCTCTCAATTCTGAAGTTGATCATGTAGTAGACACAGAAATTTACGAAGCAGTCGGATGGTGCGGGAGTAAAGGATCTGCTTTGTGGCCTATGGCAGAGATTAAGTTTAAATGAATGTAGGATCAAGTGACGTTGTATGCACTATACACACTTATACTGTAGGGAACCGATTTAGAATTTTTTATGACTTAAATAACTGTATAAATAAATATGTATCACCCGAGGACGTTTAATAGGAACACTACGGTATACGATGCTTTTAATTAGATTGCCGTGCGTCAGCATTTGTAAGTAGGTCAAGCGTGAGGTTAGACAGCTACGCCGAAATGGGCCAAACATGGGTAGAATTCATCGATTCTTATTCGACAATGCAAATGTAAGGTTATAGGCCATAACCTGATCTTTCCCCGACTGAAACATGCACACAAAGTTACACACCTTTGTGTTGGGAATAAAGGCTGTGGTGGACCATACTTCGCCCATCTTGTTGGAGAACTTTTGGAACGCATCCAACATCTTGTGGCCGTGGAACTTGATGTCGGCCTTGTTATGAGGCCGCGTGTCAATGTCTAACTCCTTCAGCTCTCCTAGACGCCCGAATAGTGAGTCTTTGATTTGAAGGAACTCGGTCGCGTCGCTGGGAAAGAAACAGACATGATTGTGAGGGTTTATGGTTTCGTTATTTGGCACGCCTGTGTACGTGTGATCGTTTGTTGGGCAGTAAATAAAAGATTATGAGCTAAATAGATATTGAATGCAAGCATGTAAACTCGTTATCCACTAGTGATGTGTTTTGTCGGGATGCCTGTATGTTTTGCATATATTAATATGCATCAGAGTGTGGTTTTTCGTGTGCAGTTGTGTTCCAATAACATTGTAAGTTTATCCCAAATTATAATTGGGTAGACGACATTCCTTATGACTTTTAAGAAGAGCCTGAACATAAAACCCATATTGTAGTGTACGCTTATGAATCTGGTTCTTTGGTGTCCATACAGTTCAAATTTCTGACAATTTCTGAGAAATATGACGTCGAGTCGGAAAGTTTGATTTAATGTGGAGGTTGACGACTTTTTAATACTCATAACTTGAGTAATTGTTAATGATAATTTAAGATTGTCTTAGATATTAAGCTACAATTTATTTAAAATTTTGTTATTTTATTAAAACTGCATAACTGCTTGTGATAGTTTAGATTGACGTATTGTCACATGTCAAAGTCATTATTTGACGGGATATTTTTATTTACACTGTTTGTTTGATAGACAAACATTCAGTAAGTGCGAGCTTGGAGCGCTCCACAAACAAAGTTTAAGCACCCCAGTCGGTCCTTTTGCCGACTGACCGTTCCAAGGCGGTAACTGATTTTTTTTCTTTTTGTGTGTTATGTATCGTCTCTGTGTTTTGTCACGTTTACATTTACCCTGTTTGCCTTTGTCTAGAAGTAGATTAGACTTTAATATCTGTGAAAATTATGATAGGAACTTTTCTTAATTACCTTTGTAAAAGTTGTTTGCCTAAATTATACTCTCATTACTATAACTGTCGGTCATTTTGTTTTGATACAATGATCAGTCTTATTGCCGTAGCATTTATTTTAAGAAGCTACTTAATAAAGCAAACATACCTATATCCTAGGACATTGTTAGCAAATCTTGCAGCATGGTCAAGGCTGTTTTTCTCGCTGATCAGTTTATCCAATTGACTCTCCATGCCTTTCTTCTTGGCCTTAGATGTAGCTGTCAGCTTTTCTTTCAGCTCGTTCTTCCGTTTCTCCAATTGTTTCTGACACGCCAAGAAAGCCTGGTCAAGTTCTTCTTCCGTGGCGTTTTCCTGGAAGCATACAGTCAAAGCAAGATAAAGACGGGTGTTAATTGTGTGTTATGGAAAAGAGAGCATTTGGGGAGAAAAAGTGTCTGCAGTCAACTGCTGTTGCCACGACCATCTACACAGTCAACAGGACATGTCAAAAGACCTTCCGCCGATTCGCGACGGCAGTGTCATGCAAAGGAGAGTCACTGGGCTAGAAAAAGACGCCCCAAAGGCGGATTGCTTCCAGTCAACGCCGGTTACCTCATCGACCAACCACAAACTCAGTAGCATTTGTTAAATGAACAGTCTCTTCTTCCCGCTGCAGTATTATGGAAGGGAGACCCAGTTGGGAAGACTGTATAAATGAATTTGGATGGGGTGGCAACTTGAAGATTCATTTAATTGGAAACGAAAGCGGTGCTAGGTTTAATCATCGAGTTCATTTTGTGGGTGTCGGAAAAGTATGGCATTGACATCTGGGACCAAAAACAGTCCAGCAGTCTAACAACATATGTTTCTAAACAGCAACAACGCCGTTATCAATAAAAAACGATAGCCGTGACTCCAATACGCCACCTGCAAATCAATACCTATCCTCTTCAAATGCAACTCACTGCTAAATATAATACTGTTAATGTTCAGGATTGAAATTTGTCAATGTGTTTCTTTGAAAAAAATACTACTAATCATTGATTAATTAGATGAGTTTTCGTCTTTTTAATGAAAAAAACGGTCCATCTGGCAATCATGAACATTACAGCAAGCGACGGTAGGTTATAGGATGCATGTTTTATTCGTTAATCACGAATATAACTATACATATGCATATGTTATAATCTATATGTAAACCGTCTTAGCAGAAAATAGCGTATAGCCTACTTAAACTATACGAGAGTATAGCAAACTAAACTGCTCGCTGTATTAGTTACAGACATATATACACCGGAGTATATATGGGTGGTCGAATCCGTTCATGTAGAAGAAGGTCTAACAGGATAAAGCGCCAGTTTAGATTATTCAAAAAAAGACAGCTCGCTGACAAATCTGGATTTTCACATTTTTGCCTAAGCTTAGTTAAATCTTGCATAGCATGTCAAAACATTATTTCCGTTACTCACTTTGATGTAAAGGTTCTGTATTTCATCCTCAATACTCTGTATTGCTTCCTCGGCCGTGTTCTTCTTGTGACGCACGTCAATCATAAGACTTTCTGTCAATCAATCATTCATTCAATTAAACAGCGAAACTAACAACCAATCAAAATTCATAATGTTATACATAACACTTTTACAATCTAGCAATTGTTTAATCTGTTTAGATATATAAAAGTTATGTTCTTTTAATCCATAAATCACTACATGTTTTTATAAAGTAACTTCATTGTTTTCTCTAAATTTACCACATTGTTTAAAAGGCTATTCATTAGAATAACAACAACAGGTTGACTCTAAATATCAGAACAAACAAAATCGGGTTTGACCGTGAATGATGCGATATATGGCAGCATAACAGTAATGTCTTTAATTTTTCTGGAACAGTGCTAAAGAAACAGACTACAATTAAAATTGCATCAAAACGAGGAATGCACAAAAGGTTCGCGGAGTGTTGTTCTAAAATCCTCGAATGTCTTGCTTAGTTTCTCATATAGAATGTCAATTCGTTAATTAAGTAATTAAGATGTTAATTTGTTAATTAAGATGAATTCTAAACCGTCCGGCCAGAGTGGTTAGAATGAAGAGCCAGTTTGGATTTACCAGAGTTGTTTCAAACAAGTACAACGTCACTTATATGCTATTCGAATTTTAAACGCCCTTAAAATAGCGAATAAGCTTCGTATAAACAAAGTATGAATAAAGTATTAATTACTTTAATAAATTAAAATGTAAACATGACAGTTAGAAGGGCTTCTCACCAACGAGCCGTTTATTCTCCACATAGACGTCATTGATATTCCGGATGTCGTGTCCGTCCGCTTTGTTGTGCTCCGTAACGGCGCAGAGAGAACATATTGGCTGATCGCAACCCTTCGAGTAGCAGTAAAAACTGCAGTAGAGATATATAAAGTAAATATATTGGCTAGTCACACCCCTTCCAGTAGCAGTAAAAACTGCAGTAGAGATATATAAAGTAAATATATTGGCTAGTCACACCCCTTCAAGCAGCAGTAAAAACTGCAGTAGAGATATATAAAGTAAATATATTGGCTAGTCACACCCCTTCATGTAGCAGTAAAAACTGCAGTAGAGATATATAAAGTAAATATATTGGCTAGTCACACCCCTTCAAGTAGCAGTAAAAACTGCAGTAGAGATATATAAAGTAAATATATTGGCTAGTCACACCCCTTCAAGCAGCAGTAAAAACTGCAGTAGAGATATATAAAGTAAATATATTGGCTAGTCACACCCCTTCAAGTAGCAGTAAAAACTGCAGTAGAGATATATAAAGTAAATATATTGGCTAGTCACACCCCTTCAAGTAGCAGTAAAAACTGCAGTAGAGATACATAAAGTAAATATATTGGCTAGTCACATCCCTTCAAGTAGCAGTAAAAACTGCAGTAGAGATATATAAAGTAAATATATTGGCTAGTCACACCCCTTCAAGCAGCAGTAAAAACTGCAGTAGAGATATATAAAGTAAATATATTGGCTAGTCACACCCCTTCAAGCAGCAGTAAAAACTGCAGTAGAGATATATAAAGTAAATATATTGGCTAGTCACACCCCTTCAAGCAGCAGTAAAAACTGCAGTAGAGATATATAAAGTAAATATATTGGCTAGTCACACCCCTTCAAGCAGCAGTAAAAACTGCAGTAGAGATATATAAAGTAAATATATTGGCTAGTCACACCCCTTCAAGTAGCAGTAAAAACTGCAGTAGAGATATATAAAGTAAATATATTGGCTAGTCACATCTTCAAGTAGCAGTAAAAACTGCAGTAGAGATATATAAAGTAAATATATTGGCTAGTCACACCCCTTCAAGTAGCAGTAAAAACTGCAGTAGAGTTATATAAAGTAAAAATATTGGCTAGTCACACCCCTTCAAGTAGCAGTAAAAACTGCAGTAGAGATATATAAAGTAAATATATTGGCTAGTCACACCCCTTAAAGTAGCAGTAAAAACTGCAGTAGAGATATATAAAGTAAATATATTGGCTAGTCACACCCCTTCGAGTAGCAGTAAAAACTGCAGTAGAGATATATAAAGTAAATATATTGGCTAGTCACACCCCTTCGAGTAGCAGTAAAAACTGCAGTAGAGATATATAAAGTAAATAAATTGGCTAGTCACACCCCTTCAAGTAGCAGTAAAAACTGCAGTAGAGATATATAAAGTAAATATATTGGCTAGTCACACCCCTTCAAGTAGCAGTAAAAACTGCAGTAGAGATATATAAAGTAAATAAATTGGCTAGTCACACCCCTTCAAGTAGCAGTAAAAACTGCAGTAGAGTTATATAAAGTAAATATATTGGCTAGTCACACCCCTTCAAGTAGCAGTAAAAACTGCAGTAGAGTTATATAAAGTAAATATATTGGCTAGTCACACCCCTTCAAGTAGCAGTAAAAACTGCAGTAGAGATATATAAAGTAAATATATTGGCTAGTCACACCCCTTCGAGTAGCAGTAAAAACTGCAGTAGAGATATATAAAGTTAATATATTGGCTAGTCACACCCCTTCAAGTAGCAGTAAAAACTGCAGTAGAGATATATAAAGTAAATATATTGGCTAGTCACACCCCTTCAAGTAGCAGTAAAAACTGCAGTAGAGATATATAAAGTAAATATATTGGCTAGTCACACCCCTTCGAGTAGCAGTAAAAACTGCAGTAGAGATATATAAAGTAAATATATTGGCTAGTCACACCCCTTCGAGTAGCAGTAAAAACTGCAGTAGAGATATATAAAGTAAATATATTGGCTAGTCACCACCCCTTCAAGTAGCAGTAAAAACTGCAGTAGAGATATATAAAGTAAATATATTGGCTAGTCACACCCCTTCAAGTAGCAGTAAAAACTGCAGTAGAGATATATAAAGTAATATATTGGCTAGTCACACCCCTTCAAGTAGCAGTAAAAACTGCAGTAGAGATATATAAAGTAAATATATTGGCTAGTCACACCCCTTCAAGTAGCAGTAAAAACTGCAGTAGAGATATATAAAGTAAATATATTGGCTAGTCACACCCCTTCAAGTAGCAGTAAAAACTGCAGTAGAGATATATAAAGTAAATATATTGGCTAGTCACACCCCTTCGAGTAGCAGTAAAAACTGCAGTAGAGATATATAAAGTAAATATATTGGCTAGTCACACCCCTTCAAGTAGCAGTAAAAACTGCAGTAGAGATATATAAAGTAAATATATTGGCTAGTCACACCCCTTCAAGTAGCAGTAAAAACTGCAGTAGAGATATATAAAGTAATATATTGGCTAGTCACACCCCTTCAAGTAGCAGTAAAAACTGCAGTAGAGATATATAAAGTAAATATATTGGCTAGTCACACCCCTTCGAGTAGCAGTAAAAACTGCAGTAGAGATATATAAAGTAAATATATTGGCTAGTCACACCCCTTCAAGTAGCAGTAAAAACTGCAGTAGAGATATATAAAGTAAATATATTGGCTAGTCACACCCCTTCAAGTAGCAGTAAAAACTGCAGTAGAGATATATAAAGTAAATATATTGGCTAGTCACACCCCTTCGAGTAGCAGTAAAAACTGCAGTAGAGATATATAAAGTAAATAAATTGGCTAGTCACACCCCTTCAAGTAGCAGTAAAAACTGCAGTAGAGATATATAAAGTAAATATATTGGCTAGTCACACCCCTTCAAGTAGCAGTAAAAACTGCAGTAGAGATATATAAAGTTAATATATTGGCTAGTCACACCCCTTCAAGTAGCAGTAAAAACTGCAGTAGAGATATATAAAGTAAATATATTGGCTAGTCACACCCCTTCAAGTAGCAGTAAAAACTGCAGTAGAGATATATAAAGTAAATATATTGGCTAGTCACACCCCTTCGAGTAGCAGTAAAAACTGCAGTAGAGATATATAAAGTAAATAAATTGGCTAGTCACACCCCTTCAAGTAGCAGTAAAAACTGCAGTAGAGATATATAAAGTAAATATATTGGCTAGTCACACCCCTTCAAGTAGCAGTAAAAACTGCAGTAGAGATATATAAAGTAAATATATTGGCGAGTCACATCTTCAAGTAGCAGTAAAAACTGCAGTAGAGATATATAAAGTAAATATATTGGCGAGTCACATCTTCAAGTAGCAGTAAAAACTGCAGTAGAGATATATAAAGTAAATATATTGGCGAGTCACATCTTCGAGTAGCAGTAAAAACTGCAGTAGAGATATATAAAGTAAATATATTGGCTAGTCACACCCCTTCAAGTAGCAGTAAAAACTGCAGTAGAGATATATAAAGTAAATGTATTGGCTAGTCACACCCCTTCGAGTAGCAGTAAAAACTGCAGTAGAGATATATAAAGTAAATATATTGGCGAGTCACATCTTCAAGTAGCAGTAAAAACTGCAGTAGAGATATATAAAGTAAATATATTGGCTAGTCACACCCCTTCGAGTAGCAGTAAAAACTGCAGTAGAGATATATAAAGTAAATATATTGGCTAGTCACACCCCTTCGAGTAGCAGTAAAAACTGCAGTAGAGATATATAAAGTAAATATATTGGCGAGTCACATCTTCAAGTAGCAGTAAAAACTGCAGTAGAGATATATAAAGTAAATGTATTGGCTAGTCACACCCCTTCAAGTAGCAGTAAAAACTGCAGTAGAGATATATAAAGTAAATATATTGGCTAGTCACACCCCTTCGAGTAGCAGTAAAAACTGCAGTAGAGATATATAAAGTAAATATATTGGCTAGTCACACCCCTTCAAGTAGCAGTAAAAACTGCAGTAGATATATATAAAGTAAATATATTGGCTAGTCACACCCCTTCGAGTAGCAGTAAAAACTGCAGTAGAGATATATAAAGTAAATATATTGGCTAGTCACACCCCTTCAAGTAGCAGTAAAAACTGCAGTAGAGATATATAAAGTAAATATATTGGCTAGTCACACCCCTTCAAGTAGCAGTAAAAACTGCAGTAGAGATATATAAAGTAAATATATTGGCTAGTCACACCCCTATAAGTAGCAGTAAAAACTGCAGTAGAGATATATAAAGTAAATATATTGGCTAGTCACACCCCTTCAAGTAGCAGTAAAAACTGCAGTAGATATATATAAAGTAAATATATTAGCTAGTCACACCCCTTCAAGTAGCAGTAAAAACTGCAGTAGAGATATATAAAGTAAATATATTGGCGAGTCACATCTTCAAGTAGCAGTAAAAACTGCAGTAGAGATATATAAAGTAAATAAATTGGCTAGTCACACCCCTTCAAGTAGCAGTAAAAACTGCAGTAGAGATATATAAAGTAAATATATTGGCTAGTCACACCCCTTCAAGTAGCAGTAAAAACTGCAGTAGAGATATATAAAGTAAATATATTGGCTAGTCACACCCCTTCGAGTAGCAGTAAAAACTGCAGTAGAGATATATAAAGTAAATATACTGGCTAGTCACACCCCTTCGAGTAGCAGTAAAAACTGCAGTAGAGATATATAAAGTAAATATATTGGCGAGTCACATCTTCAAGTAGCAGTAAAAACTGCAGTAGAGATATATAAAGTAAATATATTGGCGAGTCACATCTTCAAGTAGCAGTAAAAACTGCAGTAGAGATATATAAAGTAAATATATTGGCGAGTCACATCTTCAAGTAGCAGTAAAAACTGCAGTAGAGATATATAAAGTAAATATATTGGCTAGTCACACCCCTTCGAGTAGCAGTAAAAACTGCAGTAGAGATATATAAAGTAAATATATTGGCTAGTCACACCCCTTCAAGTAGCAGTAAAAACTGCAGTAGAGATATATAAAGTAAATATATTGGCGAGTCACATCTTCAAGTAGCAGTAAAAACTGCAGTAGATATATATAAAGTAAATATATTGGCTAGTCACACCCCTTCGAGTAGCAGTAGAAACTGCAGTAGAGATATATAAAGTAAATATATTGGCTAGTCACACCCCTTCAAGTAGCAGTAAAAACTGCAGTAGAGATATATAAAGTAAATATATTGGCGAGTCACATCTTCAAGTAGCAGTAAAAACTGCAGTAGATATATATAAAGTAAATATATTGGCTAGTCACACCCCTTCGAGTAGCAGTAGAAACTGCAGTAGAGATATATAAAGTAAATATATTGGCGAGTCACATCTTCAAGTAGCAGTAAAAACTGCAGTAGATATATATAAAGTAAATATATTGGCTAGTCACACCCCTTCGAGTAGCAGTAGAAACTGCAGTAGAGATATATAAAGTAAATATATTGGCTAGTCACACCCCTTCGAGTAGCAGTAGAAACTGCAGTAGAGATATATAAAGTAAATATATTGGCTAGTCACACCCCTTCAAGTAGCAGTAAAAACTGCAGTAGAGATATATAAAGTAAATATATTGGCTAGTCACACCCCTTCAAGTAGCAGTAAAAACTGCAGTAGAGATATATAAAGTAAATATATTGGCTAGTCACACCCCTTCGAGTAGCAGTAAAAACTATACTAGATATATACATAGATACAACGACCATATTGGCGAGTCACACCCCTTCAAGTAGCAGTAGAAACTGCAGTAGAGATATATAAAGTAAATATATTGGCTAGTCACACCCCTTCAAGTAGCAGTAGAAACTGCAGTAGAGATATATAAAGTAAATATATTGGCTAGTCACACCCCTTCGAGTAGCAGTAAAAACTGCAGTAGAGATATATAAAGTAAATATATTGGCTAGTCACACCCCTTCAAGTAGCAGTAAAAACTGCAGTAGAGATATATAAAGTAAATATATTGGCTAGTCACACCCCTTCAAGTAGCAGTAAAAACTGCAGTAGAGATATATAAAGTAAATATATTGGCTAGTCACACCCCTTCAAGTAGCAGTAAAAACTGCAGTAGAGATATATAAAGTAAATATACTGGCTAGTCACACCCCTTCGAGTAGCAGTAAAAAATGCAGTAGAGATATATAAAGGAAATATATTGGCTAGTCACACCCCTTCGAGTAGCAGTAAAAACTGCAGTAGAGATATATAAAGTAAATATATTGGCTAGTCACACCCCTTCGAGTAGCAGTAAAAACTGCAGTAGAGATATATAAAGTAAATATATTGGCTAGTCACACCCCTTCAAGTAGCAGTAAAAACTGCAGTAGAGATATATAAAGTTAATATATTGGCTAGTCACACCCCTTCAAGCAGCAGTAAAAACTGCAGTAGAGATATATAAAGTAAATATATTGGCTAGTCACACCCCTTCGAGTAGCAGTAAAAACTGCAGTAGAGATATATAAAGTAAATATATTGGCTAGTCACACCCCTTCAAGTAGCAGTAAAAACTGCAGTAGAGATATATAAAGTAAATATATTGGCTAGACACATCCCTTCAAGCAGCAGTAAAAACTGCAGTAGAGATATATAAAGTAAATATATTGGCTAGTCACACCCCTTCGAGTAGCAGTAAAAACTGCAGTAGAGATATATAAAGTAAATATATTGGCTAGTCACACCCCTTCGAGTAGCAGTAAAAACTGCAGTAGAGATATATAAAGTAAATATATTGGCTAGTCACACCCCTTCGAGTAGCAGTAAAAACTGCAGTAGAGATATATAAAGTAAATATATTGGCTAGTCACACCCCTTCAAGTAGCAGTAAAAACTGCAGTAGAGATATATAAAGTAAATATATTGGCTGATCGCAACCCTTCAAGTAGCAGTAAAAACTGCAGTAGAGATATATAAAGTAAATATACTGGCTAGTCACACCCCTTCGAGTAGCAGTAAAAACTGCAGTAGAGATATATAAAGTAAATATATTGGCTAGTCACACCCCTTCAAGTAGCAGTAAAAACTGCAGTAGAGATATATAAAGTAAATATATTGGCTAGTCACACCCCTTCAAGTAGCAGTAAAAACTGCAGTAGAGATATATACAGTAAATATATTGGCTAGTCACACCCCTTCGAGTAGCAGTAAAAACTATACTAGATATATACATACAAACAGCGACCATATTGGCTAGACACATCCCTTCGGGTAGCAGTAAAAACTATGCTAGATATATACATAGATACAACGACCATATTGGCTAGACACATCCCTTCGAGTAGCAGTAGAAACTATGCTAGATATATACATAGATACAACGACCATATTGGCAAGACACATCCCTTCGAGAAGCAGTAGAAACTATGCTAGATATATACATAGATACAACGACCATATTGGCTAGACACATCCCTTCGAGAAGCAGTAGAAACTATGCTAGATATATACATAGATACAACGACCCATATTGGCAAGACACATCCCTTCGAGAAGCAGTAAAAACTATACTAGATATATACATAGATACAACGACCATATTGGCTAGACACATCCCTTCAAACAACGACCATATTGGCTAGACACATCCCTTCGAGAAGCAGTAAAAACTATACTAGATATATACATAGATACAACGACCATATTGGCAAGACACATCCCTTCGAGAAGCAGTAAAAACTATACTAGATATATACATAGATACAACGACCATATTGGCTAGACACATCCCTTCAAACAACGACCATATTGGCTAGACACATCCCTTCGAGAAGCAGTAAAAACTATACTAGATATATACATAGATACAACGACCATATTGGCTAGTCACACCCCTTCGAGTAGCAGTAAAAACTGCAGTAGAGATATATAAAGTAAATAAATTGGCTAGTCACACATCTTCAAGTAGCAGTAAAAACTGCAGTAGAGATATATAAAGTAAATATATTGGCTAGTCACACCCCTTCGAGTAGCAGTAAAAACTGCAGTAGAGATATATAAAGTAAATATATTGGCTAGTCACACCCCTTCAAGTAGCAGTAAAAACTGCAGTAGAGATATATAAAGTAAATATATTGGCTAGTCACACCCGTTCATGTAGCAGTAAAAACTGCAGTAGAGATATATAAAGTAAATATATTGGCTAGTCACACCCCTTCAAGTAGCAGTAAAAACTGCAGTAGAGATATATAAAGTAAATATATTGGCTAGTCACACATCTTCAAGTAGCAGTAAAAACTGCAGTAGAGATATATAAAGTAAATATATTGGCTAGTCACACATCCTTCCAGTAGCAGTAAAAACTGCAGTAGAGATATATAAAGTAAATATATTGGCTAGTCACACCCCTTCCAGCTAGCAGTAAAAACTGCAGTAGAGATATATAAAGTAATATATTGGCTAGTCACACCCCTTCAAGCAGCAGTAGAAACTGCAGTAGAGATATATAAAGTAAATATATTGGCTAGACACATCCCTTCAAGCAGCAGTAAAAACTGCAGTAGAGATATATAAAGTAAATATATTGGCTAGTCACACCCCTTCGAGAAGCAGTAAAAACTGCAGTAGAGATATATAAAGTAAATACATTGGCTAGTCACACCCCTTCGAGTAGCAGTAAAAACTGCAGTAGAGATATATAAAGTAAATAAATTGGCTAGTCACACCCCTTCAAGTAGCAGTAAAAACTGCAGTAGAGATATATAAAGTAAATATATTGGCGAGTCACATCTTCAAGTAGCAGTAAAAACTGCAGTAGAGATATATAAAGTAAATATATTGGCTAGTCACACCCCTTCAAGCAGCAGTAAAAACTGCAGTAGAGATATATAAAGTAAATATATTGGCTAGTCACACCCCTTCGAGTAGCAGTAAAAACTGCAGTAGAGATATATAAAGTAAATATATTGGCTAGACACATCCCTTCAAGCAGCAGTAAAAACTGCAGTAGAGATATATAAAGTAAATATATTGGCTAGTCACACCCCTTCGAGTAGCAGTAAAAACTGCAGTAGAGATATATAAAGTAAATATATTGGCTAGTCACACCCCTTCAAGCAGCAGTAGAAACTGCAGTAGAGATATATAAAGTAAATATATTGGCGAGTCACACCCCTTCAAGCAGCAGTAAAAACTGCAGTAGAGATATATAAAGTAAATATATTGGCTAGTCACACCCCTTCGAGTAGCAGTAAAAACTGCAGTAGAGATATATAAAGTAAATATATTGGCTAGACACATCCCTTCAAGCAGCAGTAAAAACTGCAGTAGAGATATATAAAGTAAATATATTGGCTAGTCACACCCCTTCGAGTAGCAGTAAAAACTGCAGTAGAGATATATAAAGTAAATATATTGGCTAGTCACACCCCTTCAAGTAGCAGTAAAAACTGCAGTAGAGTTATATAAAGTAAATATATTGGCTAGTCACACCCCTTCAAGTAGCAGTAAAAACTGCAGTAGAGTTATATAAAGTAAATATATTGGCTAGTCACACCCCTTCATGTAGCAGTAAAAACTATACTAGATATATACATAGATACAACGACCATATTGGCTAGTCACATCCCTTCATGTAGCAGTAAAAACTATACTAGATATATACATACAAACAGCGACCATATTGGCTAGACACATCCCTTCAAGCAGCAGTAAAAACTGCAGTAGAGATATATAAAGTTAATATATTGGCTAGTCACACCCCTTCGAGTAGCAGTAAAAACTGCAGTAGAGATATATTAAAGTAATATATTGGCTAGTCCACACCCCTTCAAGTAGCAGTAAAAACTGCAGTAGAGATATATAAAGTAAATATATTGGCTAGTCACACCCCTTCAAGTAGCAGTAAAAACTGCAGTAGAGATATATAAGTAAATATATTGGCTAGTCACATCCCTTCAAGTAGCAGTAAAAACTGCAGTAGAGATATATAAAGTAAATATATTGGCTAGTCACACCCCTTCAAGTAGCAGTAAAACTGCAGTAGAGATATATAAAGTAAATATATTGGCTAGTCACACCCCTTCGAGTAGCAGTAAAAACTGCAGTAGAGATATATAAAGTAAATATATTGGCTAGTCACACCCCTTCAAGTAGCAGTAAAAACTGCAGTAGAGATATATAAAGTAAATATATTGGCTAGTCACACCCCTTCAAGTAGCAGTAAAAACTGCAGTAGAGATATATAAAGTAAATATATTGGCTAGTCACACCCCTTCAAGTAGCAGTAAAAACTGCAGTAGAGATATATAAAGTAAATATATTGGCTAGTCACACCCCTTCAAGTAGCAGTAAAAACTGCAGTAGAGATATATAAAGTAAATATATTGGCTAGTCACATCCCCTTCGAAGTAGCAGTAAAAACTGCAGTAGAGATATATAAAGTAAATATATTGGCTAGTCACACCCCTTCAAGTAGCAGTAAAAACTGCAGTAGAGATATATAAAGTAAATATATTGGCTAGTCACACCCCTTCAAGTAGCAGTAAAAACTGCAGTAGAGATATATAAAGTAAATATATTGGCTGATCGCAACCCTTCGAGTAGCAGTAAAAACTGCAGTAGAGATATATAAAGTAAATATATTGGCTAGTCACATCCCTTCAAGTAGCAGTAAAAACTGCAGTAGAGATATATAAAGTAAATATATTGGCTAGTCACACCCCTTCGAGTAGCAGTAAAAACTGCAGTAGAGATATATAAAGTAAATATATTGGCTAGTCACACCCCTTCAAGTAGCAGTAAAAACTGCAGTAGAGATATATAAAGTAGATATATTGGCTAGTCACACCCCTTCGAGTAGCAGTAGAAACTGCAGTAGAGATATATAAAGTAAATATATTGGCTAGTCACACCCCTTCAAGTAGCAGTAAAAACTGCAGTAGAGATATATAAAGTAAATATATTGGCTAGTCACACCCCTTCAAGTAGCAGTAAAAACTGCAGTAGAGATATATAAAGTAAATATATTGGCTAGTCACATCCCTTCAAGTAGCAGTAAAAACTGCAGTAGAGATATATAAAGTAAATATATTGGCTAGTCACACCCCTTCAAGTAGCAGTAAAAACTGCAGTAGAGATATATAAAGTAAATATATTGGCTAGTCACACCCCTTCAAGTAGCAGTAAAAACTGCAGTAGAGATATATAAAGTAAATATATTGGCTAGTCACACCCCTTCGAGTAGCAGTAAAAACTGCAGTAGAGATATATAAAGTAAATATATTGGCTAGTCACACCCCTTCGAGTAGCAGTAAAAACTGCAGTAGAGATATATAAAGTAAATATATTGGCTAGTCACACCCCTTCAAGTAGCAGTAAAAACTGCAGTAGAGATATATAAAGTAAATATATTGGCTAGTCACACCCCTTCAAGTAGCAGTAAAAACTGCAGTAGAGATATATAAAGTAAATATATTGGCTAGTCACACCCCTTCAAGCAGCAGTAAAAACTGCAGTAGAGATATATAAAGTAAATATATTGGCTAGTCACACCCCTTCGAGTAGCAGTAAAAACTGCAGTAGAGATATATAAAGTAAATATATTGGCTAATCACACCCCTTCAAGTAGCAGTAAAAACTGCAGTAGAGATATATAAAGTAAATATACTGGCTAGTCACACCCCTTCGAGTAGCAGTAAAAAATGCAGTAGAGATATATAAAGTAAATATATTGGCTAGTCACACCCCTTCAAGTAGCAGTAAAAACTGCAGTAGAGATATATAAAGTAAATATATTGGCTAGTCACACCCCTTCAAGCAGCAGTAAAAACTGCAGTAGAGATATATAAAGTAAATATACTGGCTAGTCACACCCCTTCGAGTAGCAGTAAAAAATGCAGTAGAGATATATAAAGTAAATATATTGGCTAGTCACACCCCTTCGAGTAGCAGTAAAAACTGCAGTAGAGATATATAAAGTAAATATATTGGCTAGTCACACCCCTTCGAGTAGCAGTAAAAAATGCAGTAGAGATATATAAAGTAAATATATTGGCTAGTCACACCCCTTCAAGCAGCAGTAAAAACTGCAGTAGAGATATATAAAGTAAATATATTGGCTAGTCACACCCCTTCAAGTAGCAGTAAAAACTGCAGTAGAGATATATAAAGTAAATATATTGGCTAGTCACACCCCTTCGAGTAGCAGTAAAAACTGCAGTAGAGATATATAAAGTAAATATATTGGCTAGTCACACCCCTTCGAGTAGCAGTAAAAACTGCAGTAGAGATATATAAAGTAAATATATTGGCTAGTCACACCCCTTCGAGTAGCAGTAAAAACTGCAGTAGAGATATATAAAGTAAATATATTGGCTAGTCACACCCCTTCAAGTAGCAGTAAAAACTGCAGTAGAGATATATAAAGTAAATATACTGGCTAGTCACACCCCTTCGAGTAGCAGTAAAAACTGCAGTAGAGATATATAAAGTAAATATATTGGCTAGTCACACCCCTTCGAGTAGCAGTAAAAAATGCAGTAGAGATATATAAAGTAAATATATTGGCTAGTCACACCCCTTCGAGTAGCAGTAAAAACTGCAGTAGAGATATATAAAGTAAATATATTGGCTAGTCACACCCCTTCAAGTAGCAGTAAAAACTGCAGTAGAGATATATACAGTAAATATATTGGCTAGTCACACCCCTTCGAGTAGCAGTAAAAACTATACTAGATATATACATACAAACAGCGACCATATTGGCTAGACACATCCCTTCGGGTAGCAGTAAAAACTATGCTAGATATATACATAGATACAACGACCATATTGGCTAGACACATCCCTTCGAGTAGCAGTAGAAACTATGCTAGATATATACATAGATACAACGACCATATTGGCAAGACACATCCCTTCGAGAAGCAGTAGAAACTATGCTAGATATATACATAGATACAACGACCATATTGGCTAGACACATCCCTTCGAGAAGCAGCAGAAACTATGCTAGATATATACATAGATACAACGACCATATTGGCAAGACACATCCCTTCGAGAAGCAGTAAAAACTATACTAGATATATACATAGATACAACGACCATATTGGCTAGACACATCCCTTCAAACAACGACCATATTGGCTAGACACATCCCTTCGAGAAGCAGTAAAAACTATACTAGATATATACATAGATACAACGACCATATTGGCAAGACACATCCCTTCGAGAAGCAGTAAAAACTATACTAGATATATACATAGATACAACGACCATATTGGCTAGACACATCCCTTCAAACAACGACCATATTGGCTAGACACATCCCTTCGAGAAGCAGTAAAAACTATACTAGATATATACATAGATACAACGACCATATTGGCTAGTCACACCCCTTCGAGTAGCAGTAAAAACTGCAGTAGAGATATATAAAGTAAATATATTGGCTAGTCACACCCCTTCGAGTAGCAGTAAAAACTGCAGTAGAGATATATAAAGTAAATAAATTGGCTAGTCACACATCTTCAAGTAGCAGTAAAAACTGCAGTAGAGATATATAAAGTAAATATATTGGCTAGTCACACCCCTTCGAGTAGCAGTAAAAACTGCAGTAGAGATATATAAAGTAAATATATTGGCTAGTCACACCCCTTCGAGTAGCAGTAAAAACTGCAGTAGAGATATATAAAGTAGATAAATTGGCTAGTCACACATCTTCAAGTAGCAGTAAAAACTGCAGTAGAGATATATAAAGTAAATATATTGGCTAGTCACACCCCTTCAAGCAGCAGTAAAAACTGCAGTAGAGATATATAAAGTTAATATATTGGCTAGTCACACCCCTTCCAGTAGCAGTAAAAACTGCAGTAGAGATATATAAAGTAAATATATTGGCTAGTCACACCCCTTCGAGTAGCAGTAAAAACTGCAGTAGAGATATATAAAGTAAATATATTGGCTAGTCACACATCTTCAAGTAGCAGTAAAAACTGCAGTAGAGATATATAAAGTAAATATATTGGCTAGTCACACCCCTTCCAGTAGCAGTAAAAACTGCAGTAGAGATATATAAAGTAAATATATTGGCTAGTCACACCCCTTCAAGTAGCAGTAAAAACTGCAGTAGAGATATATAAAGTTAATATATTGGCTAGTCACACCCCTTCAAGTAGCAGTAAAAACTGCAGTAGAGATATATAAAGTAAATATATTGGCTAGTCACATCCCTTCGAGTAGCAGTAAAAACTGCAGTAGAGATATATAAAGTAAATATATTGGCTAGTCACACCCCTTCAAGCAGCAGTAGAAACTGCAGTAGAGATATATAAAGTAAATATATTGGCTAGTCACACCCCTTCAAGCAGCAGTAGAAACTGCAGTAGAGATATATAAAGTAAATATATTGGCTAGACACATCCCTTCAAGCAGCAGTAAAAACTGCAGTAGAGATATATAAAGTAAATATATTGGCTAGTCACACCCCTTCAAGTAGCAGTAAAAACTGCAGTAGAGATATATAAAGTAAATATATTGGCTAGTCACACCCCTTCAAGTAGCAGTAAAAACTGCAGTAGAGATATATAAAGTAAATATATTGGCTAGTCACACCCCTTCAAGTAGCAGTAAAAACTGCAGTAGAGATATATAAAGTAAATATATTGGCGAGTCACACCCCTTCGAGTAGCAGTAAAAACTGCAGTAGAGATATATAAAGTAAATATATTGGCTAGTCACACCCCTTCGAGTAGCAGTAAAAACTGCAGTAGAGATATATAAAGTAAATATATTGGCTAGTCACACCCCTTCAAGCAGCAGTAGAAACTGCAGTAGAGATATATAAAGTAAATATATTGGCTAGTCACACCCCTTCAAGCAGCAGTAGAAACTGCAGTAGAGATATATAAAGTAAATATATTGGCTAGACACATCCCTTCAAGCAGCAGTAAAAACTGCAGTAGAGATATATAAAGTAAATATATTGGCTAGTCACACCCCTTCGAGTAGCAGTAAAAACTGCAGTAGAGATATATAAAGTAAATATATTGGCTAGTCACACCCCTTCAAGTAGCAGTAAAAACTGCAGTAGAGATATATAAAGTAAATATATTGGCTAGTCACACCCCTTCAAGTAGCAGTAAAAACTGCAGTAGAGTTATATAAAGTAAATATATTGGCTAGTCACACCCCTTCATGTAGCAGTAAAAACTATACTAGATATATACATAGATACAACGACCATATTGGCTAGTCACATCCCTTCATGTAGCAGTAAAAACTATACTAGATATATACATACAAACAGCGACCATATTGGCTAGACACATCCCTTCAAGCAGCAGTAAAAACTGCAGTAGAGATATATAAAGTTAATATATTGGCTAGTCACACCCCTTCGAGTAGCAGTAAAAACTGCAGTAGAGATATATAAAGTAAATATATTGGCTAGTCACACCCCTTCGAGTAGCAGTAAAAACTGCAGTAGAGATATATAAAGTAAATATATTGGCTAGTCACACCCCTTCAAGTAGCAGTAAAAACTGCAGTAGAGATATATAAAGTAAATATATTGGCTAGTCACACCCCTTCAAGTAGCAGTAAAAACTGCAGTAGAGATATATAAAGTAAATATATTGGCTAGTCACACCCCTTCAAGTAGCAGTAAAAACTGCAGTAGAGATATATAAAGTAAATATATTGGCTAGTCACACCCCTTCAAGTAGCAGTAAAAACTGCAGTAGAGATATATAAAGTAAATATATTGGCTAGTCACACCCCTTCAAGCAGCAGTAAAAACTGCAGTAGAGATATATAAAGTAAATATATTGGCTAGTCACACCCCTTCAAGTAGCAGTAAAAATGCAGTAGAGTATATAAAGTAAATATATTGGCTAGTCACACCCCTTCAAGCAGCAGTAAAAACTGCAGTAGAGATATATAAAGTAAATATATGGCTAGTCACACCCCTTCGAGTAGCAGTAAAACTGCAGTAGAGATATATAAAGTAAATATATTGGCTAGTCACACCCCTTCAAGTAGCAGTAAAAACTGCAGTAGAGATATATAAAGTAAATATATTGGCTAGTCACACCCCTTCAAGTAGCAGTAAAAACTGCAGTAGAGATATATAAAGTAAATATATTGGCTAGTCACACCCCTTCAAGCTAGCAGTAAAAACTGCAGTAGAGATATATAAAGTAAATATATTGGCTAGTCACACCCCTTCAAGTAGCAGTAAAAACTGCAGTAGAGATATATAAAGTAAATATATTGGCTAGTCACACCCCTTCAAGTAGCAGTAAAAACTGCAGTAGAGATATATAAAGTAAATATATTGGCTAGTCACACCCCTTCAAGTAGCAGTAAAAACTGCAGTAGAGATATATAAAGTAAATATATTGGCTAGTCACACCCCTTCGAAGTAGCAGTAAAAACTGCAGTAGAGATCTATAAAGTAAATATATTGGCTAGTCACACCCCTTCAAGTAGCAGTAAAAACTGCAGTAGAGATATATAAAGTAAATATATTGGCTAGTCACACCCCTTCAAGTAGCAGTAAAACTGCAGTAGAGATATATAAAGTAAATATATTGGCTAGTCACACCCCTTCAAGTAGCAGTAAAAACTGCAGTAGAGATATATAAAGTAAATATATTGGCTAGTCACACCCCTTCAAGTAGCAGTAAAAACTGCAGTAGAGATATATAAAGTAAATATATTGGCTAGTCACACCCCTTCAAGTAGCAGTAAAAACTGCAGTAGAGATATATAAAGTAAATATATTGGCTAGTCACACCCCTTCAAGTAGCAGTAAAAACTGCAGTAGAGATATATAAAGTAAATATATTGGCTAGTCACACCCCTTCAAGTAGCAGTAAAAACTGCAGTAGAGATATATAAAGTAAATATATTGGCTAGTCACACCCCTTCAAGTAGCAGTAAAAACTGCAGTAGAGATATATAAAGTAAATATATTGGCTAGTCACACCCCTTCAAGTAGCAGTAAAAACTGCAGTAGAGATATATAAAGTAAATATATTGGCTAGTCACACCCCTTCAAGTAGCAGTAAAAACTGCAGTAGAGATATATAAAGTAAATATATTGGCTAGTCACACCCCTTCAAGTAGCGTAAAAAACTGCAGTAGAGATATATAAAGTAAATATATTGGCTAGTCACACCCCTTCAAGTAGCAGTAAAACTGCAGTAGAGATATATAAAGTAAATATATTGGCTAGTCACACCCCTTCAAGTAGCAGTAAAAAACTGCAGTAGAGATATATAAAGTAAATATATTGGCTAGTCACACCCCTTCAAGTAGCAGTAAAAACTGCAGTAGAGATATATAAAGTAAATATATTGGCTAGTCACACCCCTTCAAGTAGCAGTAAAAACTGCAGTAGAGATATATAAAGTAAATATATTGGCTAGTCACACCCCTTCAAGTAGCAGTAAAAACTGCAGTAGAGATATATAAAGTAAATATATTGGCTAGTCACACCCCTTCAAGTAGCAGTAAAAACTGCAGTAGAGATATATAAAGTAAATATATTGGCTAGTCACACCCCTTCAAGTAGCAGTAAAAACTGCAGTAGAGATATATAAAGTAAATATATTGGCTAGTCACACCCCTTCAAGTAGCAGTAAAAACTGCAGTAGAGATATATAAAGTAAATATATTGGCTAGTCACACCCCTTCAAGTAGCAGTAAAAACTGCAGTAGAGATATATAAAGTAAATATATTGGCTAGTCACACCCCTTCAAGTAGCAGTAAAAACTGCAGTAGAGATATATAAAGTAAATATATTGGCTAGTCACACCCCTTCAAGTAGCAGTAAAAACTGCAGTAGAGATATATAAAGTAAATATATTGGCTAGTCACACCCCTTCAAGTAGCAGTAAAAACTGCAGTAGAGATATATAAAGTAAATATATTGGCTAGTCACACCCCTTCGAGTAGCAGTAAAAACTGCAGTAGAGATATATAAAGTAAATATATTGGCTAGTCACACCCCTTCGAAGTAGCAGTAAAAACTGCAGTAGAGATATATAAAGTAAATATATTGGCTAGTCACACCCCTTCGAGTAGCAGTAAAACTGCAGTAGAGATATATAAAGTAAATATATTGGCTAGTCACACCCCTTCAAGTAGCAGTAAAAACTGCAGTAGAGATATATAAAGTAAATATATTGGCTAGTCACACCCCTTCAAGTAGTAGTAAAAACTGCAGTAGAGATATATAAAGTAAATATATTGGCTAGTCACACCCTTTCGAGTAGCAGTAAAAACTGCAGTAGAGATATATAAAGTAAATATATTGGCTAGTCACACCCCTTCATGTAGCAGTAAAAACTGCAGTAGAGATATATAAAGTAAATATATTGGCTAGTCACACCCCTTCAAGTAGCAGTAAAAACTGCAGTAGAGATATATAAAGTAAATATATTGGCTAGTCACACCCCTTCGAGTAGCAGTAAAAACTGCAGTAGAGATATATAAAGTAAATATATTGGCTAGTCACACCCCTTCATGTAGCAGTAAAAACTGCAGTAGAGATATATAAAGTAAATATATTGGCTAGTCACACCCCTTCAAGTAGCAGTAAAAACTGCAGTAGAGATATATAAAGTAAATATATTGGCTAGTCACACCCCTTCGAGTAGCAGTAAAAACTGCAGTAGAGATATATAAAGTAAATATATTGGCTAGTCACACCCCTTCAAGCAGCAGTAAAAACTGCAGTAGAGATATATAAAGTAAATATATTGGCTAGTCACACCCCTTCGAGTAGCAGTAAAAACTGCAGTAGAGATATATAAAGTAAATATATTGGCTAGTCACACCCCTTCAAGTAGCAGTAAAAACTGCAGTAGAGATATATAAAGTTAATATATTGGCTAGTCACACCCCTTCGAGTAGCAGTAAAAACTGCAGTAGAGATATATAAAGTAAATATATTGGCTAGTCACACCCCTTCAAGTAGCAGTAAAAACTGCAGTAGAGATATATAAAGTAAATATATTGGCTAGTCACACCCCTTCATGTAGCAGTAAAAACTGCAGTAGAGATATATAAAGTAAATATATTGGCTAGTCACACCCCTTCGAGTAGCAGTAAAAACTGCAGTAGAGATATATAAAGTTAATAAATTGGCTAGTCACACCCCTTCAAGTAGCAGTAAAAACTGCTGTAGAGATATATAAAGTAAATATATTGGCTAGTCACACCCCTTCGAGTAGCAGTAAAAACTGCAGTAGAGATATATAAAGTAAATATATTGGCGAGTCACACCCCTTCGAGTAGCAGTAAAAACTGCAGTAGAGATATATAAAGTAAATATATTGGCTAGTCACACCCCTTCAAGTAGCAGTAAAAACTGCAGTAGAGATATATAAAGTAAATATATTGGCTAGTCACACCCCTTCAAGTAGCAGTAAAAACTGCAGTAGAGATATATAAAGTAAATATATTGGCGAGTCACACCCCTTCGAGTAGCAGTAAAAAACTGCAGTAGAGATATATAAAGTAAATATATTGGCTAGTCACACCCCTTCAAGTAGCAGTAAAAACTGCAGTAGAGATATATAAAGTAAATATATTGGCTAGTCACACCCCTTCAAGTAGCAGTAAAAACTGCAGTAGAGATATATAAAGTAAATATATTGGCTAGTCACACCCCTTCAAGTAGCAGTAAAAACTGCAGTAGAGATATATAAAGTAAATATATTGGCTAGTCACACCCCTTCAAGTAGCAGTAAAAACTGCAGTAGAGATATATAAAGTAAATATATTGGCTAGTCACACCCCTTCAAGTAGCAGTAAAAACTGCAGTAGAGATATATAAAGTAAATATATTGGCTAGTCACACCCCTTCGAGTAGCAGTAAAAACTGCAGTAGAGATATATAAAGTAAATATATTGGCTAGTCACACCCCTTCGAAGTAGCAGTAAAAACTGCAGTAGAGATATATAAAGTAAATATATTGGCTAGTCACACCCCTTCAAGTAGCAGTAAAAACTGCAGTAGAGATATATAAAGTAAATATATTGGCTAGTCACACCCCTTCAAGTAGCAGTAAAAACTGCAGTAGAGATATATAAAGTAAATATATTGGCTAGTCACACCCCTTCAAGTAGCAGTAAAAACTGCAGTAGAGATATATAAAGTAAATATATTGGCTAGTCACACCCCTTCAAGTAGCAGTAAAAACTGCAGTAGAGATATATAAAGTAAATATATTGGCTAGTCACACCCCTTCAAGTAGCAGTAAAAACTGCAGTAGAGATATATAAAGTAAATATATTGGCTAGTCACACCCCTTCAAGTAGCAGTAAAAACTGCAGTAGAGATATATAAAGTAAATATATTGGCTAGTCACACCCCTTCAAGTAGCAGTAAAAACTGCAGTAGAGATATATAAAGTAAATATATTGGCTAGTCACACCCCTTCAAGTAGCAGTAAAAACTGCAGTAGAGATATATAAAGTAAATATATTGGCTAGTCACACCCCTTCAAGTAGCAGTAAAAACTGCAGTAGAGATATATAAAGTAAATATATTGGCTAGTCACACCCCTTCAAGTAGCAGTAAAAACTGCAGTAGAGATATAGTTAAAGTAATATATTGGCTAGTCACACCCCTTCAAGTAGCAGTAAAAACTGCAGTAGAGATATATAAAGTAAATATATTGGCTAGTCACACCCCTTCGAGTAGCAGTAAAAACTGCAGTAGAGATATATAAAGTAAATATATTGGCTAGTCACACCCCTTCAAGTAGCAGTAAAAACTGCAGTAGAGATATATAAAGTTAATATATTGGCTAGTCACACCCCTTCAAGTAGCAGTAAAAACTGCAGTAGAGATATATAAAGTAAATATATTGGCTAGTCACACCCCTTCAAGTAGTAGTAAAAACTGCAGTAGAGATATATAAAGTAAATATATTGGCTAGTCACACCCCTTCGAGTAGCAGTAAAAACTGCAGTAGAGATATATAAAGTAAATATATTGGCTAGTCACACCCCTTCGAGTAGCAGTAAAAACTGCAGTAGAGATATATAAAGTAAATATATTGGCGAGTCACACCCCTTCGAGTAGCAGTAAAAACTGCAGTAGAGATACATAAAGTAAATATATTGGCTAGTCACACCCCTTCAAGTAGCAGTAAAAACTGCAGTAGAGATATATAAAGTAAATATATTGGCTAGTCACACCCCTTCAAGTAGCAGTAAAAACTGCAGTAGAGATACATAAAGTAAATATATTGGCTAGTCACACCCCTTCGAGTAGCAGTAAAAACTGCAGTAGAGATATATAAAGTAAATATATTGGCTAGTCACACCCCTTCAAGTAGCAGTAAAAACTGCAGTAGAGATATATAAAGTAAATATATTGGCTAGTCACACATCTTCAAGTAGCAGTAAAAACTGCAGTAGAGATATATAAAGTAAATATATTGGCTAGTCACACCCCTTCGAGTAGCAGTAAAAACTGCAGTAGAGATATATAAAGTAAATATATTGGCTAGTCACACCCCTTCGAGTAGCAGTAAAAACTGCAGTAGAGATATATAAAGTAAATATATTGGCTAGTCACACCCCTTCAAGTAGCAGTAAAAACTGCAGTAGAGATATATAAAGTAAATATATTGGCTAGTCACACCCCTTCAAGTAGCAGTAAAAACTACAGTAGAGATATATAAAGTAAATATATTGGCTAGTCACACCCCTTCAAGCAGCAGTAAAAACTGCAGTAGAGATATATAAAGTAAATATATTGGCTAGTCACACCCCTTCAAGTAGTAGTAGAAACTGCAGTAGAGATATATAAAGTAAATATATTGGCTAGTCACACCCCTTCAAGTAGTAGTAAAAACTGCAGTAGAGATATATAAAGTAAATATATTGGCTAGTCACACCCCTTCAAGCAGCAGTAAAAACTGCAGTAGAGATATATAAAGTAAATATATTGGCTAGTCACACCCCTTCAAGTAGCAGTAAAAACTGCAGTAGAGATATATAAAGTAAATATATTGGCTAGTCACACCCCTTCAAGTAGTAGTAAAAACTGCAGTAGAGATATATAAAGTAAATATATTGGCTAGTCACCACCCCTTCGAGTAGCAGTAAAAACTGCAGTAGAGATATATAAAGTAAATATATTGGCTAGTCACACCCCTTCAAGTAGCAGTAAAAACTGCAGTAGAGATATATAAAGTAATATATTGGCTAGTCACACCCCTTCGAGTAGCAGTAAAAACTGCAGTAGAGATATATAAAGTTAATATATTGGCTAGTCACACCCCTTCGAGTAGCAGTAAAAACTGCCAGTAGAGATATATAAAGTAATATATTGGCTAGTCACACCCCTTCACGAGTAGCAGTAAAAACTGCAGTAGAGATATATAAAGTAAATATATTGGCTAGTCACACCCCTTCAAGTAGCAGTAAAAACTGCAGTAGAGATATATAAAGTAATATATTGGCTAGTCACACCCCTTCGAGTAGCAGTAAAAACTGCAGTAGAGATATATAAAGTAAATATATTGGCTAGTCACACCCTTCGAGTAGCAGTAAAAACTGCAGTAGAGATATATAAAGTAAATATATTGGCTAGTCACACCCCTTCGAGTAGCAGTAAAAACTGCAGTAGAGATATATAAAGTAAATATATTGGCTAGTCACACCCCTTCAAGTAGCAGTAAAAACTGCAGTAGAGATATATAAAGTTAATATATTGGCTAGTCACACCCCTTCGAGTAGCAGTAAAAACTGCAGTAGAGATATATAAAGTAAATATATTGGCTAGTCACACCCCTTCAAGTAGCAGTAAAAACTGCAGTAGAGATATATAAAGTAAATATATTGGCTAGTCACACCCCTTCGAGTAGCAGTAAAAACTGCAGTAGAGATATATAAAGTAAATATATTGGCTAGTCACACCCCTTCGAGTAGCAGTAAAAACTGCAGTAGAGATATATAAAGTAAATATATTGGCTAGTCACACCCCTTCCAGTAGCAGTAAAAACTGCAGTAGAGATATATAAAGTAAATATATTGGCTAGTCACACCCCTTCGAGTAGCAGTAAAAACTGCAGTAGAGATATATAAAGTAAATATATTGGCTAGTCACACCCCTTCAAGTAGCAGTAAAAACTGCAGTAGAGATATATAAAGTAAATATATTGGCTAGTCACACCCCTTCAAGTAGCAGTAAAAACTGCAGTAGAGATATATAAAGTAAATATATTGGCTAGTCACACCCCTTCGAGTAGCAGTAAAAACTGCAGTAGAGATATATAAAGTAAATATATTGGCTAGTCACACCCCTTCAAGTAGCAGTAAAAACTGCAGTAGAGATATATAAAGTAAATATATTGGCTAGTCACACCCCTTCAAGTAGCAGTAAAAACTGCAGTAGAGATATATAAAGTAAATATATTGGCTAGTCACACCCCTTCGAGTAGCAGTAAAAACTGCAGTAGAGATATATAAAGTAAATAAATTGGCTAGTCACACCCCTTCAAGTAGCAGTAAAAACTGCAGTAGAGATATATAAAGTAAATATATTGGCTAGTCACACCCCTTCAAGTAGCAGTAAAAACTGCAGTAGAGATATATAAAGTAAATATATTGGCTAGTCACACCCCTTCGAGTAGCAGTAAAAACTGCAGTAGAGATATATAAAGTAAATATATTGGCTAGTCACACCCCTTCAAGTAGCAGTAAAAACTGCAGTAGAGATATATAAAGTAAATAAATTGGCTAGTCACACCCCTTCGAGTAGCAGTAAAAACTGCAGTAGAGATATATAAAGTAAATATATTGGCTAGTCACACCCCTTCAAGTAGCAGTAAAAACTGCAGTAGAGATATATAAAGTAAATATATTGGCTAGTCACACCCCTTCGAGTAGCAGTAAAAACTGCAGTAGAGATATATAAAGTAAATATATTGGCTAGTCACACCCCTTCAAGTAGCAGTAAAAACTGCAGTAGAGATATATAAAGTAAATATATTGGCTAGTCACACCCCTTCAAGCAGCAGTAAAAACTGCAGTAGAGATATATAAAGTAAATATATTGGCTAGTCACACCCCTTCGAGTAGCAGTAAAAACTGCAGTAGAGATATATAAAGTAAATATATTGGCTAGTCACACCCCTTCAAGTAGCAGTAAAAACTGCAGTAGAGATATATAAAGTAAATATATTGGCTAGTCACACCCCTTCGAGTAGCAGTAAAAACTGCAGTAGAGATATATAAAGTAAATATATTGGCTAGTCACACCCCTTCGAGTAGCAGTAAAAACTGCAGTAGAGATATATAAAGTAAATATATTGGCTAGTCACACCCCTTCGAGTAGCAGTAAAAACTGCAGTAGAGATATATAAAGTAAATATATTGGCTAGTCACACCCCTTCAAGTAGCAGTAAAAACTTTGCTAGATATATACATAGATACAACGACCATATTGGCTAGACAAACCCCTTCAAGTAGCAGTAGAATCTATACTAGATATATACATAGATATAACGACCATATTGGCTAGACAAACCCCTTCAAACAACGACCATATTGGCAAGACACATCCCTTCAAACAACGACCATATTGGCTAGACACATCCCTTCGGGTAGCAGTAAAAACTATACTAGATATATACATAGATACAACGACCATATTGGCTAGACACATCCCTTCAAACAACGACCATATTGGCTAGACATATCCCTTCAAACAACGACCTTATTGGCTAGACATATCCCTTTATGTAGCAGTAAAAACTATACTAGATATATACATAGATACAACGACCATATTGGCTAGACAAACCCCTTCAAGTAGCAGTAGAATCTATACTAGATATATACATAGATACAACGACCATATTGGCTAGACACATCCCTTCAAACAACGACCATATTGGCTAGACATATCCCTTCAAACAACGACCATATTGGCTAGACATATCCCTTTATGTAGCAGTAAAAACTATACTAGATATATACATAGATACAACGACCATATTGGCTAGACACATCCCTTCGGGTAGCAGTAAAAACTATACTAGATATATACATAGATACAACGACCATATTGGCTAGACACATCCCTTCGGGTAGCAGTAAAAACTATACTAGATATATACATAGATACAACGACCATATTGGCTAGACACATCCCTTCGGGTAGCAGTAAAAACTATACTAGATATATACATAGATACAACGACCATATTGGCTAGACAAACCCCTTCAAACAACGACCATATTGGCAAGACACATCCCTTCAAACAACGTCCATATTGGCTAGACACATCCATTCGGGTAGTAGTAAAAACTATACTAGATATATATACATAGATACAACGACCATATTGGCTAGACACATCCCTTCAAACAACGACCATATTGGCTAGACATATCCCCTTATGTAGCAGTAAAAGCTATACTAGATATATACATAGATACAACGACCATATTGGCTAGACACATCCCTCCAAGTAGCAGAAGACACTGATGATATGCAGTCCCGTGACTTTCTTAGTTTAAAAAAATCTTACCGTGCCGCGTATTTTAGATATAAAATACAAGTTTTAATTACGAGTCAGGTTTTATTGTTTATTTTTTTACATAGATGAAGAATATCAAGGAATGGCATTAAATGGGGTCTTTTTAGGTTGCAATCATTTATTTGGTTGTTGGGAGGGATAAATCTTGGTCCAAACTTCTGTTTAAGTTGAAAACGGTTACGAAGAGTTATACATTTGAGCAATAAAGTGTGAAACATTACCTGAAATGTTGGTCATCATGTTCCGGGATGGGACAGGTACGTTTATGGTGAAACTCGTCCAAGGAGGCTCTGTATGGAATGCATACAAATAAATAAAACTGTTCTATCGGGACATTGGGTGTCCTCATTTTGCCAATTTTCTATATTTTTGGGCTTAAAAAATATGATTTTTTGCGATGTTTTTGACTAGGCGATAATCTGTGCGAGTTATTTTTACTTATAAAAATGGTATGTAAGTAATGTTGTTTTTTCTTTACATGTGCTTAATATTCAGATATTTTATATTAAACTTTACATAAATTTATTCTGATTTCCTTATATCAAACCAAAATTCGAAAATAATCCATATAAAATTTAAAGTAAAGTGTACAGTGGCATTTGTTATGAATTGCTATAAAGGTTCACTAACAATACAGCAATAACTTGTCTTATTTTTAATATTTTAATAATGTTATTAATGCTGGGTATGATTGAGAGTTAAAGGTCATTTCTGTCAGTTTGTTGTCATTTTTAACAGTTACCAAAATTCTCAGAATGGAAAGATAATCTGTTATAATAAATGAAATGAATTTAAATAGGTTCAACGTCAAGTTTTACAAAAGTATTAAACAAAAAGAACATCAACATGTGGGGTGTTTGAACATGTGATATGATAGGCGAGCATAATAGTATAATAACAAGAATCCCGTTGATGTGAAGCATCAAAATCGACGCGAACGATTTAAACAAATTTAAAAGAAATTGTGGAATTTTTATACTTAATTAAAGGTGTTATTCGGCAGTTTTCTTTATTCAAATACGTCTAAATATATAAAATAAAATAGGAAATAGAACTCCATGTACTGAATTATGACCCATACTTTATCAGTGTTTTGAAAGTTCGCAAAACAGACTTTCCCATGTGCAAATTTCAGTGAGCATTCCATATATGAGTGTCGCCCTCCAACTCGTCGCAAATAATAATAGCATTTAAGCATTAAGATAAACTAACTGACAGAGAGGACCTTCAAAGCCAGTGCAGCCATAAAAATAAATGGCGCGAAAACATGACAGAGATCTAATACGCCCGACATAATCAAACGTATAGCATGTCGGCTTGCGAATCGAGAGGTCGTGGGTTCGAACCTCGGCCGGGTCAAACCAAAGATTTAAAAGTTGGTAGAAGTGGCTGTCCTCCTAACGCTCGGGGCTAAGAGAGCAGCATTACGCCTGACTCGTCGGTGTCAGTATAATGGACCGGCCGGGTTCAGTCCCTGGGCACTTCATAAGTGCCCCTGTGCTATAATGATAGAAACGTCCTTGCACAGTATCGGCAAAAATGCCGGATAATCCCATCCCGTATAGCATGTAAATAAGACGCGGAAAAGGTCAATAATCCTAGGTCTAACTGTAGGAATCAGGAAACATTTCATTCATTATTCGACAGAAACTAAGTAAATAATTTACAAAAATATGAAAATGTTTGATTTAAAGTGCTTTATAATTTGCATTCCTTTTGTGGTTTATTTATATTTACTCCAATATATAACGAGACAATTAAAAAGCCTAACTTTTTCAGGGATTCTACTGCCGCCACGTTGTGACCTTTGGTGACCTTTGTCCTCTTGTGTGCCTCTGTACAGACCCCGCAGAGGAACTCGTCACACTCCTTACAGCGGTGCGTGGCGCGGTTTCTCGGATCGCAACTGTCACAGCCGATCTCTGTCGCCTTGTTGCGGATCTATCGAGAAAACATCCAAGGGAATGAAAATGGATGAGTTAAAATATTATAATAAGAAGCAGGGAGTTGTTGCAAGAGGGACCGACGTAAATGTCGCACGCCTGATGGCGACTGGCGACACGGTCACTAGGAACGCATCTGTCCCAAAGGTCTATCCTGTAGCCTTGTGGAGGTTCTGTCGGGAAAGGATCTGAGGGAATAAAAACAGACGAGTTCAAATATATTTAACAGAAACAGGAGCTAGTTGAGACAAAGAAGCATAAATGTCGCACTCCTTCAAAGGAATCGCAGCTGTCACAGTCGACCTTTGTCACCTTGTTGTGAATATGTTGGGAAACTTATGAGGAAACAAACATTTAAGAATGGAAACATGAAATATGGATTTATACAAAGACAACTTCTTATAGTTGCGAGAAAAAGCATAAACAGCACACTCCTTACAATGAAGGGCAGCACGGCTACCGGGATCACAGCTATCACAGTCGATTTCTCAAACTATGCTAAGTCTGAATTAAACATATAATAGAACAAAAGTAAAAAAGGAGATAAATATAATGACAGAAACATGGGCACAAAGCCCTCACATTCTAGTTAATAGGAAACGTCAACTACTTACAGCGAAGGGAAGAAAAGACAAGATAACAAGATTAGTGTGTAGCCGACTTGGTCTACTAATATTGACTCCGCTCTGAAGAGCGGTGGCCTATTATGGAATGAATTTTATTGGGACGATAATGTAGCAGGCAATAACAGGAAATCGCAGCAGTTCTGTGAGAACTTTTTCATTGAAGAGAAGCGAGTATTCCACTTGTAACAAGGTATCTCGCAGATGCTTAACGAGATTTTGTTTTACAAAAGAAACCGTGCCGATATTAAGAATGCAGCTGGTGAAAAGCAGACGTGACATAACATGATATCAGGGACCGAAAGTAGCGGAAACTTCCCATCACAGTTACGTTGGTTATTCTCATACATGTATGTAACGAATTTACACCGTAAGAATGTGTTTAGTTCTCAAAATAGTCACCTTATTATTTAAAGCACGTGCTCTCTGCGGCGGCCTTGGATATCTCTCATCCATGCTCTATCTTGCTACATTCTTTCTAGACGTTGACTATTACATCAGCATGAGTCACGTGGCCTTAAGTACATTACACATGTGACAAGTAAATGCAATGTGCAGACAATGTCAACGAGTGGGCTAATAAAGCCTACCTTGTAATATCTGACGAGGTGTTGGCGCGCATGGTCTACTGGAAGTAGCTCTATCTCGTTGTTGGGATTCTACGCATGTGACAAGTAAATGCAATGCGCAGACAGTGTAAACGAGTGGGCAAACAAAGCCTACCTTGTAATATTTGACGAGGTGTTGGCGCGCATGGTCTACAGGAAGTAGCTCTATCTCGTTGTTGGGAATCTCTTGTACCTCGCTACACACCGGACATTGGACCATCTCGCCTCGGACTCGCGTCCTCAAGCACGAGTGGCACATGCTGTGCAGACACTGGGCAATGCGCGCCTGTCGGTCACGCGAATCGTAGAAGTTCTTGCAGACGGGGCATTTTAAATTTTGTTCCTGTGAAGCAAAATTCTGTTTTAATTTCTATTTTTTAAATGTCTGACCAGTGTTTCACTTGTTTTATTCAACTTACAATTGTATTTTGAATAAAGACATCTGATTAATTATGTTATTGCGTTGAAGAGCGATATATTTCTGTCGGTCGCTGCTGTTTTAATTCCCATTATTTTAATTATTAACATATTAATATTTTAAATTGTTTTAATTTAAGAACAAACTAAAATATCCAAGACAACCAGACAATTGGCCTATTTCACTTTATTTTTTATTTCTGCGGCTTTTCAGATTATTACAAGATCGTGCGATCGTGCTATCTATAATAATTCTATTTAACTTAAGATGCGTTTAATTTATTATTATGACTACTTAGACGTTAAAGGTTAACCTGCAATGCATCGTCTGCGTCGAAACCTTTCGTCTTCCCATCCATGACGTCACGTCCGTCGATGTTCAAAGGAACTCTGGGTAAAGAAAGTTGCTTTTGGAATAACTCGTGTCGTAAGAGATTTGAACGTGTGAGCTTCCTTCTTCTTGGTCGATCCGATTTGCATCTCTGCAACAAAATAGGTACGTTGATATTAAGTGGGTTTTGGTTGAAAGGTGGTATCCGACAGTTTGCTTATATCAAATAAAGGAAAAAATATCTTTCCAATGTTTTAGGGGGACACTACCGAACACTACCACATATGGAATAGAGTTTTATTTATTTGCGATGATAAGCTTGATTATGAATAACGACAAATTAAACCAATTCTGACTCATGGATAGTTCTAAATATAGCATACTTATTATTACTGTTTACTTATCTTAGCACTTTATTGTTAACATTATGTACTGAGTATTATATCGTTTCACGTTTGTGTTGTAACTGTTCTGCCATGTATCTATTGTCCTCATGGGTCTACGACCTTCTGGATTGTTTGAATAAACAATCTATCTATCTATCTATCTATATTGTTAGCCAATGCAAACTGCAAAAGAAATCACTATAACTGTTCATTCGTTCCAAATCTATAAATAAGCACGATAGGGGTTCTCTTATAAAAATAAATTTCGACGTTAGAACAGATTACCCTGATGTCAATATACATGTAACATGATCTCAGAAGTTAGTTGTCACGTGGCTCAGATAGGAAATACCTGTTTGAAATGACAAGTGGACATTTATGCTTTGCTGTTCACACACATCTATGACACCAAAGATCAGCATTGTGCGGGACCTTTTTTTAGAAAATTTATTTATTTGGCTATTTGAAAGAAAAAAATCTTAGCTCCAAAGTGTCGACTGCAACCTTTAAGGATTGTACTCGACACTTTAGACCATTTGTTCTGTCATACAACCAAATACATTATTGTTATCTGATCACAAATGTAAAGAAGATTAGACAGAAAAATATTGGTCAAAACTGTCGAGTACAACCCTAACGCGCTTTATCGATAATTGTCAGGCCACGTAAAGTGTATACAATAATATACTTCATATATTGCTGCACATACAACTACAGATTGTTAAAACATGGAAAGCCTGTCAGAACAGAAACATTAACAAGCTAGTAGCCAATAACGACATCTAAATATGCCAAGCTAAAGACTACTTGGCAAAGGCATAGCCACCATATAATAAACAGAATTCATTATCATTTCATCTACTTTCACGAAAGGTTTTGATGTGATCATGATATTATTAAGACAACACAAAATAGTTTCTTCGCCAGCACTAACAATTTAACTTTTTAAATAAGCAGACGATTATTTCATTGCCAGTCCTATACTTGTGTATCAATCTGCGAGTCGCTGATTTCATCAGTCAGTATTTAAAACAAGTGTTTTGGTGCGGAAGGTGGTAGGTTCGAGCCACGACCGCGACCTACCAAAATCATGAAACGTGATACTGGCATAGTTTTGCTTGCTTACGTTAAGCGTATAAGACCAGTTTCGGGCCCGGTCTGTCCGATTTCAGAATAATACGGGATTAGCGGAGTGTGGTATCCTGTATCTTGTCAATAATATGCTATCACCAAATTGGCATCACCATTCTTGCTTCCTATAAAGACCGAAAGTAGCATAATATAAAATTAAATTCAAACTGGTATCGTAATTGAAAGTCATTTAATTTCCATTGAATCAAGGAAATTTTTCTTGATAAATCTGTTTTCCCAAACTTACTGAAGTCACAGTAGAACAATGGTATGGCGGAAACATGCCACCATAAACTATTTAAATTAACTTTGCTAAATGCTTCTTAACTATGGACACTTTCTTAACATAAGAGCAAAATAGACATTCCAGCTACGATTTAATCAAGATAAAATACTTTGTGAATCTTACAACAATTGAAGTATTTTCCTGTTTGGTTTCCGCTCGGTTTGTTCCTTTGTTGTTCTTGGTCATGACACCTTTGTTTAAGCTTCATGTTCAGTATGTTTAACTTATGTCACGTGACAATAGTTAACCTAGATTCACGTTTGGAGACCTTCTATAGTTAAGTACGAGCACATTGCTTCGCGAGCGTAAGTATCGTTTTACATTTTTCCATTATCTTAAAGCCTTACTCCGTGAAATAATGTAATTAACTAAATACAATACTTTCTCTTAAACAGTTTAAACGGTCTGAAAGTGAAAATGCTACTACATGTATTATATGTTAATTAAATAATAAGTTTATTATAAATAGATTATTAATATAGAAATATGGTAGCTAGTTAAAAGGGAACAAAAAGAAAAAAACATGCAAAAGTAACACAACAAAAAATGCATGGCTGTGTATGGTTCGAGCCCGGGAAATGTTGGTTGCCAGTGCAAAGTTGTACCGACGGCGTCAATTTTTGCGTGTGTGTGTGTGCGTGCGTGCGTGCGTGCGTGTGTGCGTGTGTGTGTGCGTGTATGTGTGTGCGTGTTTGTGTGTGTGTGTGTGTGTGTGTGTGTGTGTGTGTTGTTGTTTTTTTGCCACATAGCACGTTGTTAGTAGTTTTTATGATTATTGTCGTCCTCCACAATGTTTGGATACAGCTTTCAACATACCATATGTTATCATTTTTTGTCCGTTTTCAAACCGCGCTTATCATTTTATTTAGATTCAAATCGAACACAAGGATGGGTCAATCACTTAATAATTGGCCAGTCCTTCGTGTCATTAACTCCTCATTTAAACTGTTTTGTCTTTATTAAACTGTTTAACAGATGTAAGTATGGATTTTTCTTGAATAGCTTGATGCTGTGTTCTGAATTTACTATGCCGTATCGCATTGCATATATATACATGTAGTCCGATTTTGAAGGCAGGCACTTGTTCACATCAAGTGTTATTGTAAAAACAGTTTATTGATATGCTTAATATTAAAATTTTAACCAGAAATGGATCCAAGTGTGTGTGGGTGATGCAGCCTATTAAAAGATTAGAGTTGTGAACACACATGCATGCAAGCTAAAAATACTTAGCCTTTTATTTTAGTAAATTTAGTCTGTTGACTGCTTAAGTCGAAGTTAGGGTCCCTAACTGTGTGTATTTATTTAGTATTTACCGCGATAAAGTTTAATGGATCTTGATTCATACCACCACCAACCCCCAACCAAAACTACCACAACCCCACACACCAAAAAAGAGTAAGTCTGTAAGAACAAGCGATAACAAGACGTTATATAAGTATTAATATCTATGCTATGTATAGGGAGTAATAACTATATTATTTATTTATTATTTGCAGAAAAAAAAACACCTTTTATGACCAAACTACGAATATTTTATTTTTTAAAATATGAAACACCCGAACTTCGAATAATTGCCGACATTTCGCGGTTATAATAACATACGTGAAACCACTTTTAGAAAATGTTCATACTTAATTTTATATTTGCCCCGGGCGGATCCAGAAAATTTTTGATCAAGATTCCTTCAACTGTATCGCAGTAAATACTAGATATATATACTTAGTAAGTGACTTTAACTTCGACCTAAGCAGTCAACAAAATTTACATTAAGGGCTTAGTATTTTTTAAGTTTACATGTATGTGTTTTCACAACTCTACTCTTTCACCAGGTTTCTTTTAACCCACTCCCCCACCCCCCCACCCCCCCAATCTATCCCTGACATTTGCACACAACTTACATTTAATGGGGTATCAAAGTCACCATTCAAATATCGTCGGTAGAACGCGTTTCGGAAGGCGGAATCGTCGGATGTGAAACTGAGCCGTCGCTGTAGTTCGGGTAAATGCGGTCGGTCTGGGAGCGATGTCGGGAACTTGTTAAACTTGAAGGTCTGTCGCTTGATGTATTTTCTTTCTATTTCATCCTGAATTAAATACTCTTTGTAGAAATTGGCTGTGTCGCTAAGGCTATAGTTCCAGTATAAGTTCGGTAAAAGCCTCAAAGCGCCTGGATCTTCAGCGTCAATAAACGCTTGACGATTACGCAAACGAGTGTCGTGGACAAGATTGAGATGACGGGTTTTTGTGTCGTATGTGTAAAATTCACCTGTTTGCTTTATTCTTAATAGCTGGAGTTCGTCTGCTACATCCTGAACGTCTGCTTCACTGGCTGAATGTTTTAGAGAAGGGTGTTTATTTATAAATCCGTGCCTCACTCGGGGCCTCTCGGTTGCAATAAGTTCGAAATCTCCCGCTTCAATGAACTGAAGTACTTCCGGTATTTCAGCTTCTGGTACAGGTTGGACAGTCAGGAAACCACGGTGCTGATGTTGAAGTAGTTTCAAAAACTCAACACGCTTTTTCAACGATTTTCTGTCAAACTCACTTGCCAAATGTTCGTATACAAGGTTAAGTGTACGTATGCTGGATTGCTCAGGAAACGATATTTGTATTTTACGATCTGTTACGACTGTGCTCTTAGCTAAAGGTCCCGAGATATTAATATCACTTTTTACAAGTGGAAGAATGCCTCCGGTATTCGTCTTATGAGCATTTATTTCTGTAAAAAAGACAACCCATTTTTGATACTTGTTAGTGGGATGAGAAATATAAAAATCAATTATATCCATGAATGCTTTGTAGGAAGGTTAATTTTCCCAAAATGGTATGCATTATTTTAAATGTATGATATATATACACAGAGTGTGTGTCGCTTAAATAAAAATGATTGATTCTAGTCCATTATCATTTTTGTTTAATTAAAAAAATGCCGCTGTATTTTTTCCGCAATTCGAATAAAATAATATGAAATCTCCTGCTTGTTTAATAAAGCAACACGAAATCTGCTAACTTTTGACGTTCTTATTTGCCGCACTTCTACAGATTAACATAAGCTAGTGGCATACTTATAAAAATAATAATAATAATAATAATAATAATAATTATAATCATAATAATAATACACTAAATTTCTTACCTACATTAGCTAGTAGCATACCTATAATAATAATAATACATTGTAATAATAATAATAATAATACAATAAATTACTTACCTATGTTAACACTTGGGCTTTTTCCGATCTGTGGTAATTTCGGTGGGACCAGGTTTCGATCTCCATTGTCAGTCTTCATACAGTTACCATGGAAACAAGTCCAAACACTGGAGTCACACTTTCATTTTATCCGGATCGTGTATGCAACGATCTTGAGATACAAGAGTAAAAAGTAGCCAACTATGTGTTTTGCTTTCGTTGAACCAACTGCGATTGTACTACCTTTTGTTTTTGACTATACGGTGCTTTAAGTTTGGGTTATGCTTATTTGAACAAAGTCTATTGTTTACGATACTGAAATCTAGAGCCATGTTAATCATTATACCCACTGATATGGTAATGCAATCGGTAGAGCGTCAGCTCTAGGTACGGTGGGCTCCGGGTTCGATCCCGGGCCGCGACATACGAAAGTCGTTGAAAATCGTAGTTCTATAGCTCCCTTGCCAACGCTCAAGCAAATATAAGGGTAGTTACATGACTGGTCAGCCTGGTGTCAGGATTCGCGGTACGCTGTGCACAAATAAAGTAAAGCTACGTGTATATTTGCTTCAAGTGGACACCCTCTCCAAATAACTGCAATAATGTTGGTGGGAAGATAAACCTAACAAACACAGTTATGATACAACCATCTCCGCATGTTGGTTAAGGCGTTCATTGGCATGTATTTGAATATTGAATTGCCTCAGATAATTGGCTTGAAAAATAAATGTAAGAATGCGTAATTCTCATTTTTTATTGATTTTTTTAAGGCCATTTCGGAAATGGCAAAGGCATTGTTCGTGAGATAGAAAAGCTGTAGTAGAAGCATTATGAATAACAAATAAGATTACATATGTGTTTTGAAGGGCATGTTTTTATTACGGAAAAAATACGAAAAAAACAAACAAACTGTATGGGTATTAATAGATGCATCTGTGTCTTTATCCTAAACATTTCGTAATCATTCCTGTACTTACATCTTATAGTATATCCATTATTTCATTTCAAACTATAACATATCATAGTATATATTAGGATAATACTATCATATATAAAACATATCGCAAGCATATTATAACATATGATTTTATATCGCATCATATGTCATTATATCATTTTATATCATATCATATTATGTTATATCATAAATTGGATAAAGTTGTACTATTTTAATATTATAAAAATATGTCTGTTTAGAATCAATTTTAGCTACGTGGATGTTTTATGACTTCAGTGTTATTGTTTACATTCGCGTCCTTTACTGTTGTGCGTAAAAAGCACTGCAAATAATTCGGAAGTTTTAAAACCCAAACAAAATTTTTCGATTTGAAAAAAAACAACAAGTTGACAAAAGCATGGACATTCAAAAACAAAATAAGGCTCTTCATCTTGGTTGCATCAAGAATCTAGGAATTGGTGGCTTTGAGCATGTAGCAGTGGCGTATGTGAGAGAAACGAACGATAATTCTTCATACGAGGATGAGTAACAGGAAAATATTTATCTCCACTCTCCCCTCTGTTCATCCTTATCTAGTCATTTAGTCAAAGTAACATACATCATTAATATACTTGAAAATACAATCATCATTCTTGGGGGTTATGAGTGAATCCAAGTGAAAGGACAATATGAGGACATTATACGAGAACATAAACTTCCCTGTGAACTTCAGTATATAAGCACCGCGTCATTCCCCCGGGCTTTCAAACGCGCAAGAATCCGTTGTTGATCGGCCTTGCTTTTCTAGAAATGAGGTAGTTTCATCATCTGAAAAAAATAACATATAAAGATACAGGCATGGAAATAAGATATTCCTGAGGCAAATACGCGTTTACTAGAGAGATCCCAAAGGTCTGCGTGAGATTGTAATGAAAAGACAGGTTGAAAAGGGTGTTTTCTGAGGGAAACTTTCGGATACGTGTTTTATCTGTGTTTTAACTGTGAATAATTATTTGTAAAATTTTGTCAAGTGGAGACAACACCGCAATGCAAGCCTGTCGTGATGTAAATGCAACGTTTTGGATATACGCTTTGCAAATAATAAATCGATTGTGAACAAATTTTCTACTTCATCTAACAAAAGAAATATCAGGCCTAGAAGTGGTAACTAAGTTTTAACATATAAAGCAATACTTTGTTTATAATTGATAAGTTCCGTATATGTGTTTATTTTTGAAATGATCTCAAACGACGAATGATTTTATCTTTCATGTGACAGTGAACTGAGGCCGTAGCATCAGAAGTGTGTGTGTGTTGTTTTTGTAAAACGTTTGGCGGATTTCGGTACTTTAATGTAACACTTACATTTAAACTTACAATTACAAACTGTTTCCATCGTTCATGTACACACAACTAACACTTCCCTCTCAAAGTTTCCCACTGTATTAGTACAAAAGACCGGAATGTGTGAAGTAGTAATTATTTATCAATATCAACAAGTATAATAACACTAACACAAATAACTGAAAAAGGGAGAAGTTTGTTGTGTTTGCACGTGAAATGTGCATCTAGCATTAAACTTGAAACTTAACTTCAATGCATGTACGTGGACATGCGTTAATGGAGACATACGACTTGAACACAGACTTTTGAACCATATTCATAGTATTGTGCATGGATTTGATTTACCTGTCAACTGATAAATCCGGTTTATTTTTAAAAAAAACAATTGTATGTATACATATGGAACTTTAATATTAAATTCAGCATAAGTTCAACATGCCTTCCAAGCAAATTCTAGAAGACAGTACAACAGAAAGCTACGATGTCACGACTTCGGACGATGACATTGCGTCTTCAACTGAAAATGTCACGTCAGTGTACTATGACGATGACGTCACAAGCACAAATGAGGCATTGTTGACTATTTTCGCTAACGCAACTGATCAGCCGACACTTGACAACACGTCTGGTGCATACTATATGGAAGGCACAACTGAAGAATATTACGATTACACTGAGCTTGTCTTCCCGATTTATGATTTCGAAGTGTACCTCCTTGGGTATGTTTGGCCATGTTTAGTCTTTCTGACAATCCTGACGAACATTGTCGTTATTGCGTACTTCCTTACATTGAAAAATCGCTTAAAAGCTACAAACATTCTATTTGTCGGAATTGCAATTTCAGATACGATGACTTGCGTGTCATTATTGCCAAATTCCATCTACGTCTACGCCATGGAGAATGACCTGATTTCTGAGACATGGTGCAAGGCGTACATGTTACTGCGCCTTTACGTCTCACCTGTGTTCCATACCATCTCGGTCTGGCAGACAGTTCTGCTCAGCTTTCAGCGATACACCTGCGTGTGTCACCCATTCATCTCCAGCCGGATATGCACACCCACCATAACGTTAGTGGCAATCGCTCTCACCACCGTGTTCTCCATGGCTCTTCATACCTACCACCCTCTAAACGACAAGACCTTTCATGCCCATTGTGGTTGGATTGTCGAGTCAGGATGCACCAAGACATGCGTTTACCTATGGTTCAGTATCGTGCTTCAACACCTATTGCCATGTATTTTGCTGTCAATTTTGACAACGCGGACGATTATCGAACTGATTTCAGCAACTAAGCGTGTGTCCATCACGCTCCCGAGAGTGGACGCGAAGAGAACGTCACGTGACAAGGTTATCACGATCGCCTCAGCTCTTATTGTTATTGTCTTCCTATTCCCGGAACTGCCGCATGGTATTTACAAACTCTTGATCGTCATTCGTCATACTGATCAAACAAATGCGAATAGTGACTCTGTGTCCTACCACATCGTCATCTGCATTTACGAACTGTTAATGGTGCTCACATTCTTCGCAAACTTCTGGATCTACTATGGCATGATGAAAGACTTCAGGATTTTTTTTCTGCAGCTTATCACATGCGGCCATCTAAGGAGAAGTCTTAAGAGGGTGAAGTCAACATCCTCCAACAGATCTCGCAATGGCAGCGTCATGACAAACGTTTCGCGAACTAGTTCGCTCGCCGGCAGAAACCGGGTCTTAAGCAACACCACGACGCTTCTGTCGACGTCGTCAGACACTGCGCATGCGTTGATGCAACTGACGCCAGTGACCAATGGAGGTCCGCCGAAGTTTCCGGTTTCCGAGAATTTTCATCTTACTGAGTTGAAATCTGAGGAAAACAACGACGACGTGTTCTTGTAACTATGTTTGGTTTATTGCGTAGCAATCGGACTATACATGTATATTGATAATTGGAGACGATTTTTGTTCGTAAAAAATTCGTTATGAAATACCTTTTGGCAAAGTTGTTCATCGAAGTGTTTTGATATATTGAATGTTTGTTTTCATATGTTTCGTTAAAAAATGATTTCCATGTGTGTTCAGTATCGATTAATTTGAATGAATAATTGTCTCGAATTTGTAAAATTATCTTTTGTATGATTGAATAAATGGAAAATGAAAGTATAAGTTGTATTTTCATCCAATTAGGAGAAAACGTATCATACTTCAGCGTATAATTATAATCAGCTTAAATTGATGATAGCCTAGTTCAGACATAAACCTAGACAATATCCTTACAGTACAAAAGTATACGTGAACTAAAATTAATAAATGTGTTTCATTTATTATAGTATGCAGAATCTTTGTCAGCATATTAATTGTCGACATATGATGGCAAAAAAGGCGCGAAATATTAATGCGGCTGGGAACTCTAAACATTTTCAATGATGACAATAAAAAAAATTAATATAGCTCGAATAAATCAGAAAGTGTCGCAAGTTTACTTAATATCTAAAATGGTGTAAGTTGTAATACAGCCATAGGTAAAAACGTTGTCTTTCAAATTGTCTTTAATCTTCTTCCATAAACAAAGCAGTAAATGTCATTGTGTGCACATCTCTAAAAAGGTAATTATTACACCGAAAGGAAACAGAAATATTTCTATAACTTCAAATTCTGAACACCTCGGCTACTCTTCTGTACTTTTCCGAATAGGTACAGAAAAGACGAATATGATGCGATTTATAACTTGCTTGATTTGATTTGAGAGTACTTTTATACATCGCACCGACACATTTATAGACATATTGGCTGCGTTCATTTATTATTAACTGAGGATAATATCAGACAAATGCCAAAGGCAGAACCACTGGCGCTGCTCTCGTCCATTGGACAACATCTACACTCCGGGAAATCTTAAATGTTACACTAATACGATGAAATGAAGTTCAGATATAAACACCGTTACCCGAAATGGAACAAGCATTTAAACAACATACTGTTACTCTAACTGAACCTTAAATATTACGCTATTACTTCAGTGGAACCTTAAATGTTAAACCAATACTCTAAACGGACCTAACAAATACACAATTCATCTAAATGAACATATATCACACCCTTACTTTGAAGTGAAACTTTATAATACACCATTACTCGAAAGGGACATGAACAGTACGCCATTACTATAAAGAAACCATGCATATTAAACCTTTGCTCTAAATGAAATAAATTAATATATGGCTCATATACTGAACTGAAACATAAATATTACTATGAGAGAAAACTAAGATATTAAATCCTTACGTTAAAACGGAAAGTAACACTATTTCTTTTAAACGACACTTTTTAAACGTTTTACCATTCAATTTTGAAAAGAAAACAACTATTATCTGCATTGTTTCAAAAGAATTTCAAATACTGCATACTAATCTTGAACTGAGGTATTAATTTAAAAGATGCATTTTCAGAATACATGTACAGCTTTAAATGCAACTTGGATATTATTTTTTCCATTTTTAATAGTTCAATAATAAAAAAAGAATAATAAAATAGTAATCAATTAAGCGACACATAAATAAACATGACCACTAGAATTTCTGCCAATCGTAAAACTTCGGGTATTTCCGTATGGTTCGTAAAATACACCTCGTACATAGCTCTAGAATACACCAAAGTGCGTCGCCTGAGTTATGAAACAGTGTCCGTTCGCGAGAAAGTAACAAATTATATATATATCATTTAGTTGAGTATATCTTGCAATAACAACGATTTTTTTTATCAATACAATCTATATGATTTACGGAAAATTGAAAAGTCAACATTAAATACCCAGTATTAAAACTAAGACACACAAAGTAGATCCAAGATGGCGCCTTATTATGTCAGAGGTCTCTTGCATAGCATAAAGGCCAAGGTGATCAGATTGGAATTTCTGCGTGTTCTTAGTTAGGATCGCTTTAGCTATAACCGCACAATCTGCTTGTTCCAAAGATCCCCAAGCAGTTGCGATAGATGCGATCGTTCAGCCTCGGTCTCAATATGATTATTACAATGTATGTGATGTCTCGTCTTCCTTGGTTCTGTTCCTTTTGTTCTCACGTCTGTTATTCAGCGTGCAAAACAATGCGCAACAGCTGTGACGTATCACGTGGCAGGTACGTCACCATTGATTATTGCAGAGGGTCGGCTATAAAGTTCATACAGTTACCACCAGAGTGCACTAAACGTTATCTATGAAATATATTGGATGCTGTTTTGCGGGTATTAGGTTGTTATCAAGACAACCCTTTTTTCGTCATACAGAACTTGGTTAACAGTTGTCTCGCGTTTATATACACAAAAAAGTTAAGGAGTGCATTCTTTATAATTGATAAATAACTATATATAATACAGAAAAGTCGGGAATTAACTGGTAAAAACCGATTTTTTCTTTGGCTTCTATATAAACTGTTTCTAGTTCAGAAGGAAGAACTACTTTTCTTAAGTTTGTGAGAGAAAAAAAGATACAAGATAATGTTAATAAGGACTTTATTGAGGACAGTAATTTTTCTGGCCATGATAGTGGTAATTTGTCATGGAAAACCTCAACAAGACAACGTTCCTCAACAACAAGGTTTGTTTGTGTTGATGTTGTTGTTTTTTTTCTTCTTCTCCTCCTCCTCCTATTCGCTCGTTCTTCCTTCATTTGTTATACATTATCACTGTCAATCTCACCGTCATTATAATAATAATAATAATAATAATAATAATAATAATAATAATAATAATAATAATAATCGTCGTCGTCGTCGTCGCCCCCTCCTCCTTATTATCCTCCTCATTATCCTCCTCCTCCTCCTCCCCATCATCATCATCACCATCATCATCCCATGCTCATCTTTCTTTTCATCATCATCATTATCACCATCACTACTAACATCATCATCATAATCAGCACCTTTGTGGTCGTCAATAGTATCTTCATCATTTTTCCAAACGTATTCTTCAATTATTTATCTTCATTTTTTCCTTAATTTTTTTTCTTTCACTTCCTTCCGCCTAAACCAGTGTTTGTGGTACTTTTAATACAATATTGTACAGAGATTAGGTAAGTTAGGTCTCCTTCGCACACTACGTAAACTGTCTCCAGATAACTGAAATACTGTTGGTATAACAACAAACCCAACAGACGAACACATTTCGATTATTGTTTTATTATTAGTTGTTTTTGTAAGATGCATTATTCATATAGTATTCATTTTTTAAAAACTACTGATAATTTGCTGTTGTTGCTCCTAGATTATGGGGTATGTTTCATTGCATGATGTCAGGAAACTATAACAGAGGCGGTTAATGGAATTATGTCTGGTGTTCACAGCATGCTGTCAGAGGAAAAGCTGTACAACAAAAACAACAACAATAATAATAATAATAATAATAATAATAATAATAATAGTAATAATAATAGAAGAGAGAGACGTGGTCACGTGAGTCAAGTCCCATGTTTTCCTATTGCATCATGGTTTACACTGGCACGGGACACTAAAGACACGTCAATTTGTTTTCCTTTTTCGAATTTCGAACAGTAGAAGTTGATTGCAGACCCTTTCCTGGATGTATATTTTTCGGCTTTTCTGTATTGTGATGATATAATAACCTACTCGCAACGTCTAATATCTTATTTATACATGGTGGTAGAGCGTCGGCCTGCGGATCGGGAGGTCGTGGATTCGAACCCCGGCCGGGTCAAACCAAAGACTTTAAAGCTGGTAGTAGTGGCTTCCCTCCTTACGCTCGGGGCTAAGGGGACAGCACTACGCCTGACTCGTCGGTGTCAGTATAATGGACCGGCCGGCGCAGTATCTGCAAAAAATGCCGGCTAAACCCATCCTATCCCAATCCCTAATTATATATGTATGCTTGAGTTTTATTGTGAAAATATAAAAACCAAATCGCAACACCTTATATCTTATTTATGGATGTATGGCTGAGTTTAAAATGAAGCTGAGATTCGAGTCACGTATACATTCTTACAATGTTTAGTTCACAAAAAGAGCACGATATTTACACTTAAAAGGCTACCAACATCAGAAAGAACTAACATATGTTTTCTTTTGTTATACAGTAACATATAGATAACATTTCATGCTTGTATATACAATATTAAAAACAAACAGAGAGCATAATTTCATTTGTCATGTAACAGCCTTTAATTTTACTACATATCTGCATTTATTTATTTTTAAAATTGATATAATATAATGAAATCATTGCGAATGTATGCCAACTACATATATATTCTTTTCTTTATATATTATGACTAAAGTGGGAATTTCCGAAGTATTGCAAAGATGTCAACTTCAGTCGAGTGGTATAATCTAATCCTATTCAATAAGCCTAACAGCTGTGCATTGCATCAATACAATTTTATTGACATGTCATTCTAAACACGTGTTCATGTAGTCCATTATTCGGAATAACTCGGCTCTATTCGTGAACAAAGTTCGGGCATTGCCGGTGTTTTACGATTGAAACGATTATGCAGGTTCCTACAAATGAAGGATTAATAAATAACAAGCTGCTTATCAAGACGAAGAAAAATTCGAAATCGTTTTTCTTCTTTCTTTAAAAAGATAGCATCGACCCTTAGTACCAGACATAATCTACGATATGTGAAAATAGCAATACGTTTCCTTTTAATTATTAAATACGAGAGCGCATAATATAATGACCGTAATTTGTGCAATACGTAATGTGTGAATTCTCAAAGAAAATGGTACTTTCCGTATCACTATAACAAGACAAACGAAGCACAATCTGTCTATTTCTTCTTACAAATGACTTTTAAATTGATTTCCTTATAAAGGTGCTATGTGTCTGTTTGGGTCAAATCATTCTCACATGCACCTAAAAATTATTTTTTATTTAAAATGATCCCGCAAAATTATGTTTGTTTAATGTCCATCATTCGTGTGAAAAGTAAAGCATATCGACCAACGTGTCATTACAAAAATGTATTACATATATGAGGCACGATGCACAATTAGTTTATTTTAAACTAAGAAAACCACTTGACCATTAACTTTTGAGATCACGTTACATGATCAAATGGGTAATAAGCTCTGACGACGATATCTATTTTTAGCTCAAATCCATAGAATGTTTATTGAAAGATTTAGAAACTGCGGACATTTAATGCAAAATAATTAACGATTTGAACCGTCTTTCAATTAAGGTAATATTATAAAATGTCTTTACTTATTATAAAGTTTAAATGTATGCGACAATTCTGCACAAATTTCTAAAAAGCAGGAGGTAACATGTAACATGCTTAAGATATAGGCAAACTGTCGAATACAACCTTTAAATATTTGCAGGGAAATAAATATAAATACGATCTTAATCGATGTTTATTTGTGTTTCTATTTTCAGGACCGTGTGTCGGAATGGACTGTCTGCATGGCGTCCTTATGCACAATGATGGCGATCAAACTGGTGATCATAAAGCCGAGGATCAGTACCTTCGCTTTAAAGACGCCCTTGACACTGAGAAACCAAAGGCTGGTCCCCTGGATGCAGCGCAAGAGTTCCATGGTAGACTTATGCATGGCGACGAGGAAGTTGGGAGCCATCATGAAGAAAAAGCCGCCATTTTACCGGAAGTAACCGGTGAGGCCGGGCCCAAGGATTTGAACGAGTATATGCACGAAGCCATGCATGGAGAAGAAAGTAAACACAAACATGAGTGGGACGAGGCTGAGAAGGAGGATAAGAATGGGGTTAAAAAGGGGCCGGAAGGAGATAAACTGATGCACGGATTGTTGATGCATGGTGATGCTGATTATGTGCACGAAGATAAACCTGACGACGGCGATGATCCGGAAACCAAGGTGAAGGTCAATGTTGGCGGTGAGGATGTTATGCACGGAATAATGCATGGGGATGCTACAGGACATCACGATCATGGTGACGACCATGGTGCTGCCAGCGGGAAGGAGGATGGTAAGATGCGAGGTCCGGACGGAGACCTTCACGGAATCCTGATGCATGGAGACTCCGAACTGGGTCATGATCATTCGGACGATCACAACAAGGACTCCACAGCGCCTTTTGGAGATTTGGCCAAACTACTTGAAATGGAGTTAGAAGCAGATCTTCTTAAGATTATCGACATCGAGGCAATTTTGGAACTTTTGCAAAAAGACAAGAGCGAGTACGATGAATATGTAAAGAGCCAGCCAGAAGGGTCGACTTTTGCTTCAGTATCAGATTCCCTGTGGAACGATATGGAGTTGATGAAACTCAAATACCTTTCTGCATCCAATAACATCATCGACGATTTGGCTGACACGAAGAATCTTCCCTTTACCGCCGATGATGCCCGAATGGCACTCGGCGATGACGGAGTGATGGCGGAGGATGGCGAAGATATGCGCCATAATTTGGAACTTCTTGGCTCCACGGAACCAATCAACGCTAGGCATAAAGTCAGTCTTGAAATGATGAGGGCAAAATCTAAAGAAGAAATCTAAGGATATCTTTATAATAGTTATGTCAGCGCTGTAAAGGTGGACTGTTAAATTGTTATTAAAAGGTGAAAATGCTCAATCTCAGTCTTACTTGGAATCTTCTTAATTGATTGGTTAAAGGTGAAAAGGTGAATGAATTGATACCATGAGTGCCTTTTATCTGACCACTATATATATAAAAGGCACTCATGGTGTATATATATATATATATATATATATATATATATATATATATATATATATATATATATATAGCTTGCCGCACAATATATATAAGCGAGCGAATTCATTATTGCAAAACTCATCTGCGTGGCCTGATACTTAAATACGTTAAGATATGTCCCTGGTTTTCAAACACCTTAAACAGAATCATCCTTCTTAAACGCTCGCTTAAAGTCAAAATATCTCTGATGAAACAAAACATATCAAAACAAGAATTATATGGCACAGAACACTGAAAAAAACAAAAGAGGCTGATCCGCCATTGTGACCTTTCCTTTACGCCGAATGAGCTGATAACCCCCTGTTGAAACCCCTGAAAACTATTACAAAGTTTATGCGGATAAATGAATGTTAACATTGTGCTGGTCTTAATTTATTTATAAAATAAATATTACAAAGACTCAGAAGCAAATCATTGAGCACTGAACTGCCATACAAGTCGTCCCGGTCGAATCCTATGAGGAAAAAAACAACAACAACAATTATTTTAAATTTTGGTTTTATTACATTTTTTTTTCTTCGTCTTTAATACATCTGGATTTTATCGAATTAGTTTTTATCATTTTTTTACATCACAGATCGTGTTAAACTGTTATAACTATGACCTGGGTAAGGGATTTGGATGGGATTTACCGGCATTTTTGCCGATACTGTGCAGCAACATTTCTATCATTATAGCACAGGGGCACTTATGAGGTGCCCAGGGACTGAACCCGGCCGGTCCTTTATACTGACACCGACGAGTCAGCCCCATTAACCCCGAGCGTTAGGAGGGAAGCCACTACTACCAACTTTAAAGTATTTGGTTTTACACTGCCGGGGTTTGAACCCACGACCTCCGGATCCGCAAGCAGACGCTCTACCACTTAAGTTTTGCCTGGGTTAGGTAGTTTGGCTTTAAACACCGTATGTAGTGTTGTGGTGTCCCGAAGTTAGATCTGCGTTAGATTCAAAGCTATTATGGATTTAGTTTACGCGCATTTGAACTTGACATCTTTTCAGCTTATACTCTTCTGTAGATTTTATAAGTAACATGGATCCTGTTTTATTATTAAATGCCATGGTTTATTCGCTCAATTTACGCCGCCGATTATTTTGACAACCAGCGGTTTTATTAGTCAAAGCCCACTTCGAATTTTCAATATTACAACGCTCAAGAAAACGTTTAAAAATACGAAAACAGTTATGCGCTTGATAAACGTTACTTTCTGACCGTCTAAATCTCTTTAATATAGCAACAACAACCGCTTCATCTCTGTATGTCATTGTTTTCCATTTCGCGCCAAATAGCACTCACAGATGGGAAGTAACAATTGTGGAAAATATTTGGAATCAACAAAGGTTGCATCCCTTGGTTACGGCAAATTATTTTTTCTGTCAACAAAAAAAGGTATTACACGGTAGTCTGTCTTTGGCGTAGCTGGGCATGATATGTTGTTTACGAATGGATAGGGGGCATGCTCCAAAAAAATAACTGTCTAGATCTTACGTGATGGCTTCTGATGACGTTTCGGTTTTAAGTCAAATGTTACCAACATTCAAGTTTTGAATTTCATCATGAAATACTTCTTTGTTTTCAATAGAGAAGCTTCTCAAACACAAACGTCATTTTTCTGGTAATAACAATTTATGTACAATTTCACTCCACCCCTTTTTTTAAAAGAATTTAATCACTTTTAACTTTTTCTTATTTATAACGTATTTTTTCTTATTGTGTCTTCAAGCAAAATTCCATAATATGGAGAAAATGAAGATTGCATTTAAGGTTACTGGATAGTGACGAATTTGGAACGTCTGCGCAGACGATCGCGCAGATTTGTTGAGATTTGAACTATCCCGCATTCACGGCGTTGTGCTGCACCTTAAATTTAATTATATTTGACCAGCTTTCATCCTAATTTTTACCAAAAAAATCGACCTTTTTTGTTGTTGATTTATTCAGCAAAATGTGTTTTTCCTATATGTTAAGTGTTCAGACCGGTGCATTAAAAGAAAAATATGAGTGATATTTTAATTTATTTTTTTAAATTGTATTTTTTACATATTATAAGCTCGAATTCTTAAATTTTACAAGGTAAAATCTACCTTTTTGTGTTTTATATGTACAACAAAATGATTTCTATCTATGTGTAAAGTTTAAAGACTACTGCATCTCAAATAAAAAATAGGTGATATTTTATGCATATTTTTAATTAAAAATATTATTTTTTTAATACTTGACAAGCCATAGCTCTTCAGTTTGCATGGTAACACATACATTTTTTGTATTTACTTTAACCAGAATAAAAAGTTCTATCTATATGTGAAGTTTAAAGAACTCTGCATCTAAATTAATTATTTTCTGATAGTTTTTCTATATTTTTAAGTTTAATTAATTATTTTATTTTTATTTATTATGAGATATTTTTGTAATTATCACTTCAGTGATAGCCTTGTTTGGTTTTAAATGAAAGCTTTATTTGTGCTAAATGTTAGAAACTGCCATATAGGCTTGTTTACCCTTTTTCACAAAAATATAGTTGATATGATATAATAAAGTTAATGTCTAAAAATGGCAACATTGCTTGTTTACATCAACCATACACATGAGGCAATAAAATTATTATTTCAATGGTAACCCACTGATTTTTTGTTTTGTTTTTTTATAATCTACAGCTCATATATAAACTATACTAAACTTTTCAGAGTGATTGCAACTAACAAATTTGTCACTATCCAGTAACCTTAAGTCATTTGGAGAAATCGCAATAGAAAAATAGTTCAAGTGGAATGAGTCGAATTGATATAAAGCAATAGGGAAATGATAATTTAGCCACTATTTGTCTCTCGGGTTTATGTATTGTATCAGTAAGTCAGTGTTGTGACTAAACAAAAGTCGGTGCATATGATGTTGCGACAAGTACGTCGTGCTAACAACAAAGATAAGTGTTTTGTCTAACATTAAAATGCAGAAACCAATGTACAATAAGCAAACGATGACATGTAAAGTGGCAAACGACGAAATAAAAAGTTTCGATTCTGTACATAACTCTGCACCAATACTTCTAAGGTGTTATCCTTCTGCGTACGGAAATAAGTGACAAGTTCTGATTTAAAACGTTAGAGTACAAGACAAGTTCCATACCAGGAGCTACAAAAGGGTACCAAATCGATTTAGCAAGCTTACATATTTTTTCAATGCGCAAATTGGAATACTGGTAAATTTAATTATACATCTAACCACTTTAAGGGTAATTTATTGTTGTTCCAGATTTAATCTGTTTTTGTTTTTATTGTCTGGGGACAGTGTGTGTGTGTGTGTGCAGCTGCGTATTCTGCGGGCAAGCAGCTATTCGCATGCCGGTAAGCTAAACCGTAAGGCAAAAAACAGGGTCGGTCGGGTTAGTGGAAACAAACAACCTTTTTTTACGCCTAACAATTGTGGGAGTGACAATAGATAGTTTCCACATCAGTGAAGACCCCTTATCTTGGCAGCCTTCTTTGATGGCAACTTTAACGGATTTTCAGATGAATTGTATAGAAGTGTACATTTTTGTCTTGTAATTTCTTCAATTGTGGTCCAAATTCTAAAAACTTTAAACCATTAGAAAGCTCTTGAAATGCACATTTTCAAATTTGATATATGGACAAATAATTAATACTCATAAATAAATAATATTATTGGCTCATCCTTAAACAAAATGAACTGTGTATATTTTCTGGTTGTATTGTTTTGATATTTAAAATGCTTCATAAAGGCTGCTAATTTTAATGTAAAAATCAGTGAAATATACTGAAAAATAAAAACACAGTGGTGAGTTTAATACAGCACATATTTCCAGATTTCGGACTGCATTAGCTTCTTCAAAAATGGCTGCCTTAAACTGTCTTATCGGTGCCTATGACATCACATGAAAACTATCTTTATTTATATGGAAAACTGTCTAAGATTATTTATATATTACCTCACTGGTTCAGTGTATAAAGGCATAAACCTGTAAGAATGATAAAACAAAAAGCATTGTATTTGTATTTATTCGTATTACTGCCTGTCAAAATATTGTACTATCATAAACAATAGCGAAACCAAAAACATATACAAGTTGACAAGGGAAATAACCCCTACAGTACTATTAAAAACATTGCGACAGAGTTCTTCTTCTTTTTTTATTCATCGTCGTCAAATGCGAGCACAATGTTCAATATTCTTAAAAGAGAACAAAAACACATCACATATGAATTTATTAGGCACTCAAATATAATAAATTAAATTACTCAGGCACCGTGAAATATTCAGAAAACACACACAGCTTTTATGTTAGTAATCCGCCGTCTCCAAACAAACAAACAAATGACATTGATATGATCTGCAAAACAGATAAATGCTAAATGAATTTGTAACAGTGAAATAAACCCATTTTCATTTTAGCGTTCAATTCTTTCTCAAGTTATTTTATTTTTATTGTGTGGTGTTTTGGGTTACATCTGCCGTTTTCTGTTGCAAATTCGTCAATGCATTAGCCCGTACCCCAGCATCTCAAAAATGATTGGTCGCTATAAATAGATCTATCAATTAAATTGAAGCAGAGCCGTAAATTGATGCCAGATTTTGTATCTTTCTTAAAATGATGGAGATTTAACAACACGAATCCTGATCATCCTCTGTAACAAGTGACACAGGTAAGTGTTGACTTTCGCACAAGACCGTCGTTAAAAGTTAAAAATGAGTGCACAACAGAACGCGGCTCCGGCTGCTGAACCCTAAAAATGGCAGCACTCGGCACCCCTTTCTCGAGACATTAGATTGTGACTCATGGCCTTCATTTATTGTGGTAGATTCACCCGATTCTGTCTTGATTCAAAGTCTGTTAAATATTTTTCGTCTGTCTTATTCGAGTGTTCCACGTTTAACTGATTCGATGGCAACCCAAACAATGGAGGCCTGTTTAAAATGAAATCCTTAGGGGTCATCTCAAATGTGTTTACAAATAAATACAAAGGCCATTCTATTCAGCTGTTTCGGGATTGATTTGTCAAGACCAGGTGATTCTTGACTATATAATCTGATGTGAATTGTTATTAAGTCCTAGGCAGTTGATTTTTAATTGATTGATCTGATGGTTGGTTATGATAATTTTTAGATTGGTCATTGCTTGGTTGGTAAGATAATACATTTCATTTCTGAAGCCCTGATCTATATCTGTTCATATTTTGTTTTTATTTTCATATGAAACAATTGTACAAAATGAACAGAACCTTTCTCATTCTTTCCTTTAGAATCTGAGTGGACATCTTTTTGGGTCTAGCCATTAAAGAGTTGATATCAGGATCGTGGGTAGTTCAGAAATTAAGATGTATTGACTATTGTTGGATTTGAAGCAATTTTGAACAAATCTTATCAACGGCTAAAGTCTTTATGTCAAAAAAATGTTTCCTGCTATGGATTTAAAGAAAAATTCTTCACTATGTTTGTTTAAAACCTTTCTAACATGATTCAGGGTTGTCATTAGGAGGCGGCTGGCGGCCAATTTGACCGCCTCAAATGAAAATCGGGCCGCCTCAAATTTGAAGGAAAATCGGTCAAGAGCATGCCCCCGGACCCCCCTAGCAGCGCTTCATGCCTTTGGCGCTCGAATAGCCTAGCCTCCTCAAAAGTTAATTGAGCCTGCTCAAAATATTTCTAGTGACAACCCTGCATGATTAAGACTTTAATATTTAACAAACATAATAATAATAAAAAAATGTTGTATCTTAAAGTTTACCTGCAGCTCAACTGTATACAGTTTCTGTGTGTTCCATATGTACAATATCAGTGTCCTGTAATTGAAAGTAAGGATTTTTGATTTGACAAACTTCTCATAGGAATTTTCCATACAGAAAAGTAGTTTTTGTTAAATAAAATAAAAGTGGTATGCTTAGTCAGCTGTACCTAGCATTCTTGTAAACAAAGATGATGGTCAATTCAAATGAGGAGGAAGCACCTGTAGTGTAGTCATCAATTTGTATCTTCTCTGACAACTTAGCCTCTTACCACATGGGTTCAGGTAGATTCAGAGTGAAGGACTTTGCTTGGGAAAGTCTTCCAGCTGAATATCAGTGCTCCAGTGATTATGTCTGGTGTCTTCCTCTACCAAAGTTGATGGATGTCACTATAATGATGATGATCAGTCATTGCAAAGTATTTAAAAAAAAATCAAATGATAAATTTGGTTTAATGAATTCAGAAGGCTATTTAAGCTAATGTTAGTTACAAATTGTAGACTTTATTCCTATTTTATTATAAAAAAAAATTGTTTAATGACATAAATGATGTCTACTTTGCAATCACGTATGGGCTTTAAGTTTTTAAATCCTGACATAAACTAAGGTCATATTTGTTTGGGTTGCTTAGTTAAAAGAAATAATAGGCGTCAGGGACAAGTGGTTATCTGTTGTAACTCTGCATTTCCTCACCCCATAAGTATGAGTCCTAGTCCAGGTGAGAATTTTAATGTGGGAAGGTTTTCCAGCTCCAGCTAACATGCGGTGTGCCGGTGGTTCTACTCAGACATACGAGGGTCATTCATTATATAATGGAATCTGTTAAATAATTTCAGAAATAAATAATCTAAGGTTGCTACCTCTCTATATTCCTTCAAAGAAATATCCCTTGTGATCAATGACAGACGTCCACCTCTTTGGAAGGTCATCTATGCCCATTGCTATGCAACCATTATCAAGAACCCTCATCCTTGCCATCGCAAATTCAAGTTCCTCAAAATCGCTATAACGTATACATCTCATATCTTCCTTCAGTTTGGGAAAAGGTCAAAGTCAGAGGGACTTATGTCGTGGAATAAGGGGGGGTGATCCAGTGTTTCCCACTTAAAACGCTCTAGCAATGATGTCATACTGTACGCGTCGTGCGATGTTGCGTTATTGTGTAGAAATATTGGACCGGTTGCCAACAGTTCAGGTCTCTTCTTATGAATCGCCTGTCTTATTGTTTTCTTAATATACTCCTCTTAGTATTTCCCATAAATGGTTTTACCACTCTCGATTGTGTGACTTTTGAGAATTCCACGTCTTACGTAGGCAAAAATCATTGACATTTTAAGTTCAGATCGAGTTCTTCTTAATTTCGGCAGCCTCTGGGAGCTTGGTGTATGCCACTCGGCTGATTGTCTTTTCAGCTTCGATTCATACGACCTCACCCACGTTTCATCGATAGCAACAATTCTTGATAAGTAAGAAGTCTTGCCCTTCTGAATCAAACTTTTAAACTAAATTGGTGGCCACTTCCAAAAGAGGTCTGCTTGATCCGGCATCGAACGATGTGGCACCTACCTGGCAAAAATCTTTCTCATTTTCAAACATTTGCACAAAATAGACCCTACACTCATTTACAAATCATAAGCCATTTCTTCGCATGTAATTCTTCGGTCAGATTCGAACAAAGAATAAGTAGCCGTCACACTTCAACCTGCTCAGTGGGCAGCTTTAACACACTCCCTGCCATTCTAGAACTCATTCAACCATCTTGTAACTTGACAATAGGATAGAGTTGATGTGTCGTAAGTTTCTTGTAAAGCATTAAATATTTCTTTTGCTGTTTTATTATGTTGGCATTCAGTTTTCATGTTGATCCCAAGACGTTACCGCGGTCATGACCCTAATAGTGACGTCATGTAACACCATGTTATGATGACGTTATTCAACAGTTTGCTATATCAAAGGCATGTTACAATATTTTTCCACAGTTTTGGGAAATTAAGGGACAAAATCTGCAAAAACTTATACTACAGTCTAAGTCAATACTTTTTTTAACACTGCCAATATTGTTAGAGAGTACAAGTCATAATGTAACTCTAAATGTTCATTTTTTCCAAATCTGGAAATAAGCACGATTATGGTCTCTGCTAAAAAATCAGCATCAGTGTAGACAATTCAGATGACTGTAAAACACGATTTCAAAAGAAAGTTGTCACATGTTTTTCTTAGTTTAAAAATAGATATCTCTGCAGCATGGCTAAGTTAGGAAATACCTGTTATGATTAACGAGAGAGGATTTTTGCTTCACTGTTCACGCAGATATAGGGCATCAGTGAACAGCATTTTTGCAAGACATTTTCCAGTAATTACGATAATTTTGGTTATTTGTGAGAGAAAATATTTGGTCAAATCTGTTAATACCACCTTTAATAGAAAACCTTTAAGTTGGAATCCAACTGTTTGGACCATTTTTTCCTCCCTAAATAACCAACAAGGTCATTGTTACCTTAACAGGTCCTGCAAAATGCTCTTCATTGATGAGATAGGTCTGTGTAAACAATCAAGCATTCACCCCACTCTTCAGCGCAAACAGGTATTTTCTATCTGAGCCACTGCAGAGAAAGCTATTTTTAAATGTAGAAAACCTTGTGACAACTTACTGTTTTGAAATTGCATTACATCATCATTCGGGCAGACCACTCTGATGTCAATATCTATTTTTAGCAGAGATCACAATCATCCTGTTGATAGATTTGGAAAGAATGAAAATGTAGATTGATTTTTTGATGATAAGTACTGTCTTACAATATGTTCAAAATCGTCTAAACTTGGCTAAAGTATGAGTTTATTCAGAAAGTGTGCCTAAACACCCCAAAGCAATGGTCGGTTATTTTTACATGTATTTGACGTAGGAAAACTGTTTTTTTGGATACCACCTTTGCAGACTAAACAAAGAAATACATACAGATCATTATTATTCACATGTTAAGTAGATATTTCTGGAAAATTATTTTTTAATTTTCCTGCATAAAATATTGATATTTTAGAATGTGTATCTGTAATCGATTAAAAAAATGTGAAACTTTTAATAATTTTAACATCTTAATCCAGTATCCAAAAGTAGGTTCACTATTGTGATAGTGCAATGTATTTAAGTAACACTAATTACTGGACCTTGTAGCGCAATCGGTAGATCGTCAGCTCTAGGTACCGGAGGCCCCTGGCTTGATCCAAAGTCATTAAAAATGGTAGTTTCATAGCTCCTCAAGCAAATATAAGGGTAGTTCCACTACTGGTTGGCCCAGTGTCAGGATAATGTAACTGGGTGTGGTGTCATGCCAGGTATATGCACAGTGAAGGCAGCACTATATCTGCTTCAAGTGGACACCGTTTCTAAAAAACTGAAATACTGTTGGTGGGACGGTAAACCCAACAAACAAAAACAAACCACAAATTCTTACCTTCTCATGCCATACTTACAGTGATGAATAAATTGTAACTAGTTAGAAGCAAATAAAATCCATTATAACTTCAGGTTTCATGATATTGAATAAATTTTGACATAATTGTCCTCATTTAGGGAAGTTGGATCTTCTGTTTTAATTAAGTTATTATGTAGTACTGGGTCGAAGTTCCAGAATAAGGAAGTAAATAATTAATAATGATTTGGTCAAGTTATGCATGATACAGCATCATACATGAGATTATTTTACAAACAATGTTTGAGGGTACTAGTTGAAATTTATGATTATTCAAATATTTAGACAACTCAAGTGTCTCACTGTGAGTATTTGTATTTTGGGTTTTTTGGCACACCGACACTTAACAGATCATATGGTGCCGAATACAATGAAGTTTAACGTAAATCGGGTATAATCACGTTAAAATAGATCAGTAGAAATATAAAAATCTATCAGGTTAAAGCAATATGAAATATATTTGAATACAGGTTAGTACAATGAACATTTAAAATATTCAACAACATAAGCATAATAAATAGTTAAAAATGTATAACTTATTAAGAACACCAATCTCGTAAGGAAGCAGCCAAGCTTAGAATCGGACACTGTCTTAAACAATTTGAACATGTTATTGACATTAATATATTTAGACCGAATTTGGTCTATGTCAATACAATGTAATAAAATATGATTAACTGTAAGAGGTTCCTGGCAAGGAACACATTCAGGTTGAACTTCTCTTTTTAGAAAATATGAATGAGTTAATATGTCCAATTCGACAGCGGGTAAAAACTACCTCTTCCCACCTACTTTCTCTGCAAACAGAGATATTGTAATTTGATATAAACAATATTGTCCCAACTTGTTTGCCTTTTGGTTAAAATATATATCTTTTGGTAAGTAGTTTAAAATCTGTGTGTGGGATGCAAATATCTGTCTCAGTAAGGACTAAAGCAGTTTTGAACTTTTGTCTGCACCCTCATTTCCTCATGCCTACATGACTAGGTGGCCAACAGAAAATAATGTCCTTATTAAGAGACAGTTTTTTATGTGAGAACTTGCATAATAGAGTATAGGTAATAAACGACATAGGATCACAATTTTAATTAATACTCTGTTTTTTCATCTCTAATGGTGTTTGTAGTTCTTTGATTTTACTTTAACATTCCTATCCATTGTATGAAGTTAGAGTGAATTAAAACTTAACCACCAAAAAGAAATAAAAAAATATAATAAAATACAACTCATAGAAAACAGACACTGCTTAACCATACTTCATTAAGAATGTTATAGAAGCAGTTATAGAAGCAGTATACAATATAAAAACAAACACTAGATCTAGTCATCTACCAGAGCCAGCATTACACCTTTATAGATGCAGTATACAATATAAAAACAAACACTAGATCTAGTCATCTACCAGAGTCAGCATTACACCTTTATAGATGCAGTATACAATATAGAAACAAACACTAGATCTAGTCCTCTACCAGAGCCAGCATTACACCTTTATAGATGCAGTATACAATATAAAAACAAACACTAGATCAAGTCATCTACCAGAGCCAGCATTACACCTTTATAGATGCAGTATACAATATAAAAACAAACACTAGATCTAGTCATCTACCAGAGCCAGCATTACACCTTTATAGAAGCAGTATACAATATAAAAACAAACACTAGATCAAGTCATCTACCAGAGCCAGCATTACACCTTTACTTTCTGGAAACACCACATTCACCCCATTTATATAAAACATACCCCACCATAATGGTGTTCCCAGCAAGTGAAGGACTTAACTTTGATCTCACTAATCTTTCATAAATCAGACCAACTCAATTAGTGTAAATACAGATCAACCAGCCAATCTTTCTGTATTTGCCAACAAGTCTCTTTTCAAAATGTCTGGCTACGCTTGTGTTAACCATCATGTTATAAAAGGGGATGGTTGTGGGGTTTTAACCAAATAAATAAAGCAGGTAAAGGGTGAATAAAGAGATGAACCCAACTCTGTGGGAGACATTCCATCCTATGAAATCAAAGCCGAAGAGTATGTTGAGATTTTGATAAGGAATCAGCTGAAGCTGTAACCTCCTCTCTGAAAAAATAAATGTCAAAATAGATTTGGTCTGGAAGTTGTATGCTATGCTGGCCATGCAAAGGGCCTGTGAGTGCCATGCAGGACTTGTTAAGGGTCTGTTAGTGCCATGCCGGCCTTGTAAAGGCCTGGAAGTGCCTTACTGGCCTTATTAAGGGACTGGAAGTGCAATGCTGGCCTTATTAAGGGTCTGAAAGTGCCATGCTGTCCTTATTAACGGTCTGGAAGTGCCTTACTGGCCGAATATAGGGTCTGCCATGCTGGCCTTGTTAAGGTTCTGGAAGTGCCTTACTGGCCTTGGAAAGGTTCTGGACGTGCCATGCTGGCCTTGAAAAGAGTCTGGAAATGCCATGCTGGCCTTGTAAAGGTTCTGAAAGTGCCTTACTGGCCTAATATAGGGTCTTGAAGTGCCATGCTGGCCTTGTAAAGGTTCTGGAAGTGCCATGCTGGCCTTGGAAAGGTTCTGGAAGTGCCATGCTGGCCTTGGAAAGGGTCTGGAAGTACCATGCTGGTCTAATATAGGGTCTGGAAGTGCCTTACTGGCCTAATATAGGGTCTGGAAGTGCCTTACTGACCTGATATAGGGTCTGGAAGTGCCATGCTGGCCTTGTAAAGTGTCTGGAAGTGCTATGCTGGCCTAATTTAGGGTCTAGAAGTGCCTCGTGGCTGAATATAGAGTCTGGAAGTGCCATGCTGGCCTTGTAAAAGGTCTGGTAGTGCCATGCTAGCTTTGTAAAGGGTCTGGAAGTGCCATGCTGGCCTAATATAGGGTCTGGAAGTGTCATGCTGGTCTTGTTAAAGGCATGGAATGCCATGCTGGCTTTGTAAAGGGCCTGTTAGTGCTATGCTAGTCTCGCAAAGGGTCTGAAAGTGCTCTCCTTGCAAAGTGCCTGGAAGTGTTACACTGGCCTTGCAAAGGGTCTGGAAGTGCTGTGCTGGCCTAGTAAAAGGCCCGAACATGCCTTACTGGCCTAATAAAGGGTCTGAGAGTGCCATGCAAGTCTCGAAAAGGGTCTGGAAGTGCTGGACTGTCCTTGCAACGGGTCATGAAGTGCCATGCTGGCCTTGTAAAAGGCCAGAAAGTCCCTTACTGGCCTAATAAAGCATCTAAAAGTCATGCTGGCCTTGCAAAGGGTCTTGAAGTGCTATGCTGGCCTTGCAAAGGGCCTGGAAATGCTATGCTGGCCTTGTAAAGGGCCTGGAACTGCCATGCTTGCCTTGTTTATGGTCTGGAAGTGCCATGCTGGCCTTGTTTATGGTCTGGAAGTGCCATGCTGGCCTTGTAAAGGGCCTAGAAGTGCCATGCTAGCCTTGTAAAGGGTCTGGAAATGCCATGCTGGCCTTGTAAAGGGCCTGGAAATGCCAGGTTTTCCTTGTAAAGGGTCTTTAAATGCCATGCTGGCTTTTTAAAGCATCTGGAAATGCTATGCTGGACTTGTAAAGGGTCTGGAAGGGCCATGCTGGCCTTGCAGAGGGTCTGGAAATGTCATGCTGGCCTTGTTAAGGGTCTGTATATGGTGGTCTAGCCTTGTAAAGGTTCTTGAAATGCCTTGCTTGTCTTGTAAAGTGTCTGAATGTGCAATGCTGACTTTGTAAAGTTCTGAAAATGGTATGCTGGCCTTGCATAAGGTCTGGAAGTGCTATGTTGGCCTTGTAAGGGGTCTGGAAGGGCCATGCAGGCCTTGCAAAGGACCAATAAGTACCATGCTGGCCTTGAAAAGGGCCTGGAAATGCCGTGCTGGCCTTATAGATTCTTGATATGTCAGTGCTGGCCTTGTAAGTAGTCTGGAAGTGCGGTGCTGGCATACGAAAGGGTCTTGAAGTGCGGTGCTAGCCTTGCAAATGGGCCTTGAAGTTCTGTGCACTCTGTGTGTAAAGTTCTGTAAATGCCATGGCAAAGGAACTTGAAATGTTATGCTGGCCTTGTAAAGGGCCTGGAAGTGCTACTGTGGTATCATTTAATTTCGCTGGCACGAAATTTCGCGCAATCGAGGAAAATGACTGTTTCGCGCGGACGTAAATTCGCGCAAATAATAGGGATTAGCCGGCATTTTTGCCGATACTGCGCAGCGACATTTCTATCATTATAGCACAGGGGCACTTATGAGGTGCCCAGGGACTGCACCCGGCCGGTCCATTATACTGACACCGACGAGTCAGGCGTAATGCTGTCCCCTTAGCCCCGAGCGTTAGGAGGGAAGCCACTACTACCAACTTTAAAGTCTTTGGTAAGACCCGGCCGGGGTTCGAACCCACGACCTCCCGATCCGCAAGCCGACGCTCTACCAACTGAGCTATTGCGGCCGGTTCGCAAATAATAAAAAAAAAAAAAAAAAAAAAAAAAAAAAAAAACAAGCATTATTATAATCGATAATTGGATGACCCGTTATCAATATTGAACACTCCAGCAAATCATGTGTCAGTTGGCCCCTTTCAGTTACCACTTCCTTTGTTACTAGTAGTCAATTATCGGACCGCTGTTTATTCGGAGCCGCTAATTGACACGAGACCCATTTGATTCATACAGTTGGACCAACATACTTTGATTGGCGTGTAATTGGCATGTTAATTGGCGTACCCGTTGTATATTTAACCAAGAGCGACTCCCTTCTCCCACCGCATCTGATCTACACAGGGAAAACAGAAATGTCACTAGCCAAAGGTGTGAAATTCCCGGATGATTGGGACGTGACACAAACTGAATCCCACTGGTCGAATGAAACATGTCAGTCTTCCCATAGTAGAGTAGATACCCACTAATAAGTTTACTAACAGCTTTAATCACCCTTTTTTTCACGTAAACGGCTTAGGTCAGCAAAAAATTGCCTTTACCTAAACTTCGATATAACTCCTACCATTTTGTTGATTTTTGTCCTTCATCTAATCATATCTTGGAAGCGGAGTTTTAACACTTTCCGTACGTGAGCCTTTGATCTTTTTTTACTGTGAACAATTCTCCCAATTTCTCCAGTACACTCGCTTACTGTGACGTAGATCAAAAGAAATCTTAAAACTGACAGCTGGGATGTTGAAATGTGCTAATTTCACTGTCCCAATTTCACTGTCACACATTTCATAGCTCTTGGCAAACCAAAACAATAGACCAACAAATATTTACACAGTAATTGGATGTGTTACGAATTCTTAAAAAAGGTAAGCTTTATACATAAAAATGAACAGAAAAGACTCAAAACGTTTAACAGCCTTACAGCAAATGATATTGTTTTTTTATTCACATGAAATACTTCAAATTTTTATCAAATAGGATAAGGGCAACTAAACAAAAAGTGTAGGTCCATTCGGACATTAACACGTTTCTGATACGTATGTGGATCAATATGGTTAAATATTAGCTTAGGTGTTAAATTCGCGCACCGGCCCGAGCGCGAAATACGCGAAAATTAAGCCATCGCTAAATAAAATGATACCACAGTATTAGGGCCTTGCAAAAGATAATGGAAGAGCCATGCCAGCTTTGTAAAGGGCCTGATAGGTGTGTGCTGGCCCTTGTAAGGCTGAAAAGATGATAAACCATATTAGGCATATCTGTAAAATTCTGCATCAAAGAATAAATTTCCATTAAACATAGTTTCAATTTTTACAGTTTGAGAACTTCAAGACATATTGCTAAACCATACATTTATTTTTTGCCCTTAATTCTTTTTTGCCCTTAATTCTTTATTTGAGGCTCTGATATCAGTTTGATTACAGTAATTGAACTTAAAAGTGTGTATGACTGAGAAGAAAATAAGAAACAACAACAAAAACTCATTGTATATTACCTGCTACCTGCACCCTGCTCTATTCATATACGAAAAAAAAAGCTATTTTCCCAGAGTATGACTGAAGCAGTGAATGTAATTTGACCTTAATTAAACTGAGATATGTGACTACAGGAAGTAAAGAGATGGGTGGGAGGGTCTACGTTCTGGCAGGTAACCACCAGACAGTAGTCTGTACGAAGTGAAGTAACATACTACATAGAAGTATTTGCTGCGTTTTTGCTAGGTTTTCATTAGCATTGCATGTGGATATTATTTTTAATATTTGACTTGTACCGCTTAAAAAGCAGCTTGCAGGTATGGGTATTAGATAAAATTTATTTTTTATGATTTGAATGTGTTAGAAATAAGATTTTCACTTTTTGGTAGTCATGCAGTTGGTAGGTATTATCCTTAATATTTTAATCTCTTTTTTTGCAAGTTAAGTGTCATTTTCATTTAAAAAGTTAAATTTGTATAACATAAAAAAATTTGTGTAGAAATTATTGTAAACAACAACGTTTTTTTTACTCTCCAGAATTCATGTGAAGCTGCCACAAAGAAATATTTTTTAAAAAGTTCTTAGCCGTCAACAAAATTATTTTCACTTAAGTTTAATACATTATAAAAAATAGATTTACTGATAAGCAACATGTTTCATTAAATAACAGTTAACATTTTTTTTCTATTTCAAAATTCAGGCTCATGATAGAGATATCTTTGTATAGACGTATAGGCCAGCTTTTATCTTTTTTTGCAAGGAAAACCTGTAACTAGTGTGTGAATGGTAACCTAAGATAAGTTTTTGTGGCCCAGCCCATAAGCTAGAACAAATAGGTGATTCAGGCTGGCCTCATACGTTCTACAATGGTCTTTTAACGAGTCACTGGTTAACAAGTGGCCCAGATATTAGTTTAATGTGGAACTGATTAAGGTACACCTCAAGCATGTCGCTTGGCTAATTTAGGGGGAAATCTAATTGGAAAAATTCATTGCACATGTGTTTTGTTTTTTAGCTTCACTCTTAAAAGAGACCGGACCTGGTAGTGCAATCAGTAGAGCATCGGCTCCAGGTACAGGAGGCCCTGGGTTTGAACTCAGACCATGCCATACCAAAGTCATTAAAAAATGGTAGTTATATCTCCCCTGCTAACACTCAGGCAAATATATGGGTAGTTCTATGACTGGTTGGCCCGTTTTTAGGATAATGTGACATGTGTTCATGGCATACTATACACAGTGAAGGCAGCATTATTCCTGCTTTAAGTAGGCATTGTTTCCAGATAACTGAAATACTGTTGGTAGGACAATAAACCCAACGAAGAAACTCTTCAAAAAAAAGTACAGCTATTGTCTTGACACTCTAGTCAATGTCGGTGTTTTGTTCAAAGTCTGTCTCAAAACAATCAAAAGATATTCGCTTAAATTTGGAATACTCAGAGTGGAAAATATTACATAGGGATGGTAACTTGAATGTTTCAGCACAGTCATGCAGCATATAAATATCTGTTCCAGATGAGGTTTTTGTTAAGGTTATTTGTTGGTAACATTATCTTATCCTGCACTACGATTGGTGGAACTCACTTGTTAAAATTGTTCTCACCTTTGGCCAGAAAAAAATGACCTTAGAGTAAGTCAAAATATAGGTTCCAATAGATTCATGCTAAACTTTAGGTATGAATGATCCTTTACAAAAACTTTAAAAAATAGTCGATAGAATGCCTTAAGACAAGCTTAGAAAAAAAAAGAATGTGTACATGCTTTTAACTTGTTTTTTTTTTTTTTTTTTGTGTGTTTTTTTTTTAAACAAACTCACATGCTTCTTGAAGAAAAAAAAGGAACAACCCACTTCTCTCCCAAAGTGATTACATTCAGATTAAACAAATTCCTGCTACAGGTGGCTTTTTTATGTCAAATTTAAAATTTATTTTAAATTTAAAAGCTGTTTAAACTTGCTGCCATGTGTTTTATTTGAGGTTTGTCTCAAAGCATTTGGCTGGCAACCATGCCAGAGTAAGTAGAGTTGGCATCTTGTTACACCTGTGTGTTGGCCTGTGTGTTTAAATCCCAGTTGTGGCAAAAAATTCCAAGTGTGTAGTCTCACCTGTAATACACCTGTGGTTCTACCCTGACATTTGTCTGGGTTACTCCTCCATCACTGTGTGTAAAATTGCTTATTGTGTATTTAAAAGCAAAAACAAATTAATTAATTTGATACAAATCTAGTTTGACTTTAATAAAATGTGGTATCCAACTTTTTGCTGATATCAAATTCATGTAACAATACCTTACCACTGCTTTGGTTAATAAGGGCAAAATGTCTACATAAACTCATACTTAAGTGAACACTGACTTTATTGTTAGATAGTACAATTCACTATAAAAACACTCTAAACGTTTCAATTATTCCAAATATATAAATAATCACAATATTGATCACTGAAAAAAAATATATTGACATCAGAGCAAAATACCTGGATGACCATATCACGTAAACTTAAAAGTGTGTTGTCAGGTGGTTTTCCTTATATATAGCTATCACTGCAGTATTGCTCAGATAGAAAATGCCTAATTGCAATGAGGAATGGGGATTTGTTTTACTGTTCACACAGGTCTAGCGCATCAGTGAGCAGCTTTTTGAATGACCTTTTCAGGTATGACTTACTTGGTTATTTGAGAACAAATATTTTGGTCCAAACTGTCAGACACCACCTTTTAAGATGTCATGTAATATTATACCACGTTTTACTCTACTGTCATGCTGTAGCTTGATTTACCGTTTCCCCTCAGGTCAGTGGGTGTTTGTCAATACCATTCTATAGCAGCCAACACATAGCGCTGGAAAGTGATTTTTATAACCCAAATAGTCATCCCATTTATACACCTGGTTAAACTGGAACAATATGAGGGAAATTTTCCTGCTCATGCCAATGAGTGGTTGCCTGTCCAGGGTTCAAACCACGAAGTTAGTGATCTGGAGTCAAGCATCCTACCCAGTTTCAGGATACAATATTTTACTTTTCATAACATTCAATATTTGTGAAGGCAGCATTTAATCTATTCTTTAAGGGTACTGTACACTTTAATATCCTTAGGACATTTTGCATGAAATTATTTCTCAACATAATCCTTTAAAATAATTTCATGTCTCCTCCACCTGAAGTATCTCCGTCCATGGATTGTTCCTTTTTAACTTTTTAAGGAATTTGAGAAGAGGTAATTCGTATTAAATTAATACATACATGATTTGAAAATACAGCTCATTTTTATCACTTTTCTCCTTAATTTGCAGATTTCGGCTTTCTTCATATATTTTAAAACAAAAGAATGGGACATCTGGATTGTTTCTTTCTTAGCTCCACTTTTTGAAGAAAAACACTTGGAGCTATTGTCTTGACCCTCTTGTCAGCATTGACCTTTTACTATGATCCATTTTATGAAAACCATCAAAGATATTCATTTCAGTATTTGTTTTACTTTTAAAACAGACCATTAAAGGGTAAAATTACCTGAAATCACTTAGACTTATGCCCCTTGTTCAACTTAGAATTTTCATACTGCTATCCAGCATATTATTGGCAGCTTTTGTTTGATTAAAAGGTAACTCTTGTCTTCACTAAAAGCCAGTCGCCCGTGACCCAAATCCAAAGTCTCTGTCACTTCAGTTAAATTTCGTCATATTATGCAGTAGGCTTTGCTAGCTACGTGGACTGCATGTCCAGTCATTTTGAATTTTATTCAGTCTTATACCATATATTGAATAAGACAAGCTTATGCATGATCTGAGCAGACCTGCATGTTGTTTTATCAAAAAATGCAATCTGACAGGCATGATAAAATAAACAGACCTATATTTTTTTCAGGAAATGATTGTGGTTTCAACCAATTTAGTGTGCTACAGGCACACCTTTTAGTTAAGGGAAACATGTGACCTCATTAAGCTGGTACATGCTTCAGGTTATTTATGGTGTAATGTCTGCTAGATGGTTGGTTGGTAGGTGGAGCTGTTGAAGAGGATTAACAAGGGGGGCTCTTAGGCTGAAGTGGTTAAGTCACAACATATCATAACTTCTCTGTTCTTCATCTCATGGGTTCAAGTCTTAAGTTGGGGCAAAAAAATATGTTAGGAGGTTTTGTACTCTCGCCAACCGCCACTGACCACAGAATTGGACAATAACAACTTTTTAAGATAGAAATTATGTAGGAGGTAGAATATTAGGTCCTTTTGTGGAAAGTGGCCCTATCGTGAGAAAAATGGAAAAAAAAGTATAATAGAGAGGGTAAAACAGTCCTATATGTACAACAGAGAGAAGTGTTGTGTAGGGGAAAGTTTGGGGGATAGAGGATACAACAGTAACATAGCTCTATTTGAGGGATAGATAGAAAGGATGGGGAGAGTAAAGTTGTCCTATAAGGGAGTAAAGAGAAAGGATATACAGAGCTCCCTCTCTTAAGCATCGTTGAGCAGAAGGAGAGAAATTGGAAAAAGTAAAAGAGAAACTAGTTTTAATTATTTATTTAGTTCAGTTTATTGACATAAACTGATATGGTTATGGGGGAATAGAATAGGAGGGTAAAGTGGCCAATTTTGGAGATAGAGCAAAGTATGGGATAGTAAAGTGGCAATGTTTGGGAATTGAGAGAAAGAATATAGAGGGTAATGTGGCCCGATTAGAAGGATAGAGAGAAGAATAACACAAGGGTAGCATAGCTCCAGTTGGGGGATAGGGAGAATATGGAAAGTAAAGTTGTTTTCTTTGGCCTGTAGAGAGAAGGCTAAGATGGTAAAGTGTCCGTATTTGTGGGATAGAGAGAAAATTTGCACAAGATATGGAGGTTAAAGTGATCCTATGTGTTGGTGTAAAGAGAAAAATTGGCTCTGTTTAGGAGAAAATACAAGATATGAGGGTAAAGTGACCCTATTTGTGGGATAGAGAGAAAAATCAGTCCTATTTAGGGGAAAAGCAAAAGACATGGAGGGTAAACTGACCCTATTTGTGGGATAGAGAGAAAAATTGGCCCTATTTTGAGAAAAAGAGCAAAGGATAGGGATGGTTAAGTGATCCTATATATAGGGGATAATGAGAAGTAAATGGAGGGTAGAGTGGCCCTAACCTTGTTTGCCTCCTCCTGTCAGTAGTTGGCCTATCAGCTGTATAGGGCTGGAATTGCAATCTATGTGTATAAACAGGCTACTGATGTATCTTGATAAATAAACCCTTGACTCATCATAGTGATACAGGGGGAGAGATGCTGGGAATGGGTGAGGGGGGACTACATTGAGATTAAGTGTACATAGGCATCAGTAGTAAGGTAGTAAAGGTGTATCTCTACACTGAGTTACATTCAGAAGTTGTCATTCAGCAGAACTGCAGAAAGATGCATTGGAAGTATGAATGGTTGTGTTGCTCTCTTTCAACAGCAGAAAGATGTATTGAAAGTATGAATGGCTATGTTGCTGTCTCTGAACAGCAGAAAGATACTTTGTGAGTATGAATGGCTATCTTGCTGTATAGTATGTGCTGTATGTGAATCAGTTTTTTTTATTCGTAAGTTGTAGTTGCCATTAGATGTTAATGCCATATGGTCCCCAGAGGTATTGTGTATATGGTATATGTTGACACATACATGTACACATAATAATTTATTTGATTGGTCTGCCTTTTTATGGTGGAGAAAGACCCGAGACATCTTTTGGAAGATAGGAATATATTTTCATATGATTTGCTGTTTTCAGTCCTGTACCTTTACTCAAAACAAACAGTGAGCTACATATCATATTTTGCCATTCTGAGATAAAATATTCAAAATAATCTTAAATGTTAAGGTAGGGAAGTATGCCTGTGGCATAATGGTATAGTCATTGATTTGTAACTGATTTGACTGCTTTAGCCTCTAACCGAAAGGCTTCGAGTCCTGTTTGGGGCAAAGGACTTAATGTGGAAAGGTCTTCCAGCTGACCTTTGTTGCACCAGTGGTTCTACCCAGACATTTGTCTGGGGTCTTCCTCCACCAAAATAGCTGGACATCGCTATTATGATCATAATTGGTCGCTGCTATGTATTTCCGAAACAAAACAATAAAGATGTTTACAAGTACACGGTCTGTAGGGGAAATAACCTGTTACGTACAAGATTACAGCCATATAACATTAATTCTTGACATGCAAAGACAAATAGTGTAGCCAGTTAATGGGAGCTGTATGAATTTGCATTATTTCCTGTTTTTTGTCTTTATCAGTATTTTCTTACCTGCATTAAGTTCTTCATGGGTGAATAAAAACTTGGTTGTTAAGCATAGATCACACCGATAATAAGTGTTAGCCCATTAATTTACATTATCCATTTCAGGGTGTTTTTTATCTTATATAGAAGAGGCCATTTAAAGGAAGAAAATAAGCCCCGTTTTTTTCCCTAAATATAAAAAATTCCCCCATCTTCTCAGTGGTAGCTTGAGTGAACTGGACTATGATAATCTAGTGGAGGAGTTAAAAACAAGAAAAATAGAGAGAGGGACTTATAATAGATACAAGATGCGTGATAGTTAAACATGCACAAATTATTCCCATTTTTAAATAAAAACACGGCAAAATCTTCCCCTTTTAAAGGCCCGGACCCTTTCCCATTTTTCAGATGAAAAACAACCTTCATTTGAACATTCTGCTTTTTTCTTGGAATCTTGCATATACTGTTTACCCGGTAATTTATTAACATGTCATTAAGGGGTTTAACAGTTATTTTAGCTGTATTAGGAATGCAATTCTAACTTTTGGTCACATCACAGCTATATTGCGTATACCTTATGAGGGATTGTTATACCTAATTGTTACTAGGGATGTGTATCACAAGAACTAAAGAATCACAATATATATCGATCTATGCTTGGAGCACCTTGTGATACTTTTAGAGATGTTTTCATTAAAAATTATGTAGATATCATTTTTTGGAAGAGTTTATGTTTTAAATAAAAAATATAGTTGGAATTTCAGCAAAATAAGAGTTGAAACCTCCCTTATTTAGTTTTGATCCAAAAAAAAGTCGGAGGAGATAAAAAAAAAGTAATAATCAAAAGAAACAACTTCTTTAAATCACCCCAATAAATTCCCATTTGTTAAAAAAAGAAATGGTTGTACAATCTACAGCGCTGACAATGAAAGCCACCAAACACCTATCTGTGACTATTGATTGACAAATTGATGTATACTTTATAACTAAAGTTGAAAACTTAATTAAAGAATATCTTGTATTCTTTAATACATTATTTTATGTAAGTGTTGTGCAACGTATCGAAACTCACAAACAAAAAAGACCATAAAATTTCTAAAAGGTGTTTTTGAATTCGCAAATACTAAAAATAGACCATTTGCATATCCATGCTTGAAGAACATGATGTAACTAAGACTGATTCAATATTCTTAAGAACCAAAATCAATTTCAAATTAGATAAAAGTTTGATGTATGTTTCATTTTATTCAATGTTTGTATTTATAACTAAAAGAAATGGTATGCAAAATATAATTCACCTTATATACATAAACAAGTAAAATATTGGTATAGCTCCATCACTGCAACCATACAAATTGGCTGAGTCAGAATTGAAATAAAGATCGTTAATACCTCACATACCACATAGCTGTTGTAGCTTTAATTTGATTATTACGATATAGAAACACTAATGCTCTGCATATCAGCTTGATGAGCTCCTGACTTAGACTGACCTGTATCATTGCTAGCCAATAAACACTCTTAATTCCAACCTTGTAGCTAAACAGAAGTCACTGTTACCTTAATTTTTGTTTTTTGTTACATCGCACTGACTCAATTATAGTCACATTGGTGACGTCCAGCTGATTATGGGTGGATGAAGATCCCACACTTGAGTCTGGATAGACCCATATAACCCCTAGAGCACCGCAGGTTAGCTGGAAAACCTCCCCAGAGTTCTCACCCTGACAAGCGACTAACCGCTTGGCCGAGCGTGCCCCCTTCTTGAATTTTACCATGCTTAGAACAGTTTGATCAGGCTTAAGCAACACATGTCCACAGAGATCACCAAGCTCCTACACTGTTTGCTTTCTAGTCATAATCAGTACATGTTTTTTGCCTTTGCCTGAAGTTGTGTGCAGATACCTTGGAAAATGAACATGGGTTATTAACAAATGTAGCATAATAATAGTTTTAAGGTTTACACCATCATTTGACAGATGTCATTAACCCCCTTTAGTTGATAGGAACACCATTAGGTTCAGTTTTGTGTGTTTATCGGTAAAATGGTGTTTCCAGCAAGTAAAGGTAAAACCTCAATAGCCCTCTCTGCCCCCATGCTGGCCAAAGTCCTTCATCTGCTGCTACAGTTTCCATCTTGCGCCAGATATAACTCATTACCCCTCTGTGCCAATGTTCACTGATAAGACTGGTCCAGCCTGTCTGCCTAATTTTGTTATAAACTATTCATAATTCTTACTTGTTTGCTACATGAATAGTTTACTAGACACTAGAAACTTAACAACAAATAGTGTGGATCCCAGTCCGACTGCTCTGAGTGGGAGCTGGCTGATCCAGTGTCACGCTATTTACCTAAGCCTGGTCAATTTGTACTTTGCAGATTGAGTTATTTCTCTTGTTTAGATAAGGCTGATAATACAGAGAGATACAAGTGTTTTTCCCTTAAACATTGTTCTCACCTTTGGCATGTTTAGGTATAAAAGTGGTATACAACAGTCTGTATCTGGTGTATGTGACAATGTCTGACTGCTGTTTGGTGTATTTGTGCATAATTTCTGTATAAAAACAGCATACTTTAGTCTAAGCTTTGACAATTTTCGACAATATCTCAATTTTGGGGCAGTAAAACTACCGGTAGTTAATCAACACGTAAAATGTTCATTCTTTTCAAGTCTATAAATAAGAGTGATCGGGATTTCGGCTAAAAGTAGACATTGACCTCACATCCGATGAGGTGGATAAGCTAAAACCTAAGGGGTCACATGGTTGTCATAGTTTAAAAATAGCTAACTGTGCAGCATGGCTCAGATAGGAAATACATGTTTGTAATAAAGATTGTGGTGTTAGGGTACTCTTTTCACACAGGTGTTATACATCAATAAACAGCATTTTGCGAGATCTGTTCAGGTAACAGTAGTTATTTGGGATGTTTAATGGAAATAATGTTTGGTCGAAACAGTCAGATACAGCCTTTAATGCAGGATATTTCCATGACAGGGAGCACCATGTTTGATAAACCATGCCTTGCTACATTGACTATTAAACCAATATCACAAAACTTAAACCAAAATAATTGTTGCACCCACAAGCTAAGTTGTAGAGTCGCCAACTTTAACACCTGACTGCCCAGCCTCCCACCACATGGGCTCGAGTCCTGTTCGGGGCAAAGGACCAAATATGGGAAGGTCTTCTAGTTGACCTATGGTTGTGTCGGTGGTTCTAATAAGCCCTGGTGTCTTCCTTTCTCAGAATAGCTACTTTTTGCAAAAATGATTAAAATTGTGTCACTGTAAAGTATTTCAAAAACAAGACAAAATTGCTAATTAAGTGTTAAAAACTATATATGATTTATTGAGTGACCAAGCAGGAACTGGAGAAGTTCTGTAGTTCTCACCTGAGTAGACAGCTATATATAGGGACCTATCTTACCTGGATCTTCTCTATTTGCTTAAGCCTGATTGATTCATCTTAAGTAGGCTAAAAGTTAATCAGTAACCTTGCATTGATCAGCGAAAAGTAACTCTTCGACAAAGAGACAAAGGTCAAAGTCCTAAGACAGGGTTCATGGCCTTTAAACACAACTTTTAAAAAACATTTTTCCAATGTAGGTGAGAGTAAAAGAACTAAAAAAAACAACTCAAAACAATGTACGGTAAATTTTAGGATTGATGGCGTGGTGTATTTAATGGTCTCATTGACAGCTTATTGAACTTTTCCATTTTCTTATCATAGCAAAAATTGTTATAACTTTGCCTCCGTTAAAACCTAATAGATTTTTTTTTAGATTCTTCTCCCTGGGTAAATTGATTTGTTGAAATAATTAAAAAATAGTTATTTTTTAATGATGGGAAAGAAAAAATTCTTTTAGAAAATACTGAAGTTGCATATAAGAATTTTTCCCTGTTCAAAATCTTAACTCTTTCCTTTACATCTTAACAAACCATTCACAGGCATTAGCAGAATCTGAATGACTAAAGGTTTATGTGTAGACTGGTTCAGCCTTCAGTCTATTATTATTTACAAACTGAACATACATTCAAAAAAATCATTTTATCTCTTTAAAAGAAAAACAAAAAAGCCAAGTGAATTTTCAAAATTATAGATGAACTATGAATGAAAGGTTTAAACATGGAGATTTTCACTCATTCTCTGTATCTATTTAAGGTGGTATCCGACGGTTTGGTCCAAAAAGTTTTTCTCTCAAATAACCAAATAAGTCATTAGGACCTGAAAAGGTCTTGCAAAATGCTGTTCGTTGATGCCAAAGATCTGTGTGAACAGTCAAGGATAAATCCCCAATAGGTGTTCCCTATCCGAGCCACGCTGCAGAGATAGCTATTTTTAAACTTAGAAAACATGTGACCACTTACTTTTATATAGTCATCCAGGTAATCCGCTCTGATGTAGATATCTAATTTTAGCAGAGACCACTATCACGCTTTTTGTAGAAGACTGAACATTTGGAAAAAAAAATTCACAATTAGTACAGTCTAACAATAAAGTTAGTGTTTAAAATCATCCTTATAACAACTAAAGTATGGCTTTTAGCAAAAAGTATGACCAAATTCTATAAAGCGATGGTTAGATATTGTTACCTGTATTTAATATATTTAAACTGTCAAATACCACCTTTAACTAGGATGTTGAGGTGTGGAATGTATGACCTTATATATATTTTGTTTAAAGTACTTTTACCTGTAAATTACTTTCTTGTCTTATACTATCATGGAGTGTTTTGAAGTCGCCCCTTTCTGTGGTAGAACTGTGCGGCAGAGTGCAGCAGCTGTATTGTGCGCTCTATTGTTATCACAGAGGGTTCTGGGCTTTACGCTTCACTGAAACTTCCTGTTGCCATGTACTGATCTTGAAGGTTAGATGCCACTAAATAAGTCTGTTCTGTTTTCTATACATCGGTAAAATAAGCTATTATTTGTCTATCAGAAAGCCCCAAAATAAGTCAGTCTTGGTAAAATTTAAGACAGTTCCGCTTAATTAAAAATATACTGCCAGTTTGCCAGTCCGTAACCCAAAAATTTCAATGAAACATGAACTTCTGGTAAAAGTTGATCAGTCTGTTATTGTGCTTAGTAATTCAGGATTTTTTGCGTTATTTATTTTTTTACATGGTTTTAACTTTCTTTTGACACCTATCAGATTAATATTATCTTCCAAAATATAATATTTTATACTTAAACATAGCAAATGACAGTTTTAAAGAAAAAAGCCCATCTCACAGGCTCTACTTTCAGTCAGTATTTAGTGTAACCAACCCTTATAATGTATACCCTGCTAATAACTTAAATAAGGCTTGGGCAAATAATGAAGATCCAGATATGCCAGCTACCCAGGGTGAGCTTTCTGATCAGGATCTGCACTATTTTCTGCTATGTCTCTACGAATACGACTAGGCACCTTTTGATGGAAAAAATGATAAATAGTATACAAAAGTATTATGGGTTATTATAAAAACTTAGACTAATAAGGGCTTACATACTTTATGCTGCAAATTTATGCAGAGAAACGTCATCTGAGCAACTGTTCTGTTTTAAACCCCCGTGCTAGATTAGGTCTTTGATGAGAGACTTCATTATCTGCTTTTAGTTCTTAACCTGCCAATGATGAATTCTTCAGACTAAAGTGAATAGTGTATAGATCCAGGGAGCAGATTTCTAAAGAGTCCTAAGTACGGTAATCTTTTTCTGACTTCAATTAAGATATTTCCTTAAATCTAACAGAAGATCTTTTATTTATGTTTCATTCATTAAACCTTTACCCTCAAGAAGTTTGTTAGTATTTTTTTTTAATTAAAAAAACTTCCTTTTTTTAAGTAAGAAAAAATAAATTAGATTCTTTATGAATACGACCCCCTGACTATCCAACTTCTTCAGAGAGCTGTCCGATCAGGATGTGCAAAACTTGCTTTGAAATGACTTCTTAAACGAACTGTTTGTATACCCTTACCATGAATTTTTTATCGAATGACCTTTGAGAGGCACATGGATTAGTCGACTTCTGACTGGTAAACCATGTGGGTTCCGGATTCAGGTTGGGGCAAAGGATTTAATCTTTGAGAATATTCCAGGTGACCTGTGGTGCACCAGTCGTTCTACATGGACATTTGTCTGGAGGCGTCCTCCTTCCATAATAGTTGGATGTTGCTATAGTGACCATAATTGTGTTGCAGCCGTGTATTTCAAAACAAAACAAATATCACATGACTTGAAATTGTGAATGATATGAATTAGGAAAACATTTACTCTATGTCAATTATCTACAGCTTTAACATATTTAACATATTTGATTGTATTTTCGTTATTTCGCCAAAACTTAAAAATTAAAACAAGTAATACTTTGTACATTTTCAGGTGACGCCTCCCATTACCGCACTATTGAAAGCCATCAAGTGTCAGAGGACACAACATTTTCGATCCATACTTACTGACCTGTACATGTTTAGTGAGTATTCAGTTATATTTTAAATTGCTTGTTCATTTTAATGCCAATCAAGAAATAAAAATTGTCTCGGTCTTCGAAATAAGCATCAATAATTACATGCCATGCGGCCGTGTAACATTTTGAGATTCACTGATACTTAACACATTTTTCATGCCTGAAGTTTGGTTTCAGAAACAACAATAAGGTCTTTTTGTAAAGCTTGTTTCTTTGTTATTGTACTGTCATTGGCTGCACCATTCGCACAAAACCCAACAATTTCTTTCTGAAATCACTTTCAAGAGCCAGAAAAAATACTTGACTGTCGGGCAACAAGCTTAATAGAAATTCGCTTGTCCATGCCTTACTTCAGTCACCACTGCAATTGGATGTGTGTTAATTTTGATGACCCTTGTCTGTTTAACATTGGGTTTTTTCCTAGCTTATGTAATATAATTTTAATATTTATTTTCGATGTTAAGCTTGTTTGTTCTTTCTCTAAGGAGAACTATTCCACCGACCTGAGGGTTGCATCAACATTGTTGTTTTAGTTTTGCAACCAGGTTGTAATAAAAGCAAGGTTATTTCTCAAAATGCACTGCATAAATTGGTAATAAACTTAATATTTTTCTTATCTAAAGGTTATAATTAGGATAAAAGTTCCAAGATTGGTTTTATAAGAAACATGGCCCTGTTAGAATAATCACGCTTTTCTTTAGTTCTGTCCAATTAAAACACAAAAGATGTAAGCCATAAATTCTATTGAGATGGATAGCTGAATTGAAACTTGAGAAAGTTTGCAAAGTAAACAATTTTGTCTTTTTTTTACTAAATCTTTGCCTGCTAAGCCTGCTGGCCTGGGTTCGAGTCCCAGTCAGGGCTGTGCACTTAATGTAGGAAGGACTTTCAGCTGACCTTTGGTGCGACTGTAGTTCTACCCAAATATATGTCAGGGGTCGTCCTCCCCTGTAAAGCTGGAAGTTGTTATAATGACCATAACTGTGCCGCGGTGTTGTATTTCTAAATTAAATACAAGTTTTATGTGGCATTTTAGGGGCTAATTTATTTTTTTTTGTTTTTATATGCTTTAGTTTACCGTGGAGTGGTAACCACAGACACCGCCAAGCTGGAGCAGACACGGTTCTACGGCATGGACAACAACATGGCCCAAGGCCGGCCAATCAAATGTGTTGTTGTTGGTGATGGAACAGTTGGAAAGACATGCATGCTCATCTCTTATACCACAGATAGTTTTCCTGGAGAATATGTGCCCACAGTGTAAGAAGTGTTTAAATGTTTTACTTTAGAAAATTTTTAGCAGTAGGGTCATGATTTAGATTTACTTTTATGAATGTTGGGGTTGAGCGTATTGATGTCTGGATCAGGCGCATTTCTGCCATTACGCACTTTAGGCATGTGCATAACCTCCGTTCGAAAATTCGGAAAATCTGAAAGTACCAAAAACATTAAGAATATTGATACCTTTCCCTGGATAGGAATGATATATTTTATTTCCCAAGTTTCTATGTTATAAAATCTTATTACCACGCCATTCAAGTTGAAAAGGTCATTTATATTTTTCGTTAAGTTCCTCGCATGTCCGCATTTTATCTGTTTTTCATTAGAAAAGAACCGAATATATTCAAAAGTATTACTACAAAGGTTATTTCCCTTGTAACTGTGCATAACTTCAAAAAGGCCCAGATACGCGCCTGGTCTGGATCACATCACAGGTTTGGTAAGGAGGCCTTGCTTTCAATTTTCCAGCTAAGATAACTAAGATAAACCCAATGAAGAATATTTAACTTTATGAAATTCAAAAACCTTTATATTTTATAACAAAGATAAATAGGACACCTGTAGCATGTGGTAGAGCCACTGACTTGTAACACATCCGACAGCTTAGCCTCACACCTCTTGGGTTGGAGTCCCGTTCAAGCAAAGGACTTGATGTGGGAAGGTCTTTCAGTTGACCTGCGGTGCGCCAGAAGAAAAAACAAAAACAGTTAAATATGATGAAATTTGTGACTGCATGCATGTGGATCAATGCAATGCTGATGGTGTTGTTGGGACATCCCCTTGGCTGTCTAGAAAGACTTTCGAAGTAATGCTGATCATTTCAAAGATGAGAACTGCTGGCTAAAATTTTGTATGAGGAGCAAAATTGAAAATTTCCCACTTAAAAATACAGAAATTTTGGTGGTAAACAAGTTATACAATGCACGTGTATTTTTAAATGCTTTTTAGTGTTGTGATTGTTAATTACAGCTTTGACAACTACACAGCCAATATGATGGTAGACGGTATCGCAGTAAGCCTAGGATTATGGGATACTGCCGGACAGGAAGACTATGATAGGTTACGTCCCCTGTCATATCCACAGGTACATTTTAGTCAAAATTAGAAAAAAAACACACCTCAAAACCAACTATTAGCCTGCTAAGCGAGAATTAACCAGGCTAAGTTATGGTGCAGATCCAGATCAGCTAGCTCTTGAGGAATCTGTCTGATCAGGATCTACGCTTTTTGCTGTAGTCTCTAATAATAGGTCATATTATATAGTTATGTAGTAAGAATTAAGTATGGGTGGGAGGCTAATAAATGGGTAAGAGGTCCTTGTTACACAGTAGGTAAAGGGCCATTTATATGAATTTGCTTATCGTTATGTGTGGAAAGGTGGACATTTGTGTTCTGGTGATTAAGATGTTGGATGCTGATTGAAGGGTTTAGGGTTTAAATCTCTGACTGGCCCTGAGATGTCAGTCCTGAGGCAAGACTATTCACTGCACATTAGTCTTGATACTACGAAGTAAGAGAGCAGTAGAAACAGCTAAGTATAAGTTCATGTGTTACCCAATTGACTATAACAGACTTAAACAGGTTTTATATTAATCAGTTTGATCTTAACTTCTTAAAATGGCTTCCAGTGTAAAATTGTCATTGAGAAATATTGCTGTAATGTCGATAAACTAAGTTTCAACTTTTAATTCCAGTCACTAGACAGTAAATAACAGCAAATCTTGATAATGTAGTTTGAATCTTAAGTTGATGCCAAGAAAAATATAACAGACTTAATCCTTGGTTGATATCTTAAGTGTCCTACGCAGTAAAAAGTAATCAGATCAAATTCAAAAACTTTTGAGGTTACTTTGTTTTAAATTTCATAATGCTTTTATATGTTCAAGATGTTTTGCCAGGGACAAGAAATGATGACACTGTATGTTTTTGGACAGCTTAAAGATCTCGTAAATATACTATTTTTATATACTGTATCCATAATTATTCATTATTTATTTTTGGTCTGTTGTTGTTTTGCAGACGGATGTATTCCTGATTTGTTTTAGTGTAGTCAGCCCATCTTCTCATGAAAATGTTATAACCAAATGGAACCCTGAAATAAAACACCATTGCCCAGATGCCCCAGTTATTGTAGTAGGTGAGTGAAAAATACCTCTTAAGGCATTATCCTTGTGGGAATGTATTTTATATAGATTCCCTCTCTCCATCTCCCTCTTTCTATCTTCCCCTATCTTCTTCCGTCGGCTCCAGGTACGGGAGGCCCAGGGTTTGATCCCGGACCGCGACATACCAAAGTCGTTAAAAATGGTAGTGGTATAGCTCCCTTGCTAACGCTCAAGCAAATATAAGCGTAGTTCCTTGACTGGTTGGCCCGGTGTCAGGATAATGTAACTGGGTGTGGTATCATGCCAGGTGTTCATGGCATGCTATACACAGTGAAGGCAGCACTATATCTGCTTCAAGTGGACACCGTCTCCAGATAACTGAAATACTGTGGGACGATAAACCCAATAAACAAACAAACAAACTATCTTCTTCCATGCATGCTCTCTCCCTTCTCCATACCATGACCTATCATTTTATCTGTCTTGCCTCTCCCTCTTTTTTCTCTGACTCTCTCTTGCTGTACTCTCTGTCTAAAAACTGAAAAATGTTTCACTCAGATAGGTTTTCATACGTAAGAGGACATGACTGGTTAAAATCAGATGGTTTCTAACACTGATAAAATTTAACTTTCTTATATTTACAAGTGTAGGGTGGTTTCTCCACAAGCTGGACCTGATGGTATGCTATCTTAGTGAAGGCATCATTTGATTCAGTTCATGAAACCACCATCCCATGTTGATTGGCAGTTGATGTTGTTTTTAACTTTTGATATTTTTTTGCCATAAGTAAGTGGTCAAATTCATTGTTATTTACAATTATTGAAAACAAAGCTTAAAATAATTGGGGAAAAAGTTGTCACTTTCAAATATTCTTATTGAATCATTGAACCTTAATGAGAAATATATTTTTAACCGACATATTGAAGTCTTTAAAAAATTTGATTCTTCAATTATGCTTCTCTCATGCTGCAATTTTTTGTTTAACACAAATAAATTCCCTTTTTCTTCCTTCTCCAGGAACAAAAATAGATTTGCGTGAAAACAAGGAAGCGATAGGCCAGCTAGCTCAACAAGGGTTGAACCCCATTAAACGAGAACAGGGTATCAAGTTAGCCAACAAAATCAGGGCTGTAAAGTACATGGAGTGTTCAGCTCTTACCCAGAGAGGCTTGAAACAGGTTTGTGCCAGACATCTAGGTCAGCTAAATGCTTTGCACTCAGTTACTTAGTATCAAAATGGATACTTAGTAACAAAATGGGTTTCTTGGTAACAAAATGCTCGCTAGGTAACAAAATGGTTGTTTAGTAACAAGATGGTTACATAGTAACTGTTTTCTTTATCTTGGTATTTGTTTACTATGGCCCATTGGCAGAAGCATTTCTAAGTTGATTTTTTTAACCAAGCTGATTATCATATGTTATAACAGGGTATTTTTTTATACGTTTAGGTATACGTATATTATAAGTTTGATAGTAACTTTAAACTGGGGCATCCCAGATGTAATGGTATAGTCGCCAATTTATTAAGCCTCCGATTGCTAAGCCTCTCAATGCATAGGTTTGAGTCCCATTCAGGGCGAGGGACTAAACATGGAAAGGTCTTCCAGCTGACTTGCTGTACGAGACTGGTGTCTTCCTGTCTCAGAATGGCTGGATGTTGCTATAATGATCATTATTGGTTGCTTCAATATATTTCTAAAACAAAACAAAAAACATTACCATTAATCTTTAAGATAGATTATAGCTTTCTTTGCCTTTTAGGTGTTTGACGAAGCTGTTAGGGCAGTATTGCATCCTCAGCCAGTTCGACCGAAGAACAAATCATGTAGACTATTATGAAGTCAGTGAGATGGAGTGGGAAGATTGTGTCAGATTTAAGTGACGAACACATTAAAAACCAAACAGAAACCCCTTCTAGGATAATAACTAAGTTTTGTGAATGACATGTGGCATGCCATAGCTGTTACGGCAGCACCACCAACAACACAACAACCTGTGCACCATGGAAACCAATTGTGCTCTCTTCTGTTGCCCGATCATCATCAGGCTACGCATCTCAGCTGCTGCTACTGTCGCTGCCACTGCTGCTGATGCTGCTTATGATGCTGCTACTGATGTTACTTCTGCAGTTGGGAACATGCCCAAATCATCTCTACAAAACCTCTATTTAAAAGGGGTTCTACAGAAAAGAAAATAATTTGCGTCTATAAACTTGTAGATTTTTTGTTATGATTATATTTTAAACTGGTTACCCCGATACAAAAATGATGAGCAAGATTTGGTGGTGCCATGTTTCATCTTCCATCACATATCTGTAAAACAATAAATTTTGCGGTCATTTTGGGGGTGCGGCAATTACACAAGTGAATACGGTATATCTTTTAATTCATAAATATGTTTTTAAAACAACAACAGATATCTGTTGAACTAACATACATTTTTACCTTTTTTAAACAAAAATTATCATTGTAATGATTTATTATTTATTGAAATCAGTGATGATTGATTTAAAACTTGTATCATTATCTGGTTGCTTGATGTTGAAAATTTTTGTTTGCCATTTTGAGCTTCCAATATAAAATAAATGCATTTTCCTTTGTTTATCATATCTTTTTAATCATTTTTTATTTCTGTTATACTTGGCTTAGTTATGACACACTTTCTTTCTCTTTTTTTTTTTAGTTAGAAAAATATTTACGCATTTGGCAAAACAGGGGTAGGGTTGTTTATCTGTTTATTATTTAGATGTATATGTTCAAACTATGTGATGTGAATAGATGGCATGGCTGTGTATGGAAATGTGAGATGTTTTTATGACAGTTTCTGTGTGGCTGTGTGTATGTATGTAAATTACCAAATTATGACAACTTTTGAGCATCAAAAAAAAAATCAGAGCATAAAAAATAGAACAAATTTTTAAACATAAAAAAATAAAGCAATTTTAGAAACATCAAAAACAGAACAGCATAAGAAGGCTGCTTTGAAACATCCTAAAAATGGGGGAAAATCCATAAAATCCAAAATATAGCAATTTTTGTAATTAAACAATTCATATAGGTAATGTGTTATTTTGTTTCAGTGTTCTTTAGTTTTGTTAATTACATAGATTTGTGCAAATAAACATGTATTATCCAAAACAGACAGGATGACAAATCATAATGCTTTTGAATCAATACTTCAATCATATTTATTGTCATTCATTTATAATCTCAAATATGCATGATCAATATTTTGTTCACTATGGAAGAAATACTTTAAACTGGACATTTTTTCATTTAAAAGGAACACAGTGAGTTGTGAGTTTTTGTCAAATTTTAGAATGTCCCGCTTTAATTGTGTCGATTAACCCTTTAGCATTCACATTACCCCTGGGTAGATAACCCTTATCTGTTCACATTTCTTCACCTAAATTAGGAGTTATTGTGGGTACCTTATGTTTTACTTCATAACTTTTTTATCTAAACAGATATTTGCCTGAAATTTTCAACATACATGTATGAATGTATGTTTTTTACATTTATGTCTTTTGTTTTGATGTTTTTTATTATTTAATGGTTTTTATTTTATGTAAAAGATAATTTACAGGTAAATTTTGTAGTATTTTTTAAAACCTTCATATATTTAAATCTATCTATGTTAGTCATTTTCATTTTTCATGATAAATTTTATTATAATGATTTAAGAAGACAAAACTGAAGTTTTCAAGTTGTTATGAGTACTTATAAATGTAGGGATGTCAATAAAACACAGGTGTACAACAGTACAATTTTTATTGAATTTTCAGTATCAAATAAAACATGTTACATAATACGTGAAAATATATATATAACATTGAAATTCAGTGGTAAAATATATCTAGTGTTCAACTTAATTGACTTATAAAGGTTCTGAAATTCATTCAATTAAAAAAAACAGTTTGTTGATCGAAAACCGCATCCCGTACAGTTCTGGTATCTCTCGTCCATTCACATGAAGTTAAAAGTTCATTGTCACTTTTAGTGTCGAAAGTTTCATCCTCGTCCGATGACAACTCTGAAACGTCAATGTCAAATTCACTTGATGACAATTCCCCCATTAATTCCTGCTTTTCTTCTGCTTTTAATGCATCCCAGGGCAAAAAAACCTTCAAAATCAGTGTCACTATCGTCCGACTCCATTGTTGCGTAACTTGTATTCACTTAACTAACTTCAAAGTAGATTTAAACAATGAGCGCGATGTTTTCTTCTTTGTTTAAATTCATAAAATGGCGGACAAATGTGTTTTCTCGGTGTTTCTCGCAACCTGCGAGATTTTGATGATGCAACAGTTATTTTTAGAAGCAGAACAAAAGGATTGGAAAATCGGCCGGATTGAACGCAAATGACCGGAAATTTCGCGGCCGGATACGGCCGGTTTGAATGCTAAAGGGTTAATACACTTAAAATGTGTCAATTAATACTTCTTTTTATAAATGTCTGATTATGTTTTTGTAGATGTAATGATGTATCTTCAAAGGAAGAGTCATAATGACATTTAATAGTTCCAAAGTTGTTGTATTTTTTTCCCAGTTGATATCACTAGAATACCATTGGTATTTATTCATGTTTAAGTATTTCCACCATTGCTTTTTATTTCTGTCTTGTATTTTTTTGATAATTGTGTTTGCGTTTTTTTATCCAGTAGTAGAACTACACTCACTTATTTTTAACTGGCTGTCAAATGGTGGTGACTTGTTTTATCATTTCATGTGCAATAGTATTTCTATGTGTTCATTTGTCAGCTATGTTTGTTCATGTACCATTTTATCACACTGTTTTTATCAATGAGCTATGCTTTTTAGCCAGTTGATATTTTACTACAATTTCAGGTGAATTCCTACTTCTACTTTACAGGTGTGTCATGTTCATTTTTTATCAAGGCTAGCAGTATCTGTTTTGGAGCCAGTAATTTAAAAGAATGGATAAAAAAATACTTTTTAACAAGAAGAAAAACAAGCAAAAAAATGCAAATCAAGTTTCCATGCAGCTTAGTTTAATTTTTCAACATGAGTAACTTCGAAGCAAATATTTTATCTAGCACATAAACAGTTGAATAAGAAGAAAAAAAGCAACAAGAATATTCTTGTATTAAGTATATGAACATCTAAACTGATAAAGAAGTGTATGTATAAGCCTGACAAAATTGTTATTAATCACATAGTCGAATGAAGCATAATACTTGGGTTGCTAATTTACAGTGTACTATTGTTTACCTTTTTGTTTATTTGTTATTGTTTTTGTCAGACAAACTTAACTTTAGTGCTTGAAAGATTTTTTTTTCTTGTGAGTCAATAAAATGTTTTACACAATTAGCTAGTCAACATAAAAGTCTCCCCAATATTATTAGTTCTCAGTCAGTTTGTTTTGTGTACATTAATATACAATTTTATTTTCGTGAACCTAACAGTTGTTTGTAAACAATGGGGTACAGTGTTGAAATGGAAATTGTCTCCCCTGTTAGGTAATTTCCGAGGTATTCCAAACAGTAGGTAGGTCTTTTTAGTTGGAATTCTTGGACTTTATTGCCTGTTCTTTTTATAGATATTGCAATATGAATTTTCTTACTTTAGCATAAATATAAGCTTAAAATCCATATTAATACTTTTAAAGGTATGTTATTTCAAAAAAGAAAATGGAGGTGTTTGTTAATAATGGTTAACCTGGGTATCACAAGAAGGACAGAAAGGTCAACATACACTCCAAAGAGCACAAGCATAAAAACTGAGTAAAACAAATGAAGGACCTATTTGCAGTCAGTGATTACTCAGGGGAGACTATTCATTAATGTCTCTCATTATACATAGGTAAATCATGGCAATAGCGGATAGAAAAAAATAGCAGTAAATTATCACCAAATCTTACTCATTATCTCTTAATCTACTAAGAACAATTGACCCTGTAGATACAGATTGTGTGATCTATATTAACCAGCTCCTTTTGATCAGGATCTACTCTGATGCTACAATCTCTTTTGAGGAGTCCTTTTTCCATGCAACAAAATGTATGCAAATAACATTTAGTATTATTATGTTTTTATATTTATGTTAATTTAATTTCTTTTCCTTAGTATTCACAATTGACCCCTTTGCAGTTTGAACATTATCTAGTGTTATTTTGAGTAATTTATTAAAAAATGTACATCAATTTTCATTTATTATATTAATTATGTTTCCCTTTATTTTGTTTTAAATAAACATAAATGCAGTATTTCCATATTTTCATTTTGGAAATATTTAAGAAATACTTTGTTTTAACTATTGAAAAAGAAATAAAGAGATATTCAAGTGTGCCACTAAAAATCATTACAAAAAAACAACATATCCTATATTTTGTATTATCTTTTTTATACGCAAACCTTACAGGATTTGGGGCATTTTAAGCATTAGAACATATCATTTTACCATTTGGCAATTGCATTTACAAGTTTTCCGTAATCATTATTTAACCCTTAGCCTACTGATTACATACTTGGATCAGGGTTAACTTAGTCTACTGATTACATACTTGGATCAGGGTTAACTTAGCCTACTGATTACATCCTTGGATCAGGGTTAACTTAGCCTACTGATTACATACTTGGATCAGGGTTAACTTAGCCTACTGATTACATACGTGGATCAGGGTTAACTTTGCCTACTGATTACATACTTGGATCAGGGTTAACTTAGTCTACTGATTACATACTTGGATCAGGGTTAAGCTAAAAGTGTAGATCCAGATTAGATGGCTCAACATGGACCTGGCTTTTCATAATCAACACTTTTTTCTGCTAAGTTTGGTAGTTTGTTTGGTTATATTTTCATGTAGTAAAAAGAAACACTTAGATTAAGTTTGGTTTATTAACAAATGATGAGGCCATGGGTTAAGATCATCAATTATCATTTTCTCGAATGTGTATTTGGTCATTTTTCATTTGTTTTGCTCTTATGACATTGTTTTAATACAAAACATAATCTTTTTTCCTTCTTTGATTATTTTTGTATTTCATTGTAGGTTGTATAATTGCTTGTATTAATTGTTTTCTTATATTCAATTGTCACATGTTGTTTGTTTAACTTGTTTGTAAGATGGCAGATGCAGGGTTCAAAACATTGCTTTTTTATTTCTTAGTTCAAAGGAAGTTTATGTACGTAATTTGGTGTATGATATATGTAAGTTTTTCAGATGTTCTAACTGTATAAACTCCTCCCAAATGTTAAGTGCCTATTTAAACTGTAGTTTCAATGGGTTGTGAGCATGAAAAACAGAAGGAAAAAAGATATGTTAATCGTTTAATTTTTCATCAAATATTCTGGAAAACATAGGCATATAAAAACTAAAGCAAACATTTTTTCAGTCAAGTTAAGAGTATTATTTTGAGATACTATAATTTCTGATATATGCTTTTTAAGTAAACATTAGTTAAACATTTACATTACTGATATTTCTAAATAAAAGAAAGGAAAAAGAAATTTTAACTCATTGCAGATAGAAATTGCAGTATCTTATGGCCTTGGATAGTACCTCTTCTCTCAGCATTGTAGTTCAGACAGTTTATGTTGGAAAAGAAATATAATAAAATTGACCATATGTACCATTTAAATTACAAGATTTTGTTTGTTTTGTTACGTCACACCAACACATTTCAGATCATATTGGCAACTTAATAACTGGTATAGGAATATTGCAGCCAGATATCAGGGTAGAACCACTGGCAAACTGAATCAGGTTTTAACAAGGGCTTGTTTTACCATCTCGCTGAAATTTTAAGGAAGCAACAGACTTGACTTATGTATAATTGTTGTAAGAATCTCTCAATTCTTTACCCCACTGTGTGGGCACCCCTTCCAGTCAGAATTTGCCAATTTTTTACCCCAGTGTGTGGCTTTAAGTCCATGCAAGGATGAAAACTTTCCTTTGTGGGGGTCTTCTGGCTTTATGGCATTGCTTGCTATTCGTAACAATTTGTCTGGGGTCTGTTTTCCAGGCTTAAAATCCATACGCAGCTATATCAGCTATAATAGAAATGATTGGGTGCAATGTTTACCTAAAAAACACAGCTTTGTAAAGTACATTTTTTGCTGAAAGTTCAAACTTAATATTGTGTTGCTATTCAAACAGACATCTATTATGTATTTCTTATGTAAACATTTGCCAAGGGCATCACTCAGCTTTCAATACGCATGGCTTTCTATGCTTAAGTGTATATAACCAATATCTAAAATCCCGCTAGATGCTGTGGACTTTTTCAAGCTATGCTTTATTATGGCTGCCAGTTGTAATACTTTTCAGACTGAGACTTGACTGTGATGTTGGGTGGTGTGCCTGACATCTTCTGAAACCTCCTCTACGGTCATAAATAACTGTACTTGACAAACTGTACCATTTCTTAAGTTTACAAGTTTGTATACCAGTGTATATCCAAACAAACACATTATGTTTGTTCTCTCCAGGGTATTGTATAGTTTTTCATGTTTGTAGATTGGCTGTTCATATTGTGTTTACCTGTTTTTTTCTTTGTTGTGCATATATAAAGCTATGTTTTGTATAAATACAAGTATCCATATCTCCCTTTAAAAGTTTGAATGCATCCATAATAAATAAAACCAATGAACAAAAATCAATGACAATTAAAAAGTATTTAATTTAGAAGACTTTTTTATGTTTTTATTCACTTTTCACAATTTCCCATTTGATAATTATATGGTATTGTTTTATCTTTTTTTATTTAATACTCCAAAGTTTCACTCAGATTTTATCATTTATTTGTTGTGATAAATCTTTTTAAACATTATCTGTCAGTTATAAAACCAAATTTTCATAAAATATTTATACCTTTATTATATATTTAATTTATAAGTGACAGTTACTTCTTGACAAGGTGCATGGTGGTATATTTATGCTACTTATTTACTTATTTAGGATGTGAATTTATTTGACAAAAAGTCAATTTTATGCATTTTAATGAAAGTTACACATCAACAGCATTATAGCAATATAAGTTTAGTTATTTACTGCATATTCAGTTAATATTAGGTCATGTGGAACAATAATCCCTATGTTAGCTATGTATTAAAATATGTATTGTGACACAAAAAACCTTCAAACATATTTTTAAAAGTTGCAAATATTGTCTCTTCTTTCTTTATCAACCCATACAGCTTTCACACGAAATGAAATTGTAATTTCTTTCCTTTTTCAAAACTAAGTGCATTGTCATGCTTTCTGCTTCATTTTTTACATATTTTGATTTGCAATTCATTGTCTTAAAAGCTTATAGAATCTACAAAAAATATCAGTATGAAAGGAAGACCTGTGTTTTCTTAATGTTTTTGTTGACAGACAAGTCAGTCATATGGTTCAGCTTTTGATTCTGGAAATTTAAGTAAATAGCATCTCCACTACTTTAGCAAGTTGCAGTAAGATAAAATATTACAACAATAAGAAATTAACTTTTAACCTGCGAGACAAGATCAGCTGTATACAAATATTGTAGTTCCAGATTCACCAACGACCAACTAACAGCTGTCGCATCAGTACGTGCGCTGTTTGCTGTTGAGTCTGCTACCTTGATGAATTTTTTTTTTACATGTCGACTGGAAAGTGCAGACAATTATTATCAAGACTTTTTAAATTTTGTTAAATTCAGCTTTTCTTTTTTTGTGTCGACAATGGACTAATAAATAAATTGACAAATGTAGTGGAGACCAGCTTTGATGTTATTACACATCCAACAAATATAATTTTAATAATAATGTAAATTTATTTTTCGTAATCTTGTTGTAGTGGAATGCACAAAATTGATAACTTATTGATACAAGTTATATTTTGAGATCTTTCACAAAAGGGAATAACTTGTACTAATATATTTATCCGCCTTTTATTTAAATAGATTCGAATCATTTCTGCAACTTTAATTGAGGAAAATTTCACAGATAATTGTTGTGTCCTTTATCAATAAAATACTTGTAGTATGTAAAAAAAAATTGAGAGAGCTGTTAACTACATAATCGTAATAAATACGTATTTAATTGATATTGTCTGAATGAACTTGTATTGATATTTATATTTTACCATTATGTATGACTCAACCATAAGTGGTGATCTTCAATAGAAACAACAGAGTGGGGTGGTAGATTTTTATTACTTGTATATTTTTTTTTTCTGAGTGGGTCCTTTACAAGGATCCTCTTCGAGTAATGTGACGATAATTCTGCCACTTGTTTTGTGATACTATTACATGTACATGTGTTTTATGCCTTGTAGAGATTTTGCTGATGTAAAAAAATTATTTGAGTGTAGATAGAACAGTATTCTCTTTTCAGTTAATTTTATAATTCTGCATAATTTAAATTTTAATTATGTTATTCTGCATGATTTTCAACATATCTCCAAACAAGTTATTGACTGATATTTTAGAAATTTAGTGGAATTTTTTTGGTTTTTTAAATTTCTTAAGATTAGATCTTATATTAAGGCATATATTTTAAAAAATTTCCAAGATATATACTAACAAGTAAGTTGGTTTATTTTTTAATATTTTAATTGATTTATGTTGAATATTGAAAATAATAAACACATGGATTTTTACTTTAAAATTTTAAAAACAATCTTTTATAAAAAAAAACCCACTACAATTTGTTTTCATGTGTTTACTATCTTTGAAACTTTTTTTGCAGCATTGAATATTAATCAGATTTTTTTTTATTTATTTTTTAATATCATAGAATTTAATTTCTTAAATACTTTTGGAATTTCACTTTTGGATTATTTGCAATTTCAATTAATTGATTTGGCAGTGTATATAAATCTTGTTTGTAAGCTATAATACTATTAAGTTGTCTGGAGCTGTTAAGAGGTATGTATGTAAAATATTTTGGCAGAAGGTCACTACTTTACAGTTCATGTAAATCCTATTTTACTGAGGAGAAAACCAGTGGAAGCTTTTATATCAAAATGACATGCAAAATAAAAGTCTCTAACATACATGTGTGTTGTTTTCCTTTGATGTTGTTCCCAGTATTCTTGTATTGAATATTGTAATGGCAATGTCACTGATTTGTATTTGAGAAAAAATTCAGAAAAAAGATCAAATCTAAATTTAAAGGGGGTGGGGGTGGGGGGGCAAAACTATTGGGTTAAAATCAGTGAAATGAAAATTGTCTCCTTTGTTAGATAATATCTGAGGAAGTCCAAACAGAAAGTAGGTTCTTTCGTTTAGAATACTTGGGCTTTATTGTCTGTTCTTTGTGGCGGTGATGGCATTACAAACTGTGAAATTTCTTACTTTTGCATAACAACTATAGGCCCAAAATCCATTTAAAGTGAGGTATGTTGTCAAAACAAGAAAATTGTACATGTTTATTTATAATTATAATTCAAGCATAAAACTCAAAGTACGCTCCAAAGAGTACAAGGATGAAAACTGAAAATCCAAATAAAGGATCCTGCATGTAGGAGTATTCAGGGGAGACTATCTACAAATGTTTGGCTTCTTGTGGTTTTTTTTTTTTTTTTGTAGTTTATTGTTGTTGTATGATAACATTTATGTGATAAAAAAGTTAAATATATCCATCTTTCTCTGCATACTGCCAACACACCTTCTCAATATTGCTGGCAGAACGAGTGTGCGGCTGATATAAGAAGATTGTGACAGCTAAGGGCTACCAGTGTGCCAAGTTCAACACCAGGCTGAGGCGTATTGATCAGTCTTAAAATTGATAGTTAAATCAAGATTACTTGTCTTACATTTACGTGTTTCATTTATTTCCAAATGAATCTTTCTTAAAGGGTAGTTTCTTGTACTTTTTTGTATAAAAAGATAAGTGTGGTGTTATATAAGATGTTCAAAGAATGATATCCCAGATAAGGCAACACCATAACTAATTCATTAAAACAGTAATAGTAACAGAACTTTCTCTAATGTCGGTAATAAAGTAGATCAAATTTAGTGGGTATATAAGTGTATTGGAAGGCATGCCACAGCTTAATGCTTCCCATGTCTTTGCACATAAGAACATTAAACAATGGCTTTTACTTAAAGCAACTCGACATTTAACAATAAATGACATTTTGATTCACGAATATGTGACAAAATTGATACCTGCTCTAAGTTAACTGCTGTAAACATACGCAATGTTAGATCATAATGGTCCATGGGAAATAACTAGATAAGAATTTCCCCAAATAGGTTATTTCTAGTTATCTCCCTTCCACCTTGGAGATTTAATAATTATTTCTCCTCTTCTGTGTTGGGATATCAGTGCAAATGCACTTTAAATAATTACACTTGAAAACAACATATCATGAGCACTAACATGTAGCATTACTTTGTTTTCTATACCATTTCGAGTCAAATTACATGTAATCAACTCTGTGCTGTTTTTGTGGGAATACGTTAGTATTTTTTATACCTGTGTAACAAAAATGAACACCGTCCAGTTGGATTACTCAAAACTTTCCCTCAATTATATTGTTCAAGAAATTGTGAAACCCATGGGACAAAATGACATTTGACTTGCTCTACTAGATGGGCATTTTAATGCTAAATGTGTGAATAAAATAATTTATAGGAAATATAGCTTCTTATCTAATTTGACACTTGTCTATCATAAATTTCCTGAAACAAAATGCAAGTTGATATTGCCAGATGTGTGGGCAAACGGTATTTTAATAGAAATTCTTTACTGAGGTTCTTGCAGTCAGCAAGGTTTAAAAGTACCGACACATCACAATGGAGTTCTAAAAAAGTAAGGCAGTTGTTCTTAGACTTCTTCTGCAAAGACAATGGACATCAATTTGTCAGGTCGTCTTCAGTTATCCCTCCAAAAGACCTTGGGACATACTTCACAAATGCCGGGATGAACCAGGTAGGTCAAATCCTACGGAGGCCACAGTGGCGTAGTGGTAGGGTCGCTTGAAAGTCCACTGTCTCTCAAAGTGTTGAGTCCTAGTCTTGATGAAGGACAGAATGTGGGAATGTCTTCCAGCTGACCTGCTGTGTGCCGGTGGTTCTACCCAGACATTTGTCTAAAATCTTGCTTCACCAAAATAGCTGAAATCACTATAATGATAGTAATGGTGTTACTGCGATTTACCTTAAAGACAAAACAAATAACACTCTGGTCTCTGGTGATATTGTAAATTTACCAGCATAGAAACAGAACGCAAATGATCTTCTCCTGTGTTGTCAGGTTCTCTAACAAACTGAACTGTCTGTCATCAGTCATTTCCACCATATAAAGTTGCATTATCTTAGATGGTGATGTTAGAGTATTTTTCCAAGGGGTACGAATAAAAAGTAAGTAAGAGTTACCAAAATATGAGACTTATGGCAGAACTTGTATGTAGACAGATATTCTTCTGGACAATTAAATAAATTATAACACCCACACACTTTAATTTATCTCTGCATTCAAAGGCTTTCAGCAGGTGCTCTCGACAGTTCAAAAAACAAGCAGTATTTTTTATCATTCTTTTGTATGTCAAGGTATTTATGGTTTTATTAATGAAATCTGAAGTACAGATGATTCCAGTTAATTGAATAATGGTTACACGCATCTTTAGTTTTTATAGAATAAAATATTCAAACACCAAACCTTTTCTTCTTAACCTTTGTAAAAAGTTTTATTGTTATATGCATAATGTCTCAGCCCAATTCCGGTTATAAGCATAATCAGATATTGCTCACCAATCTTTCGAAGCTTGCTAATAAATTAATCTCTGGGGCAATTTTCGCACCTTTTCTATAGGACTTCCAAACAGGGTCACTTACCGGTGTCAGCTGCATGATGACCAGCCTGTTTGGCTTACACTGTTACATTCTACTGCTTATGTCATGCTTTCTATTGCATCTTCCAGACAAATTTCCCAGGTTTTTTTGTGATGGTTAACAAATATCAACAGTGATTGACATCATTGATAACACTTGTAGTTTGATAGCGCATTTCTCTCCCTTGGCAAAATAGTTAAAGGCATCTCAAAAGCCTTATATAAGTGACCCCCCCCCCATTTATTGCCCCACCCAGCATGTGAGGGCATCTGTTTTCTGATAAGCCAGGCTGCCACAGTCTGTAACGATGTGTCTGTCACACAGGTATTGTTCAAGATCCAAGTGCATGTATGCTATATCTGGGGGTTGAACATAGTCATTCACAGTTTGTAAAGGAAACAGTTGTGAATATACCAATTACGCAATCCAATACATATATATATATAAATATATATATATATATATATATATAGATGGATGGATGGATGGATGGATGGATGAGATAGATAAGATAGATAGATAAATCTTTATTTGTTTTCTTTCTTACTTTGTTAGTTGATTTTGTTATTTCTTTCATTCTTTTAGTTCTCATATATATTTAAAGTTATATTTTATTTTGATTTGTAAAATGTAACGAAACGTTTCTAACAAAAGCAATTTAAAAAGTCATTCATTGTCAGAATAATGTCCTTCAGAGTCATTTTGAATACTAAAACTTGTATCTCTCATGTATTTTCAAAATTAAATATTTAGCTATGAAATAAATACATAATCTTGCAGTTACAAAATTGACACCTAGTAATTAATGCAATAAAGAATTTGTAAGGGATCATATAGTAAACAACCCACATTATCACTAACAATAATGTTTGTGGCTTTGTGTAAAACTAGCCTACTGTCTCACATCCATACTAGCAGGTAATTTAGTTTTGCATTAACCCATCAGAGGTATTACTGTGACAGATTAGTACTATGTTGGCTAAAGACTCCCTGCAGTGATGACCAGCAATTAGCAGGTCTGGTCATAGCATGTGGGGGCCTGGCTCAGTGGGATACCACATTCCTTTTGAGATGCCTTTAAGGCATCATTTTTCTAACGTTAGTGCATTAAATAATTTAATGTTAATGATTTCAAAAAGACCAAAAAATGTTTACACCATTGTAAATGAGGATATATTTCACTTCTAATTCATGAAAAGTAACTTCTTAAAAGAGAACTTTACAATACTGCATAAAAAAGATGGTTTGTTTTGCTGTCACAAAAACAAAATGATGGCCCTTCAGAAAAAGAATCTGCTTTTAAAATAGGTTTAGAGGAAATAATAGTAATTATCTTATAATGAAAATTATAAATAGATATATGACTGAAGGTTTTGTAAAGAGCTGACATCTCATAATAAATAAATGAAATTTGCGACAACTGAAAACAAAATATGCTCATTGAAATGCTTCTCCAATATGCATATTTCTGTTTATTGCATAAATTTCTATGGGAAGTTATGTGTGCAATTAAATGAAATCAACTTTATATAGATATATTTCAACCATATTTTTTGTCTTATAGTTCAAGCCCTTGTTCCTTGGAACTGTTCCACACGGCTCTGAGATGCTAGATTATAAACGTGTGGCCAACAGCCAGAAGTGTGTGAGAGTTGGCGGTAAACACAATGATCTAGAGGACGTGGGGGCAGATCTCACACACCACACTTTCTTTGAGATGCTGGGAAGCTGGTCATTTGGGGACTACTTTAAGGTACACATATAATATTAGAATGACATCATTTTAAAACAATTATGAATTAATTTGTTATTCTTGTTTTTTAATCTAATTATCAAATTTTAAATTCAAAGTCAATTTCTGAAAAATAATTATTTAACTTATCAGTGTACAAGTTTTAAACAGAGTTGCTGGAACTAGTTACTTGATTTTATAATCTGTAATCAGTATAATTTTCAAAAATAATTCCCTTCTTGTTACAGAGATTGTTTTTCTGTCTGTCAATTGTATAACTGTTAGTACTTGATTAGGGAAAAGTATTCTTATGTTTCTTTCTCAACTGAGAACATAAGAATTTAAAGGCTAGTCTCAATTTAAAACCAAGAATTTTGTTATAAATTCTTTGCAAACTGTTGTCATTTGAGTTATTTTGTGTTAATTAACAGTTTAAGAAAATAACATTCATTTTTTAATGTTCAATAAACAAATATTTTGAAAAAATCCCCAAACCAATGTTGTTGTTCAATTATCTTCTTTTAACTCCCATTGTTACATGTATGTCTCTAAATTTTGTATTAGATTGTAATAACTGTAGTAGAATAGTTGTGGGTTCAAACCCCGACCGGGTCAGACCAAAGACTTTAGACTTCCCTCCTAACGCTCGGGGCTAAGGGGACAGCATTATGCCTGACTCGTCGGTGTCAGTATAATGGACCAGCTGGGTTCAGTCCCTGGGCACCTCATAAGTGCCCCTGTGCTTTAATGATAGAAATGTTGCTGCACAGTATCGGCAAAAATGCTGGCAAATCCCAAATCCCAGAATAAGAGTTATATTTATTTCCAGGATGAAGCATGCAGACAAGCTTTGACTCTTCTATTGGAGGGGTACAAGCTGCCCTTGAATCGTCTCTACTTCACTTACTTTGCAGGAAATCCAGCACTTGGACTTGAACCTGACCTTCATTGCAAAGGGATATGGGAGAGACTTGGGTAAAATCAGGATAGACAACTTTGTATTTATTTATCTCTTTGTGAACCTCAGGGTTCTAGAATAAAAATGTTATGCACATGTTTAATTCAAATTCATGTCAGTGACTGTAATATGTTGATTTTCTTTAACAAAATAAAAAACATTTGCTGCTCAAAATATTTTTTAGGAAATTGGCTTACTGTGCTTTTAGATAACTTGATTTTAAGATCATCTCACTATGAAGACCAACTATCTTTTAGCTTAACTTTTTGGAGATAAAAGCTATTGTCATGAATCTCTCACTGGCGTCCACATTGGCACTGGTTAACCTTCTTTGTCTAATTTCTCTCATTAAGACCTTCTGCCTATTAACACCTAATTTGGTATTCATATTAAGTACTTACTATTGTTACTATTTTTGTATTTCTTATACTCAGGGCTGGAAAAATACTGTAGCCCGACGTCCCGGACAAGTCAAAATGCAGTTTAGGGCTTCTAGCCATGGATCATTAAATTAGTCCCAGAAAAGTCATAAATTGGCAGTCAGACTAGTGACAAGTAAACAGCTGTTTCTAATTAGCATTGAAGACAATCAATTTCATGCCAGGTACATGTACAATGCACGCACCTATTCCAAAACAGCCAGTCATGACACGTGATACATAAATGCTTCTAGACAACATATTAAAGAAGCAACTTGTTGTTATGCCTTGTTTGTTACTCGTAGATATGACAAAAATGTTGTTGTGGTCATTAATTGAAAATGAAGCAAATTTTCAGACAAGTCATTTTTGTCCACGTTACTAGTCCGGAACTATTCAGTGAGAAGAAATTTTGTCCCTGATACTCACTAACCCTCCAGTGTACTGTCTGCCCAAATATTACAATTCAGTGCTATAGCATTCACTCAACTGTTTAACATTTCCTTATTTCTTATTCTCTAAAACTTGTGTTTCTACTGCCCCCATTTTGCCATTTGGTCCAGTTGACTGTTGTTACTCTTTCCTTATTTCTAATTTTTATTGAACTCTTCAGTGTACCTCCTGCCCATATTTTGCCATTTGGTGCTGGTGACAATTTCTGGGACATGGGTGACACTGGTCCCTGTGGTCCCTGTACTGAGATCCATTATGACCATGTGGGTGGTAGGGACGCAGCCCATCTAGTGAACAAAGGCTCCCCTGAGGTTGTGGAAATATGGAATCTTGTCTTCATGCAGTTTGACAGGTAAATATATTAAAATTAAAAACTTTATTATGTTATAAGACTCAACTCTGGTTCTTTGGCACCTGGATAAGGATCTCCATATTTTGCTGTAGAACATAAAACTGTAGTTCCATGACAGGCTAGCCTGATGTCAGGATAATGTGACTGGGTATGCTATCATGCCAGATGTTCATGGCCTGCTATTTACAATGAAGGTAGCTCTTTATCTTTTGCAGAGTAGTGAAATGTCATCGGGAGGAAAAATAGATAATATCTTCCCTTGTGAAAATAACACATTAAATAAAATATTAACAGAATACACTGTTCACAAGCTTTCTTTAATCCATTTAGCCATGTCTTAAAGTAAACCTAAAATTTTTCACAAGATGACATTCTCACCAAAGTTTGTTTCAGCCAATTAACACTACATATTTTTTAGTTTACTAAAAATCCAAGTTTTGCTTTTTGAAACAAGGACAAAATGGCAGCTGTGTTACTTACAAACAAACATTGCTTGACCTTACATAGTTGTACAGCTACACACGAAGTGTAAGATTCAGTACCTCCTCATTAGTGTGGCATAGTAGTAGAGTTATAGACTTGCAACTCCTCTGACTCCTTATCCTCTCTCCCTGTGGGTTCAAATCCCATTCAGGGGAACACACTTATTGTGGGAAGAACTTCCCGCTGATTAATTTGGAACTTTTTTTCAGAGCATGTACATTGTATTTGAACCTTGAGTGCACCTTACACAAGAGGAAAATATATCCTCTATATATCTGCTTCATGTTAACAACATGAATAACTGAAAGATTGATGGTTGGATGATACACTCAACAAATTACAAAGTTTTGCTGTTTTATTTTGTTTGTTTTATTAAGTTAAACAAGCACATTTGACTGATGTTACCATTTGTTCTATGTTTTTTCTTATACCCATAAATGTAAGAATTCGTTATACATGATAACTATCTTAAATAGGCAAATGTTTCAATCTATATTTTGAATTTAATTTTTTTAATGATACTGATTGTTCCCAGCTGTCATGCAATTGCCTAACAGATACATTTTATCAATCATTTACAATTCACAACAGACTATCCCCCAGACAGCTGGTTCCCCTCCCTAACACCCATGTGGACACTGGTATGGGTCTGGAGAGAATGTGTGCTGTGATGCAGGCTACCAGATCTAACTACAACACTGACCTTTTCCATCCCATCTTCCATCTCATCCATAAGGTGAGGTCTCTCTTGTGTTTTAAGTCAGTTGGGAAACAATTTCTTCTAGCAGACATTAATCCTGTTCAACTGTCATCTGATTTAGGGAAACAATGCACAAATATCTGATGCTGCAGTGTAGTTATTTAAAATACAAGGGCATATGTAGGTAGTTAACCTAACTTTTTTATTTAATTAATATATTCTTTGGTTGCATGGTTAATTTTCCTTCCCCATTAGCAGTTTTAGAGATAATTAAAACATAAATTGGGGAATTAAACAATTACACTGCTTCGGGTGGGAAAGTTCTGCATTGGAACTATAGTGCACCAGTGGTTCTACCCCAATATTTGTCAGCTGTCTTCATCCACCAAAACAGCTTGATGTCCATATAATGGCCATAATAAGTCACTGCAATGTATTTAAAAAAAAACACAAAAAAAAATAACAAACAATGACACATCAAATGTTTATCCATAATTTGTGGAACATTTATTGGTCAGGCTTAGGCAACTAGTGTAGGTACACATTGTTTTTTGCTATGTCTCGATTTGTGCATTTTGTTACCTTTTGTGTAATATTGCAATCAAAAAAATAAGAAACTTAGTATGGTCTCCAAATAGGAGTTAACTTTGTTTCACCTTGTCATTTCTTCTCTCCCTCCTTTAGTCTGCAGGAGTGCCCATATATAAGGATACCACTGGATCTTCAAACAGTGCAGGTCTCGATCGAGCATACCGTATTATAGCCGACCACACACGCATGGCAACAGTTTGTATCTCTGATGGTCTTCTGCCTGGGAGACTTGATCTAGAGTAAGGGTGTTTTGATTTTTATGTGCTCCCCTAATTGGAATAATGGTTATAGTGGTTATCCCTTTCTGTCCATCTATGTATTTGTTTGTCTTTTGTCTGCCTGTTCCTCTGTGCATTTGTCCATATCTCTTTCTTTTTAACCCATCTGATTGTTTGTCTGTCCATCTATGTGTTTATCTTCCTATCTGAGTTTTTGTTTGCCCATCTGTGTGCCTGTCCTTTTGTGTATTTGTTTGTCAATCTGGCTCAAACCAGACAAGTGTCTGAGGGCTTTCTCCAACAAAATAGCTGGATATCAATATTATAACATTAATTGGGTCATTGTTATGCATGCTAAACACAAAATGAAACAAAACTTAAAATGTTTGAGAAGTAAAATTTCAAGTTTGAAAATTTACTAAAATTTAGTCCTAATGTTTTCAAACTCTGTTTTTTCAGGCACAAGTTACGATCTGTGATCCACCGTGCTTTGTACCAGTGTCAGGAGGTTATGTCAGCACCCAGGGGCATGATGGCACAGTTGGTGCAGCCCATTGTTGACTCACTGGTATGCTCTCATTGAAAAATTATTATTCTTCTTAGGCAGATAGCATCTGGCATTGGTCCTGACCAGCCAGCTCCGACAACTGCCTTTAAAAAATCCACCTAAATCCTTTCGATAATCTGTTTTGCAAGAGTTGGTTTTCTCAAATATCCTGCTAATGATATCATAGTCAGTTTTTTATGCTGTAGACTTTAGCAATTTCCGTTGAAATTTCTGGTAATTTCAACAGGTATGACAACATTGACAGCAGGAAATGTCAACCGATTAATTTGAACACACAGTTCTCATGAAAACTTAAAAGTTTATAGTAGTAGAAAATAAACCTTTGAGAATTTATTATGGGCTATTCAAAATGTAGCAGGTTATAGGTTGGGGCCAGGTCTTTGGCTACCTTCTAAAATATTAAAATTAAAAAATTGTTTTCTAAGACACATTTATGTCTTAAAATATGCTACCTATTTTGACCTAAATAAACCTCTTTGCTCTCATTGCATTTTTAATCCTTTGAAATGTACAACAAAAATTCAATTCACTGGTCAAAATTGAACACACAAATACATTAAATGAACATCTACAGACTAATGATGGATAAAGCAATTTTTAACTTACAATATATTAAAGACGGGTCAGTCAGGCTTAGGCAAGTAGTGTAGGTCCTGAACAGCCAGCTCCTGATGTGTTCTTCTTCATTAGAATCTGCAATCTCTGCTGCTGAGTCTCTTTCAATGTACTGTTCCCTTTGCCTGTTGTTTTCATATATCTAAGATTTTAGATTTCTTATTTGTAGTACGATAATTGTAAAAAACTATTGTAAAGTTAATAAGTAATAATGTAACCTTGTTAGTGATCTTTTTTGCTTTCAGGGTGACGTGTATCCAGAAATTTCGACCAACACTCTCAAGGTAAGTAATAATATTCTATTTTCAAATGATATTCAGTGAAACCATAGTGTTGTACTAACAGCGATATGAATATTCGTGACTATTTCGATTAGAAATATATCCATAGCTCAGTCCTTAGTACATGTTAAACAAAGAAACATAATCCTTATATAACTATTCAAGCAGATGACAAGAGTAATGGTGTATTCAAATTTAGCTGTGTTTTGGATATGACATAATTATTCACGACAATATCATTATGAAGAGTATACGAATTTTCTTCTCTTTATATTTTTTAAAATGCAGATTTCTGTCTCAACTTATCCTACCTAGGTATTTGTAGCTTGTGGTGGAAGTGATTCTAAACTGTTAAAGAACTTGTCTCATCTTTATCACTTGATAAGCTTTGGTTGATGCAACATAAATATTCACAACAATCTCATTAAAATGTTACATGAATATGGATTAGCTTCTATACTTACTTTCTAAGTGCAGATGGATTTTCTGTTTCAACTCAACCCACTTAGGTATTTGTTATGGACATTGTTCTTAACTGTTCAAGAATTTCTCACATATTTTTATTACTTGATTAGATGTATGAAAGAAAACAAAACTTCTCCTGCAGGTGAAGGAAGTACTTCTACAGACAGAAGACAGGTACTTAGAACTGCATAAACGAGGAAGGAAAAACTTGGAAAAATTGTTAAAGAAAAATCCAGAACTGTCAACAATACGTGGTGAGTTGTCTCTCCTTATACCATTGAAAGGTATTAAAAGTTGCTGACTAATGTCAGCACAGTTAGCGCAAGGGATTCACATATGACTTATTGTTTTAAGAGTTTTCTCACTGTGACGTCCCTGTATACAGTAAACAAACTAATTGGTTTACTGCCCTTCTTCTGTGGTTTCCCAACATGGTGTTACCTTGCTGGTGTTGGTAAGAATCTAAAGTAGGCAATGTTCAATACCTATAACCAAATCTGTGTTTAGCCTTGGAGGTAAAATGTAGTTTAGTAGTGTATGAAAGAATTACCGGTATATAAACAGCCTGGTAGGCTTATTGGTAGTCAGTAGAGCATTTGCTTGTAGATTTTGCAGATATAGCTGGTTCCGGCATTGTGGTTGGTGAGTTAAATTTGGATACAAATTTATCATTGTCCAGAATTTATTTTAATCTGGTTTTTATAAGAAGTATTTACCTGTACAGGTGAGACTCTTCAGCAGCTACATGAAGGTCACTATGGCAGCCCGATGTCACTGGAGATGATAGACCTCTTGGCCCCAGCATACAAACTGACAGTGAACCAGTCTGATGTGGTGGCCATCTTGGAACAAGAAAAGGTAAGCCAGTCTGTTTTGTACAAACAGGTATATTTATAGACCAGTGAATTACTGATAGGCCTGCCAGATAACAGAAGGTGAAAAACATGGATAAATAAAAGAGACAACTTTACTGATATAAATTATGTGTAAAAAGCCACCTTTAAGTCTTAGTCTGCTAAGCATGAATTAATCATCCTTAGGCAAATAGCCTATATTCAGATCAGCCAGCTCCCTGCAGGAAGATGTCCAATCAAGGTCTACATTGTTTGCATGCAAACTGTATTTCATGGCTAGTAACATTTCCATGTAGTTAAAAGCAAATATCTTAAGAATTTAGTAAGGGTAAATTACAAATATAGCCAACATTAATGATTAATGTATTTTATACTCTTAAAAATCCATTGAATGTTTTCATTATGAATAATTGCTGTCAAAAGAGGTACATGTTGAACCTTTGTTTTGTTATTATTTACTGTTGAACTTTGTTATGACAAACTCACTTGAGATAAAATTCTGCTTGACTCAAACTATTTTCCAATTTTCATTTTGTTTCCTTCTTTGATCATATAAAAACAAACAACGAATAAGACAAATTCGCTTGAGCTGCATTCCATTTTAACTCAAAGTAATTGCTGGGCCCCTTATCATGTTTTCTTTACTAATCGAACTCACTTGACTCGAAGATCAATGGCTGCCACCAACACTTGTCACGCGACAGCTTGACAAGGTGTGAACGTGACATCATAGGTCAATTAACATTGGCTGCACAAGCCCGTGACGGGGTTAACAATGATACGATTTGGATGGTGCCAATTAAGGCAGTTTGCTATAGGATGGGAACAGTAATTAGTCTTTAGCTTGGGTAAGGGCAATTAAAGATGCCACCATATTGTTTTTAGGGTAGCATGATTCTGTGAATAATGTTGGGTGTACGGTATATGTATTAAACACCAAATGCCATAGCTTCATTGTCAAAATGACATCTCCCGATACTCTAGCTGAGCAATCCAGAGAAGGACCCAGTCTTAATCCTGGGGGATATCTTGATCATTCAAGGGTCAAGGAGTGAAAAGAAAGTTGAAGTCCAAATCGTACTCATTATTCAGCAAAAATGGAAGTTGGAAAGGACATAAAGTGATTTATTAAAACTAAACATTTTTTTCTTTTTATTTGAATATAAATGATTTCCGGTAGCTAAAATACATACAATTAAACACATAGAAAAGGCATACAATTAGACATATAAGGAATATGCAAAAACATGTAAAAATCTTAAAATTCATTTATAATACTTATAATACACATACTAACATAAAATCTGATATCTCAGAGTTCTTTTAAGTCCAAGTATTTTGCCAGGTTTCAGCGACTTTGAGATAACAAAGTTCAACTATATTATTACATATGTTCAAAGCAATGTTTTCATGTAAAAAGTGTTGAACATTGGACAATTATTTTGTGTGCAGGGGAGATTGTTGATATAAATTTCATCCTGAAATAGTTCAAACTACAATATCAACTCTTTTGTTCAGAGCATCTCTGTGACAGCAGACGCCCACCAAGGATCCATACTATCCCCTGAGGTTCTTCACACCCTGTCACAGACTGGTATACCAGTGACACAGGATCAGTATAAATACCAGTATCAGGCCTCACAGTCTGGGTATAGTAAGTGTAAAACAATGTTTTTGTATTAGATAAACTGCCCTCCTTAAAATAGACAACTTCAGCTTCATTGTAGTGGACATATGATATGCAAAAAGTTAAGGGTCGTGGACAACGACTTTGAGGGGAGAACTCTATCACCCTGTGCTCGTTACCTAGCACCAGCCACATTTCACATGATGCTGAATTTCTACTCCACTAAATGGTGATTAATATGTAAAGCAAAGCTCTTTATTTTGTATTTCAGTTTATTGTCACATTTACATCAACTTTAAACAGGCTGGAAATGCTGATGATTTTATACTGATATTAACCCTGTGACTTTTCTATGTTCCACACCCTGTAAATTCATGGAACTATTTCTTGTTGCACAGGGAATTGTTGAACTCTGTTTTTCCCAAAATGGTAACATTGTGTTAGCAGTGAAGACTAAAAAGGACTGAGCATCGGCTCCAGGTGCAGAAGGCCCCGGGTTCAAACCTGGACCATGACATATCAAAGTCATAAAAAATGATAGTGGTATAGCTTCCTTGCTGATGCTCAAGCAAATATTAGGATAGTTCCGAGACAGATTGACCCTTTGTCAGGATAATGTGACTGGATGTGTATCATGCATGTGTTTATAGCATGCTATACACAGTGAAGGCAGCACTATATCTGCTTCAAGTGGACACCATCTCCAGATAACTGAAATACTGTTGGTGAGACGATAAACCCAACAAGGAAACAAAAAGGACTGATGTAGCCATGTCTCTTCTGTCTTGCTTATGCACATCTTGTAAGGGTAGTTCCTTGACTGGTCAGTCTTGATGTCAGAATAGTATGATGATGTGATACTGCATCAGGTGTTAAAGACTTTCATTTATACCTTTGCCATTTTACGCCTTTGCAAAACATAAATAATTATCACTCATATCTTCCATAGATTCTTCACAAATAATGGTTTATTTGTTGAATTGTTAAGTCCTTGACCTATAATTATATGCCTCATGTACATGTATAAAAACTGTTTTGTTAAAATAAATGAAAAAAACAATTAAGTGAGTTTTCAAAATCATATACATGTTGTTTGAATGCAAAGTTTACAGCATTCTATCAATGTGAAGCTAGTGCTTTATCTGATTTAAGTAAAACCCACTATTTCTTCAGATTACTTAACATTCTGTTGTGGGAAATACCAAACCAGCAATAAACCAACTGTAAATAAAAAAATGTAATATCTTGAACATAAAGAATGAATTAAAAACACATTTCTTTGTAACCACTTTTTGCACAATATATTGAGGGTGCATATGCCTATCTGAGATAAACCATTAGTATGCTGTATTTGTCAATAACCAGTGTTTTGCCCATTACTCCATTCAAGGGTACAGTTATTACAAACATATAATAAGAGGCTGCAGCATAAAGTGTGGCTCCTGATCAGACAGCTCCCAGTCATAGCTTGGTTAATTTATGATTAGCAGGTTAAGAGTTAAATATTAAGTACTTTCTTCCTGTAGGGTTTCCCATCTTGAACGGTACTATGTTATGCATCCTTGATGAGGGAAACCATCTGGTAGAAAAAGCAGAGGTTGGTTCCCGAGTTGGGATCATTGTAGACAAGACACCATTCTATGCTGAGAAAGGAGGACAAGTAGGTGATAAAGGAATCTTGAAAACTGAGGTAAGTTGTGTTATAGTAGAGATAAATAAGATATTTTCAGGTAAAACAGAGCTCCAAATAAGAAGGATAAATGTGATTTTATGTAAACATATATCCCATAATTCTCAACCAAACCCTATTTGGTACTAATTGAAATTGTCTTATCATGACGATTCTAATAGATAGTTTCCATGTGATGTCATAGGCACTGATAAGACAGTTTAAGGCAGCCATCTTTGAAGGCAGAAGCTAATGCAGGCCGAAATCTGGAAATATGTGCTGTATTAAATTCACTACTGTGCTGTTATTTTTCAGTCTATTTTACTGAATTTTATATCAAATTTAACAGCTTTTATGAAGTATTTTAAATATTAAAACTATATTTTGATAGTTTAAAAGGTAAAAAAAAATACAATCCAAAGAGTTACACTGTTCATTTTGTTTAATGATGAGCCAATAATTTTACTTATTTCAGTGTATTAATTCTTTGTGCATTGACCAATTTATAAATATTGCATTCTAAAAATATGAATTTCAAGAGCTTTCCAATGGTGTATAGCTTTTAATTTTTTGATCACAAATGAAGAAATTACAAGAAAATAAAATTTACGCTTTTATACAATTCATCTGAAAATCACTTGAAGTTGCCATCAAAGATGGCTGCCAAGATAAGGGCTCTTCTCTGATGTGGGAACTATCTTTAAGTAGCAGGTATAAAGGGTATGGTGGAGAAAGTAAGGAGCTCTCTGGAGCTGTAATCTTCTTATCAGAGCTCAGGTAAAATGCATTTTGATTGCTAGCATAAGTTAAATGATTCAGAATAATGCATTATATAAGAAAATGAAAAAGACAAATTAGATTTGAAGAACATAAAGTATACTTAGATTTACCATGACATATGAAACACTGGAAACATGATTACATTTAAAGTCAACTAATCAAATACATACAATATAACTTGGCAATCTTTGCATATTTATTGTAGACTGGTTCAGCTGAAATATCAGACACCCAGTCCAGTCAGGGGTATGTTGTACATGTAGGAACCGTTACTTCTGGATTCGTGGGAAACAGTCAGACAGTATCTATGGAGATAGATCAGGTAAAGTATAACAAAAACATCTTTGAAAAAGATATGCAGCCTTGGTGATTAAATAATTAATACTTTTTTATCTTGTGCTCAGAAAAGGAGCTTTTACAACAACAAAGACACAGAAAAGAAACACCTATTTGACAACAGTCTCTTGCCTATATGCATCTCTTAACTTGAAGCTTCTTACTGAATAGAAGCTAACAGGATCAAGTGGTGTTTTAGTCATTATACATGCCTATACTGTAGAGAATTAATTGTGGCATGTGGATAACTTTAATAACAACACTTTATAGAAATGTTGCACCCCAAGGTATGCTTAATGAGAACAACAGTTTATGGTGTTACCTGGATCTTCTACTAATGTGATTTGCATTGATATTTTTCATTTGGTCTGACCTTGCATCAGCACTTGTTATAGGCTGATGTTGCATCAGCATTTGTTATGGGCTGACCTTGTGTCAGCATTTTTTATGGGCTGACCTTGCATCAGCACTTGTTATGGGCTGATCTTGCATCAGCACTTGTTATAGGCTGATGTTGCATCAGCATTTGTTATGGGCTGACCTTGTGTCAGCATTTGTTATAGGCTGACCTTGTGTCAGCATTTGTTATAGGCTGACCTTGTGTCAGCATTTGTTATAGGCTGACCTTGTATCAGCATTTGTTATAGGCTGACCTTGTGTCAGCATTTGTTAGGGGCTGATCTTGCATCAGCACTTGTTATAGGCTGATCTTGCATCAGCATTTGTTATGGGCTGACCTTGTGTCAGCATTTTTTATGGGCTGACCTTGTATCAGCATTTGTTATGGGCTGACCTTGCATCAGCACTTGTTATAGGCTGATCTTGCATCAGCATTTGTTATGGGCTGACCTTGTCTCAGCATTTGTTATAGGCTGACCTTGCATCAGCATTTGTTATGGGCTGACCTTGCATCAGCATTTGTTATGGGCTGACCTTGCATCAGCATTTGTTATAGGCTGACCTTGCATCAGCATTTGTTATGGGCTGACCTTGTCTCAGCATTTGTTATAGGCTGACCTTGCATCAGCATTTGTTATGGGCTGACCTTGCATCACCATTTGTTATGGGCTGACCTTGCATCAGTATTTGTTATGGGCTGACCTTGCATCATCATTTGTTATAGGCTGACCTTGTGTCAGCATTTGTTTAAGGCTGACCTTGCATCAGAATTTGTTATAGGCTGACCTTGTGTCAGCATTTGTTATAGGCTGACCTTGTTTCACCATTTGTTATGGGCTGACCTTGCATCAGTTTTTGTTATAGGCTGACATTGCATCAGCATTTGTTATGGGCTGACCTTGCATCAGTATTTGTTATAGGCTGACCTTGCATCAGCATTTGTTAAGGGCTGACCTTGCATCAGTATTTGTTATAGGCTGACCTTGCATCAGCATTTGTTAAGGGCTGACCTTGCATCAGTATTTGTTATAGGCTGACCTTGCATCAGCATTTGTTATAGGCTGACCTTGCATCACCATTTGTAATGGGCTGACCTTGCATCAGTATTTGTTATAGGCTGACCTTGCATCACCATTTGTAATGGGCTGACCTTGCATCAGCATTTGTTATGGGCTGACCTTGCATCAGTATTTTTTACAGGCTGACCTTGCATCACCATTTGTAATGGGCTGACCTTGCATCACCATTTGAAATGGGCTGACCTTGCATCAGCATTTGTTATAGGCTGACCTTGCATCAGCATTTGTTTAGGGCTGACCTTGTATTAGCATTTGTTATAGGCTGACCTTGTGTCAGCATTTGTTATGGGCTGACCTTGCATCAGTATTTGTTAAAGGCTGACCTTGCATCAGCATTTGTTATAGGCTGACCTTGCATCAGTATTTGTTATAGGCTGACCTTGCATCAGCATTTGTTATAGGCTGACCTTGCATCAGCATTTGTTATAGGCTGACCTTGTGTCAGCATTTGTTATGGGCTGACCTTGTGTCAGCATTTGTTATAGGCTGACCTTGCATCACCATTTGAAATGGGCTGACCTTGCATCAGTATTTGTTATGGGCTGACCTTGCATCAGTATTTGTTATAGGCTGACCTTGCATCAGTATTTGTTAAGGGCTGACCTTGCATCAGCATTTGTTATGGGCTGACCTAGTGTCAGCATTTGTTATAGGCTGACCTTGCATCAGAATTTGTTAGTGAGGTTAGACAGGTTGAACAAAAAAAATCTGTGTCCATGAATCAGCCACCTTTTCTCTTTGGCATTTATAAGTCGACCTTGTCATGACGTTTAGTATTCTTTGTAATATTTGAAAACAACTTTTCAGCATGGATGTGTTTTGATTTTACTAGTCTTTAATCAGTGCTTATCAGCTCATTTGAATTGAAGATAGACCTAAACACAGGATAGGCACATGTCTTTGCCTAGTGTGCGTGTTTAATTGTTTACTATGAGTTGCATAATTTCAACATATTCTTATTTCTTTAATAAGATTTTTATATATGAGATGAGTTTTGTAGTAAGTGTTTAGATAAGCCTAGTTTTGATTAATTTATAACTTAAACAGATGACTGAAAGTAAAAAAAGTGAATCTATTGCTATGATAAATGAAGTTAGCTCTGCTATTCTTAAACTTTGAAAGATCACTTTGTTAGCTTGACTGTTCTATGAATAACTAAAGCTATTTCACTCACCAAAGCTTGGGGTCAGCATAACACTCAGGTTGACTCTTAGCCTGATATTCACATATTTATAAGGCTTAGGAAGCTATCTGAACAGGATCTACACTATTTGCTGCTCAGTCTCTGTTTATAAGCATATCAACCCTAACAGGTAACATATGTAATATTAAAGCAAAACATCCTGAGAATAAGCATGTAATTAACATAATGTAGCAAACTAAGGGTTAATGTTTGGTGTGCTGGTCCTATCAGACATATATCTCAATAATGATGTGGATTTGAGTCTCAGTTGGGGTGAAGGACCTTAAATAGGAAGGTGTTCCAGATAAACTACTGTGTGTCAGTGGTTCTACCCAGATATTTGTCTGCAGTCTTCCTCCACCAAAATAGCTGGACATCACTATGATGGTCAAAATTGTGTCACTGCAATGTACAAGTATTTCATAAACAAAAATAGATTGGAGTGAGGTGTTACATGACTTCCAAGTGAACTGTGATCATGCTTACTGATATAATTAAGTTTAATAGTTCTAGGAACCAGGATAGTTGTAGGAACAAGGGCACTGGTTGGACAATTTCAGTGCAAAAACAGGCAGGTTAAAGTCTACACCATTCTGTAAAGCACTTGAATAGTGGAGCATACTGCCCTCAGTGAGCTCTTGCTTTCATCACTCTACATCTGGATGACTGAGAAGGTTGCATATAGCACCATATATTTGAATGCTGTCCTTAAAAGGTGTCCAGTGTAGATGAATAGGTAAAATAGGGAGTTGCTTTTTTTATTATCATTCAAGATGAAAAGTAAAATTCTTAATTATGAAGATTTTCTTCAAATTTGCCATTTCTAGGTGCACAGAGTAGGTTGTATGAAGCATCATACTGCCACCCACCTATTGAATGCTGCACTGAGAAAGGTCCTTGGTCCAGATGTTACACAGAGAGGGTCTTGTGTACTGCCCCATAAACTCACATTTGATTTCTCATGTATGGTAAGTATTTCTTTGATTGGCTCATTCTTTGGAGTCTTTGTGAGTGTGTGTGTTGTTTTTGTTGGTTGTTTTTTGTCGGTTAATTGTCTAATTTATTGAATAAGTGGGTTCTGGTGTATACTAAAATTACTTCCTTTGTTATTTGGCTTAAGATGGGATATAACTTCAAACTGTAACTTTTTGATGTTATTATTGCTATTATTATCTTAAGTAACATATCATGATTATCACAAATGATGAAAACTTTTTATTTTAGTATGTTACTCTTTTCCTTGAAGTTTACTGAAAGAAAGGATATATCCCTTGTAGACTTAATTTCGAGCAAGATATATCATGTATTATACCACTTTAACCTATTTACCTTTTAGTGCTCTGTAACCAATGAAGATTTGGAGAGGATTAAAAAACTTGTTAACACAACTATAGAAAATAATCTTATGGTGGATAGACAACTCCAACCTTTGAAGGCAGCACAGAGTATTGATGGAGTTGTCTTTCTTCATGACGTGGTTGGTATCATTATTTTATGTTTGTTATTTTTGCTTTTATGTTCACAAAAAACAAAGTTTATCAGTAAAAATATATTTTTCTATCATATAGCTATACCCTGCATTAGTTTATTAATAATAGTTTATTTTAATGCAGTTATTAATTTTAATACAATGATAAATAGACTTTAAATAAATATATAAAAATGATAAATATATTCATGCTTTCTGCAGCTTGCCGATAAAGACTAAAAGGTTGCCTAATCCCATTTCTAAGGTAGAACACAAATTAAATGATATTTACCCCCCTGTTTATTATTATGCTATTATCTTCTCACAGATATATCCCAGTGACGTTTTTGTCATCTCAGTAGAAGGTGAAAATGAAGCTGTTAAATCAGTAGAATTTTGTGGAGGCACGTAAGTTGAAATGGCCATGCATGATGTAGAATTTCCTATTCCTTCAATCATTTTTTATTTAATGATTATCAGAATTTTCTCTTGCATTTGTATAATTTTGATTATTCTAATATTGCATTTATTAGGTACATTGACTGTTGCTTTTGCTATGTTTCATTAATCCTTAACATGCTACATTTTTTAATAAGTGATAAAAAATTCTTGGCTATTCAATCACAACTTCATGCATATGTTCAGAGATGTACTGTGTTAGACTAAGCAGCAGATAGTATAGATCCTGATTAGACAGCTTCCAGCAGGAGGCTGGCTGATCTGGATCCATGCTACTGGATTAACCTTATTGGATCATATTGAGCAGGCTGATCTGGATCCATGCTATTGGATAAACCTTATTGGATCATATTGAGCAGGCTGATCTGGATCCATGCTATTGGATAAACCTTATTGGATCATATTGAGCAGGCTGATCTGGATCCATGCTATTGGATAAACCTTATTGGATCATATTGAGCAGGCTGATCTGGATCCATGCTATTGGATAAACCTTATTGGATCATACTGAGCAAGCTGATCTGGATCCATGCTATTGGATAAACCTTATCGGATCATACTGAGCAAGCTGATCTGGATCCATGCTATTGGATAAACCTTATCGGATCATACTGAGCAGGCTGATCTGGATCCATGCTATTGGATAAACCTTATTGGATCATATTTAGCAGGCTGATCTGGATCCATGCTATTGGATAAACCTTATTGGATCATACTGAGCAGGCTGATCTGGATCCATGCTATTGGATAAACCTTATTGGATCATACTGAGCAGGCTGATCTGGATCCATGCTATTGGATAAACCTTATTGGATCATATTTAGCAGGCTGATCTGGATCCATGCTATTGGATAAACCTTATTGGATCATATTTAGCAGGCTGATCTGGATCCATGCTATTGGATAAACCTTATTGGATCATATTTAGCAGGCTGATCTGGATACATGCTATTGGATAAACCTTATTGGATCATACTGAGCAGGCTGATCTGGATCCATGCTATTGGATAAACCTTATTGGATCATACTGAGCAGGCTGATCTGGATCCATGCTATTGAAAAAACCTTATTGGATCATATTTAGCAGGCTGATCTGGATACATGCTATTGGATAAACCTTATTGGATCATACTGAGCAGGCTGATCTGGATCCATGCTATTGGATAAACCTTATTGGATCATACTAAGCAGGCTGATCTGGATCCATGCTATTGGATAAACCTTATTGGATCATACTGAGCAGGCTGATCTGGATCCATGCTATTGGATAAACCTTATCGGATCATACTGAGCAGGCTGATCTGGATCCATGCTATTGGATAAACCTTATTGGATCATATTTAGCAGGCTGATCTGGATCCATGCTATTGGATAAACCTTATTGGATCATATTTAGCAGGCTGATCTGGATCCATGCTATTGGATAAACCTTATTGGATCATATTTAGCAGGCTGATCTGGATACATGCTATTGGATAAACCTTATTGGATCATACTGAGCAGGCTGATCTGGATCCATGCTATTGGATAAACCTTATTGGATCATACTGAGCAGGCTGATCTGGATCCATGCTATTGAAAAAACCTTATTTGATCATATTTAGCAGGCTGATCTGGATACATGCTATTGGATAAACCTTATTGGATCATACTGAGCAGGCTGATCTGGATCCATGCTATTGGATAAACCTTATTGGATCATACTAAGCAGGCTGATCTGGATCCATGCTCTTGGATAAACCTTATTTGATCATATTGAGCAGGCTGATCTGGATCCATGCTATTGGATAAACCTTATTGGATCATATTAGGCAGGCTGATCTGGATCCATGCTATTGGATAAACCTTATCGGATCATACTGAGAAGGCTGATCTGCATCCTTGCTATTGGATAAACCTTATCGGATTATACTGAGCAGGCTGATCTGGATCCATGCTATTGGAAAAACCTTATTGGATCATATTAAGCAGGCTGATCTGGATCCATGCTATTGGATAAACCTTATTGGATCATACTGAGCAGGCTGATCAGGATCCATGCTATTGGATAAACCTTATTGAATCATGTTGAGCAGGCTGATCTGGAGCCATGCTATTGGATAAACCTTATTGGATCATACTGAGCAGGCTGATCAGGATCCATGCTATTGGATAAACCTTATTGAATCATGTTGAGCAGGCTGATCTGGAGCCATGCTATTTGATAAACCTTTTTGGATCATATTGAGCAGGCTGATCTGGATCCATGCTATTGGATTAACCTTATCGGATCATATTGAGCAGGCTGATCTGGATCCATACTATTGGATAAACCTTATCGGATTATACTGAGCAGGCTGATCTGGATCCATGCTATTGGATAAACCTTATCGGATCATACTGAGCAGGCTGATCTGGATCCATGCTATTGGATAAACCTTATTGGATTATACTGAGCAGGCTGATCTGGATCCATACTATTGGATAAACCTTATCGGATTATACTGAGCAGGCTGATCTGGATCCATACTATTGGATAAACCTTATTGGATTATACTGAGCAGGCTGATCTGGATCCATACTATTGGATAAACCTTATCGGATTATACTGAGCAGGCTGATCTGGATCCATACTATTGGATAAACCTTATCGGATTATACTGAGCAGGCTGATCTGGATCCATGCTATTGGATAAACCTTATCGGATTATACTGAGCAGGCTGATCTGGATCCATACTATTGGATAAACCTTATTGGATTATACTGAGCAGGCTGATCTGGATCCATACTATTGGATAAACCTGATCGGATTATACTGAGCAGGCTGATCTGGATCCATACTATTGGATAAACCTTATCGGATTATACTGAGCAGGCTGATCTGGATCCATACTATTGGATAAACCTTATTGGATCATATTTAGCAGGCTGATCTGGATCCATGCTATTGGATAAACCTTATTGAATCATATTAAGCAGGCTGATCTGGATCCATGCTATTGGATAAACCTTATTGGATCATATTGAGCAGGCTGATCTGGATCCATGCTATTGGATAAACCTTATCGGATCATACTCAGTAGGCTGATCTGGATCCATACTATTGGATAAACCTTATTGGATCATATTGAGCAGGCTGATCAGGATCCATGCTATTGGATAAACCTTATTGAATCATATTAAGCAGGCTGATCTGGATCCATGCTATTGGATAAACCTTATTGGATCATATTGAGCAGGCTGATCTGGATCCATGCTATTGGATAAACCTTATTGAATCATATTAAGCAGGCTGATCTGGATCCATACTATTGGATAAACCTTATTGGATCATATTGAGCAGGCTGATCAGGATCCATGCTATTGGATAAACCTTATTGAATCATGTTGAGCAGGCTGATCTGGAGCCATGCTATTGGATAAACCTTATTGGATCATATTGAGCAGGCTGATCTGGATCCATGCTATTGGATAAACCTTATCGGATCATATTGAGCAGGCTGATCTGGATCCATACTATTGGATAAACCTTTTTGGATCATATTGAGCAGGCTGATCTGGATCCATGCTATTGGATAAACCTTATCGGATCATATTGAGCAGGCTGATCTGGATCCATACTATTGGATAAACCTTTTTGGATCATATTGAGCAGGCTGATCTGGATCCATGCTATTGGATAAACCTTATCAGATCATACCGAGCAGGCTAAGAGTCCACATTAAAGCTGACACTGCACTATGTTTATAGTTCTAAAAAGAAATCTCTGGTTGCCCTTTGCTATGAAAATTGACTCAGTCGTAGTTTGTCAAATCTGCTTTTTTAATACTGAAAACTGTTCGTATAAGCTTATCATTCTTTAACCATAAGGATTAATGAAATTAAACAACACAGATGCAGTGCAGATTTCATTGATGTATGTCAGTGATTTTTTTTGCTTTTTTAAATTTGTCCTGTGGCGTTCAAATTGGGGAAATAAAAGTGTGCAAAGTCTGAAAATTGGGACAATTTTCAAAACAGCTTTATTATGAAAATACAAACAATTTGACCAGTTTTACACAGCATAGCAACATTTCTTTTATAAACAATAAGAATAGCTAAAAAAATAATTTCTCCTTAACATAATAAGCAGATTTTTTTAAGTAACACTGTTAAGAGTACTTTTATAAGGTTTTGCTTTTTGTATCATGAATTATGCAACATTTTGCTTCGTTACCAAAAAGCTTGCAGATCACACTGATCGCTTTACTAAATTCCAGTATCGGGATATGGTGGACATCAGTGTTCATTGGAATGAAAGAAAATGCCATAGATAGCTGTATTTTTTTGTCTTGTGGTGTTTTGTTTTCATAATAAATATGTTTTATGCATATGACATTGAAATATTTTGGGTTGATATATTTTTAGGGGAAAGAAATCTTCTATTCCTCGTGGGGAAAATGCCAATATTCAGCTAAAATTTTAGGCAAAAAAAATCACTGTATGTGTTAGTGACCAATTCCCTTTTAACTTGTAAGTAGACAGAATGACCATATTTGATGATAATATTCCAATTAACTTTTGATAGTTTTGTATCCTCATGTGTTATTCTAGCCATGTGCAGCATACAGGGGACCTCGACTATATATGTATTACCAACCTAACAGGGGTATCCAGCGGTACCAAGTCTCTCACAGCCATCACAGGCCATGCTGCTAGACAGGTTGGTGTATTAACCCTTACCCTCAATTAATCAAACTAATTAATTTCTTTTGTACTCAACTTTTCACAGAGCTAAAAAGTGGAGCTTATGACCACCTTGTCAGCATCGGTGTTGGAGTCGACATTGGTAAACCATCTTGTTAAGTTTCTTTTCTCAAAAGCTGTCAAGAATATTTTCTTCAGACTTGAAATACTTGTTCGCCATTAAAAGGGGAACCTACTTTGAAAGGGCAAGAAACCCTGAAATTTATTTTGGTAGAGTGATGCCCCATTTTGGACTCAGCATTAAGAAAAGTTGAGTGCGCAATCTACATAAATCTCTTGTTTTAAGCAAAGTGCAGTCATTACGCTGACATGTAAAATTGCATTTAATTATCTCCCTTCTTGCCAAGGTATTCAATAAATATATCCTGTGATAGTTTTATGGAGTTTTACACTTTTTAACAACCAGTGCAACACAACCAACAGCATAATTCAGCATCTTCAAATCAAAGATGGAACTGTTCAGTTACAACAGACATGTCTCCTTTACCCAACAAAAGCTGGTAAAATTCTTATCTATAGTTGATATAACTTAAGGGTGACAATAAAGATTGAGTAGAGAATAATCTTGCTCAGTGAGTATTATCTGACTCTGGTATGGTGTTTAATGTCTGGAACACTGCAGTACACTTGATTGCAAACTCTTATAACATGTCAGTCTGTGATAAAAAAGGGTCAGGTAGAAGGTTAAACTATTGACATACCATACATACCATAGACATTAAAAGCAACTTAGTCACAGGTTAGCATCGGTCTATGACACATACAAGGATAACCACAGTGGCATTTCATATGCACATGTATTTAAAAGTAATGCATCACCACCAAGCCAATCAGTAGACTGTAATGGACTATACATGGGCAGTCCAGATATATACATTGACTATGCTCCTCCATGGTCAATACGTTGGACTGCAGATTTGTGGGTCTCGGGTTCAAACCCTGAAACTGACCACGTGATGTTAGTCCTTGAGCAAGACTATTCACTGGACATGGCTCCAGGTACTTAGTACCTGCATACTGGTTCTACCCAGGAAGTGGGCTGTCGAGAGGGATTACTATAAGTTGAAAACATTTGTTTCCCAATCAACAATAAATAAGTAGGTTTTAAGAATATGCATTGTTAAGTCATAAGCATTGTTAAGTCATAATGGCAAAAGTTGAAAAGTGCTTTTGAGTCTCTTATCCTACAGGCAACACAATCTTCTAAGGAGAACATATAAACATATAACATAGTGACTAGATATAATATATTAAATCCTTATTTCATTTGGTTAAACAAAGTTATGTTTAGCTGAGCAAAACTTTAAAAATGTCAATTTGATCAAGGCCAGGTCACTTCAAAATGGCACTGGCATTTCTCTTGTGCTGACATTCAGCTCACATGGGTTACTCGGGTCAGGACAATGTGATTGGGTGCTGTATTATATAACTCAAACTTTCGCAAAATGATGCTATTGCAGTAAACTATAAAAATAATAAATGTACTTTTCCTTAATTGCCTGAAATACTTTTGAAATGACATTTTATTGAGGGGAAAACCAGCAACCAGTCATCTTCATTCTCATCTTACACTGACCGCAATAGCTCAGATGGTAGAGCATCGGCTTGCATATTGGGAGGTCGCGGGTTCAAACTCCGGCCTGGTCAAACCAAAGAGTTTAAAGTTGGTAGTAGTGGCTTCCCTCCTAACACATTGAGGCTAAGGGTTCAGCATTACGCCTGACTCATCAGGGTCAGTATAATGGACCGGCCGGGTTCAGTCCCTGGTCACCTCATTAGTGCCCCTGTGCTATAATGATAGAAATGTTGCTGCACAGTATCGGCAAAAATGTTGGCAAATCCCAATCCCATCCCTCATCTTACAGGCCTGTGAGTCAGCCAATCAGCTTCAGAAACTGTGTTTGGATCTAGAGAGAGAGATGAAAGCTTCCCAGCCTGATCTTGACAAGGTTATTTACCTACAGAAACAAATCAATCAGGTATTGTCTTAAACTCTCCTTCCTTTTACTAGTAGAATCTCTGTCATCCTACGTGTTTATATTACAAATACATGTATATCTACTTTGAGTGTAGGATAAATACCTCTTGGACAAATTCCTTATGTTAATTTAAGCATAAGCAGACAAAAATTCTCTCATAAATAGGTAAAAACTGATTTCATAACTTGTTTAAAGTACAAATCTTAAAATAAATCACTCTTAATGATTATTCTTTCCAAATCTATAATTAAGCACAATGGGGATTTCTGCTTTGGCAATTAATTTAATAATTCCATGAATAATTGGTCTGGTGTCACAATAATGTGATGGGATGTTGTATATTGATAGGTTTTTACAGCATTCGATTCACAATGAAGCCAGCATTATATCTCCTTCAAGTCCTTCATGTGAATGCCATCCTTGAATAACTGAAAATTGTAAATCAAATCAATAAATCATCTTCTCTGCAATTTAAAATTTGATATCATGGTTGTCCGTTACTATAATTGTTGTATATTTGACCAGCATGTATGTATTGCCAATTTTCCTTGCTTATTAAATTTATTTCTTCCTGTATATCAGGGACTTGGAACTGAAACACTACCAAAGGTTGCCAAGGATGACATGATGACCCAGATGGAAGAACTAGGAACTGATATCAGTGCTGCCCTCAACAAACAAGCTTTTATTCAACTTCAGCAGGTAAACACACATCACACGTTCTTCTCCTTCTAATACTTTTTACATCATGTTTTTCTGCTTCTTTGGGGCGAGACGTTTCTGCCATCCTGACCAATCTTATGCGTCTTCTGGCAGAGTTGGACATTGTTATCTATAAACAAAAAAAGCAGACTTTAACATATTCATGGATATATTATTCTAAATTTATTTTGGAGCTGTTTATCTGCATATTATACCTTGTCTTTTTTAGTTATTTTTAGAGTGTAAGTCACTAAGTATTCCTACACAGAACAAGTTATGGAGATTTTCTTTTAACTTAACTGTAGTCTAATAATGGCTAAAGTCACTTTGTCTGTCCTTCCATTCTAAAATGAAGAAAAACACTGCCAAATAGCAATGTGGCTGGTTTGTTAATCATTTTTAGTTATAATCCTTATTTTGAAATAAACAGGAAAAACAATGACGGAAGTATAATGTCACTCTGATTTAATATTAACAACTACTACTTGAAAATATTTCTTCTGACATTTTACCGAGATAGGTATAATAAAGCTGTAAGTCTGTCAGTAAGTCATGGACTCATGTTTATGAATCTTCAATTCTTTTCTTCCCCAGGATCTTAAGGAGAAGATGACTCATAACGATGCATACGTTGTCCATCAATTCACCATGAAAACCTTACTTAAGGTAATAGAGTGGAAATTAAACTTTTGTTATTCGCCATAAAACAAATCATCAGTGGTAGAGTCTCTAACTTGTAACTCACCTGAATGCTTAGCCTCCCACTGCGTAGGTATGAGTCCTGTTTGGGGTGAAGGACTCAAAATGAGAAGGTCTTCCAGCTGGCCTGCACTGCGCTGGTGGTTCTAACCAGACATTTGTCTACCTCCACAAAAATAGGTGGTCATTGCTATAAGGATCATAATTGGTTGCTGCCATGTACTTAAAAAAAATTACTACTTTCTTTTAATAAAAAAAATTATTTCAAATTCCTTCAAGCAAAAAAGAATTGATAATTTCCTTAAATCATTTTTCTTTTCTGCTAATTGGCAACATGTTCATGATTAGGAATAAACAGGCCTCAGCTGTGATAGGACCTTGGTTAAATCATTGTGGTAGGATAATGTAACTGGGTATGGAATAATGTTAGGTATGCATAGCGGACTATTATAGTCAATGCAGCAATAGGATAAATATAATGAACACCACATCTAGTGGACTGATTAATAAATAGGCTGAGGGTGAACCTATCTTGATGCCAAGTATGTTTACTTATTATGCTCCCCGAAAACTTTCGGGGGAGCATATAGTCGCCGCCTTGTCCGTCCATCCGTCCGTCAGTCCGTCTGTACGTCCCATTCGTGTCAGGCCCATAACTTCATTATTTAAAGTCGAATTTCAAAACTATTTCACAGAAATGACCACCATGTTGAGACGACGTGTTGCGCGCAACATTTGGGTCCCTACCTTGAAGGTCAAGGTCACAGCGTGACCTTGCAGCAAAATCGTGTCCGGCCCATAACTTCGTTATTTGAAGTCGGATTTCGAATCTATTTCACAGAAATGACCACCATGTTGAGACGACGTGTCGCGCGCAACATTTGGGTCCCTACCTTGAAGGTCAAGGTCACAGCGTGACATTGCAGTGAACTTGTGTCCAGCCCATAATTTCGTTATTTGAAGTTGGATTTCGAAACTATTTTACAGAAATGACCAACATGTTGAGACGACGTGTCGCGCGCAACATTTAAGTCCCTACCTTGAAGGTCAAGGTCACACCGCGACCTTGCAGCAAAATCGTGTCCGGCCCATAACTTTGTTATTTGAAGTCGGATTTCGAAACTATTTTACAGAAATGACCACCATGTTGAGACATCGTGTCATGCGCAACATTTGGGTCCCTACCTTGAAGGTTAAGGTCACAGCGTGACGTTGCAGTGAACTTGTGTCCTGCCGTTATCTTCGTTATTTGAAGTCGGATTTCGAAACTTTTTCACAGAAATGATCACCATGTTGAGTCGACATGTCGCGCGCAACATTTGGGTCGCTACCTTGAAGGTCAAGGTCACAACATGACCTTGCAGCAAAACCTTGTCCGGCCCATAACTTCGTTATTTGAAGTCGGATTTTACAACTGTTTTTGACAAACTACCCGGTTTGACCCGCTCTTGTTAAGTCATTTCCCTTTGTTTATGTTTATGTCTGATTTCATAGTACTACAACATTTTCAAAATAAACCTCAATATTCATACAACTAACCTTTTTTTGTGACAAAGTACCCATTCGGAGAGCATCACCCGTCTCTGATGGCCTCTTGTTTCATTATGTTTTCAGTTAAACAAGATAATGTTGCAATGGAAGGCAACCAAACCACTGATGTTGGTTGTCGAGACATCGAACAATACTGTGGCCTACATCCTTCTGCCCAAGGTGTGTGTCAGTCTTTTACAACTATCTTTTCTTTAAAAAATATTTTGAGATAAAAACTGCACAGGTAACTCAGTCATAATTACTTGCCTTGACTAGCCAAGTTCTACTGAATGTTTCTGCATGCAATACTAGCTCATAGTTTGAAAGCACCATGCATATATTTACAGATTATTTTGATAAATGGGTCTTATTTATTAGCAGCTTAAACTTGACTTTGATATCTGATCGGTCAGATTGTTTTGAAATTTGAAAAACCATCCAATCACATGGATACATATGTCACAAACTCACACCACTCCATTTTTTAAAATCTAATTAATTACTCATGAGATAGTGTAATTTATTTGTATATTTTGTGCAACATAAACACCAAAACTTTACTTAACCAGTGCATTTTAGAAGAACTAATTACTTTTATTCTGTCTCTATATTATGTAAGGTCTCTTCTCAGTTTTTTGATACGTTTACATTTGCCTGGCATGTGAAATCCTTTGTCTCATGATTTTTCAAATTTTAATAAAGATTTAAAATCTCACAAGTCCTAATAATAATATTTTAATAAAGTTTATAATTATCCATTTGTTATGATATGATATATTAAATACAGTCTTATGTTTATATTGTTTATTTTGTTTTCTTTTTTTGCATTTAATAAATTTCTCCTTTCTCCAGGCCCATGGGGAAGTGATGGATGAGATTGTCAAAGATTTCTGCAAATGTGTGAATGCTAAAGTTACCAAGCAGGAGTCAAACTTTCAACTGACCAGTCGTAAAGGCAATCACACCCAGCTGTTTGTAGACTCTGCCCGTCAAGTTTTAGAGAAATATTTCTGTACAGATTCCAAGTCTACTGAGATAAGTTGATAGTTCTGTCAAAGTTGACAAGACTATTTTACTGAAATGTGTGATTGTAATACATAAATGTTATTTTTCTTTGTTATTAAAATAATGGCAAATTTAATATAAATTAAAATAAATTGGGTTACGAGTCTTTTTTTCATATATTTTTATTGTGAAAATATTTTTTGTTCATTTGCTAATTTACATGTAGTACCTTTAGCAAAAATATTTGTTAAAATAAAAAAGCATGTTTAATTATATAATTGTTTTCCAATTTATAATGTAACATACATATTTTGTTTGAATTTATTTCAAAATTAAAATGATGATGAATTATAACTTCTTATTTTAATAGATTTATTTTTTGTTAAAGTTGAAATGTGCTTTATTTGACCAATTGTGCCCCAGTAGTTTTAATCATTTATCTTTTTTACTGTACTAAAAAGAATTATTTGAAATAATCTTCAACACTCTTTTTATAAGCCTGAAGGATTGTTACATGGTATGGTGCACATCAACTCTGTTTGTCCTTCTGTCTGTCAGCATATTTTTTGTGCAGATCTTTCCTTAATTACTTACAATATTTTTATATATTTGCATGAATAATTGATATTGATGTGCAGCTGTACATGAAGATAAGATAACTCAGATTGCATCAGCCATTATGGAGTTATTGCCCTTAGTTTCTGGTGGGTTTTTTTGCAACTCCTTTATTTCTTGTATAAATTTCATCACAAATAATTTATTTTCTCCTGTGGCTTGACCACTGGACAGATAATACTCGAGCTTGTGGTGCTTGGATTTTTGTATTGCCATTTGCTTAAATTGTAACATGTTTATGTTAACAAACAAAGACTGGAAAGGTTAACTGGAAGAGGAATAAAACAAATCACAAACTACATTCTATCTAGTTTTATTTTGTTCTGGGAAGACAAAAAATTATATTCTCAGATGAACTGACAATTTTTATAAATACAACCTCTGTTCAATAGAACCCACTATATCATACAACAATGTATGGGTTTATAACAGCCAGTGTGTGAAGTCAGATGAGTCTCATTTGCAAACAGTTGAGCCTTTATCTGATTTTTTTATTAAATTTTTGTACATAGTTTACACAAATTTGGTTGCCATGGAGATGTTTAATGTAAGTAACATCAAAACCATAGAACTTGCTATAAATTATGCCTATATATGATAATTAGATAACATTTAATGATATATTTTGATAATAACATACTTTTTTATTTGTTAAAAAATTAATAGCTCCACAAAAAATTAATACCTCCACAATTTAATGAACTAGAAAAGTCAAACTCTGTCATAAGCTTTGTCTTGTAAGCACAGCAACAAATTAGTTCAAATGCAATTATTTGGAAACATTATTTTATTCTAGATGCATTTATGCAGAAATGCAATAATAAATGTTTTACAAAGAATTTGTTGTGATCAGAGGCAATATCAGTTTGCAAATGAAATCATTCCCTTCAAATTTACCAAGCTGACTTGGTGCTACGAATTGAGAATGGTTATGATGTTGATCATGCTTTGAACTTTCTCCTTCCCGCTTAATTAGTCATTTTATGTGTTTACAGAGATCAGGACAAATAGGAGAATATCTAGCCACAAGATTATAAAACTGAGCAAGATCTCATAACTTAAAAAACCAAGTGTGCTCGAGCTAGAGTCGAACTTAATTCCCCATTTTTCGAAACGGAAGAAATGTATTAATTATCTCCCCTAGGGGTAGGGTTTTTTTTCTTTTTCTTTTAATAAACTTTATATGATAAATATTCCTAACTTTCATTTTATACTGCTTGATGTCATCATAATGCTCTTCCACTTTCACTTAATCTTACCTTATTTAACAAGCTGCATTATAACTTAAATGTTAAAGTCAGAAGTATAAAATATGCGAGAAAATCATCACTTTTCTATATAGTAAATACCTACCTACAAGGGGGATAACACTATTTACTCTTAGTAAGAGTAATGTACCCTGTATAAATAAAAAGATGGTGCCTCCATACAGTTTTAAGCCAGAGATCGTGCTCCAAGGTTTTATACTCTGGGGTTAAGGTAATATATAACAATAGATCTACATTTAATAAGTCACCCCCATTATTCTTACCTAAACCCTATCTTGATGGTACATTTCCCTTAGTCGAGATCTCTGACAACAGAAAACACACAAAAAAAATCGCTTTCATTCCTTACTCCTATTCTATTGAAACATCTCTCAAATAAATAGCAATGTCAGTAAAGTATACATTAACAACATAATTTACAGATTAAATTTGCACAAGATTTTTTAACTGAAATGTTCATTTTTAGTCCAATTTTGGCAAAAATTCTTGCAATAATTGGGTAAGATTTCAAACTAAAAGATTATTATCAAGCATTTGAATGTATCAATTTGTCTTGCACTTAGGTTTAAATAAAACATAGTAACCTCAAGACTCGAGTCGACTCTTCATCTACAATTAAAGTGTTTTAAGCTAAATGAAGATATGCAATTCTAGCTAATGAATTTTAAATGTTACATGTTAGAACTTAATTGCTTTGCCAGAAAGCAAATAAAAAATTAGCAACAAAAAAGCTAAATCCTTCTTAATGAAAATGCCATACAATAATCCGTACAAATACTTTCAGCTATTATGTCAAAAACATAATAAAATATGACAGCATTTAATTTATTTTTATAAAAATGTCTGTCAAACATTAATGAAAATAGGAAGAACAAAAATCGTTAACATGTAAACATGACAACATGTGGACCACACTTCCTTATCTCAGCTTTGATCTGTGATATATTTGTTGCACTGGACTCATTTGTATTAAAATAATATTTATTCTACAATATATACACACAAAACCAAAAGCTTCCAATTCATTTAAAATTAACATACATGAGCATTGATGTTGAGATAACTGAAGTTTTAAATAAACTTCTTAATTATTTCATTTTGAAGTAGTCTTATTTGGAAAAAATCTTGCAAAATGTTTTACTATACTTCACTAATCAAATTAAAATGAATATTATCATTAAGGTTAAGTAATGTGTGCAGTTGCTTGTATAGGCAAGTGCAAATATGTATGCAAATCTGAGATTCAATTTTTTTATTTACATTATAGTTAGAATAGTATCTCTGCAGTTCAATTAATTTAACTGAAACAACAGCTACAGACTTTTTTCCCACTATTTTAACCCTCTATTTACTTAAATAAGCATCAATTAGTGTTTTTCTGAATACCAATTAAGCATCCATTAGTGCTATACCCATTACTTACCAAGTTCTCTCAACTCCAATGATCATGTCAATCTTCCAATGTTTACAAACAAAATACTTTGCATAGAGGTTGTCTTCAATTAGCTTCTTACATGCCCTAATTAGTAGTTCACGTATGTACACCTTTCTAATGTGTTAGAAAATAAAAAGTATAATAATAATTTAAATCCTCTCACTCATGTAAAATATTAATCAGTCATTCATACTTTCAGGCAAATGTATATCTGGGGCAAGTAATCAAGGCTATCATAAAAGAAAAACTCTCAGGCTGTCATATTAACATTGGTATTTTCTCCCTTAACAGTTAATAATAATATTTCTTCAACTCAATTCAATACAAATTATAAAAAGTAATATTCAATTCAATTAATTATTCTTCAGATATATAAATATTTTTTTACCTACTGGTAAGTTAAATATCAACATAGTTTTTTTTTATGGTACAATTTGATGAAAAATATCGATATCAACAACAGAAGTGTTTATTGTAATAATTAAAGAGCTGCAATATATTGTGAACATGGTCAAAAGCTCACAAAACAAAGTGCTCGTAAAAAACTTTTAACCTACTATACCTTATACCAGCAGATCACAACATTTGAAAAGGAGCAAGCGTTGAAGGGAGGTAAAATGTATATATTGAACATTTTCCACATACACAAACTGGTGAACTATCCCAGTTTTGGAGGGAGACTCCAACATTTAAGGTTCAAAATTTAAAAATGAGGGGTGTTGTACACATTTTCAGAATCCCCATACTTTGAAACAGATATGGAAAAAACAAATCTCCCACTTTGGCCTCAGAAAAAGTTCACATGTATGCATACAATCGAGCAACTATCAGCTTATATACTCTTAGCAATAATGTACTACTTTTGTTTACATGATTATATAATAGAGGGATGAAGGAATCAAGGTTCACTGTTACACTCTGCCTTATACACAATTCATTAAGGGACTATGAGAATGATCAGATGAAAGTGAAAAATGGACTCAATAAATTTTTTATCAATTTAAAAAAAAACAAGTCATTGTTTCCATGTTTTTAAAAGCCATTCTGTATCCCGAATAAAATAGTTTCAGAAAAAGATGATAAATTTTTAATAAGCAATATAAACCATTTTTGGTCAATTCTGTAATTACATGCATTTAGATGAAAAAAGGCTTAAAGCTGAACAAAATTAATGGTAAATGCTTTGGAAAAAAAGTTGTTTTTTCCTCTCTATGGTCCTTATAGCTCTTTTCTCTTCTTGTGCATTTTTAATTGGCATAGCTTAAGTAGCTTATAAAGAATATACATTTTGCTGGTACATTTGATATACATTACAGAGTACAGATTTTGTAACTATTGTTTTAAATAAATGCTGTTGATCATAAATAAAATATTACAATATACTTGCATCTGAAGACAAATGAAGCGTCTCTGATTCTCTGGGGAGAGTATCTGAGCCATTTCTTGTTTTGTTCCTTTTATTACTAGCACAAAACACTATTTAATAAAACTGTCTAGCTTTAATGGTGGCAAGTAATGCCAAACCTATTTTCAGACGGTTATTTTCTAAGACAGAACCTTTACTAGCCATATAATATTTATTGTTGACCAAAGGAGAAGGTCAGTGATTGTGACTGGGAAAACTAATGTGTGTTCTGTTTTTGCATTGCTGTTATTGTGAGACGGTACATGCTTGACCACTACCACAGGTGACAACCAGCTATAAACCTTCCATAAAACCAATCCTACTGACATCTCGGTGAAATGGTGTCCTTAAAGGTGATATCCAACAGTTTGGACAAAACTGACTTTCTCAAATTAAATAAATTATTGTTACCTGAACAGATACTTTGCAATGCTGTTTATTAATGCCCTAATTCCATGCAAAAAAATGAAGCCCAATACTCCACTTATCATTAAAAACATGTATTTCTTATCTGAGCCACACCGCAGTGTTAGCTATTTTAATGAAAAAAACCATGGGACTACTTACAATGGAGATCAACTTATTTCATCCAAATAATCAGCTCTGATGTCAATGTCTATTTTTTGCAGAAATCCCTATTAACTGTATGTATAGATTGTACAGATACAATGAACATTACCACCATTTTTTCCCCCCACAATTTGTAATAGGTTACAATTTAGGCAAGTATTCAAAATCATATTTATTTAAATATAAATATGATTTTATTCAGATATTTTTTTATGCAGAAATAATGCTGAAATTCCATAAAAGAGGTGTTACATACATTTTCAATGTATCTGATACCGATACTACCTTTAACTTCAAGACTGTGTGTTAGTATGACAGAAAACAAACTGTGTAGGTGTGAGGACACGTAGGGGTTATATCTCTGACAGCAGAGTCAATACAGCCAGCCACTTCATGACAACAAATGATTATTTTTTGTACATTGTCCAGTCACAATTACCATCATGTTGGTAACCTCAAGCTATTAATAGAAGAGCAAGACCCTAGACCACAGATGCACCACAGATTAACAGGAGTATCATTAACAATAAAATTCTAGCCTCTAACAGGACTCAAACCCACTAGTAAGAGGCTGAATTAGGAGTTACAAGTCAGCGACTAAAAATCACTTGGCCGCGGGAACCCCCCTGACAACACCAAAGCCTCTGGTCACATGAGGTGGTCTATTAGAAAGTGTTGCCATCACTGTGATGCCATGCCATCATTTCTGAGTAACACTATATCTCATGTGTTTAATAATTGGATGGTATGCAAATACCTTGTTTCATGGGTTGTGCTGGAGGTTTTCTTCCAAATTTTATGATATATTGCAATTCTCTTATCGCCTTGTACAGATTGCTAGTGGGATGTTATCCCAAACTTGAAACATTTACAGCAAGCAATGTCTTCACCACAAAACCAGGAAATAATGTATACCTTTGTTATATAGTGGTAATACTCATATACTATCCTTATGTTCAAGCATTTATAAAATTGTACATGTATATGGTGTAAAGTAGGTATTTTATGTGCTGTAAAAATACATATCAGCTTCCTTACTTGATAAATGCAAATGTTGTATTTGTGCCATTGTGTACCTAATAATTTATTTCCTCGGCAAAACCAGTACTGGGATAGACACTACCTGGAACAATATATAGTTAATATTCTTGTTAAAGGCAGGTCCTGGGTTCAAACTCAGGACCCTCCAATCCTGAGTCCAGCTCTTTACCAACTAGACCATGGACACTACTATGCCAAGATGGAACATTCTAGGCAATATGGCCACTACAAGATATATTTGATTTTCTGGTTGCGGAAGAAACCTGGAAAATGTCTTTGTATAGCAAGTGCATACAACTGTAGCTTCTTTGGTCTTCAGATTCCAATACTGCACAATGTAACAGTCAATTAATATATATTAAACCAAAAAAAAATAAAAACATTTCAACAGCCCCAAAAATATATTTAAGTAAAAAATGCGTCATATATTACTGGCAGGTCTTAGATTTTAATGTTTGTTAAATGTCCGATGGTTTGGAGACATTATAGTATGGTGTTCATAGATGTTGAAACTATTGTTTTTTTTATATGGTTATAATAATTATATCCTAACACATGGTTAGCCATACACTACTATATCCTAACCTTTCTGGTTAAAAATCCTAGCCAAACTTAATATCCTCTTTTCTTGACAAAAATTAAACGCACATATAATCTTTATACTATAAATAATTATTTCTGTATGTACCACTGTCTCAACTGGGGTTAGGTATAAATATAAAAGTTACATAAAAACTAATTAAAAATAAACTCAAATAAGAAATGTACCAACATATTTTTATTATGAAGTTCTGGGTTTGTTCTCGTGTATTATATAAGCATGTATGCAAAGACAGTTACATTGACATAATCACACAAATATTGTGCAAGTTGGACTTGGGTATATTTTCTAAGTCATGCTGACGATTTCCTAATATTTCAATGAAGATAATTTTTCTTTTATTCCTCTTACAAGTTACCATAAAAATACAAGTTTAGACAGTTTCTTTAAATAAAACTTAAACATCAACAGTTTTCTATGTATGTAATATTAAATTTCTAAATAGGCGATATCTAAAAATCAACAATATCTACAAACAGACATTGATTTTTAAAGTACTATTGATTGAATTAAGATACAATACATTAAGTATTAGACAGTTACCAATCATTATGAGTCAAGGACACTTATTACATTGTATTTAACTATCGTTAATCAAATATGGTAATATACAAAATAAGCACTTATGTTAAGTTAAAGTAATGCATTGTGGGTAAAAATGGCAGAAAAACAGGCTTTGTTAAAAAAAAAAATACAATTAAATGTGGCCAAAGAAATATTTAAAGTTTGGCTCATTGCAAAGTGGCCAGTAGAAACCAGATTTTGTTTGGCTGCCTGCTTAGATTTGTATCAAGTCTTTTTAAGTCTAAATGCTTTAATTTCATCATCAACATCAGCCACACAGATAATGGGAACTGTTTCAAGTCTACTAATTTTTCAAAAACTTTCACTGGTTGGATTTAATGTTAACCTCAGATGAATCAGATGTGAAATGGTGATGCTGACATGGACAAGTTTTGTTTCAAGGTCCACTTTTTTAAGTATTTTGTTTCCTGTCATCTTTATTTATAGTTACACATAGTTACTTTATACATTTTGCTTAACCATCCTTGTTATGATCTTGTTGACACTTTGTTACGTCTAACACTTTTTTAAACACTTTTTTTACAAAGCTTATTCTTATTCACAAAAACTAGCAGAATGACAACAACCCTTAGCTTGCTACATTTTGTTAAAATCCTTATTAAATTCTCGTGATTTTTTGCTTTAATATTGTATATGTTACATGTCAGACTTGGTATTGTTTGTGAATATTAACCCCGAACTGATGAATACATTACACGGTAGTTGCTGGTTCAATTTCCCGCGCTAACCATTTTAACAGCACGAAAATCTCGTGAATAACGAAAAAATCATTTATCACGGCGAAATATTTTCGGCAAGCACATGTTCTTAATTTATTTTACAACTGATATTGGAGCGTGTGCAACTACCGTGTAATGTATTCATCAGTTCGGGGTTAATATTCACAAACAATATACTTATAAAGAGAGACTGAGCAGCAAAAAGTGTAGATCCTAATTTGACAGCCCCCAGCAGAGAGCTGGCTAATCTGGATCTACACTATTTACCTCAGCCTTATAAATACGTGAACAGCAGGCCAAGAGGTAACATAATTGGGAACTATCACAACTCTTGTTTAATTCAGCACACAGTTAACAGTCACACATACTCATTAACAAAATAAAATATAATTAACTGTTTATAATAAATGCATACACAAAAAAAAACAAATGTGCCAAAACTGCTTATTCATCCAACTTTGTCAGCATGTTGATTGTTTAGGGACAGAAATATGTGTATGTTTCTTTACCAATTTTAGTAGGTCTTATTTACTTGAATAATGCTTAGTTTTAATTTTATTATTAAATTGGTTTTTACATAGATTTGAAAGAAAAATATTCTCATCTGGGGAAAAAAAGCCAATCTTTAATAAGAAAATCAAAGTTGTGTTGTTGTTTTTTTAAACTACTTCAGAAATTAAGCATTGCAATGATTTATGTTTCCATGGTAAAAGCCATTTCAAACTTATCAAAGAAATAATTTTAATATTAGTAATAAAAAATATCAATGTTTAGCAATTTTTGCTCATTTTTAGTGATTCAGGCCTTAAAACAGTCGCATCCCCATAAGTTTCATCCAGGACCTTAACAAATGGGTATAAAAATTATCCACTGACATTGATATTTCAAAGTAAAATTCTTTTCAATATAAGGTTTCTTCAAAGTGGATATGTCTGATAAAGTTGGCCATTTTTTCCCCTTGCAAGACTAGCCTAGTTTCAAAGCTGTTCAAATTGGTTTAAAAAAAATACAATTACATGAAAAATATTGAACAAATTTTAGTTATTATGCTTAAGAAAACATAATATTTCTTTTAAGACAAAATACAAAAATGGTAGTAAAACAGTCACAAATATTTTTTTTCATTCGACATGTATGGATAAATAATTATCAAACAGGGAAAAAAAGAGAAAAAAATTGATTAAATATACTTTTGAACTATAAATAGTTGAGTAGAATATACATGTATACATGACCTTCCGTCTGAAATAACAATGAGGCCTCTACCTCGAAATGATGCATTATAATATACAATAATGATAATTTGCAAAAAGCAAAATGAAGTATCTGTTATATACCTGTGACAATAATTTACATCTTAATCTTGGACCGTTTTTAGATATTAAAATGAAACTGCATGTGAGCAAGCTTGCATTTCAAAAATGACCAAAATAAAAGGTTGAATGCAAATTAAATTAAAATGCAAAAAAAAAATCTGCTGTCTGATTGGCTGAACAATTCTGACTTATCAAAATGCTTGAGTATGAAATTCTTCTCATTTAATACTTTTAATATAAATCCTAAAACCATCAAAACTACAAGCAAAAGCTGCACATGAAAAAAAAATACAACAGATTTTTGTTCCAAGAATCAAGCACATAGCTAAACTAACAAAGTTCATGTTTGCATAATCAACACATCCAAAAGCATAGAATAAAGCAGATAAAATGACAAGGCTGTACTTTAACAGAATATAGTGTGTGAAAGGCTAAAAAAAATGTTCTGTGACTTGTTCTGTGAGCCATTTCTCTATGAATCAGATACTGCACGAAGGGTATTGCTTTTTGTGATAAAATGCTCATTTAGGTTTATTTTGCATTTAAATTTGTTAAATTTGTTGCCACTCTGAAAAAAAGATGTTTCAAGAATATGCAACACATCTTCAAATCTCCTCTATTCTTACAGTTTTTTGTTCAAGACATTTAGGTAAATAATTATATACTGAGATATACTGTGGCCAGACAAAAAAAAAAACATGAACGCTTAACAAATCTTACAATGAAGCCCAAGGAGACTAGATCTAAATACCAGTTTTATTTAGTGGTAAAAGACTGAAAAATGACAAGCTATTTTCAGCAGACCTGCAAGGACATTAACTCATCAATATATACTCAAACTTCACTGAGTTACTTTTCTTGGGAACTACTTTCTGTGCCTAGTTGTTAGTTCACATCAGACCAAATAAAGCTATATTGTAAATATTACAAATCAGCATAAGTAACTGTGGAAAGACATTGATTAACAAAACAACTAAATTATTTATAAAACAGTGGTTCTCTCCCTTTTTATCACCACATCTGAGCCTCAAATAAGCCTCTGCTAGACTTGTAAAGAGACATGGAAACAATCCAACGCAAGCTTACAATCATAACTCTGGACGCTGTCGGAAGTGATACCACTGAAAACTTACTCGATCTTCTTATAGATCCTAATATTTATTGACAAAAACATTGCATAATCTATGAAAACTGTGACGGAGAAATACAAATCATTAGTTTGCTGGAAAAATTAGGGATATAGAACAAGGGTGATGACCTTTACTGAAGCAAAATTAGCAAATTAGTCTCTAAAATGAACAACTGAGCTCAAGGTTATAAAACCAATAACTGCAATTAGACACTTAACTATTTCTCTGCTAATCATGAATTGATAAGGCCATGGCAAATAGTGTAGATCATGATCAAATGATGCCCTATAAAGAGCTGTCTGAACAGGATCTACACTATTTCACCTGTCTTTCTATCAATATATATTACCACCTTTGCATGAAATCATTAGCAAATAACTAAAAATAAGTATAGGGTTTTAAAAAATTAAGCATAATTAAGGTTGAAAATGACCCACTCAGTTTTGATAATGCTCATGTGTCATTCCAGAGTAGTCAAACGTCAAAATCAATCAAGACCAACCAATCAGCATCAGAGCACTCTTTTTTTTTTTAAGTTTAATCTTAAATTTTAGCTTATACTCTAGCATCTGATTGGTCAGATGATATTCAAATATGAAAACTAGCCAATCAGATGCTTATGAACTGTCTCAAATAAAAGCTCAAATTGTTTGCAGTCTTTGTTATAGAGCTTACACTTTCTAAGTGATAAAACTACATGAAGTCAACAATCCTGCAGGTCTGCACAAAAAAAAACACTTACAATGAAGGAAAACATAATTTTCCTTATTTTTCTTCCTGAAAAAAGTGATGCAATTTGACAATTGTTTCAGAAAACAAAATGGTGCAATAAAAATGCTTACAAAGCAGATTTTCAATCATGTTACCAATAATAAATACTTAAGAAGAAAATGGCATTGAAAAAAATCTTTTTGTCTTTCTGTTTTGCAAGAGGATTTGAATAAAATGATATAAACATATTTTGGTGTTTATCAAATCTTTTCTAAAAGTAAATATATTTTAACATACCAGTATAACTAACAAATAGTAATAGATATTTTAAATTATGTCACTTTTCATCAGAAGAATTTACAATAAATTACAGCTGAGAAAAAAGAAACCTTGGTGTAACAGTAAATCAAACAACGATTCACAAAGATTCATACAGTGAGTAGGTATGGGTAAAATGAATGAGAGTTGTTTGGGAGAAGATAGAAGAACATAGTTTTGCAAGATTCAATGAAGTGAAGTTTGCTGTGTTAGAAATCGGAAGGGTAAACAAATGCTTTGATGAGGTATAACTTTTCTGCTTCCGACTTGTAGATTGGATGTTTCTTATAATGCTCAATCATATCGTCCATAGAGATAAACTTTTGGGCTCCAATCTGGTATAATCCATCATTCACTTGCACACGAAAATGTTTATTCCTGTCCGTCGCCTTTAATACCACAGTGTAATGTCCAGCCTGAAACAGATAAAGAACAACACAAAAATAAATCAGACAAAAAAAATTGGTTATCATATTATTCATTTTATTATATTATTCATTAAAATTATTAGTAAAACCCTTTCATTATTTCACACCTTTGCAAAGCATAGACAATTATCATATCTTATCATCAGTGGAATCTGCACAACTTAGGGCTTATTTGTAGACTGCGTTTGCAAAGTATCTGTAATTAAATGCTGAATATGTTTTGTTTAGTTTCTGAAAAACAACGCAGCAACCAATTATGATCATTATAGCAAGGTCCTGCTTTTGGTGGTGGAAGACCCAGACACATGTTAGGGTAGTACCACCGGCACACCGCATGTCAGCTGGAAGACCTTCTCACATTAAGTCCGTCATGAACGGGACTCCAACCCACGCGTCGAGAGGCTAAGCAGTCAGAGGAGTTACAAATCAGCGACTCTACCACTACGCCCGGGCACCCCAAATGCTGAATATAAATGAAACAAAAAAAATCAAAAAGGGTTTTGAAAAATCAACATTATATGATTTTTCAAACAGCCAAACTTGTGCCAGCTATCAGGAGTTACGAGAGGTCCATATGATTTAAGCAGTTAGTTCTGGTCCTCTCAAACAATTTGTTCTTTAATTATCATCTAATTCTAGGAGTGTCTTTTGCAGCCAGCCAGCTTGGTTAGGCAATCTTCCTTTAAATTAGTTTATATTAGCTGCCAATCAGCAAGTACCCCTGTTGTTAGTCATAAACTTGTAACTGTTAAAACACCTCGCCTCCATCTGTTAGTATTATCACACTTAACTGTCCTGATCCAACATCAAAATTCCCTTAAATAAGAAATTTCTTATACTCTGAATCACATTACTTAAACACTTTTCTGTAATAATAATTATACTACGTATCTTCTACAACAGTATTTTGCAGTAGATTTTAAACAGCCAATTTGTTTTAAGCTACCAATTTGGGGTTGTCCATTGGCTGGCTGCTTGCTGCATTTAGTGACTGCTTAACTTAAATCTTATTTTCTTTACAACTACATGTACATGCCAAGTGACTTAAATTTTTATTAAGAAATTAGCAGTTGGAATTTTCCTTATAATATGCATCACCATTTTTACATTGACTTCAACCATGACATTATATCTAAACAATTATATTACAGTTGTTGAAAACTAAATCAAGTACTCTCCTAATACCACTTATTTCTCATGTTAAAAAAAGGTATAATCATGAACTTTTATCATAACTTCATTTCTTAACAAGTATAAATTTTTTTCTCCAAAGATCCATGCAGTCTAGTTTTGTATCATGGTGCCAATGCCAAAGCAAACACCAGGAAGAAAAGAAATTCTTTACAAAAAACTAAAATCATACATTTTCTTCTATCATGACATTATTTCTAAACAAGTCTGTTCTACCTAATAATCATGTACAGTTACACATAAACATAGCCCTCCTATTTTGAGATAAAAATCTCATTTTATATTCTGGTACCCCTCCTAAGATAGAAAAAATCTACACATTTCAAGCTAATTCCTTGGGCAAACTTAGCAGCTGTGAATATGCTAGCGGTGCTGCTATTTATGTGTTTGCTGATAAAAGATCATGTAATGGGTTCAAACAAGGGGTCTGCAGTAAAGGCTCTGATAAAATGTTTTAGTGTACTTCCTTTCAATCTTTTTCCTTATCATGCTTCATTTTGTAAATAACCTATACTAAATCTTAGTCATCTTCTTTCAATAACATGCAAACGGGCCTACGATGCTGCTGAAGATTCGGCAGCAAACAGTGCAGATTCTCGACAGTTACCGCCAAGTAGATGACTGATCGAGATCTACATTATTTGCCTTTACTTTATATATACATGCTTAGCATGTTAAGTGTAATCATAGGAAAGTCCTTGACTTACTTTTGCTTCAGCAGGATATTTGATGATACCTTATCACAATGTAGGAAATTATTTTTTTATGCACCTGCATATATAATGGGTGCAATGTGGCAATATCCTGCCAATGCCGATAGTGCAAGATTTTACACCCAAAAGAAATTTTTCAGTAGAATCTCTTATAAAACCTATCCTCACAGTCTCGCACCCAATCAATAAATAAAGATTTTAAGATTTTAAAATCCTTAACAAACCATAGCTTGAAACAAAAAAAAAACAAAAAAACACAGCTTGAAAAAAAAAAACTCTCGGCACCAAGCTGGGTTTGAACTCAGGCCGATGAAGGAAGAAGCTAATACTCTAACAACAATCCAAAGATTCGACTCGGTAACACAATTGTTAGGCAGGTGTTAGGTACTGGTTATATACACCGTGGCACAGTTAGCTATTTTTATACTAAAGAAACCAGGTGACATGGCTACTTTCATTCGAGAGCACTTTGCATAATCATATGGGTAATCAGCTCTGACGTCAATATCTATTTTTAGCTGAAATGCTCATCATGCTTATTTATAGCTTTAGAAATAATAGACATTTTAAAGCCACATATTTCATGATTTGTACTGCCTAACAAAAAATGAGGTTATGTTAAAAAAAATAATAATTACAGTAAAGAGTAAGTCTATGCAGGAATTATGCACAAATTCCCAACAACAGGGGTAGGATGTTGTTACATGTATTTGACATAGAAAAACTGTCAGACACCATCTTTAAGTCAAGGACTCAAACCGCTCATATTATGAGGAACTGTATAAAATTGCAGATTAATTTTGCATAGCTATATATCATGATCCCACCGTATGTCTATGATCTGGATCTTAACATAGAATTAAATGCAAGAATTGCTCCTTTTTAAAGCTTCGACTTTTTTTCTAAACATCCAGAACATGAAAATCTATTACCTTCAAGAAAAACGTTTGTATTGAAATAACTAATGCACCAACAAAAAATACCTGAAAGCAGTAAAAGATTGCTGTCAAAAAACATTTTTTAAGAGGTCCAAGTACACTACAGGCCCTAAAGCTATATTGAATTCAGAAGTTGATCAGGAACTGAAGTTCAAAGCAGAATTAACTTGAAAATATTTTTCTCAAGTTATTCAAACTGAGGTGTCCATAAAATCAACATTAGCTTGAATGTTCTTGTATTCCATATTAAAAAGTTCATTTCTAAAAAAGGATGTATTTCAAAGAAAAGATTGATATCTAGAACCATTCACACACAATCCATCTGAAATGAAGCAGTGCTAATTACAGTTATGCAGCATTGCTTATTACATTTACCGGTAAATGAAAGCACTTTTGAAAGCTTACAAAAAAGCTGTAAAATATTGGCCTTCATTCTTACACAGTCAAGGTAACTGTTTTGTTAGAACGTAGTTTTAGCTTACTCATTTGGCATTTAGAATCACAACAATGGAAATGTATACATTCTTAGGATAATGATTTATTGCATAGGAATTTGAGTTTACCAGTTAATATAGATTTGTTGTTCTGCAAAGTTGATATTTCCCAGTATCTTAAACAGTTTGACATTTTAAGAATGAGTTGCATGTAAATGGTTCTAAGCAAATGCCAAAACAGAGAAGCTACCTACACAGCCACCTAAACCTTTTTCCACCTACACAACCACCTAACCACTTTCCCACCCTCACAAACACCTAACCACTTTCCCACCGACACAACCACCTAACCACTTTCCCACCCTCACAAACACCTAACCACTTTCCCACCGACACAACCACCTAAGAATTTTCCCATCTGACCATCTAACCTCTTTGCAACCAACACAACCACCTAACCCCATTCTCGAATAATAACCACCTAACCACTTTCCCACCCACTTTCTCATTTAACCCCTTTCTAGCCTAGATAACCACCTAACCCATTTCCAACCTACATAACTACCTTACCCCTTTCCCCCTTAGACAACCACCTAACCTCTTTCCTACTCATCTGACCATCTTACCCCTTTCCAACCTACACAACCACCTTATTTTATCACCCACATAACCACTTAACCACTATCCTAACTTAACAACAACCCAACCAATTTTCCACCTTCACAACCACCCAACAACTTTCCCACCTACAAAACCACCTAACCCCTTTCCCACCTACACAACCACCTAACCACTTTCCTACCCACTTGACCACCTAACCACTTTCCCACCTACAAATCCACCTAACCACTTTCCCATCTACAAACCACCTAACCACTTTCCTGCCCACTTGACCACTTAACCACGTTCCCACCTACACAACCACCTAACCACTTTCCCGCCCACTTGACCACCTAACCACTTTCCTACCTACAAAACCACTTAACCACTTTCCCACCTACACAACCACCTAACCCCTTTCCTGCCCAACTGACCACCTAACCACTTTCCCACCCAATTGACCACCTAACCACTTTCCCACCTACAAAACCACCTAACCACTTTCCCACCTACAAACCACCTAACCACTTTCCTGCCCACTTGACCACCTAACAACTTTCTCACCTCCACAACCACCAAACCCCTTTCCCACCTACACAACCATTAACCACTTTTCTACCAAAACAACCACCTAACCACTTTCCCACCCACTTGACCACCATACCCCTTTCCAACCTACACTACTACCTTATTTTATCACCCACATAACCACCTAACCACTTTCCCAACTCCACAACAACCAAACCAATTTTCCACCTTCGCAACCACCTATCCTCTTTCCCACCTCTACAACCACCTTAGCAATTCTGCACCTACACAATCTCTCTACCCTCTAGACAAACACCTTACCAATTATATCACTCACACAATTACCTAATAACTATCAAACCTACACAAAGAGATCACCACTTTCCCACCACATAACTATTTTCCCACCTTTACAATTTCCCACCCACACAACTAGCTTACCACTTTACCAACCACACAACTTTCTTACTACTTTCCCACACAACACAACTTACCATTTTCCCACCTACACAAACACCTACCCACAAACCTACTGGCATAAGCACCTAACCACTCTTCATTAACACAACTTTCTGACCACTTTGCCACCTATACTACCACCTCTTTCCCACCCTCACAGCAACCTACCCACTTTGCACCAAACCACTTTCCCATCCACACAACCACGAAACCCACAAGCACAAGCAACTAACCACTTTCCCTTCAACTTTACTATCTGACCACTTTCCCACCAACACACACTTTCCCACCAACACAACCAAGCATCATAAACACCAACCCAACCATTATGACTAATCAACTTCTGCAAACAGACAAGAAAATCTAGACCACTGGCTGACTGGCCAGCGGTAAGTGGGATAGTAAATGAGGCAGATCTGATAGTGACAATGAAGTCATTACAAAGCCGCTATCTGCTCTCTGATCTTCCTCTGTGCATTAGCTGCCTTTAAAGCCTTATCTTGCTACATTTGTTAATAACCCATACTAAATTCTTATTTTTATGCTCACAACAGTACTGGATCCATTGATCAAAAGACATATTGAGAGAAACTTAATAGTAAAAAGTGTATACCCGTATCAGACAGCTTTCAGTGGGAAGTGACTGGTCTGAATTACAACTATTTACCAAGATGCAATCAATGCATGTTTAGCAAGTTAAGTGTTAAATTTACCTATCTGTCTGGGGTTTCCCATTATATTAGCCTTATAATATTGATGTCTTTCATCTAGCCTTCTTTCTTAGATTGGAAACAGGGAAAATTAGACCTATTTCTCAAGTGAAGAAATTCATGATATATACTTATTAAAAGAGGCTTGTACATTCTTTCTCATGTCTCTTTTAGAGGGAAGGGGACTTACTTCCTCAAACAGCATGATTCATTTGCGACTTCCATCTTTTTCTAACTAGGGAAGATTCTTACTATTTACTTAAGATGATTCACAGATACACAGAAAGCTAGCTACTGATATGCTGCTGCTGCTCTAAAAATTGTTACTATGCCGCACTTACTGATGTGAAAATTTTTCAAGATTGATAGAAAATATTACAAATTTGTTTTGTTTTGTTGACTCTAGCTGCATGGCCATGGGCACCCCCTATCATAAATTTATGTCTTCACTCCATACAAAAAGCATGTGCCATTAACTTATTAAGCACAGATCTGTATTACCAGGTTCCAGGCCAAACCTTGTATGAGTGCCTTGACATGCCTAGCATGAACATTAGCACAACATCTGGTCACCAGAATATTCCAATACAGGTCCCTATCGAGTAATACTGTGTTCCCCAGCTTTCCTTTTATTTACCAACCTCCTTCCCTTCACACACCATCTGTAATTCCTCTATTATTTCAGGCTTGCTCAGATCTATTTCTAGCTCCAAGGTCTCATTGGAATAGTAACTCTTAACCTGCTTAGTTTTTGTTAACCTTAGTCCTTTTCTTAAATTAATCAGCATAGGTGCCTTTGTAAGTACAGAGTAAATCAAAGTGCTGACGTGATCAGACAACCCCAAGCAGGAGGTGGCAGATCTGGATCTACATTTTTTGCGAAAGCATGATCAGTATATGCATTAATATCAGGCAAAAAAAAAATAGGCTTAGAATATATTTATTGGACCTATGCAAATGACGATCCAGATCGGCCAGCTTGCTCTACAGATCACTGCTGTCTGATCAGGATATGCACTATTTGCTGCTGACTTTTCAAGCAATATACAGGGGAAGTTGTTAGAAAATCTTAATATGCAGTTGTAAGCAAATAACTGTTAATGAGAAAGAGTTATTAATGGATGCAGCAGAATAAGAGTTGAAAATCTCTCCCAATAAACCGGCTTCAATAACATGACCTTTTAAGACCGTCAATGCATGCACTATGACGTCAATTGAAACTTTAACAGATTTATCTAAGCCCATAATAGTCCATTTAGCTGTTATCCATTTGGTAAGCAGCAACTTTTATTAATGTAATAAATAATCTGCAGAGTAGTGTGATTCTTACCTTAGCTTAGCTATAGAGAGCATATCTAAATTTAGCTTCCTAGATTTAAATATTTGTTTTTGAATTTCTAAAACCACCTCCACAGCAACACCATCATGGACATTATAGCAATATCCAGCTATTTTGGTGGAGGAAGACCACAGACAAATGTCTAAGTAGAACCACTGGTACATCGCAGGTCACCTGGAAGACCTCCCTATGCTAAGTCCTTTGCCCTGAGCTGGACAACACAATGAGTGGTCAAGCTACATTTTGTTTCAAGACATTGTTGTTTTTTTCTTATATATTATATACATTACATGTACATGTAAAAAGTTAATCTGCTTATCTAGAGAGACAAAACAGCAAACATTGTAGATCCTAATCAGCTACCAGCAAGTAGCTTGCTGATCTTGATCTATAAAATTTGTCTAAGCCTTTTAAATACATGTATAGCAGGCTTAGAACTAAATAAATGATGATTTTTGTTTCCCAAGCCTGTGCTTTTTACTATTTATCTTATAACGGCAAGTTTGAAAAAAATGAAAATATACATGTATTTTCTAAAAACCCGAAAAAACATTCCATAAAATTTACCAAAATATGAGAATTTTATAACATTTTCCAAAACATGACATTTATCAATGTTTAAAAAATGACTGTAACAGAACACATGACATTTATGTGTATCTAATTACCAATTACTATGCAGAATATTTTACATTATTAATAATCTAGGGTAGATTTTCTGTTGCATACAAGCATAAGACATACATTTGCATAAAGCTCTGTTTACTACCTCCTTTTGAGTGTTCAATAAAGAACAATATATAATATAGCTATCATAAATAATTGAAGGAGAAATATGTTCATACTTAAGTAACATAGGGAGAAAAATATGCAGCCAGTCCAGGACTTAAACCCGGGACCCTTTGCTAACAGGATGACTGCTCTACCAACTGAGCTAACCGGACCGCTTACACACTCTCTTCCTATTACCCAGCTACACTTATATTTTAGAAAGAAATCTAACAATCTTGTAAGGAAGCAAAACAATCCTAACTTTTAGCTTGCTAGGAACAGATTGGGTAAGGCAATAGTTTAGATCCCTGACCAGCCAGCTTCTGCATGGATCAAGACCTTCAATATTTGCTTCACGAACTCTATTTATTTGTCTTTGTAGCCTTGTTGCATTGTAGCTATTGGTATGTAAAAAAAGAAAAATACAGCATAGGCTAATTACAAAATTCAGCAAGCTAAAATATGCATTTAGAAATAAGACCCTGGAAATCAAGCCATGTGATCTGTTATATATATACTTACAGTTGACTCACTGTCCCGAATGATAAAATCTCCATTGGTAGCATATTTTGCAAGCATTTCCTCACATTGCTGCCGCGTGATTTTACCGTAGTACCAGTCTTTGTCTGACAGGGGCCCAGATACACAGAACTGTTTACGCCCACCGGCCCCTAAACTAGATGTATTCGACAAACTACTCGTAGACTGGGACTGGGGAGTACATGAACTGTTTGTTGCCGAGGTTGCGTCCATATCACTAGTATCTTCTATCACTTGAACATAATTCCGAGGCACGAGCCCGACATCGCCACGACTATTCCGGGCACGCCACCAATCGGGGTCTTCTGAAGGCTTGTCAAGAATCACTAACTTATCACCTTTTTCAAAACTTAGTTCCTCTGAATTTGAACCAGAGAATTTATACAGCGCAGACACTATCTCTTGCTGTCCAGTAACGTCTAGTGTCGCTGCTGAAGTGTATGCTGGCAGATCGCTATTGTTTGTGTGCTCATTATTCAGTGGCTGAAGATCAACATAATTGGAGGGAAACCAACCTGAAGTCTGACCTTTATGCCCTTTCCACCAACCATCGCTAGACTTTTCTAGAACCATCACAAGTTCACCTTTGGTCAGTGACAGTTCGTCAGTCTGCTGGGCGGTGTAATTATATTTCACAATGGCTGGCATTGCTGGTTCGCAGACCTGCACTGTGTCACTATTTGTGCTATTTTTATCACTTCCTGAATCCGTAGGCGGCAACGGTAACTGCCCCATCCCTCCACCGTCTCGGGTTCCATTTCGACCAACCACTGGACTCCCTAAGGCGACTTTAGTGTCGCCCTTGTGTTTTCTACCCAGTGTATTCTTAAGACTGGTTAAAAATGATGGTTTGGACTTTCTCACGTAGTTGGACGGTACATATCCAGACTTATTCCTACTGTTTTGAACCATCCACCACTCCTTAGTGTCATCAACGAGAACCAGTTTCTCGTTTTTCTTGATGTCAAGCTCCTTTGCGTTCTCCGCTTTGTAGTCGTATTTTGCTATTACAAACTGGTCGGTATCCCCCATGTTAGCTGCACTTTAGCAGAGGCAACATACCTACAATAAACAGAAAAAGAATGATTAACATATAACTAGTGTAGTGTTGTGACTTTTGTTTTATTGTAATTTGTTCCTTACACTTATTTGTTAAAAACAACAAGAGCTTCCAAAGATGGCATGCTCTTTTTTCTCATTGCTGCATGAAAATTCTAAGTTGAAATTGGGTCATAACTTTGCCAAAGTTCATTAATGTGATTCCTGCCATTTTGTAATCAGTTTCCCTGTTGATACATGTACTTTTAAGGTGGTATCCAATAGTTAACCTATATCTAATACATGTAACAAAATGTTACAGCTGTTCTGGGAAATTTGGACATAGTTGCTGTATAAACTTATTTAGTTGTAGTAAATGTTTGTTTGTTTGTTGGGATGGGATGGGATTAGCCAGCATTTTTGCGCTGATACTGTGCAGCGACATTTCTATCATTATAGCACAGGGGCACTTATGAGGTGCACAGGGACTGAACCTGGCCGGTCCATTATACTGACACTGACGAGTCAGGCGTAATGCTGTCCCCTTAGCCCGAGCGTTAGAGGAAAGCCACTACTACCAACTTTAAAGTCTTTGGTTTGACACAGCTGGGGTTTGAACCCACGACCTCCCGATCCGCAAACCGATGCTCTACCACCTGAGCTATTGCGGCCTGTTTTGTTTGTTGGATTTATCGTCCCACCGACAGTATTTCAGTTATCTGGAGATGGTGTCCATTTGAAGTAGAAATAGTGCTGCCTTCACTGTGTAAAACATGCCGTGAACACCTGGCATGATACCACACCAAGTCACATTATCCTGACACGTGGTCAACCAGTCGTGCAACTACCCTTATATTTGCTCAAGAGATAGCAAGGGAACTATACCACTACCATTTTTAACAACTCTGGTATGTCGCGGCCATGGATAAAACCCGGACCTCCTGTATGTGGAACCGATGATCTACTGATTGCGCTACCAGGTCCGGTTAGTTGGAGTAAAGTCTATATACAACACTACTTCAATACAAACCACGTATTTTTATCGCTTCAAATCGTTGTTCTTGCCAAATCTATGAATTAGCACAATGGGTATTTTAATTAACAAGAGGGCCATGATGGCCCTTAATCGCTCACCTGATGACACAGGCTTTACGTAGGCTCAAATCTGGCATTAAGTAATTAAGAGTTATTTACTTTAGAAATCTTTGGTGAAGATTGGACCATTAGTGTGGCCACTGGGTTGATAACATTTTCTAGAATTTTACCAATTAACCTACTGAATCCACATGACTCACTTCAAAACATATGTAAGATTTCATACTGGAAAACATGATGGTCAAGTTTGGTGAAGACTGGGCCATCAATGTAGCCTCTTAAGTGTTTTCACAAGCTTTTTCTAAAATTTAACCTAGTGACCTACTTTATGACCCCACGAGACCCAATAACGAACTCATCCAAGATTTCATGTAGACAAACATTCTGACAAAGTTTGATGAAGATTGGCCTATAAATAGGGCCTCTAGTGTGTTTACAACCTTTTTCTAAGATTTGACCTTGTGACCTACTTTTTGACCCCACGTGACCCAGTTACGAACTCATCCAAGATTTCATGCAGACAAACATTCTGACCAGGTTTAGTGAAGATTGGGCTATAAATGTGGCCTCTAGTGTGTTCACAAGCTTTTTCTAAGATTTGACCTAGTGACCTACTTTTTGACCCCACGTGACCCAGTTACGAACTTATCCAAGATTTCATGCAGACAAACATTCTGACCAGGTTTGGTGAAGATTGGGCTATAAATGTGGCCTCTAGTCTGTTCACAAGTTTTTCCTAAAATTTGACCTCGTGACCTACTTTTTGACCCCAGGTGACCCAATAATGAACTCATCCAAGATTTCAAGCAGACAAACATTCTGACCAAGTTTGGTGAAGATTGGGCTATAAATGTGGCCTCTAGTGTGTTCACAAGCTTTTTCTAAGATTTGACCTAGTGACCTACCTTTTGACCCCACGTGACCCAGTTACGAACTTATCCAAGATTTCATGTAGACAAACATTCTGACCAAGTTTGGTGAAGATTGGGCTATGAATGTGGTCTGTAGTGTGTTCACAAGTTTTTCCTAAAATTTGACCTCGTGACCTACTTTTTGACCCCAGGTGACCCAATAATGAACTCATCCAAGATTTCATGCAGACAAACATTCTGACCAAGTGTGATGAAGATTGGATAAAAATTGTGGCCTCTAGTGTGTTCACAAGGTAAATGTTGACGACGGACAACGGACGACGGACGCCGGACGCCGGACGAAGCGGTATCACAAAAGCTCCCCTTGAGCACGTTGTGCTCAGGTGAGCTAAAAATAGACATCAACATCAGAGTTTATTACCCAGATAATGTAACGTGATATCAAAAGTGGTCAATTGGTTAAAAAAAATAGCTAACTGTGCAGCATGGTTCAAACATACCACAAGGAGGAGTTATGCTTTACTTTTCACATGGTTGAAGGGTACCAATAATCAGTATTTTGAGAGATCTTTTCATTTAAATTGTATATGCATTCATTAAACAGAAACACCCATACATGCATGCCCAATCACATGTACAAACTAGAAATTAGCTTGTTATATTTTGAACAATTTCAAGAATACGTTTAAGAAAAAGTATCAACTACAAATTGCTGAGGTCATAAATAAACAATGTTGCTTTTGTTCTAGCCTTCTTATTGTTTTTACTTAACTTAATATCTACATCATTATATACAGTATAATTAACTCATGTAGGTTATGCATTTTAAATTTTGTTATTTTGTAACAGTTAAGAAACAGGTCCTGGAGAATTTAAAACATATTGTGGATATTGGTATAGTGTGGACATCTTTGTTATTTGCTTTCGCGCTTCAGCGCAACACCATTAATTTTATGGAATGCATTTATATTTTGGGAATGGGCTGTTGTTGTAGTTATCATGTCTTTCATACATGTAACTCCTTGGCGGTATCCAAACAAGTCATAGAAATGGCCGAGACATTAAGTGCTACAGATTTGTACTATTTTAACTTTTTACCATGTATATAACCAAGGCTTTTTTTCACTGCCAGGGGATGGGCCCATGCCCTATAATTTTGGGGAAAATAGCGCAATTTCTTCCTAAAAGAGTTATGAAAAGAACCTGATGTAAAGTTAATTTTTAGAGAAAACTGCATGATTTTAAAGATATTTTCTGAGGGAAAGGCACCTGTAAATGGCTCCTACTAAAGAAGGAAAAAAAGCCCTGATAACGTATCCATTTTGGCAACTTGGAACCACGTGTGTTAAGCAGGTTTTATTCTCACCTGCTAGAAGTGCTGTTTGAGGGTTTTAGGATTGTTATTGTTCAATATGGCATAAGTAAGTTTCATTAAAGGTTAGTTGTGTTATTAAATGAATTGTTTTATATATTTAGACAATATGCACTTCGAATGGTGCAGCATATGTTATGTCCATGTGAAGATCAATTGTCTGATCATATTTTCAGCTCACTTAAAGTCCAAGTACTCATAGGATATCCGGCATTGTCGTTCGTCAAATAACATATTGTCTTTATAAAACATATATTGGCCATCCTTCAATGCTTTGCATCAATACTTTTCTTGTTGATTAACTGGAGTGATTTGCTATTGGGAATGCATATCCTATCTACACTTGGGGCTATACAGCTAGGTATTCTGACTGTTATCAATTTTCCATGTTAATCAAATATATACATGAACAGCTGCTGTCCCAACAAAACGATCATTGATGTACCTTTTGTATTTACTGCAAGCCCGCTAAGCATGTAGTGGTAAGTCTTACATAAATATTGTTCATCCAGATCATACGATCATAGGGTCGTATATTGAGTAAGTTAGATATGTAGATAATTTGTAGATAATTAGTATACATTAACTCATTTAGATTTTATTCGATTTCAGTAGTTTTGGTAAACTTTTTTGCGGTCACTTTTTATATTGTTTACAGCAACGGGAAATCCGTGCAACTCGTTCCCCGCCTTTCCTTTTTGACTAACCAATCAAACTCTTGTTTTCTCAGTGAACGGGATTTTTGCACCCAGGCTTGTCATTCAACTACTGACTGACCGCCTGGTCATTTGCACGTCTCTCTCTATATATATTATAAATATATATATATTGTTGCAGTTTCTTCAATCCCAACCCCTCCGCTGACAACTGTGACACAGAACTAACCTGGAGCTGGCTGATCAGGATCTGTACTTTTTGCCATTTGTACTGTTGACTCTGTATGAAGCTTTTAGCGAATTATGGACAATCAGTATGAGATAGTGACAAAATGCTGCAGGCATGGAAATTACAATTATGCAGAACAGGAGAGTCTGGATGAAAAAAAACAACACATCTAGCAAATGTGTGACGGGTTAAGATCTGTTTACTTCTGTATTTGTGACCTATGATATTGTGATGACTAATTCAAAATGTATGCAACTGTAAAAAAAATGAAAAGAAAGAATTTAATGAAATACATTTACGTTGAAAAGGAAACAGACAATTGAACAGTAATTTAGTCAAGGAGAAATACTTAAAACAAATTAATATTAATAAAACATTGCATTTATCATTGGGCTTGAGTCAATTATGGTGTACCAATTAAGTATTAAGTATAGGAATAACCATATCCATTTAATGAGGTTGAAACAGAACACTTAAAATAAATATTAGGTTTAATCATACAAAAACTAGCAAAAAAAATCCTTTAACTGTGCCATCGTCTAGATGCTTCTTTTTTAAACCCTTTTTATATGGAAAACACTATTCTACATATTAAACTGTAACATACCCCACCCTTAATGTGCCTACAGCAAGTAAAGGGTTAGCAGAAGCCCCTAAAAGATTCTAGCAGAGATGAAAGTCAAGGCATCATGGTTCTTATATCAGTTAACACACCTGTATTTCAAGGGGTTATAATTTATCCGGAACATGTATTTTATGACTCTTCATGGCTGATCTCGCAGGTTTATTGGTCGTTATTTTTAACATGATACAGTTTGAAAGATAAGCTAGATGTTTCAATAGCCACAAAGTTCTAGTCTTTCACTTATTATTTACCCTTTTGTTCATGCATATGTCATTTTTTGCCTTTCCATAAACAATCGTCACTCTTATCTTCAATAAACAAGTGTTTATTTAAAGACTGGTTTAGCCAAGGATCTATTTATAACTATTGTTGACTGTAGACCTTTTTTCAACAAATTTGCATGCAATGATAGATATATCATTTTGACCGGACCTGCTAGTGCAATTGTTGACACTGGAGGTCCGGGCACAGACATACTAAATTCATTAAAAATAGTTGTCATAAAGCTCCCTTTCTAACATTCAAGCAAGTTTAAGGGTAGTTCCATGTCTGGTTGGCCCAGCATCAGGATAATATAACTGGATGTGGTATCATGTCATGTGTTCACAGCATGCTATACATAGTGAAGGCAGCACAAGATCTGCTTCAAAGTGGAAACGGTCTCAAATGAAATACATTTGAGGTGACGATAAACCCAACAAACATCTTTTCTTTCTTACAGAATAAGTGTCATAATTTAATTTTGGAGACTAATGTTTTTTGCTTTTTCCAGCCTCCCTGGTAACCCGACCACAAAACAAAATCCACACAGAAGTTGATGATTGTGCTGCGTATGAGATTAGAAGCATGTAAGGTCATCCTATCTTAGCCTACAGGAATAATCAGAAAAGGTGGCAGTGAAACAACATATGGGAGTATGGAACATCATAAGGGTCATTAACCACAGAGGGAGACACTCTTACAAATAAGTGAAATGAATGGACTTAGATCTGAGCTGGCTTTAAGAAGAATTCAAATACTGCTTTAATGGGGTTAACAGGTTTTTTTCAAAAACAGGAATTTCTTACTGTGATTAATTCTCCTTCAATTTGATTGCAGTGGGTCTTAAAGGTGGTATCCAGCAGTTTGGTCCTTTTTTTTTCTCAAACAAGCAGATAAGTCATTGGTGCCTGAAAGGTCCTTCAAAATGTTGTTCATTGGTGTCAAAGATCTGTTTGAACAGTCAAGGATAAATCACCAATCGTCATTGCAAACAGGTGTTTCCTATCCGAGCCACGCTACAGAGATAGCTATTTTTAAACTTAGAAAAGCATGTGCCTACTCACTGTTGTACAGTCATCCGGGTAATCCACTCTGACGTCGATATCTATTTTTAGCTGACACCACTATCTCGCTTTTTATTGAGTTGGAAAGCCTAAACATTTAGTCTATTTTTCTCACGATTAATACAGTTTAACAAAAAAGTTAGTGTTCAAAATCGTTTGTAAAAAGACTAAAGTATCGGTTTATGCAAAAAATATGTCCAAATTCCCCAAAGCGGTGGTTAGATATTTGCATGTGTACCGATATTTTATATAAGCAAACCGTCAGATACCAACTTTAAGACAAATTGTAGTTCCTTCTATATCAACCTCAGCTTGACCTGGAAATGATTTTCTGCCTAAGAAAACCTACTGTTTATGCTTAATGATGTAAAATAATCTCATGATGTTGATAACTACCGGATACTCAACCAGATATTTCTGAACCTTTTCTACATCCTTGTCAGCAACCTAACAGAATTTTCCTCATCAAAAAGAACATTAACATGGAATCAGATACACTGTGCCATTTTATCCACCATAATACATTACAGGGCTTTTTTTCCTTCTTTAGTAGGAGCCGTTTACAGGTTCCTTCTTGCAGAAAATGTCTTTAAAATCATGGTACGGTACCTATATTTCTTGCCCCACTGTGACACGCTACCATCCATTACTACCCTGTATAAACCTTTATTTCTGACCCCACTGTGACACGCTACAAACCATTACTACCCTGTATATACCTATATTTCTGACCCCACAGTGACATATTACAATCCATTACTACCCTGTATATACCTATATTTCTGACCCCACTGTGACATATTACAATCCATTACTACCCTGTATATACCTATATTTCTGACCCCACTGTGACATATTACAATCCATTACTACCCTGTATAAACCTTTATTTCTGTCCCCACTGTGACACGCTACAAACCATTACTACCCTGTATATACCTATATTTCTGACCCCACAGTGACATATTACAATCCATTACTACCCTGTATATACCTATATTTCTGACCCCACAGTGACATATTACAATCCATTACTACCCTGTATATACCTATATTTCTGACCCCACAGTGACATATTACAATCCATTACTACCCTGTATATACCTATATTTCTGACCCCACTGTGACATATTACAATCCATTACTACCCTGTATATACCTATATTTCTGACCCCAATGTGACACGCTACAATCCATTACTACCATGTATATACCTATATTTCTGACCCCACTGTGACATATTACAATCCATTACTACCCTGTATATACCTTTATTTCTGACCCCACTGTGACATATTACAATCTATTACTACCCTGTATATACCTATATTTCTGAACCCACATGTGACATGCTACAATCCATTATCACCCTGTATATACCTATATTTCTGACCCCACTGTAACACGCTACAATCCATTACCACCACGTATATACCTATATTTCTGACCCCACTGTGACACGCTACAATCCATTACTACCCTGTATACATGTATACCTATATTTCTGACCCCACTGTGACATATTACAATCCATTACTACCCTGTATATACCTATATTTCTGAACCCACATGTGACATGCTACAATCTATTACCACCCTGTATATACCTATATTTCTGACACCATTGTGACACGCTACAATCCATTACCACCCTGTACATACCTATATTTCTGACCCCACTCCTACATACTACAATATAACAGCAGCTAATGCCAATTGGGCAGACCAGCAAGCTTTTGCTTCATCATGCCCAGTATGCCCAGTGTCGAACTATCAGGAACCCTCTCTCACCTTATCTTTCCTGTAATCTCCACACTGAGTAGAAGAAGGTACAAATTATTTCCACAGTAAAAAGGCAGCCACCGTATCTCCCAGGGACTCTTCATGGCTTATCAGTCCAATAAAGAGCACCTGATTCAGACAGGTTAAAACAGATGTACTTTTTGCCTATCCTTGTGTGAGCCCAGTTTCCATCAAACGATATTACAAGGTGTTACAACACTATTAAGACGGATGGGATGGGATTAGCCGGCATTTTTGCCGATACTGCGCAGCAACATTTCTAATATTATAGCACAGGGGCACGTATGAGGTGCCCAGGGACTGAACCCGGCCGGTCCGTTATACTGACACCGACGAGTCAGGCATAATGCTTTCTCCTTAGCCCGAGCGTTAGGAGGGAAACCACTACTACCAACTTTAATGTCTTTGGTATGACCCGGTTGGGGTTCAAACCCACGGCCTCCCAATCCGCAAGCCGACGCTCTACCACCTGAGCTATTGGGGTCGGTCTACACTATAGAAGTTAAACCAATGTTTCATCTTAGTGTTGTATCTCTTAGTTTTGTTAATAACCCTAACTTTCAGTTTTAGTTAATTATTTTCTAATAACGTCATACAATGGTAACAAAATGTATTTGTCTAAGAGACTTAAGCATAAACATCAAAGGTCCCAAGAACAACCCCTATATTTGCCTGAGTGTTAGTAAAGGAGCTATACCACTAGGGCTGTCACGATATGCTTGAAGCGTACTACGATATATTGCCATACAGAGAGAGCATATTGCAATACATACCACAATATATTGCCATATTTGAACAAACTATTATAAAGAGCTATTGCACTCAACATAATGAGCAGAATGAACAAAACATACCTGAGTAAAATATAACATAGCTTTATGAGCTTTATAACAGGTAAACACAGAAACAAGAAAGTAAGTAATACAAATAGGTCGCAAAGTACAAACAGTCAAATAGCAAATTAACTTCAAAACTTAACAACAGTATAGTGTGATGCTCCCCATGAATTTCAGTGATGATGATATTCAAGTGTATTTTAGGTTGGTTGGGCTCAACCATATCTTACAGGCACATCCAGCAACGCATCTCCTGGCCATTTCAGACAATTGCATGTCCGTTAAAATTCATGCTTCCATCCAATATTCGTTTTCTTAAATAGAGACATCAAATTGTGTGATAAAGTCAAAACCTAATTTTTTTTAAACTCTAACTGTTAGGAATATCACAAATATAGGAATATGCTAATCAGAGGCCACATTGCCCGGGCTGTTAAGAATGAACTCCCAAGAAAATGACATGGATTCAACTTCAGACTACAGTTTCAGCTGGTAACTTGCGATTGAATTTCATCAATAGGAGCATCCTTGACTTTCATAAGTGGAGGCATACAAAATATTGCCAAGACCAGTACAGCCATTGCATATCGTGATAGTGTATTGACTTCACTCAGTATCACAATATACCTGTATACCGGTATATCATGACAGCCCTATATACCACTGCCTGTAATTTACAATTAAGTATGTTGCCAGTCAGGCTTTATTCCAGTTTGCACCAAAACTCCAACCAATGGGACATTTTTATTTACTCTGTGAGAAAAACCTTCAGGAAGTGTGAAGTTAAAGCGCTCCACAAACCAGGTATAAGCTCCCCAGTTGGGTAGAGATAGTTCAAACTTAAAAATCTGTGGTAATTCTTATAGGACCTTTTCTTACTTTCCAATTCTTCAATGTCCAGTACTGCTGTACCTACTGTTTTTATAATACTGCCTATTATTCACACTTTCCATTTGTTTTGAGGCAAGAATGACTCAGAATATAATCTGGGTACAACTACTGACATTACACAGACCAGGTGATAAGCCAATACCATATAAATGTTTTCTGACCTGACCAGTTTCCAAACAGACAGCAGTAGCCACTTAGGGATTTTGCCCTGTGACTCAGAACACTAGAAAACACACACCCAATTTGTAAAAGAATAATAAAATAATTTTTACAAAAACACACGTCTAATGGAAATAGATAACTAACTACCTTACTTTTCACACAATATGGATAAAATGTATATCATTTTACATCATCAGTTCTGTTGTATATAACTTAGCCATTCAATGTTAGTAATAAAAGTGCTGTTAATTGGATTAATTAAAAATCTTTGATGTTTCTGATTGCCATTCACTTCACTAATAAGTTAATTTAGAACAAGAAAAATTAGAGCTCAGCCTTTAAAGTTACCACCTAGTAAGTAAACCCTGAACCCATTAATTTGTCTTACAGGTGTGCAAGAACTTTAACAAGTAAGGAGGTCTCCTTCCAGACCTGTAGTAAGCCAGTGGTTCTATTTAGACACTCATCTGAACTCACGACTCTCCAATCAGGAAAGAGGATTGGGATTAGCCGGCATTTTTGCCGATACTGTGCAGCAACATTTCTATCATTAAAGCACAGGGGCACTTATGAGGTGCCCAGGTACTGAACCTGGCCGGTCCGTTATACTGACACCGACGAGGCAGGCATAATGCTTTCCCCTTAGTCCCGAGCGTTAGGAGGGAAGCCACTACTACCAACTTTAAAGTCTTTGGTTAGACCTGGCCGGGGTTCGAACCCACGACCTCCCGATCCGCAAGCCGACGCTCTACCACCTGAGCTATTGCGGCCGGTTATTTTGCTAATGTTTTTACACCCCATTTTCTTCTTGGTGTCACTTTTTTTCCATATAGATGTGTAATTGCCCACTTTGTGCCCTTTGTGAAAGTTTGTTTTTCTTACTTTGTGGCCATCTGCAATCTAGTGGTTAAGATGTTTCTTTCCTGATTGTACCGTCCGCAATAGCTCAGGTGATAGAGCGTTGGCTTGCGGATCGGGAGGTCGTGGGTTCGAACCACGGCCGGGTCTAACCAAAGACTTTAAAGTTGGTAGTAGTGGCTTCCCTCCTAACGCACGGGGCTAAGGGGACAGCATTACGCCTGACTCGTCGGTGTCAGTATAATGGACCGGCCGGGTTCAGTCCCTGGGCACCTCATACGTGCCCCTGTGCTATAATGATAGAAATGTCGCTGCGCAGTATCGGCAAAAATGCCGCCTAATCCCAATCCCATTAACAAAATATTAAACAAATAATAAGTATACCAAAAGAAAGACAAAGCCTGAAAGGGCACAGAGTGGAGTCAAAGGGCATAGAGTAGGGGTGAGTAAACACAACCAGAATATTAACAAAATAGCTGGCATCCGAATGGAAAAATAACAAAAGACAGATAGGAAACAAAAAAAAGGAAACCCAGCTGTTAATGACCCCTAGAGGTATGTGATGACTGCCACATGTAAGGGTGCGGGATCAGTTTAGTGGGCCTGGGATGATGATGAAGCTGCAGCCCCAGTCTCCACTTGATACAATTACCATCTGGTTGAGGACTGGCACAGCACTATTTGCCTCTAAAGTCCTATGGGTGCTTCATTTGTTATTAACCCATAATAAATTGTGAACAATTTGCCTATCACTGATCAAAAATGAGGCTACAAAGAGTGTAGATCAAGTGCAGCCTGCTTCCAATTTAATTGTGAATTGGGTAATAAACTCCCAACTTGAACTGGGTATTTAGAAATTCAATTTAATAACTAAACAATAATTATTCCATAATTTTCAAATCAATTATGCAATACTTAGCTAAATGTTTAGGCAGTTTTCCTAATTCATGAATAAGCACCCTCACTAAAGATTTTAACAACTATGCAGTAGAGATGTAATAACACGCTCCCTCCTAGACACCAAACGATTCATCAGTTTGTCTCAATTTGATATTTTACCATAAAATATCATCATCAAATTGTATGGTAAAGTATTAAATCGAGATATAAACTGACAATTCATATATCATGATTGTGATGACACAAAATGATCGCATTTTCAAATGACTGTTTTGAACATCTCATCTAATTTAATGTGCAGTCGTTATTCCCGCACAAAGGCATCCATTATTGCCCAAGAATGGACAGGTTCACAGTAACCTATCATCAGTAACCTGGCAAATGTGTGTTTGCAGATCTATGAATTTTATATGATGCACACAAAAATGTTGAAGTAATGAGTTGACATTCAACTTCATATTTCACACTTTGACCAACTGTTTACTTCTGGATAAACTGCTGATTCTTAAATATGAATGATAAAATGACAAGAGTTATAATTCCGGCTGTTCTTCTGCTACCAAAATAGTTGGTGTGACCTTGACTTTGCAATACAAACATTTTCAAACAAAACTAGCATGACAACAAAAGCATGAACACACAACCTAAACCACCTTAGATTTACAGCAAAAACTCCCACACAGACACAAATAATACAAGCATTATTTTGCCAAACAAGAACAAGCAATGATTTTGCCAAACCAAAATACGGTAACAACAACATAAACATGACATGGGCCCAAGATAAAACCTATATAACAGGACAACTAGCAACATTAGATTTGGTTTTGACATATATTTGCATCAAGACAACCAAGGTCGCAGTAACCAGCTGTAATTGATGGAGGAAGACCTCCAGACTAATGTTGGGGTAGAACCATCGAATCCGATGCTCGGCAGGTCGGTTAAAAGACCTCTGTTAATAAAGATACAACTGAGACTCCAACCCATCTGATGAGGGGCTAAGCATATTCTGGTTCAAGTCTCCAACACTTACCGCTTGCCTACAAGTTCCCCCACAGCAAAGACTTTCATGTGGGTAGATTTTCCAGATAACCTGCTGTGTGCCGTTGGTTCTACCCAGACTTAAGTCTGGTCTTTCTCCACCAATAATTAGCTGGGCATCACCACTGAGACCATAATTGTGTCAGAGCGACAAAAACAAAAAAAACAAACAGTTTATATATATATATATATATATATATATATATATATATACATGTATATATATATATATATATATATATATATATATATATATATATATATATATATATGTACGCATAAATAATATATTTATATATTTATATAAAACAGCAGAAATGAAGTATTTGCTGCTGTCATGGTGTTATCAACATACATAATAAACCACCTGAAAATCAAGAAAGAAAGAAAAAAAACGAGAACAGAAATTTGCACATGCCTGATGGTATCAGTTGCATTTTTGCCTCCTCTTCTGATAAAACCTACATAGCATACAAGTAAATCCTTATTTAAATTAACATCACTCACAAACACGCAGATCTGATAGCTTCCCCTCAGAATGGCACTCTTTGCCAGCTAAGCACGAATACCACACTAGTACGAATTGACCTGGTTATGACAAAAATTGTAGACCTAGATCAACTAGCTCTCCCAGGGAGCTCTCTGTTCAGTATCTGAATGTTTTGATGCCAAGTCTGTTTCAATACATATATTTTTTTGAGCAAAAAAACCCAAATAACTAAGAATTTATCTTTGGTTATTAGGATGAAGCATAGGAAGGTTATAACAGACTCTCCAACCTGTTACCTTCCAAGAAATCACAGCAAGTATCATCCAATACTCGACACTGATTGGAAAATGTTGGCCTATCTCATCTCATTGACTGCCTCAGCACTCAGCAAGATAAAAGAGAAGAAAAAAATCTGTGTTTCTTAAGTTTAGCTATTTTTCATCTCCATATTTCTGATCTTAATTTATATTATAAATGATGTAATGGGTTGACAGATTGATCCTACGCAAAAAAATAGAAGTGCAGATGCATATCAGACAAGTCATTTTAAGAGGTGTATAAATGACCTGCACAATTTGCTGCTAAGTCTCAAGCAATTTGTCCAATTTAAATTGCGGGTACTATTAAAAAAAATTAACAAAATTATTATAATAAACGTTTTAATTTATTACACAAAATCCTAATATGGTTTCTTAAAGGTGGTATCCTACAGTTTGCACCAACTGTTGCTCTCTAAAAGGGCAAAATACAAATACATTTGCTTTCTATTTTTATATGCTTGTAAATCTCACGTAAATCTAACGAGTTCAGAGTGATTTCCCTTTACGGTCGGATAAGTCTAAAATCCGGAACCCGTACCTTTATTTTGAGTGCGTTCACACTTGATTATAAGAGAATGACATTGATTATCGACATCAAGAAACTTTTACACGCCCCTAATCGATATCTTCCGATCATCGGCACATCACTATTCTGCAGCAACTTTTTCAGAACAGTGGTTAGATGTTATTACATATTTTAGATTCAGGCAAACTGTCACATATCACCTTCAAATAACAAAATATTACCAACTTTGTTTAAATCTTATTTACGGTAAATTTATTAAAATGCTGAAATAATGCTTTTACATGAATAAGCAACATAATCATCAAAATAATATTATCCACTTTTTTGTTTTTATTTTTCAATAAAATTAAGGGGTTAAAAAAGGTCTAGTGCGCACAAACTAGAGAAAATGATATGGATCCTACAAAATATTATATCTTTATTTTTCTAGCCTTATGTAAAATATTGGTACAACAACATACAAATCATATTAGCTACATTTGAAGTTCATGCCTAATGTATTATTATACAGGCCCAATTTAAGTACCCTCATAAAATGTTGGAGAAATTAATTCAATTTAATTAAACATAGAGAACATCAAAGTTTATTAAATCCAATGAATTCTTGTTTTTGTTGTCAAAATCATGAGACCATGCCAATAGATTAATGCTTGCACAATTTTTAAAAAAACATTTTGGTTGTTGTTGTTTTAATTTTTTAAAGCATTAGATCACAGGCTACACATAGGTGAGGGGACCTTTAAATCCAATTAATTTTAGGAGAGTGGCTTATCAGCAATGAGAAGCAGAGAATGAAGGCAAGCAGTGCACAGGTAAATTAGGGATTCAAATCCAGCACCTGCCAATTAGTGACCTGGCAACGAACCAATTAGCTTTCTGCCTTCAAACAAACATGATACAAAATAGTTCCTCATTTTGAATGATGTATTTATTTTAGGTGACTGAATATTAAGAACATTATCTTTTCTTTAAATTTTATGAAGAATGCATTTTAATGGCTAAGTGTATTTACTTGTAAGAATAGCACAGATGTGAGATTGTGACAATGTATAAGTTATCTGAATAGACTGAATTGTTAAGTATTGCAATTTTTATTTACTACTAAATGCAAAATGATTGTTATATTTTAAAGCAATTTGGTCACTTTTTACAGTGTAAAACCATCTGTACATTATAATAATATGTATTTAAAGTATTGCATCACTATCAAACCATTTGGCACATTCCTTATAAGTAAGTGACAAAAAAAAAATAATGCATTACCATATGTACACTCAGTGTTAATAACAGTTCCTATACAGTTTGCCTATATTGTACAAATGAAACAATTTTTTTCCCACGTTCTGGGGGCAATTTGTGCATAACTGATGCTTAAGCATATACTTTAGTTTAATTAAGTAACGGTTGTTAATCACATTGCATCAATTGTTATACTGTACAAAACTGTGAAATATATTGCTTTAAATGTCAATTATTACCAAATCTATAGATTTCAGTTAAAAATAGATATCAACGCTAGAGCCGATTACTAGGACGATCATGTAATGTGACCCCTCAAAAGTAAGTGGTCATGTGGTGTTTTTAGTTTTATAGGATACCAATCAAGAGCATTTCGCTGGATCTTTTCAGGTTATCATAATCATAAATCATCTTTAAAACAGTGACATTTCTTCATTTGCATGAACATGAGCTTTTTATACAGTTAAATATTTTTAGAGATTTGTTATTTGAACAAGAAAATTGGCATGTTTGTTCAAACAATGATGGTTCAACTGGGCACCACAATGCAAGCATTAAAGTCAACATACTCGTACAGTTTCCAGGGAAGAAATTTAAGAACACTGGACTTTTGGTCCACCAAGCTGACAATATCTACTGGACCAGACCATTTTCTACTGGACCAGCATGATTTTGGCATGTCGACACAAAATGTTGGGTAATATAACCAAGGTGTTATGAGTGGTTGGGTTCAGTAAGGGTGTAAAGCGTTGTTTAGTTCAGTTAGTATATATGTTTTCAGAATAATTCAGAATATTGAAAATGATGTGGCTGAAAATTCTGGTGGACCATAGGTCCATTTTGCTTATAAAATTTAATGACAGAGACTTTGGTGAACTCAGGCCACAGTCCACTGGGTTTTCTTCATGACTGCTCTTAAAAGAATACAAGCAAAAAAAAAGTAATCAAAAAACAAGGACCTGCTTACTTTTGGGGAACATTCAGGGGAGACTATCGACTAATGTCTCTCATTCTAGTGCAAGGTTACATTGGATGTATCTATTTCTGATGACAACATTTAGACTGCTGACATTTACATACCCTTGCTATGTAGCTGTATGAATCATTTACAAGTTCGCGTACAAAAAGGTGAAACTGTTTTCAAACTGGTGGTGTCTGTCCATACCACACTTGGCAAGAACTCCTCATATGACAGAATTTGGTCCTGGTCGTGATTGAATTTATTTAATGAAGGACCAGGGAAATAAAAGTTTAACATGTTAACCAGAACTTGCATCTCACTGACCCTTTATTACATAGGAGCAGCTCAAACCACTTTGCAATAAAGTCCCACCTAACCCCAATAAAAAATATTACTAATTATTGCTAACATTTTGAAACCCCAGACCTCCTGTGACATAAATCAGTTGCACTAACATTTTCTGGGTAAATACAGTTTAAAGATTGCTTCCATATCTAAAACACATCAGGAAAGCATCCAAAATTGTGTTTGAAGCCACAGGTGAAAGAAAACCATTTGATCAAGATAAAACTTTTTGGAGGAGATGGTGGTGGAAGGTTTCTTCAAGAGAGGAGATAGGGTTTGTGTTGGAGATGGGGGAGGGCTGTGATTTTAAGAGGTAATGATAAGACCATGGGCTCTGAGGCACCTCTTGCATGTAAGATCTTCAAAGCTTACAGATTAAAGGGGGTGTTTCTCATGATTAATCCATTTATTTCTTGAGGAAACCCACTACTGCTTGTACTTCCTACTATCATTTAAATGCCCTGTTTCCATTGAGCACAGTGCACTATAAATATAAAACTGATAATCAATTGTAGAATATGTTATCCATATTAAATCAAATCTTCTATACTTATTTACATGTAAACATATGAAATTGGGCATTTCAATTACATATGTATTAGATAATTAATGGAAAGTAAGATATAGGCTTGATGTCAACTACTAGTTAAGAATTATGGGATATATTATTTTTAGATCATATTAGAGTTACTCCCCTTGCCAGGTGCTCTTGCAGATTGAGAGCAGAATCTGCAGCATTGGAGGAGAGGTGGAGGTAGGGACTGGGACTGGATATCGGCCTATCAGTGACCACCTGATGTTATGCCGAACATTCCAACAGCATGGAACTCCGATCTCCTCTATTTATACAGCATCCAGGGGCCATTGACTGCCAGAACCCCCTATCTCAGATAGGAGTGGTAACTGCATGTAGGTGAGTATTGTTTTAAAGGGGAGGCGTTTATTATGAAGTTAAGTCTTGTATTTGTCTTCAGCAGATATGTTGTCAAATAGACAGTTGCTGAAGTAGGGATGGAAAAATAAACATCCAGGCATATGTGTGCCAATTAACAGAACACATGCTGTTAATTTAGAAAGGCTTTAAACACACACAAAAAACTATGACAGATTCTGTATTCAAGCAGAATTAAAAAATTAAAGAATTTGTGTAGAAAATATTTCTGAAAATGTCAAACAACCATCTCTCAAAAATCTTTACACAATAGCTCTTTCAATTTTCATGAAAATGTCTTGAAAGGAAGGGATTAAACACAAACCTGAACTCAAATCGTCAACATGTATTACTAACCATGTACCCATCTTCAAGTTTCAGTTCAGAGTTTCAACCCTTATCTAGACACACCAAAAATAGGAAGTGAAAACCAAGTTTATTTCAGGGGTGCTATTATTTTATCATCAACAAATTATCTTGTCCCAAACCTCAGTGACTAGACAGGAGAAAAGAAAACATTTCTAACTGCCTACAGAGAACGGTTATCACAGCAGGCACTTAAGTTGATAAATCCCTATTGACCTATACAGACAAATGACAATTAGCCAATTAAGGTAAGTTTATATGCACACGAGTGAGGCATGGCATGTAGAATGGGCTGGGTCTTAAACAACTCACATATATAGACAAGGGTTGTAATTAAGACATACAGGAATATTATGCAACATTAAGGATGCACTTTATGCAATGATGGTTGTTTTGTCAAAGTCTGGACATTATTAGTGGATGAAGACTAGCACACGCCTGGGTAAAACCACTGGCCTACCATATACTAGATGGAATGTCCTTGTATATGTGTCCATATGAAAGTTCTCTACCTAGCCAAGACTTGAATCTATGTTATGTAAAATCTAATCTAGGTCTGAAGTCTCCTTGCCAGAAATGGACAGAATCTGAGTTATGGATCTAAGGCAAATTTTAACTTTTTTTTAGGTATAAACCTTTTTCACGTATTTAGAATATAGAAAAAACTGAAAAGAACCACAATTTGTTTCTCGATAAAAAATTATCCTGGGTTGTTCCAGGGTAAATTTTAACCAGCAGCTTATCTATATGAACACTTTCATATGCCCCAAATTACCTTGCTGGTTGATAATAATTAGGATTGCGGGGGAGGGGGGTGAACATTGTGGGATATTTGTTCAATTGAAAAGAAGAGCATTTTTTTTATTTTAAATGCTGTTCAGGTCCTGCAGACATGTAAATAACAATGGCAGCCAGTTCAAATAAAGGAACTGAGGGTTGGTGGATTCAGAGTGCTTTTGTAGCTAATGTAAGTGATGAACTGAACTTATGGCTGTTTAGTAAAGAAAATAACTTGACTTATAATACCAAAAGCTTTGGTTGCAACTAATAATTGATATCGGTTGGCATTAGTTACACCAGCTGATGCTATTTAACTTATTATATAATCAGTGTATAAAAAAAGTCTCAGCTTTATGTTTTCATATAGTTTTTGATAGGATGCTTAGAAAATTATCATTATGTACCTGCTGCTAATACCTACATAATGTCAGCGCTACCATTAACGCCATCTGGGCATAAATTACTTCCAAAAAATATGAGTGTACGCTTAAGGGCAGGAAGTCCATTGGCTTTATGCTTGGTCACACTACACTTGACATACTTTGTATTACATTTCTGGCCCATATGCTTTGTTAATTGCCATAAACGTGTTTTCATAATGCTGCAGTCCACAGCAGCTGACCCGATTGGTCGTTGCTATATGGCATTCTGTGAAGACATACACCAACAAGGTTACTCAGGTAGTTCCCGCCAACTATCAAAACTCCGCCTACCCTGATAACTATGCATACAAATGGGTTATTGCTATATGGCCAACAGTGAAAGTTGTGTATTGCTGCCTACAGAATATACTTTGCTGGTAAATGTGTGCTTGATGCAACTATTATTATTTATCTGACCCCAGTTTTCACCCACTGTGCACTTAAAAAAAAGGGGGTTTGAGTGACAGTAACTTGCTTACGTGCCTCCATGTTTCTGTGCTCATCTGTCTGTATATTATTGACACATTTTAGGTAAAGTTTGTTGCAGTGCACTAATTATCATACCCTTTAATGGTTGATTAATTTGTTCTGAGGGCATTCAAGTAAGTATTGATGCCGAGTCACTATGTAATATCAGACTTAAATTATAAAAGGATTGGCGTCCAAATTGAAGCAGTAAGTAATTATCGTCTTTCATGAATCAAGAAATAACACTCTTGCTTGTTTTAATCATTTGAAGTTTGTAGTTAGAATTGCTTATAATTCAATTCAATATATGCTTAGAATTTGAACTGAAATTGATATCCTATTCTTAAAGCAATTCCCTTGTAAAATGTCATAGCATTCCAGACATCGCGAAAGTTCAGAAAAAGTGTCAGTCATTCGGACCGGCAGCCTCTGATATTTTGCCGGTCCGAAAGAAAAATTGCCGGTCCGACAATTTTTGTTCGAAAACTAGCTTTTTCAAAGCCTTTGTTGCTAATTTTACATTTATAAGAAATAAAAATGTATTGAGATATTAACCAGTTAAACTTGAACACAAATTACAGTTCAAAGAGCTTTATTTGACAAAATAATAAAACCAGCTTAATTTCTTATTCAACTAAACAGTTCACTCTCGGGTAAACATTAACAAACTTTCAAAGTTTATCATTTATTGCCAGGTTTTGCCCCGGAATAAAACTTGAGGGTAGCCATTTTTTATCACTCGCACTTATTTGTTATGTAAATTCTGATTGGTTGATTTGTTGGCAATTTGTATTTGTCGGACCGAATCGGTACCGGTTTCGTAATAGAATCAACTAACATGTTCCAAAGGATAAGAATATTGTTTGGAACTATCATTTAAAACATTCCAATGTTCATGACAAACGTTTATCATTTGAGCGTTTCAAAACATCGCGTGATATATACACAGTAGTAAACATTATTTGGTAATGTATTGCAAAGGGAGGCAAATGCTGCATGGTGTTTGATGGTGCGGTACGCATTCCGACATCTACACTACCGGAAATGACATCGGATTCGTAAACAAATGGTTATTTGACAATATCATTGATAAAAACGCGATTTTTAAGCGGTGTTTGATAATTGATAAAGATTAAATCTTCATTATTTTTTACATCTGGCCGTGAAAACTGTCGGTCAGACGGACCGACTCCATCACAAATTTAGTCGGACCGAGTCAAAATTTACCGGTCAGGACCGTCGGACCGACGGTTTTCGCGATGTCTGGCATTCATTTCTAGATTTTGGTGCTTCTAACATGCTCAAGTTAAGCGAGTCCAAGGGAGATGACCCATCGCACCAGACAGCTAGGAAATTAACTTTAGAGCCAATGACTTGATCTTTCTGGTCTGTTGGCTAAATCAGTTCTCATGGCTAGGGTGTATTGTCGACACTAAAATTGTTCTGTAAAATCAGCAGAGCATCCAACAAGCAAATCTCCTTCACAAAAGAAGGTACAGGTACATATAACACTATAATACTTGTACCAGTGGTCGAAATCAGCGCTAGCCCGACATCAAAAAACTAGTCGATTTTCTCTCGGGCTAGTAAAAATTGCCAATTTACTAGCCCGACGGGCTTGTAAGATCCAGATCATTGAAAAATTATTGTACTTTCATTTTCAATTAGTAAACAAACTTTTGTTAAACAAAATTTTCATTCGGCAAGCTGTTGTTTCTGGTGCAAAACCCAGGAAAAAAAGCTGAAGTTGCCGAGCGCGCGGCTACCAAACGTTAATATGAAGATGTTTGTGACAGAAATTTTCTTCTTTCCTGGACAAATAACAGGTCCTTGTTGCGATTTACGATTTACGAGGGAGTCAAAACACCATGTTTTACGACTGGAATTTGATTTTCATATGTTCTAGAAAATTATTGAAATAAATGTTTAATGTTAAATGGTGTTGTTTTTTTCTGTATTTATCTTAGCTTTTTAGACTTACTTGTAATTGAAAACAGAATTTACTTCTGGCTAGTGAATTTTCCTTCGGGCTAGTAAAAATTGCTTAGTTACTAGCCCGACTTGCTTGTAAATTTCAATCCTAATTTCCATGACTGTTGTACCAACAATAAATAAATCTAAATTGAATGCACTTGTTTAAGCACATATTGTCTGGTAAAATACTTTAAACGATGAAGAAAAAAAACAAAACAGTTTAATACTTTTCGAGCACAAACACATATATAATGTGTGTGTGCTCGAAAAGTATTCAACTGTTTTTGTTTATATATATATATATATATATATATATATATATATATATATATATATATATATATATATATATATAATAAACACATGTAATGGCGGTTCGTCATTTGTAGTGGTATACACATTCTGTGAAAAATGTCTGGGTCTTCCAAGAATTAATTCCTGGAAGTCTGGATTTCGAAAAAAAAAATCTTAATAGAAGCACTGTTTGGTGTTCCAACGACAAATAAAACATTTTCACTTCTTAAATTAAGTTCATTGTACAGCTTAAAACTTACTTCCCAGACAATTTGCAGCATTTTAGTATAAAATAAGGACTGGAACAGTGCTGCAATTTCAGCTTTTGACATTAACATCCATTAATTACATGCACACTGATATGGCAAACTGATTAAATGTATTCACAAAAGATGTACTTGTTACTTGGATGGTTGAAATTATGGCTAAAAAGCTTGTTTGACGTTTTGATATTTTCAAATTAGATTGGGCACAGACTATAGTTTGACACAGTTCATTTTGTACTGAAAACCAGGTTCTTGTTGTCTTGCCTGATGGTAAAGATATATTTAGTAAGGAAATAATACTTGTTATATGCGTTATTGGGTAACCGAGAACGGCGACCCTTATATTTATAATTGGTTTTGGGGTAACATCAGTTTTGAGAAGCGATATTATTTTTAACGGTTATGTTAATTTCAACAGTAAAAAGCCCATATTGCATTTAATTTCTTTTGTTCCTAAAACAAGATTCTGCATGAGCATTAAAATAGCTAACTTCCATATATTATATTAATTATTATGTACTATTATTATTATTTTTTAAGTACTTTCAGGTGTTTTCGGGTTCTAATTTGCTTTGATTTTTATTTCAATGTTTGTTGTTTTAGGCAGGTATGCTTGTTTAAAACAAGAAAAGTGGTTTGCAGATGAAAACAAATTCATCATAAGTATTGTTTTAAGTGTTTTGGATTGTCTTCAAATTCAAAAGAACATATGTCTGGGGAAGCATGTAACAATGTTAATTGTTATGTTGTATTTTCTTTTATTTGATTGTTATAACTGAGATGCAGAAAAAAACACTGATGAATTAAATGTTTTAAAGAGAAAAAGAAAGGGAAAGATCTGAAAAAAAAACCTAAATTGTAAATACAGAAAAATTATTAAACTGTAAATAGTAAAACACAATTAACATTGCTATGACAACACATTTGTGCTTTATGATGTGATACAAGACACACAGATATTTGAATTGGACCCCTGAAAATTTTGACTGAGGGGTCAAAGACCATTGAAGTTCAGAGTCTACCGAATGCCAGGTACATATATATTATGACAAGACATAAATAATGATTTGTAGCAAATGCATATTCAGTATCCTTCAATAAAGAATTAGGCCACACTGAGTTTAATGTGCTATGCTAGGGGCACTCACTCAAGAAATGCAACAGGAAGAAAGTAAGATCTGTCAATGACAACTCTTAAAGTGAGGCACACAAAAACCATTAACATATAAAGCCTTAAAGGCTCTTTCACTACTGCTGAAATGGTACCTGGGTTATAGTGACAAAGAGTTAATAATAAATATAATTGCAGTTGAACATGGCAAAGAAGAACTACCTCAAAAGTGAAGGATATATGCATCATGTTGTGGAAAAAATAGCCGTTTGTAAACTAAATGCAATACAGTAGAATACATGTTTATTTTATGAATGAATTTCAATCTCTCCTTAAAGGTGGTATCCGACAGTTTGGACCAAATTGTTTTCTAAGAACCAAGTAAATTATTGTTGCCTAAAAAGACCTCGCGAAAAGCTGATAATTGATGTCTTACATCTATGTAGAAAGCGAAGCATAACACAACACTTGTCATTGCAAATAGGTATTTCCTATCTGTCACGCTGCTTTATTTCATGATTTCTACCCTTTTACAATTTAAACAATGTTCAAAATCCTCTTTTGTTAGACTAAAGTTTGACTTTTTGCAGAATTTATGCCCCACTTCCCAAATCCAGGTTTACGTGTATTTGATGAAGACAAACTTTTGGATGCCCGCTTTAAGCAAATGGTTTTAATTGCTTGACAGCAGTCATTATTAAATTACCTCTATTCTGTCTTTATAAATTAAGAAGAAATAATCCAAGTTAAACTTTTGTTTTGGAATAAGGTCTCAGTATTTTAGTCTATTAGACTGTTACTATTGTAATTTTTAAGTACAAAATAAGCATCTGGCCATTTGTAGTTTTAATATATCATGTTAAAACAAGGTATAGCAAAATTTCATGCAAGGATTTTCTCAGAGATAAAACTGAGACACTCCTTTAACGAGAAACAACACAAAACAAGGAAACACCAATACAAGAGCTAGAAGTTGGTGTATGAGTCATACTTTGGTTTCATCTGACAGACAACATTCGAACAATCAATTGTTATTTCCCCAATTCAACGAGTGCTTAAAGTTAGGCACGTTTAATTATCCGGTTAAGTTTTATTGTATTTAGGTCTGTATTCCTCTAAATTGTAAAACAATAGAACAAAAAGCACGAATTATTGACTTACTTCCTTCCGCAAATGAATTTACTTTATCCGGCCACCATATTGAAAGTAGTGCACAAGATAGAATGAACGAACAAGGAAGATTTATAGTTTTAATTTTTTCGGCACAATTCTGATAAAATCAATATCAAAGCAATCAATCCTTTTGAAATAAATGTATAATCACTTATGACAACGCATACGTTAAAAAAAACTAATCCGAAACTTGTGAGACTATTTTAGTGGTTAAATAGGTTATATTCATCCGCGGTACGGTGGCAAGGGAAGTAAGCAAGTAAATTTATTGGTACTTGTTGTTTCCCTTATACCAGTGTTCAAGCGGAAATTAAAAATAATTAAAATTAATTAAATAATTAATTAATAAAATATAGCAGTGTTGTCTTCTTTGGTCGATTTACTATGTAAACAAAAATAGTGAGATAAATTAAATTCCCTTGGAAACTTAAGAAAAGCGAAGAAGTAAACCATTACAAGGTTACGTGATTGGTACATTTTTTTCATTAGGGACAAACACACAATTCCCTTTGATTTGGACAAAAAGTGCAGCTTCATGGCATTTCTTAGTTGGTCTGTTTTCTCACTTATCGTCATATTGGAGTTAAAGTAAAAAATAGTTAAGACATAATTTTGTTGTTGAAAACTGGATCGAATTCTTTAAAAAAAAATATGCAAACTCATACTTCCCTTCGAGTTGGAACATATAATGCAGCTAGATTACATTTGTAGCTCCGCTTTACCATCGATCGTCGATAACATATATTGGGAAAGAAAATAATAATTAAACAAAAAAAAATCTTGCTATCTTAGCGCAATTCTTTCAGCAAACAGCCATTGCAGTATCGTGGGATATTATGCTTAACAGAAAGACATTAATATTGCCTCAATTTAGATTTCTGTTGGTGATCGAGAACGTTTTGTGAGTAATTTTGATGTATAATATTTCTGAAAGTTACAACTAAAACTCTTATAAAAATCAAAAAAAAATCCTGTGAAGCCTTCAATAAATGGTGTGACAACAAAACAGTAATGATTTGCCACGAACGCTTTCTTAGATATTGGACCCGACGACTATCAATAATTATTGTAGAACTGACAAAATATAAATAAGCCTTTTGAACTTTAGATCTTTTCTGTAAGCTATACATTTGAGGGTCGGAACACCATTAAAGCAAAGCGTTTATTAAAACTTGGACCACAATATAACAGATTGTACACACATCTTCAAACCAACGTCGTGTTCCAAGACACTATTCATTTAGAAATAACAACAACAAACGTATCCTTACTCTCATTGCAAAAGCATAGCATAGATGTGTTCACATGTTTGAAACAGCAGCCTTTATAGCAAACGAAAACCGCACAAATTATTAAATACTATTGTTACACATTGTGCTTCTTACAGCTACAGATCACTAAATTATAAAATTACTCTAAACTTCCTGAAAAAGTTCATCAATGTGGATGAAAACAACATCAATACTGCTTAAACGCTATAGAAGTTATATAAAATAATTTGCATAATTCCGCAAAACGCACAAGATTTATTATCCAGTAAGCTGTAAAGTTTCATTTGAACCTAGTAGTGTATTGACTATGTAAACGAAAAATCGCCCGATTTCCCTATGCGCATTCACTGAATTTACTGAATTTGTGCTGTTCTCAGTAAAACGTTATCGACTATTAGAGCAAACAAAATATGGGCAAAGTTTCCCAAAAGACCGCTCACCGGATGATAATGATAATGCTGCTCATGTCCCTGATTATTATTATTATTTCTTCTTCTTCTTCTTCTTCTTCTTCTTCTTCTTCTTCTTCTTCTTCTTCTTCTTCTTCTTCTTCTTCTTATTATTATTATTATTATTATTATTCATGCCACATGTTTCCCTAAAGAAAATGTAAAAAGAAATATGTTTGACCAAATTCGTTCTAGGTTGGTTCTGAAAAATTGGGGAGGAAAAACTCGTCCTGATTGTCATCGTGTTTTACTTTATTTTCACTCTAATATTTGTCGGGTTCATTCATATCCTCGTAAATATTCACGTTAATAAGCAGTGTATGTAAAACATATATATTCTGAGTGTTTGTTTTTGTTGTTTTGTTTTTGTTGTTGTTGTTGTTGTTGTTGTTGTTGTTGTGTGTGTGTGTGTGTGTGTGTGTGTGTGTGTGTGTGTGTTCGGGGGTGGGGGCGGCGTTGTCCCTCACAATACTGCTAAAATTAAATTAAAATTACGAGCTATAACAAACTATCGTTAATTGTTGTTTTACACGGATCTAATAGTCAGGGGTGATTGTGCAGACATACCTGTAACCTTAGACATGCAAATAATTATTAAAGTTACAAAATTAACCAGATGTTAAATAGATTGTAATACAACAGTACCTGAAATCCGTTTTTAACATACCGCAAGAATACAGCAGCCCAGAATACGCAGTGAAACGAGGTGTGATGAAAGAAGTATGTGAATATAGATAATAACAACAACAACAACAAAAACTCTCGACTCTCATCTTTGGCATTGGAAGTTATTCATACACTGATATTTTTGTCCGTTAACTGAAAGTCAAGCACTTATACTTTTGAAAGGGAAGTACCTTTTACTCCAACCTAATTGTTGTGGGACGATGTTTGCGACTGCATTTACTTGCGGTCTTCAAACACTGGTAATGAGGATTTTGAACTTAAAACAGCGCAGCGCTATGGGCGCTTTGATTTAATACAAGGCGCATTCTCGTGTACTTTTATATCTCTGTGGATTGTGTGATTCTTTTTACTGTTTATGTACTCAGTGTCTGTCGTATTTAATCTCTATTCAGGCTATTACAGAATAAAGCGATCAACTAAGCCCACTGCTCAATGTATTTATTTAACCCTACTGATACTAGGCTAGTGATTAAGTAGCATCCATTTTGAGACAGGATAATGTAACTTTATATATACATATGTACCCAGAGTCCCGTGTAAGAAATTCTTACCCCGATTTACGATTGTTCTGTCATTCGGACATATTTGCTGGACTTTCCTTAACAATAATACTATGACATTAATTTATGGTCTGAGAGCTATACCAGTACATTTAAACCGAAAAAAACTCCAGAATGTTGCACAATTTATTTAAAAAAAAAACGGTTACTATTAGAAACATTAATTTAAACAAAAATCATGGATAAACTGTCCTAAATCAAACCAAAATAAGAAAATCTCGAAACAACTAGTTTGTGCATTACTCTCCAAGAGTTGTTTTTTTTATTGTTTGTTTGTTGTTGTGTTTTGTTTTTGTTTTGTTTTTGTTTTTGTTTTGTTTTGTTTTGTTTTGTTTTGTTTTGTTTTGTTTTTGTTTTGTTTTGTTTTTGTTTTGTTTTGTTGTTGTTGTTTGTTTGTTTTGTTTTGTTTTGTTGTTGTTGTTGTTGTTTTTTTTTGGGGGGGGGGGGGGGGGAGGGCATAATATGTACTGACTGTGTACCATGTGAATGTATTGTGTACCATGTGACTAAATAACTTATTTTTATATTTGAATACTATGTGAGACGATGTATGTTTGTACAAGTCGTAAATAAAAGTGTTCTGTTCTGTTCAAATAGCAAAATACGTTTTATAAAGAGGATACAACACAATATTTGGAGTTTTCTTATTTCTAAAAAGGTGACATGTTTAATACCAATTTAAGCACACAAAAATATCCATTAATTCCAAACTGGATGGAGAATTTCTTAAAATTTGGCATGCACGTCTTCATTAAAGTATACAACTCATCCGTTGTGTTAATTTTTTAATTCTGCATACTTTCTGTTACACTTGCTTGACCTTAATTTGACCTGTCACCTCATCCCATGAAAATATATGATTATAGATTCTTTGTAGCCGAAAATACAAACAGTTTGGACTCATGGAAAAGGTTTCAGCAGCTTCTAAGATGCAGAAAATGGTTCTAGTTGGCTGCTACATTTCAAAAGTTTTCTGGAAAAGATGTCCCCAGACCCTTTGCTGCTGCTCAATTAGGACACCAAACCACCCACAACTTGGACCGCCCCGTCCCACCACACCCCGCCCCACCCCACCCGAAACAATGTCTCGATCCGCCCCCGAGTATATTTAGTGTTATATCTAGGCTTTAGAAGGAGCCGGTGCCCAAGGATGCAATAAAACCCAAGGAAGATACGGGTACAATTCACGAAAAACTCGCATTGCCTTTTGAATGTAATGATTTTTGTATTTGTTAAAAGAATGAACAAATTAGACATTTTTTTTCAAATTTCATGTTCTTTCTTGTTTCATTTTGTGTGTATTGCATCACGCGTGATTTCGTGACATTAATCGATACTGTCATGTAACATAACATGTAGTGCAGGACACTTTCTGTATGAATGGTGTTGTTTGTTCGTGGTGGTACGAGATATTGCGTGCAACAGCTGTCGTGCTTGGTTGTTGTCGGAACACATCGTCACTTTCCGCCATTTATCATCTTTCACTAACGTGTGACATTATTTTTGCATCCTTTTTTCTGGAGCTAACTCCAGAAAATTGAATGCCAGAATGTCATTTTGGTTAAACACTTAAATCAAATGGCGCTTTAATTTATTACAACATAACCCTAAAACCATGAACGCGCGTTCTAAGGACATTTGTATATCACACAATGTTGCTCTCTTTTTGTCATTTTTACATACTATTCAATAAGAGCTGCTACTTTAATTGCTTTTAAAGTTCAGAATATGATTCAGAAATAAAATTATAGTACAGTTGACTTTCCTTAAATACAAATTTATTCCTACACCCAGTACATCTATTTGCGACACGAGGTTTTGGGTTTTGTAAATAGAAGAAAACACTATTCACACTTTTTTTATATTTTAAGAATCAATTTAAAACGATTTAAATTTATCGTGATCATCAACAAACTGACAATCTACTTCGTCGGGCCTCGGTATTACTCGTAACGTTTCGTCATCATTCGTATTCGAGTGACTCTCGGATATTTCCGCATGATGTGATCGACCCAACTCTCGTCTGCCGCCGGTGTAACATCCCGCGTTACCTTTATAGTTGTGACACTCTGTCTCTGTGTCGACCAGTTTACCTGATACGTGTGCTATGTCCAAGTTTCATATGATCTCGGAGAAAGTGGTCAAGCTTAACGTTGGTGGAACTTTTTACACATCCACCAAATCCACGCTAACAAAGGTTTGTGGGATTTAAATTATTTATTTATTTACCTATAATTATTCAATCATTCAGACTTTTGTACGAGGTTTCTGTGATAAACTGAAGCATCGATCCAGTATATGCGTATATACGACAATACGTGTGGAAGATTATATGGATGTGGAATGTATGTGCAGAAATTAACAGAAACTGACATATAAAACATCACTAGAGGTTGAGGCGAATAAATCGACGTGTAAATTTGTGAGATCTTTATATATTTGTTGTGTGTTTTTTTTGTGCTTCATCGTTCTATCAACAATCGTTCAGGTGTCAATTTAAAACAGATTAAGTACAACCTCACTGTGAATAGCATGACGTGAACACCTAGCATGATACCACAATCAGCCCCATTATCCTGACACCAGGACGACCAACTACCCACACAGTAGCTTGAGATAAATCGAGAAAGCTCTACCAAAAACATTTTTCTTCGACTTTCGAGTTTTGAACCCGGGGTCTCCTGTACCTGGAGTCAAAGCTATACCGACTGTGCTCCCAGGTCCGGTATCTAAATATGTTTGTGGAGTAAACAGATGTTTATATTATTGGATGACACAGAATATAATTATACAATCAGAACATATATAATATAATGTCTGCAAAGCACTTGTACAACATCTTAACCCTGACCGTGCTACTTTTTTTCTTTGTTGTTTTTTTTCTAGGCTAATCAATGATAGCTCCCACAGGAAGCTAGCCTATCTGAATATACACTGTTTTGTTATGTCTGATTAATTGGCGTTAATGAGGTATCTTCAAGACAGAGTCAATGTATATATAATGTATATGTGGTAAAACCAATACAAATTCTTACCTATTTGCTAACACTGTCATGTACTGGTAAAACTAAACTGTATAACATTTTGATACAGACTTAGCAGCAAATTCATATTATATACTTTATGATGAAATCCACTGTACTGTATTTCCAAATAGTATCTTGACTTACAATCTAAAACGCAAATATTTATCAAATGCAGAATTGCGTGTTCACTAATAAAATACCTCTGGTTACAGTGCGAGTCAACCAGATGAAATGAATAATTTCATATTTGCCTGATCAGAGATAAATTATCTTAGATAGTGTATCAAAATATTTTTTGTAAGTTAAATGGTGTCATTTTCTAACGTCGAGAAACCCATTTATTTATAAATGTAGATCAAACCATTATATATCAAGAGGTAAAAAATAACACACATATGAAGAACATATAATTTGATTTGTCTACCAGCACCATGTTGACCTTATAGATCGGATGTACGTTGACGTTAATGGTGTCGTTTTGGGACGTAAAGGTAACGCTGTGTCCTTCTGATCATCTTGGCGTCGATATAAATCGTGGTACAAGGCGAAAATAAACAAAGTGCCTTTATGACGTGTTGGGGTTTGTTGCCAAATACTTGAATCCATGGGGTTCAGTTATTATTGGGGTTTATTTTCCTGAAAATTAATGCATGTGACCTAAGAGACAGTGTGCAAACGAACTTAAAACCACGTTTTTTTGGTCTGCGTGAGCGTTCGTCTGCGTGAGCGTTTGCCCATGTGTGTGTTTGCTCCGCGTTTGTTCGTGTGCGCGTTTGTTCATGTGAGCGTATGTCCGTATGAGCGTTTGTCCGGGTGAGCGTTTGTTCATGTGAGCGTTTGTCCGTATGAGCGGTTGTCCGGGTGAGCTTTTATCTGTGTGCGCGTTTGTCAGTGTGAGCGTTTGGTCCACTTTTTCCGTGTGGGAGTTTGGTTTACTTTTGTTCGCGTGAGCGTTTGTTCGTGTTATGGTTTGTCCGTGTGACGGTTTGTCCGGGTGAGCATTTGTCCGTATGAGGGATGTCCGGGTGAGCGTTTGTTTTTGTGTAGGATGTCCGGGTGAGCGTTTGTTTGTGTGAGTGTTGGTCCAAGTGAGTGTTTTTCGTGTGCGTGTTTGTCTGTGTGAAGGTTTGTCCGTGTGAGCGTTGATCTGTGTGAGGGTTTGTCTGGGTGAAAGTTTGTTCGTGTGAGGGTGTGTTCGTGTGAGGATTTGTCCGTGGTGGAGTTTAGTTGGCTTTTTCCGGGTGAGCGTTTGTCCGTGTGAGGGTTTGTCTGGATCAGGGTTTGTCCGGGTGAGCGTTTATCCGTGTGAGTGTTTGTCCAGATGAGCGTTGTCTCTGTGAGGGTTTGTCCGTGGGAGAGTTTGTCCGGGGGAGAGTTTATCCGGGTTAGCGTTTGTCCGTGTGTAGGTTTGTCCGTGTAGGTGTTTTTCCGTGCGAGTGTTTGGTACGCATTTGTCCATTTGAGCGTTTGTCCAGCATCCATTTACGCTTATAATAATCGCTTGAAAAGTATATCAAATGTGTATATTTTCATACTGAAAACATGGTGTCCAAAATACAAACATATGTTATTTGTGTCATTGTAAAGATACGCTACTGAACCTTTTTATATGGTTGCACAAGCCTTGATAAGTCTACATTGTTTGGATAAATACTTCTATACCGATCGAAAAAAAGAGGAAAATGGGACCTACTCGGTGACACACTGTTTATATATATAAACAATTGTACAGCTCAGATCTTTCAGTTTTGTTTGACTGTCAGATTTTATGTTTTGCTGTGAAATGTTTTCAAATCAGAGCCTGGCATAATTTATGTCATAAACATATTATTAAAGGTTTACACATCGATCGGCTGATTTTCTCCGTTCCAGTGGCCAAATCATCATCATCATCATCATCATCATCATCATCATCATCATCATCATCAACAACAACAACATCATCATCATCATCAACAACAACAACAACAACATCATCAACAACAAAAACAACAACAATAACAACAACAACGTCAGTAGCAGCAGTAGCAGTAGCAGCAGCAGTAGCAAAACAATAACAACAGCAGAAACTGCTACCGTTAACATCATCATCATATTCATCATCACCATCCTCCTCAACTATTCATCTATACTATCTCATCTATAAGAATGTCCACCGACGTCGTTGTCGTCATCACCACCATTACTACTAGCACTAACACTAACAACAAAAACAAAAACAACTCTACCATCACCCTAATCAACGATATCAGAAAAACAAACACCGCAAAATGGTGTTATATGCACCCCTTATGTAATGTGTTTTAATAACCCACAATAAAAATACGACAACATTTTATTGGACACAATACTAAATCAAGCTCCTTTTACTGGTTGTGTTTAGTCTGTTCGTATTGATTTTTCCAGGTAAACAGGCTTTGTGTATCGTACAAGAATGACTAAGAGATGTTACATGAGATATTTGATGTGCTAGTGTGTGTTAATCCAAGCCTTTGTTTTGTTTCTGTTTTCTGAAATACGTCGCCACGACCAATAATGATCATTATAGTATTTGGTGGAAGAAGACAAATAAATATCTGGGTAGAACCACCGGCGCACCGCAAGTCATCCAAGACTTTTTTACTCTTATTTGTTATCCTTTTATTCGTTCGTCCCACTGTACGTCAATACATTGTTATCACTCAGTTTAAATTTATCATACATGCAAATACTTCTAATTTTATTAAGACTCTGTATTCCTGCTGCCAGCCTTTAGCCTGCCTGGTCCGTCCGTCAGTCCGTTTTTAAGTCTGTCCGTCTGCGGTACCGTTCGCGATTATGTCCGTCCGTCAGTCCGTTCGTAAATCTGTCCGTCCGCCGGTCAGTTCGCTTGTCGGTCTGTCCGCGAGTCTGTCAGTCCGTTAGTCAGTCCGTTCCTAAATCTGACCGTCCGTCCACCATTCCACACGTCCGTTCGTAAATCTGTCCGTCTGCCAGTCATTCCGGGCGTCTGTCTAACTGTCTGTCTCGCTGTATGTCTTTATCACACAATGCCTTAAAAACATCGGTACCTGTTTGTATCTGTTTCTGTGTCTGTCCAAACTTCTGCCTGCTCGCCAGTGCAATGCGACGATTAACTTCAAGCTACGTGTATTTTTTATTTCGTTTGTCCTTCGTTTTTTAACACAACGAAGTGACTAATAATAGTTATTATTGAGACGTTTAGCTAATTTGGTGGAAGAAGACCGCAGACAAATGTCCGGGTAGAATTGTCAGCTAAAAGACCTTCCCGCATTAAGACCTTCGACCCGAACAGGACTCGAACCCAAGGCTAAGCAGACAGGGGAGTTACAAGTCGGCAACTCCACCACTATGTCACGGAAGCACCGCTTCTGTCGTTTTTTTCTGTCTTTTGTACATAAATTCACGAACATTCACAAAACAGATAGGCATGGAAAATATCTTGCTTTGTAATTCGGACACTTGGTCAGACATTCATATGCAAACATTCACTTCAAAAACAGCAGAGGCGGAAGTGGTTGCGGAAGTGGACTCTTTAAGGTTTCGAACCTTAGACCAGCCCCTAATAGTAGCAAGGTGCTCTACCCACTGAGCGATCTCGGCTATGAGAATGAACTACATGTACCAATTATATAGTCCATTACTCCACTCGACATCATATGTATATTTTGACACCTGTTAAGAAATCCCTTCAAGGTAAAGGCACCTAATTAAGTGTAAAACTTTATAGAGCAACACTGCATAAAACTGTAGGCCTATCTAAGACGACATCTCCAGCCATAACTCACGCTGAAGTAAGCCGGTCAGCTGAACGAAATTAAGTGCTTGTCAATTGACGTCTGTTTACACTACTATGGACTTTATAACTGAACACTTGGGTCAAAAAGTTGCCTCCGGGGCAAATACCAGTTTTATGCAATCGAGGTTAAATGTGCACCAGTTACTAATGATATTAAACCTATAAGAATGTAAACAGTCACATAAATGGAATTCCAAGTACACTGAAATTAAATTAAAACCAAAACAAGGGTGAAAATTACCGTAGAAGAAAAGTATTTAAGGGTGGTATCCGACAGTTAGGACCAGATGGGTTTCCTCACACAACCATATAAATCATTGTTTACTGACAAGATCCCGCAAAATATATGAGAAAAGTGGAGCCTAACACCTGCCTCGTTCCTACAAACTTGCATGTCCTGTCTGAGTTATACTGTACTATTAGCTATTTTTAAATTAAGACAAATACGTAACTATTTACTTTTGAGGTCACATTAGATTATCATCCGGGCGATCCCCTTAGACGTCGGTATCTAATTTTAGCAGAAATACCCATCATACTTATTAATTGATTTTAAAATAAAGAACATTTAGAGCGATTTTCTTACGATTTATACAGTCTTACAAGCCGCAAATAGGAGTAAGGTCAAATTTGTTGTATTTGATATAGGCAAACAGTCGGATGCCACCTCTGGCTTAAACAAATCAGGCGACCTTTATAGTTATATTACAGAGTTTATACACATCAGGCGACCTTTACAGTTATATTGCAGAGCTTATACATATCAGGCGACATTTTCAGTTATATTGCAGAGCTTATACACATCAGGCGACATTAACAGTTATATTGCAGAGCTTATACACATCAGGCGACATTTACAGTTATATTGCAGAGCTTATACACATCAGGCGACATTTACAGTTATATTGCAGAGCTTATACACATCAGGCGACATTTACAGTTATATTGCAGAGCTTATACACATCAGGCGACATTTACAGTTATATTGCAGAGCTTATATACATCAGGCGACATTTACAGTTATATTGCAGAGCTTATACACATCAGGCGACATTTACAGTTATATTGCAGAGCTTATACACATCAGGCGACATTTACAGTTATATTGCAGAGCTTATACACATCAGGCGACATTTACAGTTATATTGCAGAGCTTATACACATCAGGCGACCTTTACAGTTATATTGCAGAGCTTATATACATCAGGCGACATTTACAGTTATATTGCAGAGCTTATACACATCAGGCGACCTTTACAGCTATATTGCAGAGCTTATACACATCAGGCGACATTTACAGCTATATTGCAGAGCTTATACACATCAGGCGACATTTACAGTTATATTGCAGAGCTTATATACATCAGGCGACCTTTACAGTTATATTGCAGAACTTATATACATCAGGCGACCTTTACAGTTATATTGCAGAACTTATACACATCAGGCGACCTTTACAGCTATATTGCGGAGCTTATATACATCAGGCGACATTTACAGTTATATTGCAGAGCTTATACACATCAGGCGACATTTACAGTTATATTGCAGAGCTTATACACATCAGGCGACCTTTACAGTTATATTGCAGAGCTTATATACATCAGGCGACCTTTACAGCTATATTGCAGAGCTTATATACATCAGGCGACATTTACAGTTATATTGCAGAGCTTATATACATCAGGCGACATTTACAGTTATATTGCAGAGTTTATACACGTCAGGCGACTTTTACAGCTATATTGCAGAGCTTATACACATCAGGCGACTTTTACAGTTATATTACAGAGCTTATACACATCAGGCGACTTTTACAGCTATATTACAGAGCTTATACACATCAGGCGACTTTTACAGCTATATTGCAGAGCTTATACACATCAGGCGACTTTTACAGTTATATTGCAGAACTTATATACATCAGGCGACTTTTACAGTTATATTGCAGAGCTTATACACATCAGGCGACTTTTACAGTTATATTACAGAGCTTATACACATCAGGCGACTTTTACAGCTATATTGCAGAGCTTATACACATCAGGCGACATTTACAGTTATATTGCAGAACTTATATACATCAGGCGACTTTTACAGTTATATTGCAGAGCTTATATACATCAGGCGACTTTTACAGCTATATTGCAGAGATTATACACATCAGGCGACATTTACAGCTATATTGCAGAGCTTATATACATCAGGCGACTTTTACAGTTATATTGCAGAGCTTATATACATCAGGCGACATTTACAGTTATATTGCAGAACTTATATACATCAGGCGACATTTACAGTTATATTGCAGAGCTTATACACATCAGGCGACATTTACAGTTATATTGCAGAACTTATATACATCAGGCGACCTTTACAGCTATATTGCAGATCTTATACACATCAGGCGACCTTTACAGCTATATTGCAGATCTTATACACATCAGGCGACTTTTACAGTTATATTGCAGAGCTTATACACATCAGGCGACCTTTACAGTTATATTGCAGAGCTTATACATGTCAGGCGACCTTTACAGTTATATTGCAGAGCTTATACATGTCAGGCGACCTTTACAGTTATATTGCAGAGCTTATACATGTCAGGCGACATTTACAGTTATATTGCAGAGCTTATATACATCAGGTGACCTTAACAGCTATATTGCAGAGCTTATACACATCAGGCGACCTTTACAGCTATATTGCAGAGCTTATATACATCAGACGACCTTTATAGCTATATTGCAGAGCTTATATACATCAGACGACCTTTATAGCTATATTGCAGAGCTTATATACATCAGGCGACCTTTACAGCTATATTGCAGAGCTTATATACATCAGGCGACCTTTACAGTTATATTGCAGAGCTTATATACATCAGGCGACCTTTACAGCTATATTGCAGAGCTTATATACATCAGGCGACATCTACAGTTATATTGCAGAGCTTATATACATCAGGCGACATTTACAGTTATATTGCAGAGCTTATACACATCAGGCGACATTTACAGTTATATTGCAGAGCTTATATACATCAGGCGACATTTACAGTTATATTGCAGAACTTATATACATCAGGCGACTTTTACAGTTATATTGCAGAGCTTATACACATCAGGCGACATTTACAGTTATATTGCAGAGCTTATACACATCAGGCGACCTTTATAGTTTTATTGCAGAGCTTATACATGTCAGGCGACCTTTACAGTTATATTGCAGAGCTTATACATGTCAGGCGACCTTTACAGTTATATTGCAGAACTTATACACATCCGGCGACCTTTACAGTTATATTGCAGAGCTTATATACATCAGGCGACCTTTACAGTTATATTGCAGAACTTATACACATCAGGCGACATTTACAGTTATATTGCAGAGCTTATACACATCAGGCGACATTTACAGTTATATTGCAGAGCTTATACACATCAGGCGACCTTTACAGTTATATTGCATAGCTTATACACATCAGGCGACCTTTACAGCTATATTGCAGAGCTTATACACATCAGGCGACCTTTACAGTTATATTGCAGAGCTTATATACATCAGGCGACATTTACAGTTATATTGCAGAGCTTATATACATCAGGCGACTTTTACAGCTATATTGCAGAGCTTATATACATCAGACGACCTTTACAGCTATATTGCAGAGCTTATATACATCAGGCGACCTTTACAGTTATATTGCAGAACTTATACACATCAGGCGACCTTTACAGCTATATTGCAGAGCTTATACACATCAGGCGACCTTTACAGCTATATTGCAGAGCTTATATACATCAGGCGACCTTTACAGTTATATTGCAGAGCTTATATACATCAGGCGACATTTACAGTTATATTGCAGAGCTTATATACATCAGGCGACATTTACAGTTATATTGCAGAACTTATACACATCAGGCGACATTTACAGTTATATTGCAGAGCTTATACACATCAGGCGACCTTTACAGCTATATTGCAGAGCTTATATACATCAAGCGACATTTACAGTTATATTGCAGAGCTTATACACATCAGGCGACATTTACAGTTATATTGCAGAGCTTATACACATCACGCGACATTTACAGTTATATTGCAGAGCTTATATACATCAGGCGACTTTTACAGTTATATTGCAGAGCTTATACTCATCAGGCGACCTTTACAGTTATATTGCAGAACTTATACACATCAGGCGACATTTACAGTTATATTGCAGAGCTTATATACATCAGGCGACCTTTACAGTTATATTGCAGAGCTTATACACATCAGGCGACCTTTACAGTTATATTGCAGAACTTATATACATCAGGCGACCTTTACAGCTATATTGCAGAGCTTATACACATCAGGCGACCTTTACAATTATATTGCAGAGCTTATACACATCAGGCGACCTTTACAGTTATATTGCAGAGCTTATATACATCAGGCGACCTTTACAGTTATATTGCAGAGCTTATACACATCAGGCGACATTTACAGTTATATTGCAGAGCTTATACACATCAGGCGACATTTACAGCTATATTGCAGAGCTTATACACATCAGGCGACCTTTACAGCTATATTGCAGAGCTTATATACATCAGGCGACCTTTACAGTTATATTGCAGAGCTTATACACATCAGGCGACCTTTACAGCTATATTGCAGAGCTTATACACATCAGGTGACCTTTACAGTTATATTGCAGAGCTTATATACATCAGGCGACCTTTACAGCTATATTGCAGAGCTTATACACATCAGGCGACATTTACAGTTATATTGCAGAGCTTATACACATCAGGCTACCTTTACAGTAATATTGCAGAGCTTATACACATCAGGCGACCTTTACAGTTATATTGCAATGCTTATACATATAAGGCGACCTTTACAGTTATATTGCAGAGCTTATACACATCAGGTGACATTTACAATTATATTGCAATGCTTATACATATAAGGCGACCTTTATAGTTATATTGCAGAGCTTACAGGGGCATGCCTATGCGACTTTTGAGTTTACGCACCATTCCTAGGGGAGTCGGGGAGCATGCCCCTCCCCACCTCTTTCCCCTCATCTCCCACCCTCGAAATTTCTTTTTTCCATAGAACGCCGAAGATGAATTTTGTGGTGGGTGAAGGACTCTCACCGTCTTAGTATAAAGAATTGTCTAAGCGCAGGAAGAGGGATGGGATTAGCCGGCATTTTTGCCGATACTGTGCAGCGACATTTCTATTATTATAGCACAGGGGCACTTATGAGGTGCCCAGGGACTGAACCCGGCCGGTCCATTTTACTGACACCGACGAGGCAGGCGTAACGATGTCCCCTAAGCCCCGAGCGTTAGGAAGGAAGCCACTACTACCAACTTTGAAGTCTTTGGTTTGACCCGGCCGGGGTTTGAACCCTAGACCCCCCGATCCGCAAGCCGACGCTCTACCACCTGCGCTAAGTGCAGGACGAAACAGAAAAACGTCAAACAGGATTGCAGCAGAATGTTTAGAATTTGGAAAAATGCTCAAATTACAATTTAAACAATGAACACAACTAACTGATAGTGCCTTACCCGGACCAGACGATTATTTTTATGCGCTTTAGGACATTTTTATTGTTTCAATTTTTGGAAGCAACTGTACGCACGTGCGTAAGTGCGTAAGCCCAGGCACGCCCCTGGCTTATACACATCAGGCGACCTTTACAGTTATATTGCAGAGCTTATACACATCAGGCGACATTTGCAGTTATATTGCAGAGCCTATACATATCAGGCGACCCCTGCAATTATATATTATAATAATCCATAATTTTTCACTTAAACTAACTACCGGTAAATAAAATTGTAGACATTTTGTTAACTGACCTGATCTTAAATTGTATCATGATTTTGTGTTTTCTTCGTCCAAGGAATGCTCTTATGTCGCTTTGTTCCTAGAAACACAAAGGACATAAATGTCAATATTTCATATACAATTAATATACAAATTTTAGGTTGTGTTAAGTCAATGTTCGTTGATTGATTGGTACAGGATTCTATCTGTTGTAGGTACATGGCAGTTTCCTATGGCGTCTATTTACTGGTGACGCTCCATGCCACAGGGACGAGAGGGGCAGTTACTTCATAGACAGAGACGGTCCTGTGTTCAGGTATGGTATCATCATCATCATCATCATCATCATCATCATCATCTTCATTATCATCATCATCATCTTAACATTTTGTCATACCTGTATCTCAAATACATATGCTGGAAAAAAGAAATAAACAGTAAAGAGACTGCAGTTTATTGTCCGCCTAAGTCTGGTTTTAATTACATGTTAAAACGTTGGTTAAGTATATAAAGGGGGATTTCAAATCCTTGTTCTATTTATAGCATATTTAGATGTTTTAAGTGTAAAATATTCTGTATTTCGAGCGTTATGTTTCTTTGTAATAATTAAGTCAACGGTTCTTTTCCCGAGGGAACATCCTCGCAAGTTCTTTCAAATGTCCTACTAAAACGCCGAAATCTATTCAGTCAGACTTAAATCCGCATGAATCTGCCACAATATCCTAGTGCAGAGTAAGCACATGTGTTCATGTAACATCTGTAGTGTACATCAAATCTGTTGCAAACGTTGTCGCCTCGGTTTTGGTTCGATCTGTATTAAGTAAACTTCATTCTTACTCAACGAACTCAACCCAACTGCGACCATAGTGAAACTGTACTGTCACTATAGCAACTGCTTTCCCAACTGGATACTCTTCGATACATGCTTTCAGGGGCGGGTATATGATTTTACCAAAAGAGGGCGTGTGCTTGTTGTTGTTGTTGTTACTTGTTTTTGTTGTTGTTTATGGTTTTGGTTTTGTCGTTGTGTTTTTGTGTTTTTGTTTGTATGTGTTTGTGTGTGTGTGTGTGTGTGTGTGTGTGTGTGTGTGTGTGTGTGTGTGTGTTTTCACCTGTTGGGTTATGCGGAAAAAATATGCTCTAACGACATTTTAGATATGAATATTGCATTTCAACCCCACGCAGGCTACAATGTATTAAGTATTTATAAGAGACACATATTTATTTAAATATTCACGAGCTACCAAGACTATTCGTATTTGTTGTAGGTTTATCCTGAACTACCTGCGGAGTGATCGTCTGACCGTGCCCCATGGGTTTCGTGAATTGGACCTCCTGAAGGTGGAGGCGGACTACTATGGCTTGCAGGTAATTTTAAAAACTCAACTTCGCGAATAATAAAGACTCAGATATTCAACATTTTGTCTGTTTATTTGGATTAAACGTCTAATTCACAGTCCAAACGTTCAGTTGGAGATGGGATCATGAGAAAGGGATAGGTGCATTTTGTTGTCTTTACCTATTATCTACCTATTCTCTCTCTCTCTCTCTCTCTGTCTCTCTGTCTCTCTGTCTCTCTCTCTCTGTCTCTCTCTCTCTGTCTCTCTCTGTGTGTCTCTCTCTCTCTCTGTCTCTCTCTCTCTCTCTGTCTCTGTCTGTCTGTCTCTCTCTCTCTCTCTCTCTCTCTCTCTCTCTCTCTCTCTCTCTCTCTCTCTCTCTCTCTCTATATATATATATATATATATATATATATATATATATATATATATATATATATATATATATATATGCGAATTTAATGTATACTAATTATCTTAACCAACTGAATGTTATGTGCGATTAAATGTGTCGTATCGCATGGTTTAGAGAATGGTCGCGTATGATATTGAATTAAATTTATGAACTATAAATAATCCAATTATTATTATGCCTTTATAATTCTCCAATCACTAATCTTACCAAAAATCATTGTTTAAACAACAACACCAAGTGTCCTTTGTCAGCATTCATTCTTTTTCTTTTATTTACTGTCAGGGTCTTGTACAGGAAGTTGAGGCCATGATTGCATCGCGCAGGCGCAATCACCGCCGACGCCCAGGACCGCGCAAGAAGACAAGTCAGAGCGTGCAAGAACTAAACCGCCTTCAAGAGAAAAACGGCGAACTATATCTTTCAGATGGAGAATCGGACTACTTCTATGATTAATGATACATGTTCTGTCATGTATTGGCGGTGATAAATCCGCAAGAACTACTTTAATGGCCCTGTTAGGTATTATACTTGACAATGTTCTGTTCATTAAGACACAGCAACAAAGGTCACACAAGTGACAGAAGTTCTTGACGACTTGCCATCTTCAATAATAGTTTGAACATTGCTGCTATTTGTATAAATTTTGCAAGACTAAGATCAACTGTGAAATTTACAGGTATAGCACTACCAGATTAAAGCCAAACGATGCATTTTAATTAAATATATTGTTGAAAATAAGCAATATACCTGTACTTTTCCTAGGAAACGGAGAAAGTCTTTTTCCGATTTCAGCAGTACATGATAACTTAGAGTTAGGTAAATGTATGGGTGGTATACTTTAAGTGCGAGGAATTTCCTCGATTTTATTTTACCCACATCAGAATGTGGTGCTGTAGTATGCTTGTCAGTCGGGAGTTTGTGACACCAGGCTTAAGGTAAATAACATTCCACTGCCTTTTCTGGTTTTGCAAGAACCACAACATTTATTCAAGTTGCAAATACCAGAAGCAGATGTGTAGATATTTTCATTTTACCATGCACATAACCGACAATTCTACATATATTGTCTATTTGCATGAGAAAAAATGATCTCAAATCGATCCATTGGATGGGTTGTGGTTTGCATTGGAGACATAGAAATTGCGTAAACCTCTTTGCGTTTCGATTACGTTGCCATGTTTATTTGATGACTTTTTAAAGAAGATATATACTACGTCCTAACAATACATATCTTTCTAAGGTCTGGGTGTATTTCTAGATATTAAAGGAAGCGCATGAGTCTTTCGGTGAAGGGGTTTATTTTTGTCTCGATTTTCAACCAGTGTTAGCATGATAATGCTATTGTTTTCATTTACTTTTCCATGCTAGATATTGAATTATATGTATGAAATAGGAAATATATTTCTTATTCATCAAACATATTTTTTTTAATATTATTTTATACATGACCATGAATATAACAAATTGAAGATTTGAGTTATCTTCGGACACTTTACACGTTTACAGACAGTAAAGCACAGATAAGGTGCCAAAATGTATACACCATTGTTTTGTTTAGGTGCGATTTTTTCCTTTCTTTAATACATATTTATATTAATTTTGCTTAACACGTTAATTAAGAGGCAGCTTTACCGTATTTGTTTGGCATTTATATAAATTAACTTTCTCATTTAGAAAAATACAGGAACTTCCCCATAGTTTACAATTTGTGATAACGCTGCAATAAAATAAATCGTTGGAGATGACACAGTATCGATTATTGGGCAAGGCAGTAAAAGATGGTGTCCAACCGCTTGTCTATATCTAATACATGTAACAAGATCTTACCCCTGTACTATGAAATGTGTGCCTTATTCCAGTTTAATCTTTTATAAACTGCTTAAACTTTAGTGTAGGTAACGGTTGTCTATTACATTACATCATTGCTTTTAATAACAGGCATTGCCTAATGTATACATACGCACGATGGTGATTTCAGCTAAAAATAGATATCGACGTAAGAGCTGATTACCTGGATGATAATAAATCGCGATAGCGAAGCAAAAGTTAGTTGTTTTTTAATTGTAGAAAATACCTTGGTGTGCGGGGTGGATCGGATAGGAAATGCATTTTTGTTATGACGAGTGGATTATCATGATTTACTTTTCACGTGGATGTCGGGCAGCAATAAATAGCATTTCACGTGATGTTTTCTGGTAATAATAATTTATTTGGTTGCATGAGAGAAAAAGAAATGGTACAGTCTGTCGGATACCTCCTTTAAATTACATTATTTCGACCAATTGTAGTGTAGTATGCTTACATGACACATACAACATTACACTGGTGTTAATGTACGAAGCCTATTTTCAGACCTTTCCCCGTTAAGTAAATCTAAATCCGACCATTCTTGCAACTTGTTACAAAAGAAACAGTTCTTCTGAATGATGAACATATTTGTCACTGAACACACACTTTTTGTATGCAGAGTCAGGATACTGAACTCTCGTGCATGACGATTCATTTTCCTATTAAGTGCAGGCTAGCAATTCTCGCGAGATTTAGTGGACGTGTCCTTGCCAGTGTGTGTTTATTATCACTTGTGTCAAACGAAATGTCTTTGCAGAATGTTTAATAGTTCTGTCATAGCAACAACAAAAAAGGATGTTTTTATTCATAACTGCGAAGCTCAAGTGTCAATTTCTTGCATTGGAGGCACAAGGGATCGTTCGGATTTAAAGGCATCTCGAAAGGAATGTGGTATCCCACAGAGCCAGGCTCCCACATGCTATGACCAGACCTGCTAATTGCTGGTCATCACTGCAGGGAGTCTTTAGCCAACATAGTACTAATCTGTCACAGTAATACCTCTGATGGGTTAATGCAAAACTAAATTACCTGCTAGTATGGATGTGAGACAGTAGGCTAGTTTTACACAAAGCCACAAACATTATTGTTAGTGATAATGTGGGTTGTTTACTATATGATCCCTTACAAATTCTTTATTGCATTAATTACTAGGTGTCAATTTTGTAACTGCAAGATTATGTATTTATTTCATAGCTTAATATTTAATTTTGAAAATACATGAGAGATACAAGTTTTAGTATTCAAAATGACTCTGAATGACATTATTCTGACAATGAATGACTTTTTAAATTGCTTTTGTTAGAAACGTTTCGTTACATTTTACAAATCAAAATAAAATATAACTTTAAATATATATGAGAACTAAAAGAATGAAAGAAATAACAAAATGTATAAGAAATAACAAAATCAACCAACAAAGTAAGAAAGAAAACAAATAAAGATTTATATATATAGTTTGATCTGATAAATACAATAATTAATAAGGGTGAGCAGATCCATTCGGATTTTTCATGACACCACCGTTTGGCCCAAGCATGGCTTAAATGTTATGCTGTTTTGTTGTTTGTTGATTTTTCTAGCAAATATGTCTTTAGCAGCCCTTTAACAGGTACTTACTCGGGTTCCTTGTTAACACTAATTTAAGGGATAATGTTTATAGTTTTATACCTTACACGTAACGGATAGTATCCCGTGTGAATTTCAAAACATATCCTTTAACCTAATTTCACCTTATTTTTCAAAACAATGAAAACACTTGACCACTTCGTAACATCACATTGAGTAAATAGCCAATATTTCGATACATAAAGGCTAGTGACTTTGGCCTACTTTTTCGTACAAAGATCAACAAGTTGGCTCACGGGATATTTCTTCACTGATACCAAGATGTAATAATAAGACAACACTCTTTGCTTCTAAGCCCTTTTGATTTTTTCGCTGTAAATGAGGAAACTACTTAAACAGTTTTCAAAAATTTAAGTGTGAAGATAAAATGAACCAAATCTTTCTGTTTTTGTTTAAAATTCCGCGGAACGTATTATGTGTATTCAATTAAAACACTGGTAAACTCGTATCCAGTTACACGTTAAAAACATCTACGGAATTCCAGAAATCATATTTTTACCGGGAGAGCGAGCCAACGAATCACCTTAGTAGCAAATGTGGACAAAAACAGCCGACGAATCAGCCAGTAATTGTTTAGTAAGTTTAAGGGTTTTATGAATATATTAAATAACAATTACGGTTGGAATGTGTACTAATCATTTTTGTGAGCTTTTTTGGGGAAATAGTATTCGTCCTCTTACCTAACATTTGAAAGACAATTCACAAGACTTAGTGTTTATATTCTAGAGCATCCCCGTTCTGCTTGTTCTTAAGAAAGTATTTTGCTCTTATTTCGTAAAGATATCATGTGTTTTGAAGTTTTTGTAACTTAACCTTTTTTCTGTTTATTTTTAGTTAATTTTTCAAACTTGTTCAAGCTTGTTAATTTGTGTTGTTTTTCACATGTACTTGGAGGAATTTGGTTGTTTCTTGATAATAATACAACAATTTGACTTCTATGACATTGTTCGTATATATACGAATGTACATGTATTTTGAATAGGCCTACAATATTTTTCCTATCAACCTCTTCATGTTGTAAATTAAAAGAACACTGTGTAATGTCAAAATTTTCAGTGGTATTGCTTACCATTAAATAATTTTGCTAGATACTGAAGTCACGTTAAGGGAATACCATTCCTGTGATTATGTTGTTTTTTTTTTTTAAATTATATCTATTATGCCCTGAGAATACAAACGGTCCAAAATATGCTGTTCTTAGAGGCATACACACACGTACATGCGTGTATACGTCCTTATTTTGGTATATGTTGTGTAATTATATCGTAATTAGTTTTTTTTATTTTAATTATTTCTTCATTCTTGCCTACCGGTACGTTTATTTATTAAAAAAAATATTTATTATGTCGAAATTTGTACTTATAATATTAATACATTTTTTTGAATAATTGAATACATGTAATTAATTAGTAATTTGATTCTTATCGTGTTCAGAGCGTCTTCCACGCTTTTCTTTTGATGTATTTGTATAAGAGTACTTGTCTATGTTATTGTAACTCGTATTATTCAATAAAAATAACGGGTGACTCGATACCTTGTCTCCATAGCTGTTTATTTATATCCCTATTAAGTGAAAGACTTATTAATCTAAAATAGATAAATGAAATAAGTTTATCACAACATTAGGGATTATTCCATTTTATTGCACACAGCCAGCTAAACTATCATGACAAAAAATACAATTAACCGGATTCGACTTACGTGACCGTGTCAGACCATCCTCATGAGTTACTCTTGCTACAGTGGTCTGTTACTACAATCACGATTGTTGCCTTATACAGCTGAAACTTTCAGCATACCAGAAAATAGTAACATGAATGTGTAAAACCGATTTTGCCTTGCAAATAAATACAAAGGTCAAGTGGGGTGGGGTGAAGTGGGGGTGGAGTGGGGTGGGGGATTAAGGAGAATGTGCAGGATGGATTTGGAAGGAGATGGTGTTGGTGGTTCTTGTGAATATTATGAGGATGCAGCTAATGACGATAATAATGACGGCGCATGGTTGACGATAATAATGACTCATGATGATGATGATGGTGGTGCTGAAGATGTTGTTGATGATGATGTTGCTTCTGTTGATGATGTTGATGATGATGATGATCTTGAAGATGACGATGATATATGCTGGTGATGATGATGAGGAGGAGGAAGTGGAGGACGAGGAGCAGAATGTGGATGTTGCTGAATGTTAAAATGATAATGAAGATAATGACAGTGGTAAAAACTGATGTAGTGGTGGCTGTGGGGTGGTTGTGATTATGAGGATACTGCTGCTGCTGAAACAAATAGAAATGGTGTCGTGGCACTACCAAAACACCGAAAAGGGGAGGTAATAAAAAAACAACGGTTTGTTCCGCATACTGAACACATTAAAACTTTGAGACCAATCATAGCCCTTCTAACATAAACATGTTAGGCTTGACGTTAAACCAAAACAATGGAGTGAGATTCCTCAAACGCTCAACAAAAATAAATTCTCTTACTGAAGTACAGAAGGCATGACACAATGACTCCATGGAATATGTTCCTCCGTATGTTAAAACGTTACATTTTCAGCCCAGAATCGTTTCTCCTGGTCGTTCTGTTGATAATATTGTACAATACTGTAACGAAGTTTACCCCATTATTGGAACGAGCGAAACTTCGCTTGCGTGGCCAGTCGACTGGAAGAGAGACGGGGACTTTTGGGTCCCAGGGTAGCGATCCAGGTGTCCATGGTTACTGGGTCTCTGACCCAAGTAAGTCATCATGGGAGATGAAAAGTGGTTCAGCGGCAGTTTATTCCATCCAGGGTCGGCGCCCCCACATGGAAGACCGATTCCACATACACAACAACGGGAGTAAATTCTCCATATATGGAGTTTTCGACGGGCATGGAGGAGAGGTACTGTTGGAAGACATCCTATTACTTAAGAACATTGAAGACCATTTTGCTGTGGCATTTTTAAGTAAAGCTTAACCTTTTCAGCAACAACTTTTAACTGTTTAATAAGACATCTTACAACTCAAGAAATATGACTTAAAAAAACATGACACAGTTTGAGTAAAGAGAATGTTGAATGTCGGTTAGGTGATGTATAATGTATTGCCAAATAATACACGTATCTGTGGTCTAGAGTGAATTCATTTGAGTTTTTGAAGGAATCCGCTGATTTGTACTGCTCTGCCATGGTTTGTCAACACAGGAGCTAAAATGTATTTAGACACATTAAATTATCTCCAGCTGAACTGTGCATTATGTTTTACAACTATTTTTATTAAAACATAAAGATATTGGTTTATAACAGCAGGTAGAAAGTCTGGAAAAAGTATGCTTTTTGTGCATTTGTTAAATTATAAATATTCATTTCTGCACATCCATTCATATTAAATTCTTTATCTAAATTCATACTATTCTAGTCACTTAACATAGTGATTTGAAAATGAAGACTGTAAATTCTAGGGACAAGAGAATGATATAATTAAAAAATAATTGATAATGTTACAAAAATAAGTAATTTAGCAATTCCTAGCAGACATTCCGTAAAGGTGGTCTCTGACAGTTTGTTTTTATCACATACACATAACCCTACATTAATTTTTTCCTTGGCTGTTTACTTGCATGGGAACGTCGATAAGATGGGGTATGTTTCATTATGTTTTGTTTTTTTTGAGAATGGCATTTCCACATGTAATAGTTCATTACAAGTTTGAATAAGACAACAAAGTCCATTGTAAAACCTTTACTTAATGGTCTCATCTGTGGCAATCATTCAGTGATCTGATCAGGTTCCCTTGATCATAGTAACAATTTCATTGTATACATATACAAGTCTGCACCTGGCCTCTCATAAATTGTTATACTAACCTGGTAGCTTAATAGATAGTTCCCACATCAGTGAAGATCCCTTATCTTGGCAGGCAGCCATCAACTTCAAGGGATTTTCACATGAATTGTATAGAAGCGTAAATTTTATTTTCTTGTAATTTCTTCATTTGTGGTCCAAAAGTTAAATGCCATACACTATTGGAAAACCCTTAAAATTCATATTTTTAGATTACACTATTTTTTTAAATTGAGCAATGCACAAAGAATTAATACACAGAAATAAATAAAATTATTGGCTCACCCTTAAACAAAATGAACAGAGTATCTTTTTTGGTTGTATTCTTTTTACCTGTTAAACTATCAAAATATAGTTTTGATATTTAAAATACTTCATAAAAGCTGTTAAATTTGATATAAAATTCAGTAAAATAGACTGAAAAATCAAAACACAATGGTGAGCTTAATACAGCAAATATTTCCCAATTTCAGCCTGCATTAGCTTCTGCCTTCAAAGATGGCTGCCTTAAACTGTCTTATCAGTGCCTATGACATCACATGGAAACTATCTATCAATAGAGCATTGGCTCCAGGTACGAGAGGGCCTGAGTTTTATCCTGAATCGTGACATACCAAAGTCTTTAAAAACTGTAGTGGTATAGCTCCCTTGCTAACGCTAAAGCAAATATAAGAGTAGTTTCCACTAGTGGTTGGCCCAGTGTCAGGATAATGTATCTGTGTGTGGTATCTTGCCAGGTGTTCACGGCATGATATACACAGTGAAGACATCACTATATCTACTTTAAGTTGACTCTGTCTCCATATAACTGAAATACAGTTGGTGGGACGATAAACCCAATAAAAAACATAAACATAATTTGTCAACCATAAGATTAATCGTTAAAAATAAAAATAGACTTTCACCTTTTATGAGTCTACATGTTTCAGTTTGTGGCCGAATATGTCAAGAAGCACCTTTTCGAGATGATTCTTTCTAACGTCAATGATGATCATGATGATATAGAGAGTCACAAAACTGTCCTGAGTGAACAGATACTTCAGGTGGATGAAAATCTATTGGCAGCAGTGAAAGAGAAGTCAGATATATCAGGTAATATAGTAAGTTCAAAGCCTGTCTGTTTATAGCAGGTTTTGAAACAAGTTTTTTTTTATTCTAATTTTGTCCCTTTTGACCGTCCACTGTCTGGGTAGGAGCAGTAGTCAGATAGTTTTTACAGGTGGTTGTGTTTATAAAGTAGCTTCTTATTTTTTCTGACTTGAACTAAGAAATTTATTTAAATCTTGATATATTTCTGTAGATATTAGAAAAGTTTCATTCTCAAAGCCATTAAAATTTAAGAATTTTCTAAGCATTTGTAAGGAAATTTATGTTAATCTCAAAATATTTCCTTAAGATAAAACCAGTTGTTAATTTCATTCATTTTGTTCATAAAGGTAATAAAATATTTGAATTAATTTTCTGTTTTTCAAATTTAAGTAAATGTCTTAGCTTATGTAATAGTAAATAATTAAATAATGAAAACTCTTTATTAATGCCTTCCCAAGGTCAAAGCACAGAAGAAAGAGTTTTGTCACTAAATTTTGTCCAAGTACTAACTGCTGGATGAGGCTCGAACCTGACTCCTCTGGAGGCAAGACGCCATTTTACCACATATGCTCCCATGTAGTAGTGATATAGTGTATATATTTGTGCTGTATTAAATGAGGAAATACATCTTCCTTGTTAATTTTTAGCTCACCTGAGCACAACATGCTCAAGGGGAACTTTTGTGATACCGCGTCGTTCGTCGTCCGTCGTCAACATTTAGCTTGTGAACACACTACTGACCACAGTTTTTATCCAATCTTCATCAAACTTGGTCAGAATGTTTGTTTGCATGAAATCTTGGATAAGTTCGTAACTGAGTCATGTGGGGTCAAAAAGTAGGTCACTAGGTCAAATTTTAGGAAAAACTTATGAACACACTACAGGCCACATTTATAGCCCAATCTTCACCAAACTTGGTCAGAATGTTTGTCTGCATGAAATCTTGAATGAGTTCATAACTGGATCACGTGGGGTCAAAAAATAGATCACTAGGTCAAATCTTAGAAAAAAGCTTGTGAACACACTAGAGGCCACATTTATAGCCCAATCTTCATCAATCTTTGTCAGAATGTTTGTATGCATGAAATCTTGGATGAGTTCAAAGCTGGGCATGTGGGGTCAATAAGTAGGTCACTAGATCAAATCTTAGAAAAAGCTTGTGAACACACAAGAGGCCCCATTTATGGCCCAATCTTCACCAAACTTAATCAGAATGTTTGCCTGCATGAAATCTTGAATCAATTGAAAACTGGGTCATGTTGGGTAAATAAGTAGGTCACTAGGTCAAATCTTAGAAAAAACATGTGAACACACTAAAGACCACATTTATAGCCCAATCTTCACCAAACTAGGTCAGTATGTTTGTTTGCATGAAATCTTAAATGAGTTCCTTATCGGGTCACGTGGGGTCAAAAAAAAGGTCACTAGGTCAAAACTTAGAAAAAGCATGTGAACACACTAGAGGCCACATTCATAGCCCAATCTTCACCAAACTTGATCAGATTGTTTATCTGCATCAAATCTTGGTTGAGTATATTATTGGGTCATGTGGGGTCAATAAGTAGGTCACTAGGTCACATTTTAGAAAAACCTTGTGAAAACACTTAGAGGCCATATTGATGGCCCAATCTTCACCAAACTTGGCCAGAATGTTTTCCAGTATGAAATCTTACATATGTTTTGAAGTGGGTCATGTGGATTCAGTAGGTTACTTTGTAAAATTCTAGAAAATGTTATCAACCCAGTGGCCACACTAATGGTCCGATCTTCACCAAAGATTTCTAAAGTAAATAACTATTAACTACTTGATGCCAGATTTGAGCCTACTAAAAGCCTGTGTCATCAGGTGAGCGATTAAGGCCCATTATGACCCTCTTGTTTTACTTTTTGTTAATTTAGTTGGGTTTTAGCATCAAGCAGTGATCTTTCAATTGTGCCTTCACAGTGTATATCATGCCATGAACCCTGTCACATTATCCTGACACCAGGCTGTCTTGTCATGGAACTTCCCATATATATAATTATTATCTTAGAGTTTGGTATGTCTTAGCCTGGTTTTGAACTCGAGGCCTTCTATACCTTGTACTGACATTCTGCAGATTGTGCTTCCAGGTCCACTTGGCTTTTAAGTAAGCTTTTTCTACTTAAACATTAAACATAAATATATACTCTAAATTCTGTGTATGTTTTGTTGGTAGATAACACTCCCTTTCTGACAGTATTGAATATTACATTTTCTTCCTTCAGAATCATTTGAATAAACTATAACTGAAGTTCATGTAACTAAATACAAAGTCTTGCTTTCACTTATCCTTTACTTGCTGGAAGCACCACTAAATTGGAGTATGTCTTATGTAAATTGAGTGAATTGTTTCCAGCAAGAAAAGTGTTAATGAATTAAAAATTTAGCCCCTATTAAGTACATTACTCTTGCAGAGAAAAATAAGAATGAAACCTAGCAATTTATAAAATAAAGTTTTAATAGTAGTTTGCAATATTTAAAGGTAATTATTGCTTTGCAGGGTCCACAGCCCTTGTTGCCTTGGTGACAGACACAAAGCTTCTTGTTGCCAATGTTGGAGACTCCAGGGCAGTAATGTGTGATAAAGATGGGAAGGCTGTACCTCTCTCCATGGATCATAAACCCAATCAGGTATGTAGAGGTTTTATTTTGTTTGAGTATTTTATAATGTTAAACAACAGTCCTGCAGTTTTCTAGGTGTTATGAAGGCAAATGATGTATTAGAAGTTTTGCCTGCCTTCACCTTCCTGTTTTACTGCTGTTTTATGATTGTGTTCATTGTTGGCACAGTTGGTAGACTGGTTTGCCTTGGTAGATTGGTTTGCCTGCTGTTGGATTGTGTTTGGTAGGGTGACTCTTTCAACTGTTAACAGATTAAGTTGGCTTTTTGTTTCTTCTATGGTCAAGCCATGTTATTTAAGTGAAAACGCTGTCACATTGATTTTAAGTGAACACTTTGTTTGGATAATTAATTGGCAGTAAATACAAGGAATAAACGTTGTAAAAATAAACTAAACAATCTTTTCAAGGAAATGTATGCAAGATTACTCATGCTTAATACTTAAATTGCAGAAATCATATACAGAGACATTTTGACTTGTATCGGTTATCATTTATTTCGTCTTTCTTGTATTTAATTCTACCGTTTGTGAGATAGCTTTGTCCATGTAAATGATAATTCAATTAATCCCATTTGCAGGTGAAGGAACTTCACAGAATAAAAAGTGCTGGTGGTTTCGTGGGATTTAACGGAGTATGGAGAGTAGCTGGTATCCTGGCAACCTCTCGAGCCCTGGGAGATTACCCTCTTAAAGAGAAACGTTTCGTCATCGCCGACCCCGATATAGAAACCCTAGACCTACAGGATACCCAACCTCAGTTCATAATCCTCGCCTCAGATGGATTATGGGACTGTTTTACGAATGAAGAAGCCGTTGAATATATAAAGGAAAGGCTCGATGAGCCTCATTTTGGTGCTAAAAGCATCATACTACAAGCTTACTATAAAGGGTCTTTAGACAACATCACTGCTATGATAGTCAAGTTTGATAAAAAGAAATTCAAATCAAAACAGAATTGAGAAAACAAAAAAATTGTGATAATATTAGCTGAGTTATTTTTGTATTTGAAACTGGAGATCTTTGAAATGCATTTATTATATGTTAATGTATTTAGTATAAATGCTGAGCTCATAAAAGAATAAATGGTTATCAGTAAATAATAATTTTTGTATTATCAGTTTGGCTTAACGAGTTTTTTTACCCAATACAATGTAGTGTATACTTTATACTGAACAGTCTGTTTATGGTTATTGTTTATACTTTATAGTCATTTTAGGGTTGTTTCACCTTTTTTAATACAATTATTTGATGTAATTTTCCTTACCTAAATGATCAATTCGGGTTAACATTTTTGTAGGCATATGCCTTTTAGAGATTTCCAGTTTGTTTTATTCAACTAAACCAGTGTATATTGTACATTTTTTATGCAAATGGTGTTTGTGTTATGAAGTAGTTAAGGGAGCTGATGCAATATTTATATGAACATTATCTTGCTGTAGGTGTTAGGAAAACAATATTTGAAGCATAAACAATACACATATTATCCCTTGATCATTTACGGATCATTTTGCACATTAAATTTAACAGATCAATAAACACTAATTGAACAAAAATTAACAATTACATGTGTGAGTCAAGTTGATTTTTTAATGTTAAAAAAACAACAGAAAAGCCATTTCATTGTATTATTGTGTGTCAACTTACAAACATGGGTGACTTTTGTTAAAATTTTGAAGCGACTTGGTCACAGTCATATTCACATTTTTAACCACAATGCACAATGAATAATGGGCATTGTTTCCCATGACTTGATTTTATGGGAATATGACATCGCTCAAAAAGTGCTGTCTTGGGGAAACAAAAGTGGTTGGAGAATTTAAATCTTTACAATTGTTTTCAACTATTTCTAGCTGGTTTCAGTTAACAGCCTAGTCTCTTGGAACTATGAACACAGAAATATTCGTCAAAGGAAGACATCCAACATAAACTGGTTGGCTTGATAGGGATTCAATGATGCTATACCACTTTATACTACCGAGCCACTTTAACTAAAACATAAACTTCAAAGCATAAATTGTTGGCCAAGTTTGTTAAGGAATTTTAATTAGAAAAAGAGTGTTTGTCTTTCAAAGACTCATACTTACAAGTACAGACCAAATTTTTTTTTTCTTACTTAAAACAAGAATTCCCCTCAACCATTTAAAAATGCCTTAAGATAATAAATTTATCCATAATTTAAATGTTTTATAAATGATGGTTTCTCTAATATCAAAGAAATTATTTCACCATTTAAGGAATTTAGTTAATTTTTCTTAGAATTTTTTTCTTTTGGATGCTGACAAAGGTTTAAAAAGACATTTTCATATGTTGAACATTCACCTATCTATTACATTTTAACAGGTGAAGAAACTGCATCTGTAATCAGTGTTCAACAATATATGTGTTTATTGGATCACTGGGTATTTGTGATGTTTCCTTTGTCACAACAGGTTCTCCTATCCCTGCTGTCAGCAATCAGTGGAAATTTTCATCAGCATTGAAGTTTCTTATGTTCGAAAGTATACTTTTTTTTACATCAACTATTTTAATATTAAGAAATCATTATATTAAAAGGTCTTCCTTAGATAGTAAAACTAATTTCATGTGTGTGTGTAAATTAAAGTTTATTCTAACTAATGCATTTTAAATACTGGTACAATTGCAAATAATTTGCATTCTTATTTGTACTCTATATGTCTGTGAATTCAGCAACTTGCAAACATGAATTTACATGTTTCATTGAAAGGATTTTAAACTGCTTATCATATCAACCTTTGTTGTAGATCTATTGTTTCTGAGTCAAAATACCTTTTACAGCTAAGTTTAAGCTTTATTGTTAAGGTTTTGAACTACTGCAGAATGAACATGCAATCATATTATTGTGCAAAATTCATGTTCCAGTTGTTGTTTTAGTTTTCTGTTGAATAATTAAATAGTTTGGATGATTATTCAGTAAGTTATTGAACAAAATGGTAATAAAAATGTCAGCAAGACTTAAAATTAACTACATGTATAGTAGTAACATCGCCTTTTGCTGTATTAAGGCATCATTTTTTGCATTTTTTTGAATATATGATTTTCAACGGCTGCAAGAAATGTAAAGTATCATTTCAAATTAAAAAACAACAGATACTAATGGAGTTGTACAGTAAATATGATTGTCTTTTCTTTGTTATTTTTTTTCTAAAGTAAATGTACAAAAGATTGTCCATATGATTGTATAAAAAAATTGTTTCACAGCATTTTTCCTGAAAGCATTACATTTTGATAAATATTTTTCACTTTATAATGATGGTTGTTTTAAAAGCATTACACATTTTTACTTATTTAAATAGTTATTTTATTAATATATTGGACATGTATATTAAGTTATTAGTTTATAATACACTAAGAAAACAATAGGTTAATGTGTCATATATTTATTTGACTTAAGTCCATTACTGGACTTGGGATACAGTGTATTTATCTTTTGCTGGACTATTTTAATTGGTTCATTGTACAGATCGTACAATATTTTTATTCTATGGCCATTACAGACTGATGTAGGGACAAATAGTTGCATACCAATTTTAAGGAGCGAAATAGTCCAGTGGTACGATGCATGACTCCGGATCACAGGGTCCTAGTTTGAACCCCTGTTTGGTCGCCTCTAATTTCCTTGAGCAAGCAATTTCCCTAGACTTGTTTAACTCCACTTAGGTGTATCAATGGGTACCTGCGAGGGTTATTCGGGTCAATAATATGACTTTCCAGTGCCAAGTGTCGGCTGCAATAGTACAGGATTGACGAATACATTTATAACCTGGGGGTAAACTGTAGTGGGCTAAACGAGCAGTAGCTTGAAAGTGGTCTATAACTTGGTATTACCTGCTCCTATCTGTTAATAACTGAATATAAATACACTCTGTTAATTGAAGCTTGTATACATTGATTTGTATTCTATCCGTCAATGCAATTTTCTTTACACATTCATTGCCTGCATTTTTTTTTTAAAAAAACAGTAACACAATAATATTAACCATCAAAAGAAATTGCAGTAAATACCCATCAATAGCGTATAAGAAATAATAATTGTTCATTTCATCTAGACACACATGCACACCCACACTCATGCTTACTGATGAAGCCACATGCAGGCAAACTCACGCATGCACACACATTTACAAGCTTACATTGTAATAAACTCAAAGTTGTGTTTATGGCAGCATCTCCAATATTCCCAGAGAATTAATATCAACTTTACCAATTTGTCATACAAGGGTAAAAAGTTTGAAAAGTTGACATCATCAGAAACACGTAAACATTTGGTATCTATGCTACCAAAAAGTAATGAATTGGATACAGGCCTACTGATGTGTGAAATTATATTCTTAACTTTAAAAGGCAAACCTTTGGCCAATGCATAAATCTTGTCTAGCCACATCATTTGATGCCCTACTTAACAAGAAGTATAAACAGCATGCTACAGGGACACAAAAATGAGTATTTAATGTTATTATTTGATTGAAGCCTGAAGATTGATTGTGATTTTATTTTTTTGGCAAGCTCATATACAATTTTCCATTTTTTGCGGGGTTGACAGTACAGAGACCTATGGCGCCAATTTTAAAAATATAAATCTGTCTAGATTGAATGTGAACACATTTGTACTAAAATTGTTGTTACAAGGAATGTTAATTATAATTTATCTATGTGTATACAGGATTAAAACATTTTGATACTTTTAAATTCTGCCATTTTTATGTGTTAACCAATTTTCTTTGAAGCTTTAATTATAATCTTAGGTACTGTAGAGTGTCAGGAATAATTTATTTTGTATCCACATCTTTTAAAATTAATAAAAAGACAGAACTGCTGTAATACATATATTAATGCATTTGACTCTTGTTTTGCTAATTTTATATACTGTTATTTTCAACAATTACATCTTTTTGTTTGTTTTACTTTTTGCATTAAGAAAATTAATTTTATTTGTTAAATATGTGCAATATTTGACCAATTACACATGTTTTTATTTCTTTGTAATATGCATACAAACAATTTATAAAAGGGATGCAATTGCTATTCTTTTCTCTATGTATTTTCTTTTCCATTGTAAAATTGATGACGACTTATTCTGTACTTTTAATACTATTAGCAGAGTTAAATTAAGCATAAAAAGGCATAAAATTTAATTTACATCTGCATGAGTGGATGGAATCTGACATTGTGGTCAAGGTCAGTATTCAAAGACTGAAACAGTCACAGTGGTGTTGCGCAATAGATCTGCTTAAATAGGTGTCGAAAACTGAACAAAATATAATGAAGCAGACCTGAAAAAAACCCACCTGTACTTCTGTACCTGTAATCTGAATTCCAGGGATGTTGTTTTTTTGCGATCAATATTCCGGATGTCGACAGGTTTACAAAGTGCAGTAATAATTATATTTCCTGTATGTTTACCAAATATCTAGATAAAGTTTTGGTGCAGAAAGGTTTCTGTTGATGATTAACATTATTTTGAAATTATCAAATGCATGTTTCCACTTTGATGGGGTGGTATGAAACATGTGGGCAAGAAATTGCAATTCATTTAAAATATGCCACAAGGTCAAAACGTTGGCCTCATCTAAAGTTTTGGCTGCCTAAGTATTTGTTCGGTTAAGCAGTTCTTCCATTTTCATGAAATGCATCAGTATTGCCAAACCGACATCATGTTAATTATGGCAATGTCAACATTACAAATCAACAAATAGGTGGGACACCTTTGACCATTTCCTCTGTAAACACTATCAATAACTAGCAGGCAATACTCAGTTGTTTTGGGTATTTAAGATTCCTCAATATACCAAACCTATGTAGGATATAGATTAAACTGAGTATTTTACATTTCCTGCCTACTTCGGAATCATTAAAATGACTGCTTCTTTTCCCACGCTTGCGGTGTCGTTTTCTGTCTGCCTCAATGAGTTTTCCACGGTTTGTTTATTGGGTTTATCGTCCCACCAACAATATTTCAGTTTTCTGGAGACGTATCCACTTGAAGCAGATACAGTGCTGCCTTCACTGTGTATAGCATGCCGTGAACACCTGGCAGGATACCACACCCAGTCACATTATCCTGACACCGGGCCAACTAGTCGTGGAACTACCCTTATATTTGCTTGAGCGTTAGCCTCAAGCTGCTTGTGTACACAAATTTGTGGGAATAGTTAATAAAAAGGATATTTTCACCCCATTCAAGGAAGTTTAGCCAGGATATACTTGATTCAAGTTGTCTTTGTCCAGGGGTTATCCTAATTTCATGTCAATTTTGATGGAACTTCATAATTATCTTTGGCACCATTTGAAACTGCTTTTTATGTAAACTATTCAGATGAAAATTGCAAGATTAACGTTCTGCCTTTCATCTTTTTTATGAAGATTGACAATTATATCAAGTAGGATGGGAGCCTGCAATTTTCATTCCAATCAGAAAGAAAAGACTTAATTGCCATTCAATTACTTCATCTTTGTGGCTAATTTATAGCCTAGTTGCTTACACACTATACACATTTTATCTCAAGCAAACCCATAGAAGATCAATTATAATATATATATTAAAGTTTTTTAAACAAACAAAACAGATTAAGTTGTCCAGGTGTGTCAATAGCTTTCTGCATAGAGAAGCCTTTAAAACATTTTTTTACATCTATGATTGATTCTTGCACCTGTACATTTCAAGGTGCATTGTAAGTATGTACTATAAGGTGCATGTAAGTAACACAAACCCCCATAGATTACAATAACTGAACGTGTTGGTGGATTAAGAAATCATGCCAGGCAAAATGTTTGTACATTATGCGAGCCTCATGTGTGTAAAAATAAGCACCAGAGCAGTGTCTTCTTGAACTCCACTATTTAAAATATACATACAATAAGTAAGATTCATCAAGCAATTTTAGGTAAGGTTAAATAAAGTAACTGATCTCAACACAAGACATCTGCATACTTCTTACTTTTATTGATCAATGAATATGTACAAATGAGTGCATAAGTCACATATAAGAGTAATTTTATTTGAAAATAAAAAATGCATGAACCAAAAGGAATAATGTAAAAGCACAAAAAACAACAAATTATCCAATTTTTACAACCAGTAAGAGTTTTTTTCCATTTGCACTGAGTAAAAAATTGGCATTTTCAAAAGAAGTTTGCATATAATGTCATTTTCATTAAAAGCAAATATTTTTTTTGTCTCAATGAACTTGTAAATGTTTAACATTGTTCTGAAACATGTTACTTTCTGCCCCAGTACCTTTTTAAAATTTTAATGTATCATTTAGAACAATCAAAAAGAATTTATTTACAGCATAATTATACAAAGTGTAAAAATGAAAATTTAATTTTGAACACTAATAATGTTTGAACACAATAATATTGAACACATTGATAATGTTGAACACATATATATAATGAACACAAGTGGGGTATCTTTTGTATTAAAAATCATGCAATAAATAAATTGACATTTGAAGGCTAAACAAATGTTTATTCTAAGTTACTCATAATTTTATATACAATTTTTTCCAATGATTCTGTCTCATATCTAGCTTTGACCTGAGCAATTAAAATGTTGTTTATACATTTCTTAGTTTTTTTTTCTTGAGCATTATACTATGACAAAGAAAAGTATTATTTGGGTCAATTTTTTCCCCCCAACTTACTCTCGAGCAAAAATGATAGGTCAGTAGGCTATATCACTATTTCCACTAAATAAATGTAATTGATAACAAGTTTAAACATATACTGTTTTCCAAAACTAATGGTTAAGAAGAATGGATCACTTTCCATTTACCATTAATAAATGCAATTGGTAAACGAGCTAAAGCAGTGATAAAAAAAGCGATGAAAAATAGCCCATAGAGATTTCCTAGAATAATTTGATCTAAAACCCTAAATTTTGTAAACATGTCTTTGCTCTTAATGATTAAGATTTATGACAAATTAAATATTATTCCGATAGGGAATTTTCTCAATAAAACAGTCTTTTAAACTCTTTAATTGATGTTTCGACACAGTTGGCCTTTTTCAAAACATACCAGTAAACCAGTGATGAAGGACTACAGTTTGCTGCTCTTCTTTAACAAACCAACAAGGTGAATTAAAAATCCTGTTATGATTTTGAATAGTTGAAAGAACAGCACTAAGTGTGTTGGTGTTTAATCACAGCATGCATCATCTCTACTCAACCTTATTACTAGTGTCAGCTTGCAATGGGATTTTTTTAATAAAATTTTAGAGAGTAATGCAATCCTAGAAATAAAAACAGTTTGTTTAGGGGTTTGTATTTCTTTTAGGCAAATAAGATCTTGTCTCTAGATGAATGTGATCTTGGAGCGGGCCTGGTTGATCTGCCACACATTGAGCTCCTCATACTCATCGATGCAAGCATCCACAGCATCTGGCTTGTATCCCTTGGATGTGCACTGTTCCATCACATCTGACATCTTCACTGATTTGATTCCACGAGATGGGGCCATTTCTCGAATAATGGCGAAGATCTTGTCCGTCACATTCTGGGCCCTGAATGGAGGAAATGAAGATAAATAAGCAGTTGCTGGACTGTCGGGCAAGTGCGATCCTTGATTCAGAACTAACAATTCACAGACCGAACCTTTAATCGCTAGATGAAATTATTACAGCCTTATGGTGAACAGAACTATTATGTTTAGACATTAGGACAATTATTTCTTGAACTAAACCATGAATAAGTTTAACACTTAAAATTATGGTGTGTTTAGACACAAATCACACAATACATCATAAACAAAAGAAAGACATCCATATAACAGCATGATGCACTATTGCCACAGCCATATAAATAACGAAGCAGCAACCAAAGTAGCCAACCTGGAGTGCATCTCATGTGCAGGGTTGAGGGAGTCTTTAGACATCTCCATCAGTCTGATGGCTTCATTCACATCCTCTTTCTCAACAGAGTCGGACAAACGCAGACGGGCCTACAGGACAACAAAATTTATTTAGAATTATATTCAGTCCACATTCCTGCAAACACATTTATAGGTACAGATAAATTTTGTTCAATTGGCCTAAGGATACTCAAGTTGTTTTTATGAATATATATGCATGTGCACACAATTATTAGTTCATTTAACATTTACCATTATGTTGCCCATACAGTATTCAATATTTGCTTGATTATTCATCCTGTTCTAATTTACTTACCAAAGCAGTTGAGAGACGCAGGATGGCGAGAAGCGTTCTGGCTGACATGAAGGTCATGTCTTTTCCATTGCGAGCCTCCTTCCTCATCTCGCAGTACGCGCCTGTGATATAGTCTGCCAATCCCTCAGGAATCACAGGCTGCTTTTTCTTGCACACAGCAATGTAACGCCTTTAAACAAAGCATCAATGGTGACATAATTTTGTTAATATTAGAAATATTCAGCCAATTATCGGAAAAACCCCGACAGAAGACCTCCCCACATGAAAGATCTTGCCTCAAGCCAGGCTTGAAGCCACATGGTGAGGGGCTAAGGAATTAAAAAGTCTGCATCTTTTAACTGATAAAAATGGAAGGCCTGGTAAGATAATATGCAGTCAGTTAACAGATGTTATAATAAATGTGACTTTATAGTGAGATAACATTGCATACATTTCACGACTAATATATTTTTTGTGAGCTAAAACTTTCTATAACAATTTATTGTTCTAAGTTTCTATTGAAATATTAAATTGAGTGAGCTTAAGCCATTTTTATCCATCTATAAAAATAATAATGTTTATGGAAGAATGATAAAAATTTTAGAACTTTTTTCATCCTAACTGGCAAAGAATATGAAGTTATACTTTCTTTCAAAATTGCTCTCTTATGAATGGTTTGTTTATTAAATCAAAGACACTGTTTATAGACAGACAGAATTAAGGACATATCGAAGAAATTCAGTTATTTTTGGTGGAGGAAAACCCATACACATATCGGATAGAATCATCACTGCATAGTAGGTCAGCTGCAAGAAGTTCATTTATAAAAGTTCACACACTGAACCCCAACTCAAACTGAAGAAGTAAGGGGGCCAAGTTTGCTAGAAATGACATAATTGCAAATGAAACACACCAGTACAATTATTTAATACCTCATCACTTTCATATCCAGGGGAGTAAACTGCATTGGTGGCTGAATGTTGTGTTGGTGGACATAAGTTATATGCTGAGCCAGTCTGAAAAGAAATCATCATGGAAAGATTTATTCTACAAGTTAGAAAAAACAAGAAATGTCGTTGTAAACAGACATATGTCCCTGAAGTAATGTCCAGTAAAGCAAGTTTTGTAATTGTCATGGAGGTATTCGAGTTAATAAAGACAATAGCATTAGATTTATGTATATAACCATATTGAATTCTTTATCATTAGTTTTCATAGGCAAAAAATACATCAAATAAAAATAAAATAAAATAAAGGCTGTCTTGTGTGGGACACGTTGTCTTTATCAGTTTAACATTTCTGCCAGGTATTTTCAAAATCCCACAAGAAATGACAGAGTTACCATGCGGAAACTACCACCAGTGCACTCCTAGGGATTATGACTTTGATCGGTAAGTGTGACCTTGACCTTCACATAACCGACCTGGGTCTTATGTGCGACACGTCATCTTCATGTGTTTGACATTTCTGCCAGGTTATTTCAAAATCACTCAACCAATGACAAAGTTACTGAGCAGACACGACCACCAGTGCACTTCTAGGGATAATGACTTTTGACCTTTAAGCATGATCTTGACCTTCAAGTAACCGGCCTCATGAGTCTAGTGCACGACACGTCTTCACAAGTTTCACATTTCTGCCGAGTAACTTTAAAATCCATGCAGGGATGAGTTATTGAGGGGACATAAATATCGGGCAGACGGTTCGACTACTATATGCTCGCCTTCAGGTAATTAAATGAAAATTCCAAAACTGAAAATGGTGCATTAACTATGACAAAAGTTTTAATGTAAACAAGTATTTTCAAATGTGAAGTGTCTTTAAGATGGTTTTTGAAAAATGGACCTTAAAAAAATGGTTAGCCAACACTGATTAGAATTTTGACAAGATGTGAAGTTAAACATCTTTAAAGTATAGTCTACAGCTAGGCTGCTAATCGTATATCAGCAATTTATCTATAGAGAAAAGAAAAAAATAACCATAATAAAGTTAGCATATCTTGATGTTACTTTCAACTAAATTTGTATCAGCAAACAATGCACACCATGAAACATCTAGATGATGCTGTCGATATAAATATTCACAAATGCTTTCCCTTAATTTCTTTCCAAATATCAGAAGGTTGCCTCTTTGGAAATTTGCTTTGCCATTAACAAGCATTTTTTCTCAGAAAATGAACTTGATTTCACACACCTAAGATCATTGTCCCTGTCAGCTTTATCCTGGAGCAGCCACAGTAGGTCAAATCTGGACAGCAGGGCTGCAGGGAGCTGAATGTTTTGTTCAATGGTTCGTTTAGGGTTGTACCGACCATATGCAGGATTGGCTGCAGCCAAGATAGATACCCGGGCATTGAGACTTGTCATGATACCAGCCTGCAATACAAGGAATTGATGAGAACCTGGAAAACTAACATGCAAATGACAGCATCATTTTGCTATTCTTTCAACATCTTTGTATAAAGATAGACTATAAATATAGACAAAGAAATCTTGGTATATCACTTTAAGTAAATGAGAGCTCCACAAATGCCTAGCCTTAATCTATCAATTAATAAATGGGAGCTCCGCTAACAGACAATATCACAATAATTAATCATGTAATGTAAACAGCCTTGTATAGTTAATATTAAGAAATGTTCAAATTAAGAGTCTTATCATACATACATGGCCCCAACAAAACTGCAGTCAGTATTAACATGCATAGTTATAATTTGGGAATAACCTACCCTTCTAAGACACTGCAAGTCAGCTTAAAGACCTTCTTGACAAATCAATCAACACTTAACTATCCACATTTGTGTTTAATGTTAGAAGATGTTCAATTTTAGGGATTCTTTTAATACCTTGGCGATAGAGATGGTTTGCTGTTCCATAACCTCGTGGATGGCTGTACGATCAGCATCCATCATTTTGTCAAACTCGTCAATACAACATACACCCTGGTCTGCTAAGACAAGAGCACCGCCCTCTAACATCATCTCTCCTGTAATGGGGTCCTTCATAACTGCAGCCGTTAGACCAACACCAGATGATCCTCGACCTGTTGTGTACTGGCCTAAGGAAAGAAATAAAGATGTCATTAATAAAGAATTATCTGCCAACACATGTAAAAATGAGATAACTGGGTCCTCTGAATCCATCTGAGATCCTCAAAGCACAAAAAGGGGCAATTTTAAACTGTACTGGCCTAAACAAGTAAAGACCTGAACCTATTTGTAAAATGTAGCAGTGTGGTCACAGAGGTCAAAAACAGCACAGCTCTCAGACCGATTACCAAGAAATGCCCATTTCTAAGGATTGAACAAAAAAGTTTGTTTTTTGTTTGTTTGTGGTAAGACTTTTTATCTATTACACTTACTTCTAGGTGCCAATCTGTCAATGAAAGACAGCAACTGTGACTTGGCGACACCAGGGTCTCCCATCAGGCAGATATTTATGTTACCTGCAAAAAACACAAAGTAAAATGATCTGAAGAAAATGAAATGTATCAAATAGAAATCACAAAGGGCAAATGTGTTTCAGCAACAATTTTCTGGCATCTATATACAAGGCTAAAAACTCTTCCTTTAAGGAAAAAGGGTTTCTACATTTTTAGGAAATTAACCACATGTCTGTGCTTAATAGACATATATATGTTAAAATAGCCCAAGAAAAGTGAACAATATGACAAGAATTCCTTTGAAACAAAATATAAAATTAACATATCATATAAAATAAGTTTTCATAAATTGTAACTTGTAAGCATTTCATTAATCTTTGAATACTTGAAAGTCACAAGAGGTGATTTGATGTCTTGCGTATGTAGATGTTAATAATTCAGAAAGTGGTCCTTCAATCCCAATCTGGCTGTAACAGTGAGCACCCACCTCTGATCTTCATTCCTTGTGGTGATTTATCAACTCCTCCAACTAACAGTAACAATAAGGCTTTCTTTACATCCTCATGTCCGAAGATTTCAGGAGCAATACTACTGGCTAACTTGTTGTAGAAATCCAACTGCGCCACCTGGCGAATCTCCTCAGGAGTGAATTCTTCATCTCCTAGCTCATCGTCCTCTGTCTTGTTCATCTTTACTATTCTCTGTTCACATAAAGGATTACCATGTTGCTTGTTTGTTATTTTGTATATCTTTAATGTTAGTGTTACCATTAGATGAATTGAATTGCTTTGTTTTTCTTAAAATGCATCATAGTGACAACATTATAATGGCCATAAGAGTGATATCCAGGTTCAATGCATGGATTAAGAAAAGCCCTTGATGAGTGTTGGTTAAAACTATGGAGTGCCACACATTCCCATATGAAAAGTATTTAAACTGGACATGACAAAATGCACTATAAATCGAGTAGGAACAAATGATGCATTTCAAGGAAGCACTAGAAACAGCTAACACAGACATTTAATTCAGAACAGCTTAACCCTCTAGAAATATATGTATGCATATAAAAATTTCTCAATCATCTGTGGAAAGCACAACAATAGAGGATTTAAGTTCTATCTATTGCTATACAGGCATGTCTACAATGTAATTTAAAGTCATTTTAACTATAACTGACCAAAAAGTTATTCTTCAAATTATTGACTTCTTCAAATTATCAACATATAGTGCTTACATGAGCTTCTAGGAATGTCTCGGACAAGAGGCCACCCTGTGTCTCATAGCCTTGCTTCATCATGGGCAGAAAGATACCTGTGACACTGACATGGTCACCCGGCTGAGCGTGGCGTGTTGTCTCACCTCGGCAGTAGATTGTCATACTACGGGGTATGTTACCCACTGGAACCTGGTCACTCTGGAAATAAATGCAAAAAAAAAAAAACATTGGCATTTAAGGATGAAAAAGACCACATGTTCTAACCAATTTAGCCTTTATTTGTCATAAGTTTCTCAAATTTTCATTTCCTTGAGAACTTGGTTTTCTGTACACATGTAGAAATTTTAGAATTAATGAGAGTGCCAAATCCACTCAGAAATTATTCAGGTATTTTGTGAGTAATATTTTAAAACATATGCATATTATTCTGTGGGGTAACAAATCGCAACAGGACACTGTGTAAGTAAACAATTATTAATAGCTGTTGATATTTGTCACAAGTATACATACATGTTCCTGTATCTTGAGTTCTTGGAACTTGACAAACTTTGATCCTCGAGACTGCAGTGTAAGGCGGCCTCCAGATCTATTGGTGGTACAGTCTGTGCTGGGACACATTAACAGTGGCATGAACGAGGGGGACGCAATCTGAAAAGGACCATCTACTATTACCCATGGCCATAAAAATAACTACTAAACTCAGTTTATAAAATAAAAACTTTAAATCAGAATACTAACTACCTTGCTTGTCCATCATGCAGTTTTATTTTGCACCTGGGATTTCAGAAAGTTTCAAACTTGGGCACTTAGACATAAATCTGAAGGACATTACTAAACTTTCCCTGAATTCTTTCATTAAACCTTACAATAAAACACATAATCATGTATTTTGTATTTGTATTTGGTGTTTTATGACACATCAACACTTGATAGGTCATATGGCGCCGAATACATTGATGTTTAACGACAATAGAATATAATCAGGTTAAACCAAAATACGTGAGTAGAAATAAAAAATCTATCAGGTTAAAAATGTGAATTATAAGTGAAAACAGGTTAACATATTAAACAGTTAAAATATATAATGTTAGCATACACATAATCATAAATCTGTTTTGGTATCATATTGACAAGTTTGACATGAATATTAAAACGTTTTGACCAAGTTTTTAAAAGAGAAATAAACAATTCTTAAACACTTTTCTGAACTTCAATACAAGGAGTTTGGGGAAAATAGCCTGATTTTTTCATTAAAGGTGAATTTAAAGACCTGATGTAAAGTTACTTTTTGGCGAAAACTGCAAGACTTTAAAAAAACTTTCTGAGGGGAAGGCGCCCGTAAACGGCTCCTTCTAAAGTAGTACAGAAAGCACTGCAATATCTAAAAATATTGTACAAACACACTCACCGGCTGGTAAGTCTCATTACCACAGGTATCACAGGTGTAAGTGGCCACAACCATCATGGGTTTGACCTCGGTTGCCCTGGTAACAATGCCCTTGACACATACAAGCTTGCCAATGGAGTCAGCCTTCACATCACGAATGGAGACATGCTTCTCATTGCCAGGTGGCTTGAAGTAGATTTCACTGAAAGGGCAAATATAGAACAAATTTAGTTGACAAAAAAAGTCACAGGGCTGATTTTGTTGCGTCCATAATCATCATAGTGCAACAAATAAGTGACAACTGAAGATTTCGTTTAGCTAAGTATTCCATATCCAGGTATGTATTTATAAAAAAATCTTAGCTTTTTTGAAAGAAACTTCTTAATTGAGGAAAGGAAAAAATCTTACATTCTTTCTGAATATGACCACAGATCCTGTTCTTTTGCAAATAGATTCACAATGACAAATCTTTGATTTAACGAGGTCAACTTAAAAACACTTGACAGCAAAGAGGGAAGATTATGAACCTAGTAGAGCTGGCTTTTACTGGATTAACTTAATATTTGTGTGCAGCAAGCTAAGAGATAAAATCAATTTAAATTATGATAACTAACAATCGGCGCATCAAGTCTGCAGGGTATTTGTTCCTGGGGTCCCTTGTGGCCTCAGAACCCTCCGGATGATTCTTCTGTTCCAACAACAGTCGATGTTCAATGTACACATCCAGGGCATCCTTATGCACAACCTGTTAATGATAGGAGTGACAGGTGTCAGAATGTTTTTTTTTCTTAGATGATCTGTAAGGTTGTTTGTTTTTTGCTATGCGATATGCTAATAATATGCATTACATGAAATTAATGTGTTAATGGGATAGCAGAGTTTGTGTTGTCTTTTTTATTTTTTATTTTTAAAGATTTGTTTTCTATAACAATGCAACACTACAATTACTGGTCTTAAATATGACAGGTTTAGGTTAATCAGAAGGAAGCGCTGAAACTTAATTGTCATGCAACACCTTTTTAAACAACCAAGCTGGAAGGAAGCATTTACCAATGTTTAGAAAAAAAAAAGAAATATTGGGTGATCTTTCTAATAAATAAGTAATATTTTTCAAGAAAAATATGATAAACATAATCAGTTTATCTTGATTTCACACACCTCTTTTTCCCTGTATTCTGGGAGCAATTCCTGAACTATTTCACTGAAAAGGTGAACGTAACGTCTTGAGTTCTCCACTATCGCATCAGCCAACTCAGGGTCATGGTCCCGTATGTCATCAAGATCTATCCACAGGCCAACCTGTTCTCTGTGTGCCAGTTTAACCTGAAACGAGAAAAAAGAGTTCATAATATTGCTCTAAGGTTTAGGTGCTCCAGAAGTCCTTTTACTAAGAACTCATAGATTATTACAAGAAGTGCAGTGAATTTGGAAATCCACAGGTTAAACATAACATCCAACTGCAAACTTTGGAGAGGGATGAAATGGTTGAAGTTTAGGTTTTGTGAGTACACTCTCCAACGCTTTAGGGTCATAGTTATAGCAATAAAATCAAAAATGATAATATATAAAAATTAGGAATTTTAAGTATAATTTATGAAATCGTAGGTCTGCTTTATAGAACTACAAAAAAGTGCCTGGAAAGCACAGTTGCTAGCACACCAGACTCCAAGTAATGCAATTTCGTTAAATTCGATTTAGAAATTATTACCAATTGCTGTCCGTAAACAAAATCCTTGCCCCCATCTGCACCATCTTTGTAATATTCTTGTAAAAATGTTTTTATTTTCTCTGAAATGGAAAAAACAAAAACGTCAAATGAAAAAAATAACAGGATGTATATTTGTGGCATAGAAATGTTATCTGTGGTAAAACGTTGGCAGTATTTAATGCTGGGAATCAACGAAATTTCATAATTTTCGCACAACAGCTAGGAGTTAAAATAATACTAGACACAAAGTCAGCTTCATTCAACAGGTATATTAACAATTTGCCACAACAACGATTCGCCACAGTAGTAAAAATGATAGCCAACAGGTGTGATTAATGATATTGATACGGAAAGTACTTGTTAATTGGCACTTGAATTTTTTTTATCTCTGTAAAGGGTTACACAATAAGTGAATAACTATGTCATTCTAGTAAATATTTTTATCCTTCATTCAATGTTTAATAATAATTAAAAGTACCAAACATCACAGCATGAATTAAATATAATCACAATGTAATAAGAGCATATGATTTTGTGAATGAAATAACTGAACATGAATGAAAAAATCAACATATATGCATAGATCATCCCACTGGCTCCTCAGACTTCCTTGTGTTTGCTTTGTCTGTTAAGACTGGTGACTTTTTTAATTAAAAATAATAAGTATTCACAATAGTTTTCTGACAATAAATAACATTATTATTCATTATTCATCTGTGGTGAATCGTTACTAATTCATTCACCATTACCCCACCCGGATGCTAGGCTTTTTATGGCAATTATCACAACTAACCAACTGCAACAGCACATATAAATATGAAGGGTTAAAAAATTATTGAAAACTTACCTTTTTCTGCGGCATAGTCTCTTGGTGGCATTTTTATTTAAGTGTAAAGGAACTGGATAAAAACAAACAAAACAATGAGGTTCTTCTTTCAAAACGGCGGGAAAATGCACCACGTGATACACCGGTGACTGGTTCCCGGTACATCTTGAAATCCGGTAACCAGCCGCAAACTCTAATCAGGGGAATAATCTTTTTCGCCGTAAGGATATTTTCTCAAGTTGATAGCCAAATAACATGATATTTCCGCTCGATGTAAATGAAAGAACGGCATAATCTTAGCGCCAGGATAATTATTGATAGTTACTTTTATTTGTTCTGGAAAAGGGATTACAATCTTGATCAATGAAGTTAAGGAACACAACTCTTGTTAACACATACCATAAAGATATTTGAGTTTTGTCCCTTACCTTAGTAAAACAGCAGTGCGTTCAGTTACCAAAACGCTCGCTATCGTTCGCGAACGTCACGAGAATTTCCGTAATTGAACGATAAGTTCGCCGAAAGCGTTTCGGCCAATCGCGAACGTACTTTGGACGTAGCTCGCTTAGCGAACCAAAATGGCGGCCGGGTAAGTTGACGCTTATTGAAATTTTAATTTTCCCTCGATTAAATGGTAATATCGATGCAGTTGTTGAAATAACACAATGAAAATGATACAACAACTACAAAGGCATCTAGTTCAGCCTGCAGTGTTCAATTTAACCTTATAAATGTGGAAAAAACTGCTGTGTTTAGTCTGAGAAATAACAATGGCGGGGGATTTAAAAATGTCGCCTGTCTTAATTTTGTTTCCTGGCTTTTCACATTTACCCAAATGTGTTTTGCCTGAAATTGTTTATTATGTTCATGTTGATTAATGTACAGCTAACGTATTTATGATTAATATTCGTGTTTGTGTGGCCATAAAGGATATTTTCTCCACGATTTGACTAGTCCAATATGAAGCACATAATCATTTGAAGTTATAAAACTATATGAGGTATTTTTACACAACATATGTTGGCATGTATTTTATAACATAATGTAAGTGTTTATGTTGGTTTTATTCAGAAGCTGTTAATTGTTACTTGAACAAGTAGAGATGTTTAAAATGCAATGCAATTGATCGATCTAGTATTAATTTGTTAATTATTAATTGCTTCTTAATAATTGTAAGTTTTTTATAACGATAAGAGTTGATTTGTTCATCTTTTAAAATGATAATTATTTTTTCTTTTTCAGTAATAATTTGAAACCACTCAATCTTGAACTCGATGGTGGAAAAGTCTTGTCATTTCAAGTAGATGACGAGACATACCGACTGGCAGTAGATGTTGCAGGTATAGAAATATTCTTTTTATTCCCTCGACATTTTTTAATTTTTAAAATTTGTATAGTTTCATAGTGAATGCACATGTCAATATGATGAATAATATGGCCAATAGGAAGAGTTACTTTACTGTAAAATTACTGACCTACATGTATTGAAATCAATAAGGATTTGGTAACTGTTTGTTTACATGTTCTGTTAATTCAGATCAATTTTTAATTTGAGAAATGCTCATCAGGAATGAATATATTTATAATAGTCTGTACGTTATCTTCTTAATTGAGTTTATAGTCGGTTTGTACTTGAAGTTTAAGCCATAGTCTGTAATGGGAAACATAAGGCAGTAATAAAAAAGGCATTCACTGTCTAAATCATTGTAAGGCCTTGATAATATTTCTGCCAGTGTGGTTCTTAATTAAAGTTTGAACATAATTATTTATTTATGCACAACCTAAGTCATCTGAATTGTTTGAAAACAATATATTTTGCAGATCCAGCCACATTACAAATGCTGATTGCCAGTCACAATGATGTAGTTGGAGGGGAGAGTAATGATGGAGTGGTAAACGAAGGTAAGTTAACTGTAGAGTGAAGATTTGCAAGCTATGATTCATGTTATGGTAAAAAGAATGATCTCTTTGCATGCTTTAAAAAATAAATCTTTCCTGCACACAATTGATTTGCAAACTGTTACTGTAAAAATACATATAAAACAATAAATAACTGGAATAAATACACCTAGAATAAATAGAAAATTACACCTTCATTCAGCTTGAACTTATCATTTCTTGGTCAGTGTCAGAATATAAAAACAAGGCTTATATTTCCCCTATAAATGTATTTATTTTGCAGAAAGTTGATCTCTACTATCATCTTATATAAATATATGTAATAATAATAACTCTCAAATGTAACAGAAAAATATTAGTAAGTATTACTTAAATAATTTCCGCAGATGTGGCAGGCACTTCAACAGAGGCTGATTTTGAGGAGTTGTGCCCATCCAACGTGCACACAGAGCCAGGTGCTGGGGCCAGTGATGCTGGATCAGAGTGTAAGTGGATAAAGTTTTTACACAAACCCTATTACATGCATACATCTTTGCATATTGGTTGAAGTAGAATCAAATTAATCATACCAGAGTAGAATCAAATGTATCATACAAGAAAAGTTAAAATATATGTTTGCTGCACTACTTAATTATATCATTATTTTAATTTTATATAATATGCACAAATTTTGCATTATCAGGATAACACTTGGTTTTATTGTGTCAGTGGTACTGTTATATTATATGCAACAGTTTGGGTCAAAATTCGATAATAGTTAAGAGCTTTAGAAATGAATCGCACTGTATTCCCCACATTTTTTCCTTTCCAAACATGTCCACCAGAATTTGACATAAACCTATGTTGGTCCGTTGTAATTTTGTCTGATCCCATAGATTTTGATAGGTTTGAGGACCTCGGGTCTAGTAACTGAAAATTTCATTTGTTAAGACTGCATTTATTTGACAATTCTAACAAGAAATTATGCTAATGTACAATGACACATAGCATATGGTTTTATCTATCTTAAACTCAAGTAAAAGTTCGTGTCAATCTAAAAATAAATCAGGAAAAAATCGTGCATTTTGTATCAGAATTTTGTGCTTCAGCCCTAGGGCAATGCATCTTGAAGGAGAACTTGTTTACTTTTTTCATGAATGATATTGTCTTTGTTTATTTACAGCCTCAAGTTGGAAACATGAACAAGTTCTTCTGCTAATTGCTCTTTACACGGAGTATCAAGGACTCTTCAGCAGTTCAGTTTACAAGTCCTTCCAGGTGTGGAAGAAAATTGCAGACAGGATGGTAGAGAAGGGCCACGTCTACACTGGCATTCAATGTGACAAGAAGTTCAGGTCACTGAAATACAGGTATAGCACTAGAGTATTTATATATATAGAGAGAAGTAAAATACTTACTAGAAGTACTTATAATACAGTCTAGGGACACTTGTTGCAAATTTCCAACTTATCACCCCCTGCACCTAGGTGTGAGTCTTACTTGGGGCAAAATGTATCCTGTAAATTGCTTCCTGCTGACCTAGGGCATGTGTGGTTATACCCGTTTTATATTTAGTGGGTTTTCTGTCCCTAAGACGTCTTAGTAACATTAATAATTATTAACAAATATTTCACTATGATTTTTGTTAAATATTTTGTTAGATAAAGAGACACTGTAATGTTTGTGGTATTTATTTCATTTTTTGATAGGTATAAAACCATTGTAGACGCCAATGACCAAAGTGGAAGAGGTCGACGGAGGTGGGAGTTCTTCGAAGCCATGGACCAGCTCATGGCAGGCGACCCTTCAGTCAGGCCTGCTGCCATTGTGTCCTCTTCAAAAGGTAATCGTCTATGAGATGTTGTTTATGTCTTTAATTCAATAACAATTATGTTCTTGAACATCTGCCTTACCTGAAGTGTGTGCTGCAGCTTGGTAACAATCTCCAGAACCGGACCTGGTATTAACTTGAAAAATCCCAAAGTTTGCAGATCTTTGTCCACACTTGGACATCCACATTGTTAATGTCTTGTTAGTGTTTTGCTAGAGACTCTTAATAGCTTTTCCATGGGCGCCATTCTATCAAGTATAACTTATGCATAACAAGGACTTAGTTGCACTGCCTTCTTTTTGTTTGTGTACATAATTCTTTAGTAAACCTTTAATGTGCTTTTTTCAGGCCTTAGCTCAAAGCCACCTCTGCCTACACATACATCAAGACCTTCCAAAGCATTGGAGAAATCACTTACACCATCATCAGGACCTTTACCTACCAGAGAACCCACACCACCACCACTGAACAGACTAACTACACCACCAAGACCATCTTCAGGAAGACCAACACCACCACCACCGACCCCACCACCAGAGGCAGAGGAGGTACAGACACCTCTGATAAAGAGAAGGAGGAGAAGTGAAACAGAACCACCTGTCTGGTTTTCTTCCTTTATGGAGGATTACCGGACACAAGGAGCTAGGATTTTGTCTGCCCTTGAAGAGCGCAATCGTCTGCTAGCTCGGCTGATTGAAATTCAGTCGGGCAATAAAGCTCCTACATAATTTTATTGCCTCATGTGTATGGTTGATGTAAACAAGCAATGTTGCCATTTTTAAACATTAACTTTATTATATCATATCAACTATATATATATTTTTTTAAAGGGTAAACAAGCCTATATGACAGTTTCTAACACTCAGCACAAATAAAGCTTTCATTTAAAACCAAACAAGGCTATACCTGAAGTGATAATTACAAAAATATCTCGTAATAAATAAAATAATTAAACTTAAAATATATAGAAAAACTATCAAAAAATACTTAATTTAGATGCAGATTTCTTTAAATTTCACATATAGATAGAACTTTTTATTCTGGTTAAAGTAAATACAAAAAATGTATGTGTTACCATGCAAACTGAAGAGCTATGGCTTGTCAAATATTAAAAAAATATTTTTAATTAAAAATATGCATAAAATATCACCTATTTTTAATTTGAGATGCAGTAGTCTTTAAACTTTACATATAGAAATCATTTTGTTGTACATATAAAAAACAAAAAATGTAGATTTTACCTTGTAAAGTTTAAGAATACAGCTTATAATATGTAAAAAATACAATTTAAAAAAAATCGTGCAAATCTACAAACAAGAAAAGTGGCAGGCCACTATAGGATACCCCATGCAGAAATTTAAGGTGCAGCACAACGCCGTGAATGCGGGATAGTTCAAATCTACGCTCCAAATTCGTCACTATCCAGTAACCTTAATATTGTTTATTATAATTGTCATATATTTTAAACAACTTTTTTTTGGTTCACTGTGTGACCGATAAGAATTAAATTGTTTTCAGTGACATAATGTACTAAATTCTACCGAAAATGAATTTGCATACCTTTAAATGTAATGATACGAAATATCTTTTGCTTTTATACTTTGTTGCACTATTATTAATATTAAAAACCGTCATAAATTTATCTTTCCTTCTGGCAGTGGTAGCTGTTACACCATATGTACATATGAAACTCCTTTATTATTTCTCTGGATTTAATCCACTGTATCTTAAACAGAATAGCTTATGCTAAAACATGTAACCTTACTCTTAAGCTCATCCTCTTTTCTTCATGCTTCATCACTGTGTTTATGCTCATTTATTTTATCATATTTTATGTTTATTTTTCTAGGTGTTTATTTATCTATCTCAAGAGTTGGAAACAAGTCAGTTTAATAAATTTTCATCACCCGTACAATGTCTTGTTTATTGTATTATACCTACAAATTTATTTCCTCACTTTCTTCTATATCCAACTAATCTTTTTACATGATCATTCGAATATGCTCACATAAATATAGGTGACAATGTTAAAATTATGGATGAATTTTTTTGTAATCAAAAAAAATATTGTAAGTCTTTGCTTAACACTAAATGGATGTATAAAAATCAAGATATGTTATCCTTGGGTAGAATAAAGAACAAAACAAATACAGTTCGGACAAAGAATGTTACACTTCCCATTTATTATATATTTATCTTTTCTTTCGTTCAGTTAATGAAGATCATACAGAAAGTACTTACAAATAATGTACAGAACAATTATACAAGAACAATTATACAAGATAGACATTGAACATCTAAAGTATAACAGCTCGAAACATGCTAACGGTTGACAAGTGTTGACAAAAAATTATCATTTATATGAAAAATGCTATTTCCGTCTGAGGCCACTTAGAAACCTTTGCAGACAAATCAAATGTACATTCATGACCATAAATGTAAGTTAGACAAAAGCATACAAAAAATAATTACCACAGCTACAATAATAATACAGTAAAAGCAGTGGAGCCCAAGGCTCCTTGGTCCTAACCCAGGCCGCGACATGGCGAAGTTGTTAAAAATGGTAGTAGCTTAGCTTATGCTCAAGCAGGTATATGGGTAGAACCACGAATAACTTTGCGTGGTATCATGCTAGATGTTCATGGCATGCTATACAAAGTGACGACAGCACTATATTTGTTTCAAGTGGACACTGTCCCCAGATAACTGATATACTGCTGGTGGGACGATAAACCCACCAAACATAATAATTTTATATCAGAGTCCTAGCCTATTTCCCACATACTATTACAGCACTACATATATACCTTGATATCTATGACAAGCAGTTTTAAACATTACTTTTAAAAGTAAAATATTATTAAGCATATGGATAAATTCAAACAAAAGTTACTACTTAATACCTACACGCAAATATATAACTCAGATCATAAAACAGCAAATTAGGCAGTGTTATTTCACACAATTTAACCAAAAAAATGATATGGTTATTAAATGTTTAATAAAGGGAACATGCAATTTCACATTGGAAGAATTAAAAGGTAAACAATTGTTGAACAATCAGAATTGTAACAAAACAACTATTAACAACTACAAATATGATTTTACATCACCTAAAATGAGTTATATATTTAGAGAAACCTACTCATTTGAATGTATAAATGATGAAGTCCAGAGTTAAGTATAATCTATGAAGGTAAGGGCTTCCCATTAATTTACAATGACAAATCATACACTGTATATATACTACATGTATAATACTCATATTACAAAGACTGGGCAATCTCAAGTCTCTTCTCTTCTCCATCTTGTCTTTGCTGATGTCTGGTGCCTCCATCTGCTGTTGTGTCACCTATCTCTCCATCATCCATTTCCAACTGTGAATCCTGAACATCCCCTGATTCATTTTGCAGAATGTAATTGTGCAGAACACAGCATGCACTGATGACAACTGGAATTTCTGACTCCAGATACATATCCAGGAATTTAAGTCTCCTAAACTTGCATTTTAACAAACCAATTGCCCTTTCCACTTCAACGCGGGTTGATGAGTGAGCCCTGTTGAATTTTTTTTCCACCTCTGTTAAATGTCCATTATCCCTAAATGGCACAAGCAAGCTCTGTGATAAAGGGTAGGCCGAGTCGCCTAACAAGTGAAATTCAGCTGGTAGGTCCTCTACCCTCTGTGAAACAGGACTATTTCTAAACACCCGTGCATCATGCACTGACCCTGGCCAACCAGCATAAATGTCCAGGAAACGCAGATTGCTGTCACATACTACTTGTAAGATCATGCTTGAGAATCCCTTTCTATTGATATAGGATGCCCTGTGGTCTGATCTAGGTGCTGGAATTGGGATATGCGTCCCATCGATGGCACCAACAACACCTGGCATACCACAACGTTGTCTAAATCCTTCTGCGATGGTCTGCATTTCTTCCCTTGTTTCAGGGAATCGGACAAATTCTTCCATCATTGAGACTATGGGATGGCACATTTGCATCACTATCAGGTGGAGTGTCCCTGAAAGTAAATGGCATTAAAATATCAAACTAAAACCCCCTGAAAGTAAATGGCATTAAAATATCAAACTAAAACCTAAGAAGCAAATGGCAGGATTGGTTCACTTTGAAAAAAAAAAATCATGTCCATTTTTTGTTAAGTGTATGTGTTTAAGGCATTATTGTATATTATTTCAGCCATCAACAAGAATGACATATTTTTGACATGAATAAAACATTTAAAGGGAGTATTCTATTGTTAAAAAAAGAATTTACAAATCATTTGAAAGCAGCATTTTATTAAAAAATATGGGAAAGAGAATGTAAATACAGAATACTAACATGAATGGTAAACAGTTACCTTTACTTATGCCAAATCTGTCTGCTACGCTTCTGTAGCATTCCGGGGTGCCTAGTATCCACAGGGTACACATCATTTTCTTTTCAACTGTCATTGAACGTTCCCTCTTCAACAACGGGGCAATCTTTACACATAGAGCCTAAAATATATTTAAATATATTTAAAACAACATATAATTAGAACAATATTAATTTTATAAATCATAATCATAACATTGAAAATCCATGTGTTTGGACACAATAATTATAGTGAATTAAAAACATACTCAAATAACTGTTCAAGTATAATGTATATTATATATGTGCAGTACAAAAATTGGATTGTTGATTCTAATAATGACATGGGATGAATTGTGGTTTCATGTTTATGTGTTCAATTTCAATAGCTGCCATGGAAAAAAAGTTTGTTAACCTGAACTTGTAAACTATTCCCACTGTATCATATAATAAGATCACAAGCTCAATAAATTTCAACTTGGCCCAGGCTACAACTTGAACTCATTTATTTTAATTTTGATATGTGACATATATAATCATAATATAAATGTTAAACTTTTTTGGTATGTCGCAGCCCGGCATCGAAACGATTGTGCTCGGGTCCGGTAAGAACACATTAGTCTTTGTTGTTACTTACCTCAAATGATGCACGTCTCATTCTAAAGTGGGATCGAAAGTCAATTGCTGAATACAGAGGCACTATATCTTCTGCATACCTCTCAATCCTTGCAGAATCTTCTTGTGAAGAGGACAGTCCACACCCTAGATAAAAGAAAAATCAAAGCACATCCATCACCAACAAGTGACATTAACATTACTGTATTGTTACCCAGGCTTCATTATTATCATTATTATTATCATTACTATTTTTATCATGTATCTGTTTGTCCTAGTTAGTAACCCTTTAGTGTGAGTGGTCAGTTATGTTTTGTCCAGTATGGTTAACCCCCGGTTAACAATAACAGTACAGCATACAAATACTGAAATATAAAAATAAACTTATGGTAGAAGTTTTAAAAGCAAGGATCATTGATGCTAAACAATACGATTAGCAATATGAACGTTTATTTTTCTGGTATCTGCATTAGATAACAAACAAAAAACGTAGGCTAAACAAAACGACAACTTCAAATAGCGCGCGCATTAAGTACCTTTGAAAAAATGTTATTACTCATTAACCTGCATTTTTTATAACACAATAGAGAAAAATATGTGAATTATGTAACAATATTTACCAGCCACAGTAACAGCCAACCTTTGATTGTCTAAAAGATGAAGGAATACATCATCATCCGTCAATTCTTCGAGCAAAATTGCATCCACAACGTTCATAGCCGCCATATTGAAACTGTTCGCGGTGGGACGGTGCGTTCAATAAGTTACTACACGATAAATTTGTGTCGTGCGGCGAACGTTCTGGTTACTGAACGCACGGCAGCAGATCTTCATCTACAACGCTGCGCAATGTCTCGGACAGGTTCCGCAGCCAATGAAATTGTGAATATCCCATAACCTCGCATTCGATTGGCTGTTTGTCATTATATAAAAGATCGCCGGCTATCATTCGGCCTCATTTGCACTATACTTGTAATCTTATGGTTATTGTTGCTTGTTGTCATCGGTAAGTAATAATATTTTTAAACTGTTTTTTTTTTTCAAAATCGAAAATAACTGTGAATCAATACGACAATTGTAAATTAAGTTGGTTGATTTTCGTTCCAATCTTGTTGATCGCATCAGACTTAATTCCCGCGCTTTTTGTTATATTGAGCACTTTGACTTAACTTATAAATGTTTGTTCTCGGTTGACATTTATTACACCAAACAGTTGAACTTAATAAATATATATCTGACAGTTGTCATCCTTACAGTCATCATTTTCTTGTGTCGTCGTTAAATGTTAACAATTTTGAAATACTATTGTCACTCTTGAGTCTTGTAGCCGTTTCCTTGAAGAGTGTGCTCAAATTAGGACTCGACCTCATGACACCTGTTCTGTATCTCAACATACATGTATATTATGTAGTATGGGTTAAAGGCTATGTTCTTTTTTTTTTTTGGGGGGGGGGGGGGGGGGGTGGATATGTTGTATGTTTTTCCTTTAAATTGGTTTGGTGACTTCAACACTAAGTAAATATAATTTATGGTCCTAGGCAGGATTTAGCCACATTAAATAATGATAATGTCAATGTTAGTTTATTCTGAAAACAATCCTTGCAGGTTATATGTATTTTATCAATAAAAGAATAAGTTAAAAAGTCCTAACTTTATAACTTAAAAATGTTTTATTCTTTTTTTAATGTTATCTAACTATTTATTATGCCTACTTACAAGTGTAGATCTTCATCAAATTATGTAAATCTAGATCTGTATTAACTGTTAACAGATATCAAAATGGCAGATTGGAGGTTACAGGATGACATTGAAATAGATGATCCGGAGATACATTCTCTCATTCAAGAGGAGAAAAACAGACAGAGAAGCGGCTTGGAACTGATTGCCTCAGAAAACTTTGCAAGCAAGGCTGTGATCCAAGCACTCGGTAGTTGTCTCACCAATAAATATTCAGAGGGACAGCCTGGACAAAGGTTATCATTCTGTCTCATTCAGATGTATAGTTGTAATTCAGTGAAGATTGCTTATGTAATTAAACTTTTGTACAACTAAAGTAAACGGGAGATGTACATACCAGCTGTTGTCTCTTGCTATAGGAGTTATATTCCCAGCATGTGCATCTTTTGAGGTCTTTCAGCTAACTTGAGTTATATGTATATTTTGCCTAGATTTTAGTCTGGAGTTGTTTTCCCCCCATAAGTATCTCTTCTGACTTACTGTCAGCATGTCAAATCAATTGTGAAGATACATGCAATTTTTGCAGTTATTCGTAAGTAAATTTGAAACATCACATTTGTTATGCCTTGAATAATGTGTATTAACTGGTTCTTCTGTTTGTACATTTTTGTCCATTTTTAATTTTGCAGATACTATGGAGGTAATGAAGTGATTGACAAGGTAGAGCTGCTGTGCAAGAAGAGAGCATTAGAAGCATTCAACCTTAGCCCAGAGGAGTGGGGTGTGAATGTGCAGCCCTTGTCTGGATCTCCAGCAAACTTTGCTGTCTACACTGGACTGATTGGTCCACATGGGCGCATCATGGGCCTTCATCTGCCAGAGGGTGGACATCTAAGTCACGGCTTCATGACAGCCACAAAGAAAATCTCTGCCACATCTCTTTTCTTTGAGTCATTCCCATACAAGCTTGATCCAGTAACAGGAACTATTGACTATGACAGACTGCTGGAAAATGCCAGACTGTTTTTGCCAAACATAATTGTAGCAGGTAAAACACATTTGTTTAGAGAGATTTATTTAATTGTCTTCATGCTCTTAGTAAAGATTTTATGGTAGATGCATAAACTGTAAAGTTAAATGAACTCATTAATGTGCTGTCCATGATCATTAGAACTGTTGTTCTTCAGTGAATCACATTTCAATGCACTTCTTGTTCTTGGCTCAATGTTCTATTGGTTATTGTATTTTTATTGTCTTTTATGAGTAAGGGCTGCTTCAGATACATTTTTATTTTAAAAGGCTATATTTAAGACCAACAACAATATCTGGCTTAATGTTCATGCTTGGGGAAGTTTCTTTTTTACAAATCTATTAGATGTAAAACAACATCTCTAACATTATATTCTTATCATCATTAGGTATAAGCTGTTATTCCAGACATTTGGACTACAAGAAGTTCCGGGAGATTGCCAATGAGAATGGTGCCTACCTTCTGGCTGATATGGCCCACGTCAGTGGTTTAGTATCAGCAGGTGTGGCCCCAAGTCCCTTCGAGTATTGTGATGTAGTCACCACAACCACACACAAAACATTGAGAGGCCCTAGGTCTGGACTGATCTTTTTCAGAAAAGGTATATTTTTGTTTTCCCTAAAAGATGTTGAAACAGCAATTTCGTGCATACCTACATCCTTAGATTTGTCATTTCCGACAAGTAACTTTTGGTTTAGGGACCAAAAAGTCGCACTGAAAGATTATCAAACTATTCTAAATGTATTGACAGAATTTCAATTGCTATCTTTTGGCTTCAAATGATTGTTCTGGAATTTATTAACTTGGGATGGGTAAGCATGTGGAATGACATTCTATTTACCTGACCACAACACTGTACCTGACTGAATAACTGATAGTCAATGATAAAATCTAAACTTTATGGAATAAATATTAAAGTTATTATAACTACAAGACCACTGTTACAGGTGTGCGTAAGGTAAACAAGGATGGGACCAAGGAGATGTATGATCTGGAGAGACGCATCAATGAGGCAGTTTTCCCAGGTCTTCAAGGTGGTCCTCACAATCACCAGATAGCTGCTGTCGCTGTGGCATTGAAGCAGGCCAACACACATGAGTTTAAGACCTATCAGAGACAGGTGCTTGCTAATGCCCAGGTGATGGCAAAGGAGTTTGTTTCAAAAGGATACACATTAGTCTCAGGTAAGTGCTGGGTGAAACTGACAAATAACTGAACATCTGCAATGAATGCTAGTTTCATGTGTAATTTATAGTTGAGTGTCATATTAGTTGTGTTTGTTAACACTGCAGCTATATTGCTTATGGCATTAAATGGCAACATAGTGCAGTCACACTGTGAATCTATTGTAACATAGGGAGAAAAACGTGCAGCCAGTCCGTGACTCGAACCGACACTTCGCTAACAGGGCAAATGCTCTTCTGACTGAGCTAACCTGACCGCTTACACATTTTCTCCCTATCACCTGGCTACATACACCCTGGGCAACTTGAAATTCATCAACAAATTTCCACAGACCACCTGCTTAACATACAATTCACAAGCGCTTGTACCTTAACGACTGCGTTGGGCGCCAATTTAACATAATGAGAATAATGTGCAGCCAGTCCGGGACTCGAACCTGGGACCCTTTGCTAACTGGATCAATGCTCTTCCGACTGAGTTAACCGGACCACAAACACATTTTCTACCTATCATCCGGCTACACTATCTACCTGAATTATTTATACGTATTTTTGTGAGGACTTGTCCATGCTATTAACAGTATTTTAATCTATTTTCTATATCTAACAGAAATACCCTCAAAAGTGTGCCATTCATAACATTTCCAAATGCAATGATTATATAAGTTCATTTAATGTAAGTGGTTTCAAATAATTGTACAACTTATTTATGGTGGGTGATAGCCTTTGTGACTGGTAAAAAAAAACATGAAAATGTCCCTGCTTGTGCCTTATGACGTCTCATGGTTACATTCTCTTTGCTTGATCAACATTGACCCTTTTCTGCTCTTGTTCTTAAAGGTGGTATCGGACAGTTTGCCTACATCTTATGTATGTAACAATATCAGTAAATAAGAGCGATTGGAATTCCTGCTAAAAATAGACATTGACGTCATGGCGGATGACATGGATGAACTAAAACATTTGTGGTCACATAGTTTTCTTGGTTTAAAAATAGCTAAATAATACATGTTTATAATGACAATTGTGACATTATGGTTTACTTTTTTGACAGGTGTAGGACATCAATAAACAGCATTTGACGAGATCCGTTCATATAACAATGGTTTACTAAGATGTATATATAATATGCAAATAATTTTGGTCCAAACCGTCGGATACCACCTTTTAAGCATTCTCATTTTTACTTAATACACTTACGATACAGATACAAACCTAACAAATTTCAAATACAGGTAGGATTTTGGGGTAGGGACTGTTTTGTTATTTGTTGTTCCAAAATGCAAAATGCATGGGGTTTTTTCCACATTCAAGGAGATTATTACCAAATATTTGATTTTTTATTTTTTTTATTTGATATATATTATATATATAATTAAAGCTGGATATCGCCTGCAAGAACGTATTATGATGTTATAGGCCTGATATGATACAGTATCATGTTACTTGATAATATATAAATGTGAGCTATATATAATGTAGATAGAGTATAGCAAACAAATAGCCTTCGGCTGTAAACTAGGAGTAAAAGATTGTTTGCTATTCAGAGTGATGGTTTTAATTTGAAAGTAAAACAAAAAATACATTGCATAACTCATCAAGTCAGTATCAACAGTTCTTAATTCCAGAAATAATTTCTACTTTCTTATATTGTACATGTTGGGGATCAATACTTTTGAGCAATATTTCTATTTGGCATCACATACTGAGGACAAGAGAGTGATCAGCTTTCTAAAAAAGAAATCTGTGAATAGGGCATAAGCATCTCTGCAAATAGATGGCCAATGGCCACAGTAATCTAATTACTTTTTTTTAAAATGCTTTGTGGAGTGTCGCCCATTTTGATCAAGGGGAGGTAACTGTAGAAGCCCCCTGTACAGACAGAAAAATCTCATTTTATTTTGAAATCAAGTCTTCAAGTCATGTTAGTCAGTAAAAGGTTATGGCGACTTTCAGAAATAGACAATTCATGGTAAAATATGCCAGCGGCATATTCAATTTCGCTGGTTTGCACCAAAAATTGTTGTCCATTGAGAAACAATTCTTGTAGTAAGAATATCAATTCTGTATCATTTGCCAAAATTGGCGATGCATCAATGAAATGGACCCATCTCTATTTATAATATGTTTTGAGTTTTTCCCAATTTTGTCTTAAGACGATGCAAATTATTCCCAAATCTGGGGGTCAGGTCATGTTCACAAAATTGTGAGAGAAAAAACCTTGTGATATAATTATTAGATCACTGTATTTCAGGTGGAACAGACAATCATTTGATATGGGTGGACCTGCGACCTATGCAGATTGATGCTGCTAGAGCAGAGAAAATACTAGAAGAGATTAACATAGCTGTGAACAAGAACACATGCCCAGGGGACAAGAGTGCTCTGCGACCAGGTGGTTTACGTATTGGTGCTCCAGCTCTTACTTCCAGGAACATGAAAGAAGATGACTTTGTTAAGGTTACAGGCTTCATCGATCAAGGTGAGTAAAATAATTACCATATTAAGAAAGTGTCCCATGCTCAAATTTCAAGGTCATGCTTGCCGATCAAAATCTAAAAAAAACATACCAATTGGTTGTCTGCATTATACCATCACAATGGATTGTCAAATTGTTTTTATAAGCTTGTACAGATGTTTGCTTTATTAAGATATAATCGCCATAGGTCCAGATGGTTAGCTCGCAGATCAAGGTCTTACATGTCAAAGGTTATGTCGTCCAATTAGCAGGAATGTATTTATGATAGCTCAAAGTCTTGTTTGTTTTTTATGCACACCAACCATTTTACATTTATTTGCAAACACTTTCATGACAAATCTCCTTAGTTGCATTATTGCAGGGTGTACTTACGTTCTTTGGTTTCTTCCTACATCAATAAAAGCTGCTTGCTTACTTAATAAATTAACTTCAAGGATCTTTGCAACAAAGTACTGCTCTTGAAATCAATATGTTTAAAGTGTCTTAATGGTGCAAGAGTATCCTATTTTAGTGGAAACAGGTTTTATTTAATATAGCAATTAGTCACTATTTTCATTGACCACATTGCCTTTATTTTATTGTTTACCAAACTTATTTTTACAGGCATTCAACTGACAAAGTCCATCCAGGCTATGTGTGGACCAACACTGAAGGAGTTCAAAGCCAAGATCGCTGAGGATGAAGCTATCAAAGCACAGATCCAGGCCCTACGTGCTCAGGTGGAAGCATTTGCTAACCAGTACCCTTTGCCAGGATTTGACAACTGGTGATTCCGCACATGATCTGTAACACAGAGCAAGAGCAACTCTTTTTATTTCAAATCATGCCATAATTTTAAGTTTATTATATTGTTAAAATTCAGGGGGAAGGACGGGTTGGGTCCATAATCAAATGTCGAATACATGTAATGTCATTTTAACAGTGTTGTCCTGTTTCTCTTCAAGTGAGTTCTAACTGGAGTAGAAAAGCTGTTGTTTTGTCTTATAAGAGGTTTAAGGTTATGCCATGGGTTTAATGTTGGTTCCACTTAATTGTTGGAGGACATACATATCAGGTAATCATATTGTTACAATGGAAAATCAAACCTCAGGTATTTATATTATTAAGACAGGTTCAGTAGAAGAAATTTGCAACAGAAAAAACTTACTTAATTTTTAAATAGTGCTTCCTACAAATTTACTGCAGATTTTTAAATCTTAAATAACTATGGTCTAGTATGAATGTATTTTTATAACAGTTTACAGGTGTGCTTTATCACTTATGCTTTAAATCATATTTAATCTATTATAATTACAGTAAAATCCTATTGTATGAAGTTTTAATGTGTAAGCTTTAGTTTTAAAGTGAATTAATATTGAGTCATGATAAATTAGTTTTGCTATTTCTGAACCAAAACCATATCAGTATTTATAATCCAGTAATATTCCATCAGGACCCAAAGAATCTATCATCTCTTCATGATATTCATGAAAAGTGACAGTATACAGAGACCATTGAATGTAAATAAAGAATTCCCAATGTTTTAAAGTTCCCATTTTTTGACAATTTTTGTCATGTTTATGATTTTTGTTCTTGAAAACTTGCAATTAAAATTTATTTTATGATCAGTGTTGTTGTTTTTTCCAATCTTTAGTCTAAATCTAACCTGCAACTGGTATGAGAATTGAGCACCCTACTCTCAAGCCATGAGGCAAGAAGATTGTCGTGCATAAATTCTGTTTCATTGGAAATGCCTACTAGTCCAATTTTGTTATCAGAATTGTCTGAGGGTTTTTTTTCTTTACAATGTCTAGAAGGTTAGGTTTTCATCCTGAAGATATATATGTATAATTTACACTTGCTAAGCTACTCTTAATAAGTGGTGTAAAGAGACTACTGTGTTCCATACTTGGATAGGCAATAGTTGATACCAAATAAGGCTTCGATATTCAGCTATCGGTGAATGACAACATATGTGGATATATTTGGTAGCTTCTCACATTTTCACCCTGTTTTGTGACTAAGGTATTTACAAATACATAACGGTTTAGGACAAATGAATCAATAGTACAGTTACTTGGACTAAATGTGTATTATGTATAGGCAAATTAGATAAACATAATTTCATAAATAATATTTCAAACAGTTAAATCCAAAGTAAAAAATGGTTACTTTAAAACAATTAGAAGTGAAATTTATCTTGCATAGTGCCCACCTGATAATGTGAGCTTCAATGGTTCACTGCATTTCTCCATTATCCTTTCCCTAAAGTAGCTTATCTTCTTTCTCTCAAGCAGCTTGTATTTTGTTCCTTAGAGTAGCTTATATCCTTTCCCTTAAAGTTGCTTATCCCTTCTCTTATGCAGCTTATATACTCACCCTTAAACAGTTTATATTCTCTCCCTTAGAGTAGCGAGTATCCTTTTCCTTAAGCAGCTTATATTTTTAGCTCACCTGAGCACAGCGTGCCCTATATAGGTGAGACAACTAGAGCAGTCTCCAACTCTTAACAATACTACATTTTACATTGTTGGTAGGCTGTTTTCTAAAATTAGACATTTTCTTTCATATATTTTACATTTCACTTTTGGCACATGATGTCATGGCATTGTATGCCAAATTTTAATTGATCTCATATATCAGCGCTTGGGCTGTTTTATTTGTTCTCATAATATATCAGCGCTGTTGATAGTTATTTTATTACTAGATATTATGTATGTATCATTATTCATAATCAAACCTAGAAAAAGCATGTGAACACACTAGAGGCCACATTCATAGCACAATCTTCACTAAACTTGATCAGATTGTTTGTCTGCATGTAATCTTCAATGACTATGTTAACTGGTCACATGGGGTCAAGAAGTAGGTAACTAGGTCACATTTTAGAAAAACCCTGTGAAAACAGGCCACATTGATGGCCCAAACTTGGCCAGAACGTTTGCCGGTATGAAATCTTACATATGTTTTGAAGTGGGTAATGTGGATTCAGTAGGTTAATAGGTTAAATTCTAGAAAATGTTATCAACCCAGTGGCCACACTAATGGTCCAATCTTCAATAAAGATTTTTAAAGGAAATAACTGTTAATTATTTCATGCCAGATATGAGCCTACTAAAAGCCAGTGTCCTCAGATGAGCAATTAAGGGCCATCATGGCCCTCTTGTTTCCCTTAGAGTAGCTTATCCTTTCCATTAAAGTAGCTTACCGGTATATCCTTTTCCTTAAGCAGCTTATATTTTTTCCCTTGAGCAGGTTATATTCTTTCCCCTAAAATAGCTTATCCTTTCCCTTAAGTAGCTTATGTCCTTTTCCTAAAGAAGCTTATACCCCTTCTTTTGAGTGGCTTATATCCTTTCCCTCCGAGTAGCTCATATCCTTTCCTTAAAGTAGTTCATATACTTTTCCTTAGAGTAGCTTATATTCTTTTCCTTATAGTAGCTTATATTCTTTCCTTATAGTAGCTCATATCCTTTCCTTAAAGTAGTTCATATACTTTTCCTTAGAGTACAGTAAAACCTCTCCACAGCAACATCTGGCGGAGGCACGAAAAAGTGTTGCTGCTCAGAGGTGTTGCTGCTCAGAGGTTTCAATGAGACGAGAAAAAATGTGTTTTTAATTGTTTTGTACTGATATAAGAGTTTCCTAAGTATTATTTGTTTTAGTTATTTTTGCTTTGGTTATGAAAATGCAATGTATTGTTATAAGAGAAAACAGAAGACCAAAAATGCAATGTATTGTTATAAGAGAAAACAGAAGATGATTTTTTAAATAATTTATTGATGATGATTTGCAGTAACCCTCTGCTCTTACGTAAGGTAAACCTTTTTAAAAGACATTTCAAGACAAAATGACCAGTATTTCAGTATTGGGTCATGCAAAGATTTACCATTAAAAAATCAAATTTATTGTCAGACATCCTAAAACAATGACAGTTTGCATTTAGTACTAAACGTTAACATCTTTTAAGTAAGCAATCGATACAGTGATATCTTTTAATCTTCCGATCAATTAAAGAAAACAAACCAATCGTTAACATCATCAATAGTTGACACTTCTTTCACACGTTCCCGCAATACTCTAGATCTACAACAGCATGTTTGTAGCATGCAGCTGGATTCTCGTCCAACTGTAACTTGATTCCAATTAACACCTTCTCAACAGGTACAAGCAGTGATTAGCCGACCGCGTGACATTTCTGGTGTACGTGACAGACTGTTCTAAAAATAGCTGCACTGCTGTTGCTACGCAGAGGTTAAATAAGCCTCAGGGAAGAGATTTACACGGCCGCTTACCGCTTCGCAGAGGAGTTGCTGCTTAGAGGTTAAAATGCGCTGAAAACTACTGGGGGGATATTTAACTGCCGCTGCTTAGAGGTAGCCGCTGCTTAGAGGTGCCGCTTTGAGAGGTTTTACTGTAGCTTATATTCTTTTCCTTATAGTAGCTTATATCCTTTCCTTAAAGTAGCTTATATTCTTTTCCTTAGAGTAGCTAGATGTCCTTTTCCTTATAGTAGCTTACATCCTTGTCCTAAAGCAGCCTATATCCTTACACTAAAGTAACCTATGTCCTTTCACTTAAAGTAGTTCATATCACGGGACCTGGTAGCACAATCAGTAGAGTGTCGACTCCAGGTATGGGAGGCCCAGGGTTCGATCCTAGGCCGTGACATACCAAAGTTGTTAAAAATGGTATAGCTCCCTTACTAACGCTCAAGCAAATATAAGTGTAATTCCACGGCTGGTTAGCCCGGTGTCAGGATAATCTGACTGGGTGTGGTATCGTGCCATGTGTCTATGGCATGCTATACTAAGTGAAGGCAGCTCTATATCTGCTTCAAGTGGACGCCAGCTCCAGATAACTGAAATAAGGTAAGACAATAAATGCAATAAACGAAAAAGTAGCTTATATCTTAAGACTATCTATTCTTTCCCTTAGAGTACCTTTCAACTTTTCCCTTAAGCAGTTTATATCCTTTCTCTTATATCCTTTCTCTTAAAGTAGCTTATCCTTTCCCTAAAGTTGCTTATCCTTTCTCTAAAGTAGCTTATCCTTTCCCTTAGAGTAGCTTTTATCCTTTTCCTATCCATAACAAAACCTTACGTTTAAGCAAATAAAGTAAGGTTTCAAGCACTGATTACAGTGTTGAAAGTAGTTGCTGTAATCTGTAAACATTGTGTTACCTAAAAGTTTATCTTACAACTTGCCAGTCAACTGTTTATGCACAAACCTACTTTTAGATTTAAGTCTTGTTCTAATTTAGAGTTTTAACATTAGATATATTAAAAATATTCCAGTAAATAAAATGAACAAGGACATGCAGGAATAGGAAGCGATCGCTAATTGGATGGAGTAATTATTGGGATTTGCCGGCTTTTTTGCCAATACTGTGCAGCAACATTTCTATCATTATAGCACAGCAGCACTTATGAGGTGCCCAGGGGCTGAACCCGGACGGTCCAATATATGGATACTGACGAGTTGGTATAATGCTGTCCCCTTAGCCCCCAGGTGTTGGGAGGGAAGCCACTACTACCAACTTTAAAATCTTTGGCTTGACCAGGCCAGGGTTTGAACCCGCGACCTCCCAATCCATAAGCTCACGCTCTACCACTTGAGCCATTGCGGCTGGGTCAGTAATTATTGAACAATAGTTGAAAGGATATTCATTTAAAAATTTAAAGCACATATCTGTATGCAAAAGGACACTTTCTAGATGACAGCGCAGATGCATCTTTGCAAACATAAACTGCACTTAAAATACACATGAAATATTTAAACAACCATGTGTAATATTTAATAAACGATGCGAATTCTTGAGTTTCTAGTCTCAGGAACTGTTTATCTTTCACTACTGATATGTTAATCTTCTAAACTTAAATTTATTTTTTGTTGTTGAAAGACTCATTGCTATTTCTGTTCTACAAAAGAAGAGTTATCTATGTCGAAAAAGACTTATTTCATTACTTACATGGGATGAATTAAAGACAATATAAAATACATGTATAAAGTATATTTCATACAACTTGATCAATCACAACTCACTCATTTTCTACATATACATGTATGTACAAGTACTTATGAAAAATTCACATTATCTGCAGAATTTTTAACAGCAAAATTATCTTGGTTCTGGCAGTAATAAAACTTAAAGGGTTTACCAAAGCCATTTCACCCTTTAATTATCCTGCAATCCACTAACTTGATTTTATACCATGTTTAAACATTAGGCAGGAGAAACAGAGGGCTGTTCTATGCTATACTTTCCCTTATAATTTATCAACCATGTAGAACTGTTCATCTAGCTTCTGCCAAGAATAAAAATGATTACAATAACCATAAACAATAAACCAATCAAGAGAAATAATAATAAAGGAATTTCAAAGCATGAGTGTCATGGTGACACTAAAGCAAAACAAAAACTACAAATTATACATGGCATGTTGACATTGTATTAAAAAAGATATTTGCACACAAATATATATATTCATCTTCATCAGAATTTTACAATAATCTATTAAACTTAAATTTTCAACCACTACATAATGATAATGTAACATAATTAAATTTCCCAATAAACTAAAAAATATTTTAATTGACCCTTTTAAAAGTTCTTGAACCTTTTATACAAAGTTATTAACACTAGTTAAGTTGCTCTAGTGAACATTTGTTAACAGGTTTTCACAGCTCTCATATAACTTCACCAGAGTTCCAATGTAACTTTGTCTTTATTGCGGAGATATGTCCACATTATAAACACTGAACATCAAGGGTCCAGATAAATGTCTCTTTGTTTTCCCTTGCTGTATGTACTTACATGAAATTATCCAAATAAGGAGAATCATTTCATTAACTTCAATAGAAGTTTTAACATCATGGGATGTTTCAATAGACACCCCTTATTTTTACATCCAATATACAACGGTGCTGATATTTTAAGTCCATTCCCTTGAGGATAGGTTTGGCTACAGGGTCACTGAACAACACTGTATTGATGCTGATGTTTAATGGTCACATTCTATAATGATAGGCTAGGACAATGGAATATCACTGTTATTCCATCTCGGCCTTCGCACCTGCTTGCAGGAGGGATTTCAGCAATGTTTCTGCTTCTTCCTTCAATAAGTCTTTCTTAACTATAACTGGGGCAGATTCCACAAACTTTTTAGCCTGAAATAAAAAATGACAAAATTTAGCTTTTTCTTACATTTTATTGATTTTTACAGATAAAAGAAGCACCAGCATAGTAGTGGCCACAACGGCAACATCTAGAAATGGTTGATAGGGACCTCAAATAGTGGGTAAATCCACAAACAAATCCAGGATGCCATTTTCATACTGACTAGTTTAAAGTTGAGGAACATGACATGACGATAACTTGATTGTAACCAACACAATCAAGTTAACTCCAGGCAGTTCTTTTACCTTTTATAGAAGGGGCTGTTTAAAGGCCCCTTCCCTCAGAAAACAAGCCTGGTTTTTCTCCAAAATATGAAAATTCCCCTCCCATATATTTAAAACATTGAGTGAACTTGACTATGATAATCTAGTACAGGAATTCAAGAATGAGAAAAATAGAGAGATGACAATATGTATGATAACTATTAAGAAGCATGTTAAACCTGCACATTTTCCCCTTTTCATTAATAAAATGCAACAAAATTTTCCTCTTTTCAAAGGCCCTGGGCCCCATCCCCTTTTTTAAAGAAAAGAACACACAGATCTTAAAAAACATCTGACATCAGAGCATCATCTGAAAACAAATGAACCAAGCACACCCAAAATGAAAGCACTGAAAACTGAATAAAAAAGGACTTATTGTAAAGAGGGTTTAATTAATCTGCCAATAAAAAGCTTTAAAATAATGCAGTATTGTTTTAACTGAATTGTTTCATCTTTTATATGGTTTCAAATGTAGCAATATCATTTTTATATCAATGTTGCAATTGTGATCATTTAAGACAGAAGTACTGGCAAGAATGTGGAACAGATCTTGTTACATAAATTGAAAAAAAAAGGTGCCAATAACCTGATTACACCTGGACTAGATTTGTTCCTGGTACAAGGTAAACTGATTTAAACCTGGACTAGATTTGTTCTTGGAATAAGGTAAACTTATTTATACCTACTCAAAATTTATTTCTTGGTATAAGGTAAACAGATTAATATCTGGACCAGACTTGTTCCTGATAAAAAAAAGGTTAACTAATTTATACCTTAACAAAATGTATATGGTAAAATGATTTTTACCTGGACCGATTTGTACCAGGGCAAAATATGTTCGTGAGAAAAGGGAAGTGATTTATAACTTGACTAGATTTGTTCCTGGAATAAGATAACTGATTTACTGGTCCTGATTTGTTCCTGCAATAAACTGATTTATATCTAGACCAGACTTCTACTAGGAATAAACTAAACTAATTAATACCTTAACAATATATGTTCCTGAAATAAGGAAAGTGATTTATACCTGAACCAGATTTGTTCCTGGAATAAGGTTTTTGATCTCCTTGATGAGGCCTATCTTCTTGTCTGCATCAAAGCTGGTCAGTTTTACAGAGAATGTTGACTGGACAGGGGCCATTTCTTCTACCACCTCTTCCTGGAGTGTAAATGATTTAGTTAAAAGACTTAATCCTGCATAAATTTACCTTTGAGATCTGTAGGTGTATCTGTATATATATAGATATGCAAGCTTCAATTTCCATTTCACCAATGTACCCCCCTGGTTGGTTGAAGGTGTTAATTTGACATGACGTTTTGACTGACAATCAGTTACGATGTCTCATCAATTAAGCAGAGTGACAATCCAATTAAAGATTGACGTGAATTCACTTTGTCTAACAGGGGTATTTCAAACTGTCAAGGTGGGTAGGTATAAATGCTGACCGATATCACCATCATCTCCATTGAGAAATGGCAAGTATAGCGGAAAATATTGTCAATCTGGACAAGGGCCCAGCAATGTGGGGATAACCAGATCAGCAACAATTTTTAATACTTCGTGATTCAATACTATGTGCTTCTAACTATTATGTACTGCATGTTGCAGTTTGTTGTACATGGTAACATGTTCACGTCTATTCGACAATGCTTTATACATACATGAAGAAATTTCGATTTGTTTTTATTTTGAAAAGAAAAAACATCAACAAGACCCTTATTCTATTATTTATTTTATTTCCAATAATTAATCATTTTTCTTATGGTTCACTTTGAGAAGAAATAAGATACATACACTGCTCCTTGCACATTACCATTGACAAGTACGCAATTCAAAATGGGAGACTCCTAGTTGGAAAATACTGTATGTTGAGGAAATTTAAATTATTTCAACCAATGCATTATTCAAAGTAAATCAGCATACCAACGACTTCAAATAACTGATGTTTGACTGTAATTGATAAGCAAAGAGGAAGGTCCTTAGATGTTGATGAATGTTGGATGTCCCATAAAAAGTATACACTTTACTAACAGTATACTCTGTGATGTCAATAAAAAAAAGCTTTTAGTGCCAATGTAAAAAGGACCCCCTCATTAAGTTTTGAGCATCATGAAAATGAATACATCTGTATTCTATATCTACCAGGCAGATAGCTGTCAGACCTTGAGCTGTTTGTTTTGTTTTCGTTTTTGAAATACATTGCAGCGACCATTTATCATCATCAAAGTAACGTCCAGCTGGAAAACCTTCTGATATTAAGTCCTTCGCACCAAACGGGACTCGAACCCACACGTTGAGAGGTTAAGCAGTCAGAGGAGTTACAAATTGGTGACTCTACCACTATGCCACAAGCGCTCCACCTTGAGCTGTAATTACTTAAAAATGAACTAAGACTTTCGGTTTCTCATTCTAAAATTTACAATGAGCTCAACTTTGACAGGTAATATTACAGGTAATGGAGCACTATATAAAAACCTTAGTGTGTATACCTTAGCAGCCACTGGTGAAGCTTGAACTGCAGCTCCCATGGCCATCATAGGTGCATCCTGTATTTTCAGAGTCACCTGTAACACAGAAACATTATAGTGACGTCTATAAAAAAAAATGTTTTGATTATCAAGGAATTTGAAGGAAAATGGAAGGGAAGAAATTTTTTAACAATTCTAAATCTGAGTGGCTGAAGTATGTTCATGTCATGTTCTTCCAGCTGACAAACAACACACAACAGGTTCCATTTGGCCAATGTCCCCTCTAATCCTCCACCAATAAATGAATTAACTAAATAACAGATTGTGTTAATGTGATTCAATATATTCCAATACTAATTTACCCTCGTTAAGTCCTGGTTGGTATATACATATGATATTACTCAAAAGAATAACAAGTTAGCAATTGGCATTTAAATCTCATTCCACTTAACTTTATTTTATAATTATAAAAATGCAATTATAGGAAGTGTTTATTTACTGAGTATTCATGTTATAAAATAAGGATAGGCAGCAGCAATGTTTTAAGGATAAATTCTTCCTACTAATACTTTGTAACCAGGAAAACAAAAAATAAGGGGAATTGACAAAATCCCTCCTGGACAAAATCCCTTCCATTCATTTTAGCATAGGTGACAAAATCTCTCCTGAAAATTTTCAAGGTGGACAAAATTCCTTTAGTAAATTTGGCAATGCCGACTAAATCCCTTCCAAATCCATCCCGAAACATTTTCTTTTATTATGACAAACTTAAGTTTGACAGTGACTACTGACTAGCCTGTAAACACGAAAGATTAAGCAATACAAAATATACAAAATATATACAAGGGAATATCATATATTAGGAACAAGAGAGCCATAATGGCCCTATATCTCTCACCTGAGTGCCAAAGACATTTAGCCTTTATGGCTATGCCTTTCAACATTTCAACTTTCATACAGGCCACCAAAGGAATACAAAAAAACAAATATCAAAGTTTAACTCTTGTGGTTTCTGACAAGAAGATTTTCAAAGTTTTTGTATACAGCCATATAGGGAAAATGGCCACGCCCTTGATGGCCATGTTTTTGATGGATCAAAATTGTTTGAACAATCTTGATACAAGGCCAACCAAGGAACATGGATACCAAATATCAAGGCTCTAGCTCTTGTAGGTTCTGACAAGAAGATTTTCTATGTTTTCCTATTTAGCCATATTTGGAAAATGGCTACACCCCTGGCAGCCAAGACCTTTGACAGATCAGAATTATTGGAATAAACATGATGCAGTGCCACTACATGTATACCCAAATATGTTGGCTCTAGCTCTTGTAGTTTCAAACAAGAAGATTTTCTTAGTTGTCCTACACAGATATATATACAAAATGGTCACACCCCTTGTGGCCAAGTTTTTCGAAGGATTAGAATTCTATGAATAATCTTCATACAAGGCCACCAAAGGAATACATAAACCAAATTTCAAGGCTCTAGCTCTTGAAGTTTCTGACAAGATTTTCCTATAGAGCCTTATATAGAAATGGCCACATCCCTGGCGGCATGTTTAAATAATTCTGATCCATTAAAACACATGGCCGCTAGGGATGTGGCCATCTGTTTTAATGGATCAGAATTATTTAAACATGCTTCAACCAATGCCACCCAAAGAACATTGTATACCAAATATCAAGGCCCTAGCTCTTGTAGTTTCTAACAAGAAGATTTCCCTACTTAGCCATATATGGAAAATGGCCACGCCCCTGACTGCCACGTTTTCTGACAGATCAGAATTATTTGCACAATCTTACAAGGCAACCCAAAAAGCATGTACACCAAATATTAAGGCTCTACCTATTCTAGTTTCTGGCAAGATTTTATAAGTTTTCCTATATACGGTAGCATATTATAGAAAATGGCTACGACCCTTGCAGCCCTGTTTTTTGACGAATCAGTATTTTATGAACACTCTTCATACATGCAGTTTCTGACAAGAAGATTTTCAAACAGGGCCACCATAGGAACATGTGTACTAAATATCAAGTCTCTAGCTCTTGAAGTTTCTGACAAGATTCTAAGTTTTTCTATATGACCTTTTATGGAAAATGGCCACGCCCCTAGTGGACATGGTTCTTTTTTGATGGATCAAAACTTTTTGAACAACTTTATGTTCCCTCTACCTACATACGATTCTGAGAAAGTTTGGCTGTATTTGGCCCAGTGGTTCTAGTGATGTGAAAATGCTGATGGACGTGTCAAAATTATACCTTAAGTTTAACAAATGTCATTTACTGGGTTAAATAATCCACGCATATCAGTACTTATGATACAGAAATGTTCATCTACTAAAATAATATATAAATTCTAGGAGAATTTACCTAATAAAAATGTTCCACTGCAATGCTAAATAGTCGAGGATTCAGGAGGTATTGTGTCTGCAAGCTAAATTATCTCTCAATCTTTTTCAAAATAAAGAAATCCTGTGTCATTATGATGAAACAGGGAGGGGGGATTTTATCCTGAGAAAATCAGTCAAAAAATCTTCAACAATGGAAGTGAAAATATAATGATTTATGCAACATACAGTTGTTTTCCTGTTTATTTCATCATGAACCCTTTTGTAAATTTAATTTCATATTCTTTTACATTGCAAATCCTCCTTACCTTTAGCAATTCATTTAAATCTGCTACTTCTAATAGGTTTAGATGACTTATATCATCCACAAGCTTCTGTATTTTAGGTGAATATGTTTTTTGCAATGCCTCATTTGGTAATGGTAAAGGTTCTGTGCTATACTGGCTGGCTAGACATCGACTGGGAAGCAATGCATCTTTCTTTGCCAATCTAAAAAAGAAAACACTAGTGAATAAGAGGTGAAAGATTAATTTTGATTAAATAAAATTATCTCCAAAATTTCAAAGTTTTTTTTTTTAATTTATATACTCAGCCAAAAAAGAAACCTTACAGTGTATGTTTTTTCTTTTTTTTCAGTAACCAGATATCCGAATCTGGAAATGATTGTTGGACATGTTAAAGACATGCATATCCAAGACAGATAGCATATTGTTTTTATTGGTTATGTTTTAAATTTGTTTAAATACTGTTTTTTCATTCATAGGGGTCAAAATTAAATTTATCAGTTTTTAATTAGTGACATTGCATGACGTTTACGTTGGATGCTGCCAAGTGAGCGCGTGTAATTCTTGCAGTGTGAGGACGGGCATTGTCATGTTGAAAAACAGCTGGAGCATTTCTCCTCAAGAAAGGAATAGCTTCTGCGTTTAGGACATTGTTGATGTATCTCTGGGCGTTTAAGTTGCCACGCAGAACAATAAGCCTGGTTTTCTGTCCCCTCATTATCCCGCCCCAAACCATAACACCCCCGCCGCCAAAACGGTCATGTTGTCTTACACAGACTGGAGCGAACCGTTCACCTTTACGACGATAAACGCGTACACGGCCGTCGGCATGGCTTAGATTAAACCGTGACTCGTCCGAAAACAAGACAGTGTTCCAGTCACGTCGACGCCAGTTGCGGTGCGCACGTGCCCATCCAAGGCGGGCGCGGCGATGGCGTAACGTAAGTATACCACCAGTATATGGACGTCGCACTCTAATTGGGCGCCTTTGTGTGCGCAACCGATTGCGAATTGTCTGAGCACAGACGTTATACGCCGGTGCCGTCAACGTCGCGGGTGTGAACCTGTTACGTAAGTGCAATAGGACAATGGCGCGATCGTCCCTTTGGCTAGTTGCTCTTGGTCTACCCGACATTGGACGATCGTGAACATCACCTGTATGCCTAAAACGCCTAACAAGATCATGAATTGTGGTACGGCTGCAATTAAACGTCCTACTAACGTCAACAACGGAAACTCCACCCTGGATCATTCCAATAGCCCGATTTCTCTCGGCCTCTGACAATCGCAGCATTGTAAAACCTGTCAATTTGAGATGTGAATTTATCTGTGCGCTTACTGAAGACATGTACAGTGTTTTGTAACAATGACTATCGGTTACCATACCGCGTGCACGAGGTTCACGTGCAAAAACTGAATTTTTACGCTCGCTTGAATACCACTGATACCATGAGTGCAATATGGTTAACGTGTAGAGTGAATCGATAGTAAAATGTTCTGACACATACATGTTTTGATTTAAATAAGATATATTGAAAATATCTTAATATTAAAAGTGTAAGGTTTCTTTTTTGGCTGAGTATATAATGCAAAAGCATACCACTTTTATATTCAAACAGGCATAAGTCTGGGGTCTTTCTTCACTAATAATTAGCTTGATGTCACCAATATGACAATAATTGTGTCGGTGTGAAGTAACAAAAAGATTTTAAAATACAACAACCTTGCATGATGATGCATGAATTTTCTATGCACTAGATAGTGTCCTAAAATATAATATGATACTATTTTTGTGGCTTTTCAACTCCGTAAAAACAAGAGCTGTCCTTAGAAAGAGACCTCCACTTTTCTCAGTGCTGGATAGTTTAATGTATACTAACCTTAAAAAGGCCTTAACCACCACACATATATTCTAAATAGAAGAAGGGGCATAAATGTGCCAAGTGAATTTTTGTGTTTTTCGATTTTGAATGTGAACATTTAAGTTTACAGTTAGGGGAAGAGGTAAGCCGAAAACAGGGAACCTTCTTATGGTGAAAAATAAATAAACAAATACCAATTAGAACCTAGTGTCAGGGGAAAGAGCCAGGAATTAGGGAGTGGAATTCACTCAAAATATGCTCAATCCCCTTTAAGATCAAAAAATTACCAAAATTATACCATCTTTCCAGTAAATGGGTACATAAACTAGGTACCTAATTAGGGCCCACTTTAAGCGATATTTTTCGGAATATACACATTTAAGCCATGCATGGGCAACATGGCGGGGTCATGAAAAAGCCCTCAACAGGGCGAGTAGACCCTTATTAAACTAGTTCCAACTACAACATTTGAAGGTAGATCAAAGAAATTAATATCATGCCACCACGCGATGCAGTATGTTCTTGCAGATGGGAGGTTAACACCTGCCAGAATAGAATGTTCACATGATGATATTGGTCATTTTTTGGCAAGTTTGAGAGCAGGAAAAAAGTCTCTATTTTTTTCCAGAATTATACCATGCATATGGACTAGGGAGTTAATCAAATATGTAAAAATATGTGGGTTATACAAAGTGGAATATGGTATGCCAATGAGAGTATTTGACCCAGGGTAAAGCTAAATATAGATTGCAAGCATTTCTTTTAAAACTTGAAGCTGGGCTCAAAGTGGACAACTAGACTATTTTAGACACAATAATGTTAATTTTGGCCTGATTATTGTGATAAAAATTTGGAAATACCACAACTTTGCCCTGCTAATTAGTACATGTAATTGGACAGGGTGGGATAAAGACAGAATGCTCGTTAGTTCCTGGCCTTCAGATTCATAAGAAAAAAAGGTAAAATAATCACTAATGTGCATGTATTTCATATCAATTAAAAATAAAGTTAGAAAGGCAAAGATGGTCGGACCATTTTATTTATTGTCTTGATTAGCTTTTGGTTTGTATTGAGCAAAAATGATTATGCACAAGACAAACTGCAGATAAAAAAATTGCACATCATTAATCATTTATTTAAGTTATTTTCAATACATAAATGACAGCACAATTTTGTTAAAAACATTTTGAAAAGAAGTGTGTTTGGTTGTTTTATGTTTCATCAATATTCAGCGGTCAGAGACGTACGAGGTAGACACTTTTAAATGCTCACCCAAATTCAATGTTAAGACCCAACACACTATGAAAATTACTTTTAATTCAGAATGGAAGGTGGTCTTAATAGAGGAATTTTACTGATGTTACCTTTCTTTCAAAATAAGAGGGAAATAAAGCATTTTAAAAGCACAAAATGAGGCGTTTTCTTGTCAACACTTAAGTCATTGTATAATGGCGACCATGCGATTGGCCGAGTTGATGATGGATTTACTAAGCTGATTATTGTCAAATTTGTCCACATTTCATTTCTAATATCACCATAAATATAAATCACTTAAAAGTTTCACAACTAAGAACAATATAAAATGCTTAAATTGATGATGTTATATTTCAAATTTTGTTCAAAACCCTTCATTCATTACTAAGAAAAATTCACATAAAAATGTGAAAATGTCACATTAATTTTGCAAGTTTTAGTGATTTTGTCTAAGAAAGAGACATTGTCCCATTATCAAAAATTCTTTCCCGTTCGCTGCATGATTAAACATACACCACCCAAGCAAAAATTTCACCAATTCATTTTTTATGATCAGTACTCCCTCTCTCTCTCTCTCTCTCTTTGTCAGTCGCATCGCTGCGGTAATTCATTAAAACTGTTGTGTATGTTTGACCTTTACAGATATATCGCGAAAACTACTGATAAATATTTCCTTTGATAATGTCTTATTTTATTTGCATGTGTTGCTTGAATTAAGTTTAAACATACCTGCATTTACAAAGTGATGACCTCAGAACTGTCCGTAAAACGCAAAATGACGACGAATGCATTATAAATTGCATATAGTTATCGGCACATGCAACTTTGTTACAAAACGCTTTTAAGCAAGCTTTTCAGTGATAATGCTGCTAAAATTCGATCGCCTTGGCTCTTATTTTGATGTTGCGATTGTCAAATTATTGTCGACCTTTCGCTTTTTCGATTTTTTAAAAACCGCTATTGTAAACATCAATATTATTTTGTATATAGATCTTGATTTATTAATGTTATAGGTATATTTAATTTTAAGTCGAAAATTTTAACACCACCATAACTTAATCATCTAAATTTGATTCAAATAATGTAAATATTTTATATGTAGAATCTATGTGCATATAAGTTTTAAGATCAAATACAAATCCTTAGATTTATAAGAAGAACTGAAAATGTCTATTTGATTCTTATTTTTGAAACTCACCCCACCGTCTTAATCACCAGTTGCATCACACCTTAGAGAAACGTTGATCCCTTGCGTTAACTCGATCAAGAGAACACATGTATTACTCGATGTATTACTCCTACAGAAGGCTACGCTACCTGCATATTTTAATTCTTAAAAGAAAAAACAACAACATTTTGTTAACTGCATGGCAGAGTCTAGCTATTTAAAATAAGATCTAGTTCTACTGATCTATAATTTTAATATAGATCTAGATTGATCAAGACTTTACAAGATCTATTGATTAAGGATTTTGTTAGTGGCTGTTTTCTTCGACTTTTTAGATCTAGGGTTTGCTGATGTATTAAAAGAAAAGGTTTATGGAACCACACAAAGAACATGGATCCAGATTTATACGTGGCTGACAGTCATAATTTACTATTATACCAACCCAATAAGCGACCACCACTGCAAGATTGATACTTTGCTGTACTTTACTTTGATGCTTTTGTTTACCACAAGAACAAAAAAAATATTTATTAAGTATTCGTCTGCACTGCATTAAAGAAGCTATTGTTAGACATTGGTCTTATATCCAGACTAACGTATGACTACTGTAACCTTGGCACGACTAGATCTGGTCCAGCCTATATTAACTGACTCGACTACGCAATCCTACAACTGAACTGTATAAAAATGTGTAATTGTTACTAACATACATTCTATAAAAATTATACGTATCATATTAGTTCAAAAGAAATAGCCTAGTGTCGTTATTCCCATAAATGTCCCTTTAACTTGGCAGTTCATTCAAGGTGAACATTCTGAGCCTCGTTTTGAGACGCCGGTAACCCACGTGATCATTACTGGCATATTGGATTTCTAACAACATGGCATCTGGAGATTCGGACACTCGAGAGGTAATTTAATAGAAAAAATGTTATTCATAAGTGAGAATAGCTTGTTGTTACATTGATTATAATGTTAACGGCTTCTATTGAACCTATTTTCAAGCCAAATCGTCACGTGTATGAAAACGCATGGCTACAAGACCGCACAATAAAATGGCAGACATCCTCGTCACGATTTTTCGGGATTTCCCTCTACTGAGGCATGCACTTAGTATCATCATCTAGTAAAGGTGTATGTTTTAAGCAGTATGTTAGAAAGAGGAATTATTTTCTTCCTGCAGTGAATGTAAATGTATCGAAGAATAATACGTGATAGGAATACTGGCGTTGACATTGATATGGAAAATGCAACTGTAGGCAAGGGTTTATGGAAAATGGCAAGAGTTTCGGTAAATGGCAGGTTCAATAAATGTTAAGGACGTTTTGTTAAAGAATGTAGATAGTGTTGTTTTAAATCACTTTTTAGAATTTTTAACTAGAATTTTAATAAATATATATGCTAGTGTGACCTCATTCCGGTTGGGTAAGGAAACCAACGATGTTTTGCAAATAATATATCGGAAATACTAATAAAACGTACTTACCTGTGTAAATAACTATCTTTGCCTTTTCAGTTAATTCGTTTTATTCCCTAAACACACCCAAAACATTCTCTAATTAAATCGAAAGTTAACTGCAATGTTAACAAAAATCGGCCTTATTAAGAGGACTTGATTGCGGTGACATCACTGCGTGCACTGCTGTCATTATTAGGCAAGTATAAAGTAAATTAATTGGTTTTCTGCATATTGTCAAAGAATGTCTATTATTTTTTAACAGCAAGTTTTTAACTCTTTTAACAGATATTTTAAGATTCATTATTGTTCTAAAATAGCTCTTTTGCTCTTCGTTTTGACAGTATGGACAAAGGAAGTTGTCACCTCTTCATTACACTTTGACAAGTGAACAATAGGATAGATGGACCCAGTGGTTACATCTCCTGCCCCTGATGATATGGTCACACTGTTCCCACTTCACAAATATTATTGATATGCTTTAGTAAACATCATCAGGAGTGTATTTCCTGTACTGGCAGCATAACTCACTCTCATCAATTCCACCAATGTCTTCTTCACTGCTGTCAGTGTTTCGATTGTAATGTGATGGACCTGCAGTGATAACTGGCAGAACATTACTTTTGGCTTTGTTTTTTGATAATTTTTCACCATCTTTCTTGACCTTGGATAAACCTGTCTTTTGTTTCTGATTATTAACATGAACATACATTTTCTCAACAACTTCCTTCAAAACCTCTTTTTCGGCAACCAGTTTGCTCATTGTGTTTCTTGGCTTTGATTTATTTTTAATTTTAATTTTCTTCAGTTTTTTCTCTTTTTCAACAAACATGTCAGAAGCATCTTCAGTCTCTGAAATTTTAACTCCACCCTCAACTGTTGCTTGCCTGTCTGCATCATCTGACTCTGGTATCTCAAATACTTCAGCAGGAACAAGAAGATGTGCTGGTTTGGCATCCGGGTTCAGTGGGAAAAATTCCAGCATGGCAAAAGGCGGACTGGATATTTTCTGTTGACAAAGTTTTTGTGTAAGCACGGCAAGCAACCTCGCAGATGTTGTAGCAAGTAATCACTGCTGATCTTTCTCGCATGAGCTTGTGGCATTGACCGTTGTTAATACGCTGGAACGGACCAAAAAAAACAAGGTCCATAGGTTGAAGAATATGGCTACAATTGGGTGGCAAAATAAACTAGATGAGATCACACTCCAGTGCTCATTCTGCAATATTTTTACCTGTTTTTGACGCATTTTATGACAATTTTTGTTTTGATAGTAGCGTTTGGTTGGTATTTTTGATTTGACAGGAACCAACTGGATGACGTCATCAAAAGAACCATATCACGCGATGTACATGTAAACAAAAATCACCGGAGCGAGGTCACCACTGGAATGAGGGCACTCTACGATACTCAAGCACAAAAGCAACACCTCATATATTCTGCTATCAGTTTTAAAATTATACGAATTATATATGTAAAACACTACACATGGTCAATGACTGTGCAATTGTAAAACATATACTAAAGTACATTGTAGTTTCTAATCCGATTTGCTGGTTGCTCATGGACACGGACCACCAGCTCAAGCCTTGATTTAGGCATGGAGCTGCTCATTTTTGTTAGTGAGATTAGTGGAACCTGTTCCATTTACGATATATATTTACAGACAGGCGCTTACCCAAGGTTTCGTGAATAAAATGTAATTGAAATGCCTCATTTAAAATAGCATAAAACATTACAGGATCTTAGCACAACTTGACGTGGACTTTCACAAAATGATTTCATAAATTAGTTTAACAATAGCGGAACTACTATTGTTTGTCTTGCAAGTTTTTACCATGATGGGGTACAGTGCAGATAGGCCGTATTCTGGAGATTCGCAAGGAACCACCCACAGTGAAGATAGTTACATATGTTAACATCATTTATGTTACCAGTTCTTGACAGCTTGTTATGTAGCGGCTGATATTTTTGGAACTCACAGAAGGCCTATCTAGCGGCTTGACTAGCATCATGTTGTATTCAGTGACAAGTCCAAGTTCAACCATTTTCGCATAGATGGCCATGTTCATGTTTACGGACGACGCAGTAAACTGATTAATGTCAATACCATCACCAAGCACAATTGATCTGGCGGTGATGATGTGGGGAGCCATTAACCACAACTTCCTATCAAATCTCATCATCATTGACATAAATGTCAATGCCAGACATAAGATCAAAGTCAGGGTTCTCACTAGGATTTTGAAAAACAGGAGTCCATTGACTCCCATTCTAGAAAAAGTTGCAGTCCACATTGTTCACATGTATACATGCTCAAATAGTTATTTGTTTCAATGTGTTAAGATGTTTGTATTGTGCCAAAGTCAGAAATAACAATAAATGCACACTAAATTGATGTGCATGCACTCTAAATTGGTCCGCATGTGGATACAATGGAGGTACAACTATGCTAGCTTCTAATCCTGTTACTTTCTTCTTTATGTTTTTACCTGTTGCAAAGCCTTTAAAGCTATGTCATATTACACTCAGGCATTTGTTGTTCATTCTGCTCATTATAATTGGGTAAAAAGTTCCTTATAGTAGTTTGTTAAAAAATGACAATATATTGTGATACATATTGCAATATGCTCTACATGTATCACAATATATCGTGGTATGCTTTAAGTGTAACGTGACATCCCTCAATAACATCTTATGACTTGCAGGCTAATTTGAATTAAGTAGGCACTGCATCAAAAGAATCGGCTTTTTTTTCATCTCTGATATTTATTTTGATAAATATGGTTTTGATCTTATTTTCTTACATAAAATAAAGTTTATAAAGTTTTATTAAAATATATTTTATGAAAACATTTCTGATAATAGTTATTTACACATGTGTTGCTTTTACTGTGATCATGTCAACAGACATGACATGATTTATGCATAATGTTTTTCATTATTATCTTAAATATTACTCAAATTTACAGCACAGGTTTATTTATGTTGGTTTGGTTATAAACACAAAAACTAATTTCAAATCTGTTACCTGTACAATACTGTTAACAAAATGTTGTTTAAACGATTGAAATATTTATTGATTTAATATTCTCAGAATACTCTGCTAATTATCCCACCAACAACAAATAATATTGTCAACAGTTAAGACGAAACATTTGCACTGGAAATGTTTCTACTCTCTGATCATTGTACTTAACACTGGAGCACTATACTACAAAGCATTTTGATTTATTTTTTGGGGGAAATCATACATTCCCAATTCAAGTTAATTTAAATCAATTCCTTAATTGTATTAATTTATTAGTAGTTTTTGTTATATTGTTTTAAACTTTTAACAAAGCTAATATTGCTTTCCTGTTTATAATGTTCCAATAACTTAGTCCCTTAAATTAAACCATTTGTTTTCCTGTGTATCACCTGTGTTTTATATCGTTTGCTTTATGTCTTGTTGTTGTTGTTTTTTCAAGAAAGTAAATTTATTTTCCTTTTACCATATATGCTTGATTTTAAGACAGGATTTCTCCTTGGAAAATAGCCTTTAAAGTGGGGGGCCTGTCTTATAAGCGCCATCTACAACAAGGCCACAACAATATACGCAGGAATTCTTAGTTTTTTTTATCAAGAAACAGAGATGAAATCGAAGAGCTTAAAGCCAAATTTGATTGCGTAGATCAAAGAAATTTATATGGTGCTGCTGCACGAAGCAGAATGGTCTCGCGGCTCTCTCGTGATGGCATGGCAGATCAAGCAATGCTGTGATGGCTAATCAGCACAAGTCTAAACCGCCATGACTGTTTGGCTAGTAAAACCATGTGTACTGTGTTACATAAGACACTCTGCCCCAGTATATAGTGTACATGCAAGCAATTTCTCAATTGTGTCAGGCTGGGAGAACATCCTGATCTGCATGGCGGCAAGATATGAGTTTCTTTGATCTATGCCTGTCAAGTCTGGCATATACACAATATACAAGGGCAGAGTGACTTATGTAACGCCGGTAATATAGCGACTTTCACAAATCTTGGATCGGCACCTGAAAATTTCACCCCGTCTTATAAAAATGTCAACACAGAAAACCTCAGATTAGGGGGCCAAACTAGGGAGCTGTCTTATAAATGGGTCACCTTACAGTCGCATATATATGGTTTATAAGTTGATATCCATTTTAGTTTAAAATAATTGTGTCGCTGACACAGTAGTTAGCCTGTTAACTGTATGTATTAATTAAAATGTGTTACCTTTAAAAGAAAACTGTTATTCCTTACAAAACTATCATACCCAAAGAAAATAGATAATTTGGATCATGTACTGTGTATCCATCATTTTTATTACTGAACACTGGTCTAGCATTCTAACCTCACCTGATTAATCTACTTGGTGTATAAATAGGTTTAAAAACAATGATCATTCATGAACATTTTGTCTTTTTATAAAGTGTACTTAACATATTAAAAGCAGTGATCTGCCAAGATTTTTGAAATGCATTATATCCATTTAAAGGTGCAGAAGCTTGTTTATTTAAGTAGTGTTATCAAACTATTTACTTCTGCACAAAGACATGACATTTCATTCTCAGTATAAATCATACATTTGTAATCAATGAACAATTTCTTCTATAATGGTTGTTTTTAACATCATTGGTTCCTTTTCTTTGTTAAGCTAATCATTCAACATTATTGGACTGTGCACATCTATTATTTTTTTTCAATGAACTACCCCCATACCTTATGACTTATCACAGTCCACATCATGACCTGTTTTAGTTGTTGGCAAAGACAGCAAACTTCATTTGTATTTAAAGTAGAATTTGGTGAATCGGGACTAAATTATTCCAGGAAAGTTTTACATTTGGATGCCATTTTACCAGTTCTTAATGTTTGCCTCAGATAGGTTGCTTACTGGAAACAGTACAATTTACAACATCAAAATTACAACAATGAAACAAATAAGCGTAAATATCTACAGCCACCTGTTTATAAACTCGCTTATAAACAGTAGTAAATTTTGAAGAAGTTTCGTGTGAAAATAACAATTGATTAAAGTTATTTGTAGTGTAAGCCTTTAGTGATGTTCAGCATAAATTATAAGGCATAAATGAGACCTGCGATTTGTATAACTTAGCAACTCTGGACAAAAATCACATGGAATAAAATTGTCAGTCTTCGCTCTGGAGAGAGTTGAGAAGCTATACTTATTTGACCAATGTATTTTCTGAGAACGCCATTCTATTCCATATGTCACTAAAACTAGGTGATATGATGATATGATCATCATAATACCTCAGTTTGAGTATGGCACTTATTATGAAGAAAAATACATACACACAACAACAGCCATAATTTTGTTGCACCATTTTATAATTTTTTAAGCTCAAAAATATGTCCTTAGCATATCTCTGCAAAAAGCTTAAGCTATTGATTTGTAAAGTGCTTTAGCAGTTGTAATTTTAGCCTCGAATTAGTTTCTGTTTCTACCTTATGCTTAATATTTGATTTATTTTCAGGATTCACCTCAATATGACGAAGATGAGGGTTGTCAGCAGCTAGCAAGACCTGAGTCGTTAGTCAAACATCCTTTGCAGAATAAATGGGCGATGTGGTTTTTCAAGAATGATAAAACCAAAGAATGGACAGCTAACCTCAAACTTGTATCTGCATTTGATACTGTGGAAGACTTTTGGAGGTGAGTGTCATTAGCCGATACTACATTAACATCAATAATGCTATGCTAAGTTTAAATGTTAGAATCAACTTAAACGAGATAAAAGATTCTTAAATGAAGCCTTTCTGCTTATATACAATTTTCTTAGGCCTAAAAGATTGAATTATAAGAAAAAAAATATTCACACATTATGTAGTGGTAGTGTCCATAATAGGAGCACAGATTTCTCAGTTAACTTAGTACAATGACAAACATTGATTGTTTGAAATGATCAGTATGTCTTCATTAGAATTTAGATGTATTCATATTTTATTTTTGATTTGTACTAGTATTTCTGGTGTTATTGGTTTTGTCCATATGTAGTGTCAACTATTTGAATTAGATCATTTATTTCTGGTAAAACTGGTTCATAAATAAAAAAACAGTGGCCGCCCTTCACCATCTCCTTGGCCCTCACATAATGGGTTCATAAAGTTGTTCCAGCTGTCCTGTAGTGTGTTTATGAGTATAGCCAGATGTTTTTTTATCATTCATGTTTTTCTTGTTGTTTTTTCAGTCTCTACAACCACATACAGAAAGCTAGCAGATTGAATTCAGGCTGTGATTATTCATTATTCAAGGTATTTAGCACTCATTTGTTTTTCTTTTAGTTTAAAAAAATAACAATAAACATTCATTTTCTGCTGTTGGATCATATACCTAGAAAAAGACAATTGAAAGAAAACCTGGTACCACTGTAATTACAATATAAAGATCAATAAATCTTCATGCATAATATACTTTCCTAAACATTCATGTTAACTTAATTATTATTTTTTTCACAATGAAATCTCATTAAGTCTTTGACAGTGGTTTTTACCAAAATGATAAAGGCTTTCCACTTAAGTCATGTTAAATATACAATATATATGAACTGCTGTTTAGGTGGTCGAGTCGCATTCTATGTTCCCCAATAAAAACTGCATGCTGCCATGTTTGATCTAATATTATTTGTTGTTGTTTTGTTTTTTTCAAATTAAATAATGATATTCTAACATAAATTTTATTTCAGTCATTTTCTGAAACTAAAATTAATCTTTCACTTTGGGAAACTGTTAAAAACTGATGACCAGCATGACATTGAGGGCTTTTTAGCTTACCTGAGCACAATGTGCTCAAGCGGAGCTTTTGTGATACCGCTTCGTTTGTCGTTCGTCGTCAACATTTTAGCTTGTGAACACACTAGAGGCCACAATTTTTATCCAATCTTCATCTAACTTGGTCAAAATGTTTGTCTGCATGAAATCTTGTGTTCGTAACTGATCAGTGGGTTCACAAAGTAGGTCACTAGGTCAATTCTTAGAAAAAGCTTGTGAACACACTAGAGGCCCCATTTATAGCTCAGTCTTCATCAAACTTGGTCAGAATGTTTGTCTACAGGATATCTTGGATGACTTCGTTATTGGGTCACGTGGGGTCAAAAAAGTAGGTCACTAGGTCAAATTTTAGAAAAAGCTTGTGAACACACTAGAGATCTCATTTATAGCCCAGTCTTCACCAAACTTAGTCAGAATGTTTGTCTGCATTAAAAATCTTGGATGAGTTCATAACTGGGTCACGTGGGGTCAAAAAGTAGGTTACTAGGTCAAATTTTAGAAAAAGTTTGTGAACACATTAGAGACCCCATTTATGCCCCAATCTTCTCCAAACTTCGTCAAAATGTTGGTCTGCATGAAATCTTGAATGAGTTCGTAACTGGGTCACGTGGGGTCAAAAAGTAGGTCACTAGGTCAAATCTTAGAAAAGCTTGTGAACATTCTAGAGACCACATTTATAGCCAAATCTTCACCAAACTTAGTCAGAGTATTTGTCTGCATGAAGTCTTCGCAACTGGGTCACGTGGAGTCACAAAGTAGGTTACTAGGTTACATTTTAGAAAAACCTTGTGAAAACACTTAAGAGGCTACATTGATGGCCCAGTCTTCACCAACCTTGACCAACATGTTTGCCAGTATGAAATCTTACATGCGTTTTGAAGTGAGTCATGTGGATTCAGTAGGTTACTTGCTAAAATTCTAGAAAATGTTATCAACCAAGTGGCCACACGAATGGTCCAATCTTCACCAAAGATTTCTAAAGTAAATAACTCCTAATTATTTGATGCCAGATTTGAGCCTACTAAAAGCCTGTGTCATCAGGTGAGCGATTAAGGGCCATCATGGCCCTCTTGTTTTAAATTTACTTTAACATACGGTTGTACATTTTTGTGTGTTGAACATACTTAGTAACAATCCTATTATTTGTATATATTTGTAAATTAACAACATTTTTTCATCTCCTGTTTACTGAAATAATATTGGTGGAATGATAAACCCAATAAATAAACAATATTTGTCGACACTACCTTCAGCAACATTTTATTGAATGTAACCAGTAACTGTTTAGAGAGAAACTGCCATCTAAATCTTTTTAGTTATCTACAATGTCTTATTGATTCTATACAGATTTTCATCATCATAGTAGGTGGAAGTCATCAAAATTGTAATGATGTGTTTTCATTTTATGAAATGAATCTGTTGCAGGATGGAATACAACCTATGTGGGAAGATGCAAACAATAAAAACGGTGGCAGATGGCTTGTCAATCTCAACAAAAACCAGAGAAATACGGAACTAGACAATTTTTGGTTAGAAACTGTAAGTATGACATCTGCACATTTTAAGCATAGTATACAAGCCTGGCTGTTATTTCCATGCCTATAACATCATTGACAATGTCTTCAAGTCTTCACTGAAAGCATGAATTGGAATTGAAATTTTCATGAAACAATGATAGACTAAGAATTATTGTTATGTAACTGTAATTCTGATTATAAAAATAAAACTCTATTTTAATACAATTTAAAACTTTTCTGGCAGAATGTCATGGTGGTTTTCATTATCTTAAAATGGGACTCACCTTTCCGCTTCACAATGGCTGTGGTTCACATTATCCACGTACCTCCATTTTAAGGTTTGTTTGTAGCTACAAAACTTAAAAAGTTATTCCAACATGAATTACATTTGTTTGAAGTTTTTCCTTTGTAACTGAATGACTGTAAGTCTAGCGCAGATTACCATCAGTAGAGAGGGAGAGACATCTTCCAGCCAGTGTGATGCAAGTTGGCGAATCTATTCAGATGTTCATCTCAGCTTATAGTTGCACGAATAAATATAGATGTGTCATTATAACAGTTAACATGAAATCATCTCAAAAGACTAACAGACATAACTCTTTAAATTTTTTGCAGTTATTGTGCTTGATAGGAGAGGCCTTCGATGACCTTACAGATGATATTTGTGGCGCCACTATAAACATAAGAAACAAAGGAGACAAACTAGGACTGTGGACAAGAGATGCACGCAGAAGTGAAGCAACTATTAAAATAGGGTAAGAGTTGTGTTGTATTTTTACGATCAAGCTACCAAATTACTATTAATTTGGTAAAGCAAAACTGGTAAAGTATCTTTTAACTTTCCATTATTACTTAAACATTTTATATGTAAAAGGTAATTTCATTTAAAATTTGTGTGTAATATTTTATATTTATTTTAAGAAATTAATGACAGTCATATTACTAATATGTATCCTTTCTGTGGCTTTGTTTATGAAAAAAAAGATTATTGAGAGTTTTTTTTTGTTTTGTTTTTTCATTTTCATTTTATAAAATTGTGTAATTAAATTTCTTTCAGCCAAAAATTGAAGGACCGGCTCAAAATTCCTCCCAAAATATTTATAGGTTTCCAAGTAAGTTCATACATCTTTATATAATTGGGTACCCTCATCATTACCATTTAAGTTCAACCATTTTCAAAAGTATCATTCCAATTTGTGTAACTTAGTTGGTCATAGCAAAATAGGGAGAGAAAAACTGTAACCTCTCCAGGTAATAAACCCAGGCCATCACTTCCAGGAAAATGGTTTACTAACCAGACTGATTGCAAACCATCTCCCCAGTAGGAAAAGCTGACTGAACAATTTATGATGAAAAAGTTAATCATTATGTAAAGGTAGGACATACTTGGCCGAGTGAATAGTTTTCAACTTGTAACTCTTCAGCACCTTATCACTTTGGTTCTCAAAAAAGACTTTGATGTGAGGTCTTAAAGCTGCTTTATAGTGAGTCAATAGTTTACCCAAATAGTTCTCTGGGGTCTTCCTCCACCAATATGCCAATTATTGTGGCAGTGTGATATATCAAGAAAACAAAACTTCCTATTGCTAAAATGTCCAGTGTTGCTGTGATAAACTTTAAAAACAAAAACGTTATTTTCTTTTTTGGTGACTGTTCAATAATTGTGACTCTGAAACTAATAAATAAGGTACATAAATGTACACTTTCAATATTTACAACATTTACCTTAAAAATATTGTTCAAGTGGAAAGCCTTGTTTTGCTTTGATTAGCATTGTTATTCCACTGATTATACATATTGTCATTCTCTCTTGAAAAATGTGAATTTAAAAGTTTTATTCTTGAATACAGCAGAAGCCATTGTATATATAGCTGTATATATAGCAGTTATAAAAAATGGAGATGTATTTGAACTCATTATCTATAGACTTATTAGAACCTTCTTTCATGTTGATTATTATTATTTCAGGCACATCAAGATACTGCCACGAAAGCTGGTTCTACTGCAAGAGATCGTTACAGAGTCTGACACCCCTATCTCTGACTGCCAATTGTTGTTGAATTGATGCATTTTATTGTTCATAAATCAGCAGGTTCATCCATCTGATATGTTTACTGCACCTTCAATCCCGCCTTGTTTGGGAGTTCTAGGCAAATGAATGCTTGTTTATCATGTATTCATTTTGTGTTAACAGAAAATAAACCAGAAAATAAACCTCAAAATTGAAAATAGTGGAACTTTATCATCAAAACAAAACTTGTTTATCATGTGAACATCAAATTTCCTATTGCTGGAAGCCTCGCAGTTTTCACAGTTGTTTTAGGTGAGGTTTACAAATTTGTTTCTCATAAATGTTCACATCTCTGTATTATGTAAGTGTCTAAAAAGCATGATTTGAAGAAAAATTGCACAAACTAAATTGTTTAAAATGCAGTGGACAATGATCTCTAGTAAGCAATCCTAATGGATAATTTTATAAAACCAGTTATCACATTGTATATTAAAGTATGGCAGAAAGGACAAATCCCATTTTATCTGTTTTGTTTGCAAGTGATATTATGGTGTATATGAACATGTGAAGCATTGAAATGATTGTTTTGCTTGTTATGTTGTCGGAGTTATTTTTCATGATTTTGTAAGGTGTTTGTAGTGACAGGGACAGTTGATGTTCTGGTGGAAGAGAGTTGTGTTCGGTTTGTATTAAATATATTATTCCAATTTACTGCAAAATTAGATCATTAATTGTATGCTTTGTCCATTGAATCGTCCATTTGAATGGATTGTCCCAAAGTATGTACACTGTTGATTAATTCATCCTTTTACTCTGATGCCCAAATCAAATTTTTCTCTTTTTGTCCGTTTTCTTTTCTGGCATTCAAAACCTAGAATGAGTGGCTATATGGCATCATAGGTTATTTACACTTTTTTTGTCAACTGATTGTTCAACATAATTACTTAAACATTGCTTCAAAAATATGTTTTTTAATAATAATGCTTGTAGCTCATTTATTTACACATCATTTTCATATTGCTTCTCATCACATTTGACTATGTTGAATTTATTCATGTTAAAATATCTGTGCCTTTATCACATGACTGTCAAATAAATCTTTGTAATTTTATTTTGATTTATTAAGTATTGAATTAACTGTCTGTGGACATTATTTTGAAATTATTTTACAAATTACTTCAAAAACTTGTTTAAAAACCATAGCAAATTTATTTTATTGGCAGTTAAAGTGTGACATTGTAAATGGCACATAAACTATTGCTGTAAATAGAAGAACCTGCTGTATATAAACCTGATAGACTTGATAGGTATTATTATCAAAGCATTTCATGTACTTGATAGCTGCAACCTTTATATGGCTACATTTAACATTGTTTATTGTTCAATTTGAGGACAGAAGGAGCTTAAGAACCTGCCTGGTGAGGCATTTAGGAAAAGAGCAGTTTGCACACTACCTGCAAAATAAAAGGCATTATCTGCTCAGTTTGTAACCTAAATAACTGTTTTCAAATGTGTTGAAAAAATTTGTACATGACACGTGCATAAATGCTTTATAAACACTCATTGTGTTTTTTTATTTATGGCTGTTATTTGTACTTATTGTTATAAATCTTGCTACACTCACAAATATATTAATGGTTTTAACTAAAAGCTTGACAAGTGGTTTTACAATAATCTTAAAAAATTGGATGCATCTTCAAATTAGACCATATACAGTGGGCCTGGAGGAAAGTCACCTATATGTAACTCTTCAGACTCCATGGCCCCCCTGCTCATGGGTTGAAGTCCCTGTCAGGGTGGAAACTTCCCATGTGAGGAGGTTTTTCAACTGATCTGCTGTGCAGACAATTGTCTTGGGTATTCCTTTACTAGTTATAGGTGGCCATCATATTAATGACCATATACCACCTTGTAAAGGTGTCAAGATGTCTAGTCTGTTTTACCCATTGTATGGTAGTCAATGTACAATGTGTTAATCAGAATTTTATAAGTTCAGTATCATAATCTAGTTAAACTGTACATTGTCAGTTACCAGTCTATTGCATGTATAAAATGTGGTTGTGGATTTGATGTTATTTATACAATTTAACCATCTGTTTGACAGGATCTTTGAACACTGGCACATTTTGAGACAGGAGTCCGTATTTGTAAATGCATCTACCCACATTGTCTTATTACAAAAATAATAATCCATGGCTAATTGTGAGTTTCGTATTTTTATTCAATTTTATTTAAAGTATATACCCTTTTTCCTGTGTTTTCAGTAATAGTTATTATTCAAAATATTAAAAATGTCACCTTATGAACATCACATCTTTTTTAAGTATTGTATTTATGTTTGATCCACACAAGATTGTAATACATACTGTATTCAGCCAGACTAAGATCTTTTAAGCATACAACACATACTTAGACTTTAAACAGCATCATTTTGGTGGAGAAAATTGTAATTATATTTTTGCAATTACCACTGAAAAAAAATATGATAAAAGATGTAGTAGTTATTCATGTACATATTTTATTTTTTTTGAGGGATAATATGAAATAATATTTCCACTTGTTTGAATAGTTAGATCACAAATTACTTTTTTTTTCTAAATGTTTGAGTATTGACCAGTTTTGACAAGCCATTGACTATTTTACCAGTTAATTTTGGCAATTTACTAATTGAATTGTTGGATAAGTGCAGACTGTCTAGTGCTAATTAAGGGTGTAAAATTTGAATGCAATAAAAAACAACCAATTTAATATCTTGTCTTGTATTCATGGTAAATCCCCATTTGTATCATTCAACATATCTGATTTCTTTAAATATATATATATATATATATAAAGGAATGCATGGTCAAAAGAGTGAGTCAAAAATACTTCAGAAAAAATATATTTTTATTAACAAGAATGTATTGCACAAGTGAAATAATGGCATTAATCTATTCAAACTTGCCATTTATGACTCAATTAACAGCAACTCTGATTAATGGTGGAAAATAATGCCCAAAAAATAATAAAATGGTCAATATTTAAAGATTAATTATGGACTCAACAAACATCAAAATATGCCTTTATAATCACAAGTCAAGGGAATCTATTTGGAAAGAACAAAAAAAAGCACTAGCAACATTATTAGTGGGAAAGTCCGAACTGCTTTAAGTTCATATTCTTGGTAAATTACAGCATGAAATATGATTTTTTGTGTAAAAGTGTTGTGTACATGATCTGAAATATTTGCCGTAGATATAATATAGCAACATCAACCTGATCGAAACCTTAAATATATTGTCAGTCAAAATTGCAACTTTTTTCTCTGTGCATATATAACAGATACAGTACTGAGTAGTACTCGTGGTAAATACCAGCTGTATTAGTGATTCGAAAATATTTACATTAGCAGTAAATTTAAATCAGATTGCCAAGTCTAGTCTTGTCACACAACAATTCACTATTAAGTAAAAAAACAAACCTTTTTTTTAAAAGTCCTGTCAGATGTTTGGTTCATATGTCAAAAAAGGGAATAGTCAAATGTGCTAGCGGTCACGTGTAGCAAGTGGTCTGTTCAGTCCCGCAACCCCTACCCACCCCAAGTACTTTATTCTTTGTCGTCTAAACAGGTGTTGCGTGTCTTTGCAGTCAGCTTTATTGGGCAAATCTTTTTTTTTATTTTTTTATTGTCATCCAATTAGTGGCCCATCAGCATGTGTCGATCGTCAGTTGCAGTCACGCAATGTTTTTTGGTTGGTTTTGAAATACATCACACCACCCTATTATTATAGCAATATCCACCTATTTTGGTGGCAAACAAATGTCTGGATAGGACCATGTGCGCACCACAGGTCAGCTAGAAGACCGTCCCACATTAAGTCCTTGGCACCGGACGGGACTCGAACCCACGCTGTGAGGCAAAGCAGTCAAAGGAGTTACTAGTTGATGAAGCTACCACTACGCCACGGTCAAGGACTGAATGTGTGACCATTAATCCCCCGCTCCTCTCCTACATGTCATCCTTATCACACTTACCGTATATACTCGGTTATAAGATGGGGATATTTCCTTTGAAAATAGCCTTCAAAGTGGAGGGCCCGTCTTATAAGCTCGATCTACAACAAGGCCTAAAAAATTTCTGCAGGATTTCTTAGTTACTTATTAAGAAATGTATGAAAATGGAGAGCTTACAGCCCAACTTGATGATTTTTAGCAAAGAAATTTATATCGTGCCGCCGCAGGAAGCAGAATGTTCTCGCGGCTTTCCCAGCCCTACACAATTGAGAGATACAAGTCAAAAATTGTGATGGTATGGCAGGTCTAGCAACGCTATGATGGCTAATTAGCACAAGTCTAAACTTTAGCAGAGTAAAACCGTGTGTACTTTGTTACATAAGACATTCTTACCCAGTATATTGTGTACACAGCAGACTTGATGGCGTAGATTAAAGAAATTAATATTGTTCCGCCATGGGGATCAGGATGTTCTTGCAGCTCTCCCAGCCCTACACGATTGAGAGAACATCCTGCATTACCAACTGGAGGTCACTATCTTTTAACATGTGCCTAAATATCAATCATAACAGTCTATTGTCCTTGTGTACATGCCGCCAATCAATAATTTAAGGGAGAAATGTAATCAGCAGCTATTTATAAAAACACATAGTTCTCATCCTCACAGTCAAACAGCTCCGACTGATATCAGCTTGACAACAGCTTATCTCACAGTCAGTCAACTTGACCTGTATAATGAAGCAAGTCTACACAGAAACGCTAAGTACATTTCAGCTTTGTTTATCTGGCAGATGGAAATTGAAAATTTGTTTCAGTTTTACTAAGTGATAATTAGCCGTGCATCATGCAGATCAAAGGAAAATGTACGTGAGACAGTTATCGTTGTTTGATTATTTTAAATAACACATTAATTCAGCAACATTTCAAACAGCATTAAGAATAGAAAATGCATAAAAAAGTATGAACCCGTTACATAGGCTGTACAAACCATAGATTCTATAGAAATTACGCTTATACATTCATATGGCGTGTACAAGATATACACGATATACTGGGGCAGAGTGTCTTACATAACACAGTACACATGGTCTTACTAGGCAAACAGTTGCGGTGGTTTACAAACACTCACTCCACATGCTGCAAATCTTTCGTTGTTTTGACTTTCTAACAAAAATATCTTTTTAATTGAATTTTGTAATACATGTATGTTATTAATTTTAACAACAATAATGATTATCTTGTCAATTCATAAATTTGGAGGTAAAAAAGAAAGTTTGCAAGATGATCAACAAAATAAGGAATTTGCAAATTACATCTTCATAAAAAGTTAAAACCTACAAACCTGTAAATACACATTTAAAATCAAATTTGATAACAAACAAGACTTGAGCTACAGTTTTTAATAGAAGACAGATCAGATAGGCTTCATGAAGTATAAAGTACAAGTACTTGTTATAAAGTATATGACCAAAATGGTCTTAAGAACTATGGAAATATTTTTGGATAATTAAACCTGTCCACGCGCACAAAAATTAAAGGACCACTTTTATTTTGTTTGTGTTGACAAGTGACGAACTTCATCACAATTGTGGTGCCTGAAGCTTTTTTTTCGTATGGAGCAAGAACCTAGACAAATATCTGGATAAAAGTTCAGAAGGCACTGCAGGTCATCAGAAAAACTTGTCATTCAGGTTTACTTCCCTTGTGACATAAACCCATGAGGGGCTCACAATTCATTATATTAACTACCGGTACTCAAAACTGCTCAGCTATCAGCAGCCATATGTTGCGGAACCTTTACTTTACAGGTGAATTAAGTTATGTCCTGACTAAATGCGTTTACACCAATGTTCAAACATGAAAGCAGAATTCACTGTTGATACATATAAACATACTGGTTAATGAAAAACAAGTAAATGTTGACAATGGAACCCTGATTTACAAAGTTGCACTTCTGCTTTGAAGTATGCACAAATAACAAGCACACCTGAACCAGATTACTATAAATGAACATTGCATGATAGAGTAAGACAGGAAAACATTACACAATCAGTTTGCATAAATAATTATTTGTCTTAAAAAGATACTAATTGTAAATAAACTATAACAACAACATCTCTTTAAACAAAAAATACAATATGGTCCACAGTGTGTTATTAATCTGGCAACAACCCAAAATCATATTTAAAGATTATACCCCAAACATAAAAATGTTCAAATATATCACATGTATTAAACAAAGATTTAAATTTACAATAATTTTGTTTGAAATTTTTTTTAAACATCAAGTATCACAATGCTCAGCTCTGATTCACTTACCTGAGGACCCTTGCTTTCAGTATGCTTTAAAATCTAATTGCTTGACTAAATGTACACAAATGTGCCTTTAGCATATTGTGATCAAAAGTTATTGTATTTGTTTTGCAAATTCTTGCACATAAACCCATGAAGATGTTCAAGTGGACAAAAATTCTGACAAGTTCTGTGAAGAGTAGACCAAATAACAACATTTTAGGGTGTTCTCAGAGTTTTCAAATATTTGGCCGGTTGTTCCCATGCGACTCAATTATGAACTCATCCAAGATTTCATGCAAACATTTTGGCCAAGTTTAGGGAAGATTGGATCAGAACTGTAGCCTCTAGTATTCACTAGCAAATTGTTAATGCCACAGGAAGGGGTATAAAAAAAAGTCACAATGAGAACATTGAGTTTAAAAAACCCAACTATACCCCTGACTTTGCCATATGAATGTTACATTTAAATAACATTAAATATATTAACTTAAATAAGTTACATATGATATATGAAAAGGGGACAGAGCTTGGAATAAGAACAACAAATATAAGTTTCACTTCCATTGAAACAAACTATACATGGGTCATACTTAAATTTCATGAGCAGCACTAAAATGGTTTTAATAAGTACAACAAAACAACGTTTAGAGACGCAATTCAAAATTAACCATGCTGAATACTTCTTTTATCTCTACGGTAGCTCCGTAGAACAGATAGACTAAAACAATCCTGAGTAATAATTAACTGTAAAAATTGTATTTGTTTATTTCTGTAAATTGTATACCACAATAAGCTGGTGGCCTTTATGTTAAAATTAAATCTATCCATTAAATGATATTATGCTGCTAATTGTTTCAGCTGCAACAAGTGTTGTTGTTACTATGACAGCTTTGTTGTCATTTCTGCTGTTGTTTGTGTTACTTCTGTCATTGATGCTTCTTTTCTTTTATGCTACTAAAGTTGTTGTTACTGCGTAACTTCTGTAGTTGCTGTACTTGCTACTGCTCTTGTTACCATTTTATAGATGTTATTGTTTTTGACACTTTCATTGCTTCAGCAGCTGGAGCTACACTTATTGCTACTGCAATACTGCTACTGTATTATTATTGCTGCTGTTGCTGTTGTTCTTGTATGAACTCCTGCAGTACTGTCAAAACACTGTTGTTACCACCAGTCTCAGCCATCACGTAGTGCAGGAGGATGTCACCATTACCAGAATTCTCAAGAAAGTTGTATGACCTATACAATAAAATATAACCTTGGTATAATTTATTAAAAAAGGTCAATAAGTCACTATTGGTGCACAGGGATTGCAACATCACTATGATGTAAATGAAGCCTTACTATTGCTTTACGTTAAAGACTTAATGTTTTATCTAAATCTTCTCAAAATGTAATTCTCTATACCAAACAACCTTCTAGATGTTAAATATAGACAAAAACATGCATGGAGCGTTTATTTTATTGAAGAAACATTTCTCAACACTATATGAATAGTCTAGAATGGTCTTCTTTTCACTGTGATTTTCTTTTTGCTGGTCAGTGGATTCTTTGACACTGCCACTGCAACCACTTACAATCAGGTATTCTTGAAACTGATGATATTTCTCTTGCTTGTTTAGTCACACACAGATTTACCATTGTCTTTCCAGGATAACTATAAAACATTATTGCTGCATACATTTTTGATGCCACTAGATTTCAAATGATTCCCTGTTAAAGCCACAACTAGTGCTCAAATGAGAAGTTGATTACACATGTCTTTTGTTTTCTTTATTAAGGGGCTTGATAAGTTTCTTTTGCTTCATAAGGGAAAGAAAGAATGTATTGAAAAAAGTATGGAGACATTTCAAGGCTGTGTACTTTATTCAGCTCGAAAAAATAACGATGGCAATATCAATATGGACATTTCAAGGCTGTGTACTTTATTCAGCTCGAAAAAATAACGATGGCAATATCAATATGGACATGAAATACGCATTTTGAGGGTTTTTCACAAGCGTGCTGTAAAAAGGAACATCACTATAAATGGACATAAATGGACGGATGTTTTGGTCTTCAACAAGGGGTATTTTGTAGGCTCATTTTTTTTAAATCTGTGGAAATTAAACCTGCACAATTTCCATTTTTGACAAAATGCAGAAAATAAACCTCACAGAAGTAACCCTCTATACGGTATACAAAATATGTGACTCAAGTCAGTCCTGTATTTAAAGTAGTCGGGTCACAAAGTCAGAATCGACTTCATCATTTACAGAAAGTGTAGTTAAAATTCTCATACCTGTAACATATTCTCATTCATATCTAAGAGTTTATGGCATAAAATTTCTCCTAACACTTCAAAGATTGACAGTACCTGTATAAAGCATAAAAGTCGTTTTCAGCTTCTCTGAGTAGTCTCTTCAAGTTGTTCATTGTTTGAATGAACTGGAAATAAAACACAAAACATAAATGTATAATTTTAAATGCTTGCAGTGGAAACTACCCATCAAAAGCATCCATTTCCAAAGTAAAGAGATCTTCAGAGCAGGATGGTCTCATTAATGATACCTTTGTTTCCTGGTTTATAATGTTAACATAGTAGAATGTTGAATCATTTTAAGTCCAACACAATAGCACATATTTCATAACAAGACTAAAAGAATGTTCATGGTTCTAACTGCACAGTGCTAGTAAAAACATGTGATAAAAGTTGTAAAAAGCTATGCATAGGCAGCCAAAAAAATGTGATACATGATAAATTGTAAAAAGCAAAGAAAACCTAGACCAATTAGTCATTTTACAATGGATATAACTTCATTTTTTATTCTGTTTGAGAAAAAAATTTTCATAACAAATTGATGATGACAGCTAAATAAAAACAGATTTCTAGCTATTGTGAATTGTGAAAATGACTACCTTTAATTTAAACGCCTCAATAACATGACGTAGTTTTGCAGGATTCTGAAATTCTGGTCGGTTCAAGGCACTGGCCCAGTCTTCACAATACGAGTTACATCCTAAAAGTACAAATGCACATGTTATAATATGATCTAATATTATATCATAAACAATTGCAATGACAGGAGAAATGGTGACAATGCTCAGCTCAGTGGAATACAATGTACTCCCAATTCATAAACAGACACAGACACCGACATATGTATAAAAAGAATAGTTCAAAATTAAAGGGAACATAGATGGTGATGGTTAATAAGTATGTCTATTATCAATACCTAGCAAATGTGTAAGTGCATCAGCTTATAGCTAAGTAGTTACAGTATTGATTTCTTACTCTGTCAGTCTAGGTTTGAAGTCCACTCGAGTCTAAGAATTTATCAAGCTATGCTTTGTTACAGTTGCAAGTCATAAGATTGGGACCTCATCTGTGATTCACCTTACATGTCCAAAATGAACTGTGATATGACCCATTGGTTCTAGCCATCATGAATTCAAAGAATTCCATGCAACACTCCAACTCTAAAAATGCAAAGCTTTCCTTGCTTCAATACCTAACAGCTGTATTAGACAGGTGACTCATTAGCTCAGTGGTTATGACACTGATCACATCTTCTTTCTGTAGACCCAGTTACAAATCCTGCTAAATGTATAGATATACTTTAAGCTGTGTTTTGTTGCAGCTGTCAGTTGTAGGAACATTGGACAAAGCTATGCAATGAGACCTTCAGGATTTGAAACACATCAGGTACTAAAGCACAAGTTAATACGGTAAGTCAAATGTTTGAAAATCTTTGCCATCCACTAGGGAAACTCATCTTTTTGTTACAGCAAAAAATTACATGCTACAATTTAGTTTTTAACAAATTACCCAAGACCCTAAGGTTTCTTTGAATACAGAAATGAGACTAATTAGCAAATACCTTTGTAACTTTAAATAAGTACTGTGTACACATAGGCTAAAACACTGGTAAACGGAACTAATTTGGATTTGCTTAAGAAGCTATGAAGTTACTGGCATCTAGAAGTTTTCTGTCATTTTATACAATTTATAAAGCTTTTTCAAAAAATCTTTGAAAGAACAAGAATAAACTAAACAATTTCCATCACTGTGTAACTTTTGAAGGTATTTGTGTAATTTCTATCACTTGTACAAGCTATGATGTTACCTGTTTAGAAACTAAAATTTTGTAAATGCTGTTTAGGTACTAGTATAAATTCTATCATATAGAACAAGCTTTGATGGTACCTGTATAGTTTCCTTCATTTTGTACAAGCTATGAAGTTACCTGTATGATTTACTAGTTTGTAAAAACTATAAAGGTACCGTACCTGTACCATGTCTATTATTTTGTACTAGCTATGAAGGTTCAAGTATGATTTTCATCATTATCTACATGCTACCAGGGTGTAGGATGTTTTCTGTTCGTAACAATCTATGAAGGTACCTGAAGCATCTTGCTTGCAACTGTATAAACAACTACCAGTAGATATAAGGGTTAAAATAGAAACCAAACTGGTTGTATTTTACAAGTTATGATGGTACCTGATGAATCCAGTTTTACAGAGTCTGCTGAAAGGCTGACAGTGATGGTACCCTGAACATCTGTTGTGTCTGTCCCCACATCTAACAACATGTCCACACTTCCCCCCAGGGATCCAGTATCCTGCTGCTGACGAGACTCACGCATCTGGTTCAGGATATCTGACAGACTGCACACCTTAAAGAACCTGTCAATGTGAAATCAAAGTGATTAAAATCTTGACCAAGTACCAGCATTGCGTTTTATAATGATATGTTTTATTGTCTTTTCAGAATGATAAATGGTGAAATGGGTTTAATCTTATCCAGACATATCATTCAACTTAAAGTATATATATATATATATACACAAATTTGTAGACTCTTTGTTTCATCGGGTTAAAAATGGTTAAGCAACTAAAACAAGCAGTCATTTTTTAAGCCAGATGAATCAAAGAGTCTACAAATTTGATTAGAACAAAAAATTCAATTGACTGAAATGAAACTTCCTATACATTGTTTTTTTTGCAACATACAACTAACATAATGTGTGGCATAAGTTAAACTTTGTTGTGTCAACAGTAAGCTTTTGCCATTACTTTTTACAGTATTCAACCCTAGACTACTGGCATGTCTTTGCACTTGTTGTCTATGGAATATTTTCAAAAGCAAACAAAAGGATTTTCATGTGCCCTCCCAGAAGCCCTTGCTGTTGTGAAAACAAAAATTTAATTTTACACATTGAGCCCAAGTGACGCATTAAAGCGGCACGAAAAACAGCCTCCTTATGCTGAGAGCCTTATTGCGTCGGATTTTACCTGTGTCTGGCTCCACGTGCCGCATTAGGGCAGCCCTAAAAATGTCTCGGCTACTGATGAACGCTGCTTTAATGCACACATCATATATGGTGGTTTAAACACGTGTTTTCAAACACTTTCAAATCTTGGACAATTAAGTTTATCACAGTATCATAAATGCAAATGTCATCTTAATCTAAATCTACTAGCTTAAATCCTTTTTGTTATTCATTTATCGTAGCGAGACAACAGAAAAATCGACGACATTTTCTCTAATTCCCATCTAACTTGAAACATTTCTCAGCTGAACTACAGTGGTATAAACAGTTTTAAAACGATTAATTAATACTTTGAATTTCAGCCAATCATAAACGTCATTACATCATGTATTGGAATTTCATGTAACCCCGATGTAAACACAATGAATTAATCATGTTGAGACAAAGAAAAACGTCAATGGGCCTTACTCTTAGCTTTTAGATTCCTACTTATACGCATATGTATTGGCGGATATGTGGAATTACCTGTGTCAGATCCAATAATTATATGATAATTGCAGATATCAATAGATTAAAGACAAAATCTAACTCTTGGAAATTGCTGAGGTTTTTAATCAAATATGAAGTTTAAGAGTGTTATTTTCTCAAACTAGCAGTAAATCGCAACTTTAAATCAATGACTGCCAGCTGTTTTTTTATTTACTCATTATATCAAATATTATATAAGCAGTATTATTTACATTATTAACATAAAAAAACTTGATGAGGGTAATTATATTTCAAATTAATAATGTGTTAATTTTGATATTATTAATCTTACTTGTTCTTAAAATTTCAGTCATTTTCACTCTTTTCTGAAGTATTTCTTCATACAGTGTTAAAAATTACATGGTTGTGTAAAGCACTTTCTGTGTTACAAGTATGTGAAAATATCCTTTTAGACTATATCCAAAATGACATGTTTATTGTGTTGTGTTTACAACCATCCTCGATATCTTCCACTGACCGGTAATCCACACCAGATGTGTCTAGGCATGAGGGACAGATAAGGCCCACACCAGGTGTAGGGGATGACTGGGGAAATACCTCTAGGGCATGACTGGTTAATGAATCCCGGACATTCGTTCACCTGGACATTCATTCCCTCGTAATTTTTGTGGGGGCTCAATGAGTTAAGAAATAAATATTGGAAAATATTGTAGACATTCAGCTCTAATATTCAAATGTTGGTCTTTTTCATAATATCATAAAACATCAGTCAATGCTAGATCTATTCTCTTTAACAACATGTATATAGTAACACACAAGTAAATTATTATAATGTATTATAATTACCTCTGAATATCGGACTGTAACTCTATCGTCCCTCCAGAGGTCACCAGTTTGTTGTCAAGTAAGGCCTGAAATAGATACAAAACTATAAATATAAAAAATGTAAATATGAAAAAGTACAAATAAAAACTGTTTAATATTAGAAGTAGAAAAAATAATTGATTCTTAAATTTAACAATTCTTAAAACAGTATTTAAAACATAAAAACTAAAGTTAACTATACTCTTCAAACTACTTTATTGCATCACACCGCATCAGCGCATACATGGTTTTCATAATACTTATTATGTTTTGTTCATATTGAGTTCATCAACTTACAGAATGGATCAAATACTTCAGGTCATCTTTAAGTGCCTTGACACACCTAGCTAGGTACTCTATGGTGACAACATGCCATGACTCAAGCATGTGAACCACAGACTGAGAAAGGCTGGAAGCTGACTGCAGACCTTCTGAACCAGCACTGGACACAAGCTCCTGCACATACTGGTCCAGCTCTGCTCGGAATCTTACCATACAGTCAAAGAAAACTTAATGTTTTATTAAAGTGATGCATTACATATTATTAAAGATTTTAATTTTTTTTATTCAATTACTCTTACCATCTGAATTAATAGAGGCAAATACTATGATCACTTGAATATTGGATTGGATTAGCCAACATTTTTGCAGATACTGTGCAGTGACATTCTATCATTATAGCACAGGGGCACTTATGAGGTGTCCAGGGACTGAACCTGGCCGGTCCATTATACTAACACCGACGAGTCAGGCGTAATGCTGTCCCCTTAGCCCCGAGCATTAGGAGGGAAGCCACTACTACCAACTTTAAAGTCTTTGGTGTGACCTGGCCGGGGTTTGAACCCGCAACCAACTGATTGCTAGATAAAACTGACAGCAGATGGCAAGTCTAGGACGATTTTTAGCAGTCTTTAGTCTCATGTCTGCCAACTTGCATCGAGAGATTGTAAATAGTAGTTACTGAAGGATACTTACAGCAGACAACATGTGTATGGTGATTTACCTTCGTAGTCATGAAAAAAAAAAATCAATACACCCCCCCATTTTCTTCCCCAAAAGTAGGGGTGCACATAGTACACAGGTGGACACAATATACAAAATTATGGTAATGTCAAAATAGTACAAACTTAACTTATATCATTACCAGTAAGTCACTCTAATTTAGACTAAGTTTAGGCTTATCATCTTTTTCATCATAATCAACATCATTGTCATAATTATCATCAGGGTGGGTCAAGAAGGCTATTGGTTAAACATTAGCTCTTTTCATAACATCTCTGAAATTTGTTGAATACGCCAGACATAAATGAAGAGCAGACTCAGAAATCATTAATAAATCAGTGAGAACAAAGTTTGATTATGAAAGGATACACATCCAATGGTTCTTTGCCATCACATAAAAAACATATGATGAACTTGATGGTTGAACTGTCGCTAGACTCAGGATGCCCATAGTAGTAACAAAAAGATTTGTTCACTATATCCTCATTACATGAGCTATCTTTGGTTGGGTTTTCAGCTGCAGAAGGCTCAGAACTGAAAACATAAAAAATCATGCACTGTAAGGTAAATTAAAGAAATAATATGACCATTTAATAAGAACAAATATTTCCTGCAAAAATGCCGATAAGTAGAACACCCATAAGGTATTATGACTTCCTTATATATACGTGTACAAGTATGAATTTAATGAATACGTTCATGAACACTGTCGTAACAGTATGACAATGGTAATAATAACAGCAGCAGAGTTCATAGCAAAATAAAGATTGATATGTTTAGAGACTGGCAGCCCAACCAAAGTACTTTTTTGTTAATAGATTCCCCGCTTCTCTATGATAACCCCGTGTTCTCCAATCCTTAAAAAAAAGTTGTGGGATGTATTCTGCAAAATACGGTAATTTCGATTTATTTTAACAACTAGTAAGAAGGAACAAATGTTCAAGCTTTACTCTTTTTGTTTTATTTTTCAGATAGAGGGAGTTTTAGGCAACAATATAAAATGGTACTTTTTAAAGAGGGAAAATGAGCTTAAGTTTAGCCCTGAGCTGGATTAAATGAAAATTACACTGTAATGTGTTCAAAGAATGTATCCAAAGAGGCCATACTAATAAAGTTTGTTTGTACAACACCACTGCACAACAATTTTATCCATTGGAAAAGGTTGAATTATAAGTGTAAAGATGCAATTATGTCATGATAATAAATAGTCAAAAAGTTTAATTAAAGACAGAAAAATATACTTACCAGTGGTTAACAGACACGACTGTGCCTATACCAGGGAAAATCTGGTCCTTATCAAGTCGTAACTTGAGAAGTTTTCTGACATCTTGCTCATAAGATTCTGGTATATTGGTCTTTGTAGGTGAAATGATGGCGCTGAAATATAGCACTTCTCAAGCTTACTATTTCTTTCACCATAATATTCTTATTCCCACAATGTAGAGGTAAAAAACAAGTAATTTAACCATGTGCAACATAAAAGATGACAAAATAGCACATTCAATATATATGGAATTCACTTTCCACATACACATACCAATATATATCTTCAAAGTTATTTTCTAATTTAGCTAACCCAAGGCCTGCTTAGCATGACTTGATCATGCTTAATGCAAATAGTATAGATCTAGATCTGCTTGTTCCTTGTTTATCAAGGCCGACACTATCTGCTGTGTCACCAGAAAGCTCCTGCCACCACTGAAGGAACCAATAATGAACACTAATTATGGGCAGTGTTCTGTCACAGATTTTAAATGTAGTAAACATATGTAACAACAAGCATAAAAAGGAGTCATTTTCTATTCAAGTTACACAGAAATTTTACAGCCCCTTAACATATTAATTTAAAAAAAGGAATACACTTAAATCTTTATCATTGAGGAATTGTTCCAATCAATATCCAGCTAAAAAGACTAACAACAAATAGAGTAACCATGTGTTTCTTTTGCATTTATATTCAGCTGTTTTTGAGTTGGTGTTTTTTGTCCTGTTTAACTTGCTAGAATAAGTTTTCTGCATTGTCAGCAGATTGTAAATATTACTGCAAAACAATGTGGTTGGATTGCAAAATGTAATAACATTATTGCTGATTATATTCAAGTTTATGTTATTTGTATTAACTACAGATTACAGTTAATAAAAAAAGCTTTTATATATGTTGTCCATTTGTTTTTTCAAGACTGGTGAAGTTGGAAGCTTATAATGCAATCAGCATATGGTTAATCCATGTTATTGGTCGACAATTCTAACCTTATTGTCAATACACAAAAAAGGACAAATTAATATACATGGCACAGCGATTGGCATATTAATTCTTGGCTCAGTAAACTAAATTATCAGTTTTGTTGTCATCAAATCTGTATGTGACATTTGTCACTTTAAGCCTAATTTTATGTAATTTTTGTTTTTAATGACAATGTTGCAAAATCGCAACCTTAGCAAATCACTGTATGAATTATTAAGAAATGTACCTGGCTATGTTTTTATGCTATAAAACAATATTTTCTTATATTATCTAGACAGTTACACAATAATGTGATCAAATCTGATATGTTATATACTTTCGAATTACCTCTTATACATTTTCTTCCTATTACCCAGCTAAAATACAATACACTCTTACGTAGGACAATATTAATGGAAAAAAATAATTCACCTGGTTTTGCTATTATGTCAGTTCTATAATTAGAATGGTTTTTTAGTATAAATTGGTAACCAAGCTAAACAAAAAAGGTGGTCTTGTTGCAAATACAGCATCCTATTCATCCAAATTTAAAAATTTAAATCTGTAAGTGTAACAATGTTCAACAAGGCAGTTCTATCCAATACTTGTTCATAACTAAATTTAAAGTTGAACATGTATTATATTCAACTGACAATGGTTAAAATTCTAACAACTTAAAGCAATTTCTTTAAAAGATATTGGTCTTTTGGCTTCATATCTAGGGCATTTAAACAAAAAGTGATGTTCTTCTTTTTATTTGCCATACTGCTGATATGACAACTTGCATTGTCTTTAGGTGGATGCTTAAGATGCAACAACTAATCTGTTTACATTATGTTTATACTGAATGACTGTACCTACACACAGTGCATGGGCCAAGAAGCAAATACACAGGGAGCATTTTAATTAAATGAATAAAGGGATAAACTGTTTTTCATGATAGTAATAAGTATACTTCAGTTAGTACTCTACCAGCTTGTTTCTCAACACTGTACAGAGCAGCAGATAAGGATTGACTGTGAATTGAGTATTACCCCACTACTTTGAAATTAATTGAGGTAAACTGAGTACCCAGGGCCTATTTCATTAAGTGTTGTAAGAAATTAAACCAATTAGCTACGAAATTGCTGGCCGAAGCTATCCGGAAATATCGCCGAAATAATTTTGTGATTAATTACAGCGTGCAGGAAAAACATGCGTGGTCACATTATTTAATTCTAACTTTGATCACTCTTTTTTAAAAACATCATCTGCAAATATTTATAATTCTTCCAAAATCATGTTTCGGCGATAACCAGCTTGTTATGAATATTAATAACGTGCGTCGTCACAAGGAGGAATAGGCCAATGAAACTTGAGCGCACCTGAGCGCACCTGCCACAGGCAGCCTCAATTCGATTGTATGAATGAAAGTTATGTAGTACGTAGTTGTACAGTCAATAACATAGCGTCTGTAAAAATCAACGATTTTGGTTTTACTGAATTAGCAGGCTTTCCATTACTGTTTACACTGTTACGCAACCAAGTGATTTTAAATGAGTAATGGATGTTTTAATTGAGTTTTGTCACTCACTACCCCGCATTTTAATTGCGTAAATGGCCATTTGGAATTGCGTATTTACGTAGATATGCAGATTATCTGTTGCTCCGACTGTAGAAAATTACATATTTCCATATTTTTCAGTTATGGAAATCTTAATGACTTATTATTACAAATTAGAATAACAGACAAACATAAATCAATGTCATTATTTATAAAATATACTCTTGATAGTCCAGCCGATTGTTTACAGTCATGGTTGTTAGTAAGACATGTCCGAATAAAATCATCCGAATTAATTTACATTTCAACGTTGTGTTCCTCCGAGTATTAACCCGCCTGTCATTTCTCTCATCAACATGGCTTTAAGATATAAACAATAACTCTTACTTATTGACTGAATAAAGTGCGAAACAGTAAACTTTCTGTGGCCCCTCCTTGTCGACCACATCCTCAGAGTCAATTACATTATTCTCATTTTCTGATGTTGACGTCTCCATTTTTCGTGACTAGTTTAACACACGGGTCCCACAAGTATCCTTGTTTATGGATGGGTCATGTAAGAACCCAAAAGAAAAAAGAAAAGGAAAACAACAATTAAGAAAAAAACTCTAACTCAATTTCATCATTATAATACATAAAAAATATTTTACTGTAAATGCAACATTTTCAATTTCTACGAGTTGTGTAATTTTCCCGTAAAGTTACCATTTTGCGGGTGCAGAACGAAGCCGAAGGGATTCTTTCAGATATATTGGACCAGTGTTGTTGTTGTTTTTTAACCAAGCATACGCAGTTAACATCGTTGCAACATAAATTCAAACTTTTGTTTTAATCGATGAACACATTTTGTTAAGATACTTCACTTTAAATGTGTGAAAAATGAGCTATGCAGACGATACATTTCACGTTTTAACTACTGTTACTTCGGATAGTATTAGAACCGGATATATTAGTTGTTTTTAGTTAACGTTACTTAAGTGTTCATTGAAAGCTGCCTGTTTTACTCTTTTTTTTTATAGATATTTGAAAGTATTTTCTATTTTGTAACTGATAATTAGATCTAAATTCATTGTTAGATTATAGATACATAATTATCACACAATATGGCATGGTCTGGATCCAGCTTCAGTGAAACTAGTAAGAGAGGACCAACAAAGATGAAAACGATGAATCGCACCATATCATCATATCAGTCTGGTGCGACTAGCAGCATTACAATGCTAGATCACCTTCAAGTTGGGTCAACAGCTGTAAACAACTTATTTATATTGTGTGGTCTTCCAATTGTTAGATTAATGTCAAAAAGAAACATCTAAAATCCACCTTCAAGTGATTGTTCCTTGTATGTCATAAATAGAAATTATTATTGTATTGCCTTTGCTGCATGTTACAAAATTATTTCAATGACTGACATGAATTGGTTCAGATTTGGTAGATTTTCTTCTCTACCATATATATGTCACTTTAACATTTTTTACTTGCATATTTATATCTTTTTCTAATTGATTAAATTTTAATATATGCTGGGCTTGTAGCTCCTCTAACTGCTTAGTCTCTCACTGCATGGGTTCAAGTCATGTTCTGATCGAGGACTTAATGAAGGAAGGTCTCCTAGCTGACCTGCAGTGCACCAGTGGTTCTTCCCAGACATTTGTCTACACCAAACTATCTGGACGTTGCAACTATAACTGGTCACTGCAATATATTTCAGAAACTGTTAAACAAATGAAATTTATGTTGTGTTTATAACTGGACTTTGTCATATTTTTCCAGTCAATAAGGTTATGTTAAATTCAAAGAAAAAGCATGACTAAAGACAAAGATCCTATAATATATTTACAATTTTCCTACAGAAAAGTGCTTTGGCATCAAAAAATAATTAAATGTTGTTTCTGTTTTAGACAGTTCTTGGGGTCATCATTGCCAAAGAAAGTCCAAGGTCTATCTTTTCAAGGAAAAGTAAGTTAACTGTGTAATTAACATAGGGCTCCATCTGACCAGTCTATTATACATTATAGACCACCATTAATGGCACATAAAAAAAGAAACTGAGGTCTCAATAGTAAGCCAACTAGCTATTAAGACCACACCTTAGAACAATAAAACTATTGTATTTGATAATTTTAATAACAAAGCTCTTATATCTCTTAAGGTGACTAGGTCCCAGTTGGTCAACTTTGCATTTTTCTTGTTGATAAAAACAAAACTTTTTTGACCACCAAAAAAAAAGAACAGAATAAAGTACTAACTCCATTCACTAGAAATATATAAACATGCTGGCCTTCAAAAGATTGTGATTTTTTAAGGAGGGAAGAAGCAATGCTATTTACAACCGTTTTAAGCTGTTTTAGCATGCATAACATAAATTATAGATCTAGTTGGTTGTGCGGGTCATGTTTAAATGCAAAACTAACCACATTGCTGTAGATAATGTTTAAAGAATTAAATGTGTCTTATAACATTGTAATTATCAGTTTTTTTTTGTCGTAAACACATGTTATTTGCCTATCTTTAGGATGTATCACATACCTAGTCACTATGAGTGTAAGTTATGATGGTTAAGATTATTATTTATTATAGATCAAGGGTCTGAAAGGTTTTTGCTCAACTTTACTCTGCGAGATTCCCCATCTGGGTTTGTCAATGTCACTTGCTGGGGACAAGAATCATATATCAAGGGCCTAGCTAAGGCATTTACCATCGGAGATTGTGGTAAGTAGGTCACATTTAGAGTCAGATGTACATTTAACAAATTTATATACTTCATTTGACTTCTTTGCTCAGTCAGTAGCCTTATCATGTTTTTGAGCAGGAAAATACTCAAATCAATGGTGAAGCAGATACATTCACCATTAGAGAATACTTGGAAAGCAGTCCTTGTATGTAGAGTTGTACAAATTGTTTAACAAATGGATTTACTGGAAATTTTGCATTTTTTTTGTGTGTGTATATTCTTTTTAAAACACAATTGCATATTGTCAGATGGTATAAAAATATATGTAAAAAAATAAATATACTGTGAATACATGCATTTATATTCCTAGTGTATGAATGTTTAACAGATTTTATCTTCTTTTCTTTTTTCTAAAAGATAGTAACGTTATTGGTATGCACCACCTTAGTCTCATGTCTTCATGTTTCAGTGACCCTTTCCAATGTTATTGTTCAGCCCAACCCAACTGATGGCTCTGATGAGAGGTTTAAAGTATCCACACCTCTGTAAGGCTCAATAGCTTAGATTATTTTAATAAGTCATTTAGAATATAAAAATCTGTATAATTTTGTACTTTTCAACCTAAAAGTGACTTAGTTACACTTGGTCAAATTTGCATTTTTTAAAAAGCAAATTGAAATACAATTAATAATAGGTTCAATTATTACTTTTTGATATGACATGGAATTTATTTAGCTAGCTTTTGAAAATCCAAGTGCACAAAAATATAAATAAATGCTGTTACTTAAATGATTATACTTACTTTTTAACTATAAGCTTGCTATAAGCAAATAGCTAAGGTTTAGATGAATAGTGTAGAGCTGTCTGAGGGGAAACACCATATTTGTTGCTTAGCCTAAAAATATTGCCATCATTACAACAAGTTGTTAATGAACAATACATATATCTGGTACAGTTTGTGTCCATTTTCCTGGAAGCTTATTAAAAAATGTTTAAAACGTTCTGTACATTTCCTTGCATGTTGACTATTGCAGACCATACCATATCAGTATCAGTGAGAACCACAGCACTGTCATTCCATACAGTGGTCCTCTTCTGGCACAATACACCAGCTTATTGAGCATCCCGACCAAGGCAACAACAGATTACTATACACTGGAGGATGTTCTTGCAAATGGGCAAAGTTTAAATAGAGAACACATTAATCTTCTGACTGTTGTGAAAAGGGTACTTGTTTATGTTTCTAATATTTTCTAGCCAATTTAACCAATAAATGTTTACAAAAAATCTTTTTAATGGATATCATTCAAATGTTACAGGTTGTGTTATGAAACATAAGAGCAGGTTACCTCTTGTTCCGCTTTTCACAGGTTGGGCCTGTGAAAGAGATAACAACCAAAGCAGGTCGACACACCAAACGATGTGAAGTTAAGCTGTTTGATGAGTCTTGTCCAAGTTTTCCACTTGTGCTGTAAGCTTTTTCTGTAGTATTTCCACGTATTTATGAGTTGTATGATTCAACATGATATTTATTTTTTGCTCACCTGAGCACAACGTGCTCAAGGGGAGCTTTGTGATACCGCTTCATCCGTCGTCTGGCATCTATCGTCAACATTGTAGCTTGTGTACATGCTAGAGGCCAGAGTTTGTATCCAATCTTCATCAAACTTAGTCGGAATGTTTGTCTGCATGAAATCTTGGATGAATTCATTATTGGGTCACATGGGGTCAAAAAGTAAGTCAATAGGTCAAATTTTAGGAAAAATTTAACTTGTGAACACACTAGAGGCCACATTTATAGCCTAATCTTTACCAAACTTGGTCAGAATGTTTGTCTGCATGACATCTTGGATGAGTTTGTAACTGGGTCGCGTGTGGAAAAAAAGTAGGTCACTAGGTCAAATTTAAGAAAAAGCTTGTGAACACACTAGAGGCCACATTTATAGGCCAATCTCCATCAAACTTCGTCAGAATGTTTGTCTGCATGAAATCTTGGATAAGTTTGTTATTGTCTCACGTGGGGTCAATAAGTAGGTCACTAGGTCAAATCTTAGTGGGAAAAAAGGTTGTGAACACACTAGAGACCACATGTATAGCCCAATCTTCAACATACTTTATTTGACTGTTTGCCTGCATGAAATCTTGAATGGGTTCATAACTGAGTCACGGGGGTCAAAAAGTAGTCACTAGGTAATATCGAAGAAAAAGCTTGTGAACACACTAGAGGCACCATTTATGGCCCAATCTTCACCTAACTTGATTAGAATGTTTGCCTGCATGAAATCATGGATGAGTTCATGACTTTGTCACGTTGGATCAAAAAGAATGTCACTAGGTCAAATCTTAGAAAAGGCTTGTGAACACACTAGAGGCCACATTTACAGGCCAATCTTCATCAAACTTGGTCAGAATTGTTAATTGTGTTTTCTTTGTAACCATGGTGTAAACATATGACAACATACATTACCCTTGTGTTGATGGTAAATTATACACCAGGCCAACCCACTGTGAAACAAACACTATATGCAGAGCTAAAGCAAAAGAAATTCTTCACCAAATACTAACCACATTTCTTCTAGGACACCAATACCGGTACATATTGATGAGTGCATGCCATATACTAGCAAAAAATAAAAGATTTGTTGCATCAACATTATCTACCTTTATTGAAGAAAACTGTAATAGTTTGCATTTATTACACTTATTGTCACTCTCATACTGCTATATATATTCCTGTTGCAGATGGGGAGAGGAGCTAGTTGACATTGCTCAGTCCTGGATACCTAATGAGACTGGTAAATGATTGATCTTGTACCTGAAATACTGTTTCACATGTTTTTACAATAGTGTTTTTCTATTCATGTCACACTCTTCATCCTTGTAACCTAGCAGTACATTACAGGTACAATAAGGGTGAATTACTTATTCATTAGTTTAATTTATAAGTTTTACAAACCATGTTAATTTAATAAGTCCATGGCTTGTTGTTAAGGCTAATTTGATTATGCATGCCAGGCCCATTCTGATGTTCATAATATTAAATTTGTATCATTGATATAAACCTTGAGGTGACAATAAAGCTCTAAGAAGTTATAAATGGATATTCTTTTTTCTGAAAAGCCCTTTTATGTCATTATGAAATCTACATGCATGATTGTGTCTGCAGTTTTATTTTTTATTTCGATTGTATGGTACACTAACAATGTCAATGGTCATACATTGCCTGCTATGTTAATCCCTAAATCATTGTTTATTTCAGTACTGTTTGTGGCTGATGTCCGAATGAACTTTGATGACTACAGGTCTGCAATGGTGGCTACTGCTGACTCAAAGACTGTCTTCACTCTTAATCCAGGTTTGGTAAAATAGTTATTAAGAAATATTAATGCAAAATAAAGTAAATGATTTTTAGTTATTATATATCCACTTGATAGGAACGTTGTTTCATATTTGACTAGCATTAAAAATGTTTGAGAATAAAACTTGTGATTACTAGTAAATGAATTATTCATATCAATGTGAAGCCCTATGTCTTCGATTTGTGAAAATTAATAGAAGCTTGCTGAAGTAAACTGTAATATTGTCTAATGTGAAATGATGAATTGTTTACTATTTGTCAGTGTGCATTGTGCATATGTGTTATTGTTTCTTAGATTTATTGTTAGGTACATGTTTCAGAGTGTGTAGATGCCAACTGCCTGTATCAGTTTGCCCAGACCCAGACGTTCAACTGCGATGAAGACATGGAAGGTGGATTCCAGGTCGACCCACCATGTGAGTAGATCCAGGACCAGTTTGTTCTGCTTGTTGCACCTTTAACCCTTGTGAACATGCTAGAGGTCAGAGTTTTTATCCAATCTTCATCAGATTTGGTCAGAATGTTTGTCTGCATGAAGTCAGTTCATTATTGGGTCACCTGGGGTCAAAAACTCGGATAAAAGGTCAAATCTTAGGAAAAGCTTGTGAACACACTACAGACCCCATTTATAATTCAATATTCAACAAACTTGGTCAGAATGTTTGTCTGCATGATATCTTGAGTGAGTTCAAATTTGGATCATGTGGGATCAAAAAGTAGGTCACTAGAACAAAACTTTAAAAAAAGCTTGTGAACACACTAGGGGCCACTTTTATAAGCCAATCTTCATCAGATTTAGTCAGAATGTTTCTCTGCATGAAACCTTGGATGAGTTCGCTTTTGGGTCACGTGGGGTCAAAAAGTAGGTATTTAGGTCAAATCTCAGAAAAAGCTTGTGAACACACTAGATGCCCCATTTATGGCCCAATCTTCACCAAACTTAGTCAGAATGTTTTTCTGCATTAAATCATGCATGAGTTCATTATTGGATCACGTGGGGTCAAAAAGTAGGCCACTAGGTCAAATCTAAGAAAAAGCTTGAGAATGCACTAAAGGCCCTATTTATGGCCCAAGCTTTACCAAACTTTATCTGACTGTTTGCCTGCATGAAATCTTGGATGAGTTTATAACTGGGTTACGTGGGGTAAAAAAGTAGGTCACTGGGTCAAATCTAAGAAAAAGCTTGTGAACACACTAGAGGCACCATTTATGGCCCAATCTTCACCAAACTTGATTAGAATGTTTGCCTGCATGTAATCCTGGATAAGTTGATAACTTGGTCACTTTGGGTTAAAAAGTAGGTCACTATGTCAAAAGCTTGTGAACACACTAGAGGCCACATTTACAGGCCAATCTTCATCAAACTTGGTTAAATGTTTTGTCTGCACGTAATCTTGGAAGGGTTCGTTATTGGGTCACATGGGGCCAAAAATAGGTCACTAGGCCAAAACTTAGGGAAAAGACACAGTGGAGGCCACAGCATTACGCCTGACTCGTCGGTGTCAGTTTAATGGACCGGCCGGGTTCAGTCCCTGGGCACCTCATAAGTGCCCCTGTGCTGTAATGATAGAAATGTCGCTGCGCAGTATCGGCAAAAATGCCGGCTAATCCCAATCCCAATCCCAATCTTCACCAAACTTTATCAGAATATTTGTCTGCATTAAATCTTGGACGAGTATATTATTGTGTCACGTGGGGTCAATAAGCAGGTCATTAGGTCAAATCTCAGAAAAAAGCTTGTGAACACACTAGAGACCACACTTATAGTCTAATCTTCACTAAACATGGCCAGAATGTTTGCCTGCAAGAAATCTTGGGTGAATTTATACCAAAGTCATGTGAGGCCACATTGATGGCCCAATCATCACCAAACTTGGCCAGAATGTTTGCCAGTATGAAATCTTATACATGTTTTTAAGTGAGTCATGTGGATTCAGTAGGTTTCTACTATTGTAGAAAATGTTATCAGCCCAGAGGCCACACTTATGGTCCAATCTTCACTAAAGATTTCTAAAGTAAATAACTCTTTATTTCTTGATGCCTGATATGAGCCTACTAAAAGCCTGTGTCCTCAGGTGAGCAATTAAGGGCTACCATTGCCCTCTTGTTTAAATTATATTCATCAGTCTTGACTTACCACTTCCAGGGAAGAAACAGTAATCAGGTAGTGATTTTTAGGACATGCAGTTAATAGTCTTGCAGTTTGCCTTTGAAAAGAGTAAAATCTTCACCTTAGTGTTTTTATTTTAGTGGAACAGATTACTACAGTGGTGACTGTAGAGGATCTATTACAAGGGAGTCCACCAGACTATGCCATCTTGTTTGGGATGTTAACCAAGTTTGATCTGGACAGCGAGACACCAGAACGTTTCATCAAGCACAGATGGTAGGTAGGATCATCCTAATGAAAAATTGTGATGCTATTCTATGATAGTGTTTGAAATCTTACAAAAAATGTTTTAGAATTAATTTTAAAAATTAAAAAAAAAAATAATTTAAAAAATTCTTTAAGAAAAAAAAAAGTTTTATTAAATAAAACATCCCTATATTGTTAGAGCATGAATATATGCTATTTAAGAGCTATGTTATATCAAACATGCACCTGTAAACAGTACAATTAGTTTACTACAATAGTGTATTTTTGTTGTTAGAGCCTAAAGCTAAGCACCTCCTGTTTCCAGGGTTAAACCAAGACTTAACTCGGCGATGCTGCAGATGTTTAACCTTACACAGGACTGTTGGCATTGATCTTCTGTTATTTTTAGACAGACGTTTGATGATCAAGACATTTTTATTAGAATGTTTAAATTACATCTGCAGTATGTTCAGTTTTGTTATCTCAAAGAGTCACAAATTAGACCAATTTGTACCAGTTTGTGAATCCTGCAGATGCTTTAACAAGCATGTGAGTCTTAACAATTGTGTTATGTTAAGAAAAGGCTTATTTGGATTGTACATGACTGTTACATTATACAAGCATGCTCAGTCGTCAAGCTCCAGGTGCCACAAGCAAGTCACATCTGACAAAAGGAACAAGTATTTTAGCCAAGATTGCAGTCAGGGTGTGCTGCATATGTTCAACCTGATATGAAACTTACAATTAAGACTGATTTTGTATGTACATAGAATATTTTCTGTTGTCAGCTCTAATTGCCACAAAATAGTCACCTCTGACAATGGGTACCAGTGTTTGAACCAGGACTGCAGTCAGGGTGTGCTGCAGTTGTTCAACCAGTCAGGGGAGATTACTGGAGCAGAACCAGAGCAGGACTTCAGCCTGCCCATAGATATCAGTGACCACTCAGGCACCATCCACACTCGCCTCACTGAGCCCATTCTCAGCAACCTCACTGGCTGGAATGTGCGTTCATTTTATTGTTGTTGGTTTTGTTTGAAACAGTAGTAACACTGACACAGTTATAGCCATTATATGTGACCATGGCACTGAGGAAAAACTTAAGTTAATCTGTGTAAAACCATCTCTACACTGCATCCTCAAAACTAAATATTTAAGTAATGAAATAATAAGAAGTTATTTTGAGCAGAAATCAGTAGATTCTAACCTAGGCTGATTCAAGGTTTGTAAAAGTTACCACAATTGCCTTAATTATGAACGGTGCTTTAGCATTGGTTGGCCACATTACAGAATATTGAAATGGAGTGTATTATTATGTCACATGCATCAGTACTCATTGTAAGGGCTGCAATTGAAGTCTTGACTCCCCCAAGTATATGTACATGTATCAATTGATGTGGAAGTTATTGTTGTTTACCCCAGTGCATTAAACACTTTAATGCCCAAATGTGTATGATAGTTGTAAAATGTATATTTATTGGTATATGTTTTTTCATAACACATTTGTCTGGGTTTTTTTCAGTGTTTTCTGACGTTTCAAACACTTTCATTGTTATGGTAAATGATAAAAAATATTTTCTTTTCTTGCTTGAAAAAAAACACACTGATAAACTAATTCATTGCGTATGGTGTTTTATAAATGCAGTTGCATTTCTGTTGAATTTTAATATTTATTTAGGTAAAGGATTTACTGAACTTGGACATTAAAAAGCGCACAGATTTGAAGTGGAACTACCTGCTTGAAAGGTGTAAATTCTACATAAAGGTGGGTCCTAAAAAACAAGTTAGAAGTCCATTTAAAGCACAAAATAAAATATATAGAAATTCACTAGAAAAAAACAACTATAACATAATAATCTTAACATTGAATAAGTATTTATGATTTATATATAGTGGAGCTATACACGTATATGGAGTTTATTACTCTGTAATATATATATATTTTTATCGAAGCAACCATTTTATGTGAGGTTTCTATGATTAAATCGATAGAATATGTAAGATTTTTACACTGTAAATATGCCAACCATATGTGAAAAGAAATGGGTGGGTTTAATATTTAATGGAAGTAATTTTGGTTGAACAATTTAATCCTACATAAATCAGAATCAGCAGTGTTAATTGCTCTTTTATAATTTGTAAAAGAAAGTTATTTATTCCAGTCTTACACCTTACAATTTTTCAGATGCAGAAATTTTTCCATGAGCCAGGTCGTTTAATAGTGAGGGTGATATCCTGCTCTAGGGCTGATCCTGCAGAGTTGCTACAGATCATAAACCAAGGGTGCAAAAACTAAGATCTAGTCAAAATTCAAATGGACCAAAAGTCATTTCCCACATAACAAAAAGAAAAGAAACATTCATTAAGTTACTAACCTTACCCACCACACCTCCTCAAAAAAAGATTAGTTTATGTATGATTAAAAGAAATAATATATTTTCATATAATTATAGTGAGGTGATTTTAGCAAACTCGCTATTCATTCATTCTAAAAAAAGCAAAACGAATCAACTAACAATAATGTAAACAAGCAAAAATGTTAATATTCATTTTTGTTAAGGTTTTTTTAAATTTGAAGTTAAATGCTAAATTGTTCTTTGTAAACTTTCTTGACAATTTTAAGAAGTATCAAGTATTAACAAAGTACACTTGTCTCCATTAACTTCAAATCACCATTTGTTCACTGTTTTTTGCTGATTACTTATGCTTTTTGATTTTATAAATTATGTGATGGGACCCTTATCCCAGAAGTGTTGTGCAATGTAAGCAGTGTGATAAGTCAAATAGTTTTATCAACAGTTAGTTTTATATGTACTTGTTAATGTTTATTTTGGTGATTTGGTTTATTCCATTAAAATTGTTATTTGTTAAAGCTGCATTTATTGTATTAATTTCCATGCCATTGTTTCTTTTAAATTATACAAAATACTTTTAAAAAATAAAAATGTATATGCTTAATGAGAAATATTCAATCTCTGCTTGTAGGGTTCTTTTTACCCTGACATTAAATGAGAAGTTAAGAACATGTGATAAAAATTTATTGCTCATTAATGCCAGCACTTTTACAATGAACAGAACATGTACAATTAAACAGACAGACATACTATGGCAAAACATCATGGAAAATATACATGATAACATTGAAAATGTTAGGGATTCAACTTTTTGCCTAACAACTTTCAATTACGCTTGATACAAAATTAGCATAATTAAAAATCCTTTTCTGACCAAACAAAAGAAATATGTCCTTGTGGTCAGGTCATGGCAGTGGCTTTCATTAATCATGGGCAGGTTTTCTGTGATCTGACAGGAGATATTTTCCAGGGAAGAAAACTTGACTGGAAAAATCAATTATCAGAAAAATATCAGTGTCTCAACATCAGTTAAACAACAAGTCTTCACATGTCAATAATAATTTCAAACAACATATTTATCTGTAAGTCGCCAGATGGAAAATCATCGTGAGTTTTTCTTTTCTTCCATAGCCTGAAATAAACAAATAATGAATTTGAAATATATGCATCCAGTACAGCTTTGAACTACAATAGAAACAACCATATTAAAGAAAAAAGTAACAGCTTACTAAATGTTCTTTCATCAGGATATTGGTATAAATCAGGAAATTGGTAAAATGTAATACCCTGTTATAGTCCACTTTTAAGCTAGTGCGTGTTCAACTTTTATAGCCTGGTCATTAGGTGCATGTCCCAACCCCAACAAATGGCACTTGGAAGTTGTAACGGTAATAATGACCCAAATAACCCTATGTATTCATTATACAAATGTGCGAGTTGTAACAATCGGAAGAAAATTTCTTTATGAAGGTAATTATTAGCTAGTGGACCCTTGGTTTGAACTCTGGATCCTAGAATCCAGAATGGTCTGTCCTGCCACTGGACTATCCTGCTCCTTAAAAGAACTAGGTACATGTACATATAATTTGCAGATGAAGTTACATCCTCATTAGTGCATTTTAAGTATACTCTTTGGAAGAATCAATAGAAAAATATGCAAAAGTATACTAATATGATATAATGCCTTTCTTAAAGAGTTCAACAATAATTGTTATCCATCTACTCAGTAATTACCACACATTCCAATGGAAAATTTAATTTATAATCTGTAAATGAAGTCCATTTCAAATTCATCTAAAGTAAAAAACAAAAAAAAGCCTCATACCCCGGTTTCACTCAAATGCAATCATAAGTTCTTATTCAGACAAATGATTGTGCAATTAAAAAGAATGTACATACCAGGTATTGCTTGGCCAATATCAGATGTTGGCGCAGATCCATCTGCGTGGTGCGAACAAACCGGATCATGTTGTCTGGCACTGGGGGCCTCTGTTGTTTGAAATAATTGTGCACTGTAGTGTACTTCTCTTCCAGCTCCTGAAGTCTGTTGATTCGCTTCTTGTTCAGATACCCAGTGAATGATCTTATCACAGATTGTCTCTGCCCATGAAGCCTTTTGATGTCTTCTTCCATGACCTTTATCTTGCTTGGATCACCAGTACATTTATTTTTCTCCTTTATCAGGGTGTCAAGTTCTTTCTTTAAGTTTAGTAGTCTGTGATATGGTTTCATGGAGAAGGGGGTCATGAGGATTAAGAAGACATCTTCCTCCTCAGACTTAAAGCTATGCAATTCTTCTTCAAGAAGTATGTCATTTGGTACTCGTCTGTTCGGATAACCATAAAAACTTGTCCTCTGTAAAAGCCCCCTCATCTCAAACTCAACTGTGTCAAAGGCTGAAAGCAATTCATTTTTTTTAATAGAAACGGGGAGGACACCGGCAGCTTTTTTCTGTTGTTTCATTTCTGTTGTTATTCTAGTGATTATTTCAAGTTCTTTCTTTATTTCATCATGGCCAACTTCTGGACTGTAATTTGGCTGTATAACAGGTTTAGTTGATGATAATGAAGATGAGGCTAATAATGATGACGGAGATGATGTTGCCATAGGTGGACAATTAATTTCAACTACAACATCAACCTTTGTCTTTCTGTAACCCTCTTTTTCAATAGCATTTTTTACATTAAGACGGATCTTTCTTCTCCTTTGTTTTGGAATAATACTAAGATCTGTATTGAGAGCATAAGGGATAATGTTCTGGAGAGGCTGTATGTTGTCTGTCTCTAGTTCTATTTTTAACCAATCACCAAGGGTTTTCACTTGACTTCTAGCCACTATTTTCTGCTTAGTTTTGGTAATGGAAGCAGCAGACTTTGACAAGAGATCCACATCAACTTCTGCCACTTGACCAAATCTTGATTTGAGAGATGAATTATTACTTCCTCTAACTCTCTCAATAGGTGTCCTGTCTCCATGTTTGATCATGTCAGACCACTCTGAAGCAGTTCTGTATAACCCTCTGCCTTGCTCGTAACTTTGAAATGATTGTAACCCAACATTGGGAACAATTCTCGTAGGAGGTTCTTGTAGCTGACCTGCTCCCAAGCTTTGAATTCTTTGACAAGGACCATAAGATGGATCTCTATTCATAACAACTCTATGAGAGTCAGTAAATAGCTTAACAGGACTTCCACCCACAATATCATCATCATCATCACTTATTTCACCATCTTCCAGCTCAGATGATGTCCCTGTTTCTTCAACTTTTCTTTTCGGACTCACTTCCTCCTCATCCAAATTTTCCAATGTACTTTTTATCACATCCTTGACTTTTGACAGTGTTTCGATATCATGTTGCTCCAAGACCTGAGCCATCTTATTAGAAATATCACCTGAGTCTTCATTATTCTGTTCCTCAATCCTGGGTCTTTTAGTTTCAGCTGAATTTCTCCTTTTATCAATTACAACTCTCTTTCTTTCCATTAAAGATGAAATAGGTTGGCTTGGTATATTTTTATAATGAGCACTGGCATCTGAAATATTTTGTGTTTGAATAACCTTTATAGCACTGTTTTTGCTCATTGTGTAATTAGGAGAAGGTCTCACATCTGAAGCAGCAGCATTAATGAATGACGTTGCAGCATTTACATTATGAGAGCTTGGACCAGATTGACCAACAATATGAATAGGCATACCAGTGGATCTTTGATTTCTCATGGGAACAATCATTCTTACTGGTTGAACAACAACCATATCTATGTTACTGACGGGAACTGGTTGAATTGGTCTCATGCCTGCAACCATCGGCATAGGCAGTGGCTGAATACTTGGTGGCATAACCGGCTGGCTCCCGTAGCGTACTGTCTGTCCTGTTACTGGGTGAATATAGTGCAAAGGAAGTGGTTTGTCTAGACCGGGTTGGACCTCCACCAATGGCTGCGGAATATTAACAGGAGAGGTAGATCTGAATCCAGGACCACTGCTGACTCTTGTTGCTATAGATGAGATATTTGATTGTTGCATGATGGGAGAAGGGCTACTATACTGTGATGTGTTTACAGTACTAACATGCCTTAAGTTCTGTCCACTGCCAATAGTTTGAATTCCTTGGACTTGCTGGGTTTGTTTCATTTCCTTATTTATTGGCTTCATGGGAGGCTTAGACGGTTGACCCACAACTTGTATAGCTGAACCAACAGCATTTTCTGTGTATGCTTTACCAGTTTTTGGATTGACAATTTTTGTTTCATTTTTGAATCTTATCACAATTTTCTTTCTCTTATCTTCAATGAAGTCTTTGATATCATCCTGTTTATGTAGCACAGTCTTGCCCTCATCAATCTTGAGATCATCATCCTCTTTATTAGTGTTTTCAAGAGTTGTAACCTCTAGTTCCTCAGATGCCTGAAGGAAAACAATGAACCAAATTGTTATACATGCTTTCAATCATAAGTTAAAGCATTAAATTTATTAATCCAAAATAACAATAATAAAAATGTAATAACCATAATGCATAATTTGAATCATCATCATCATTACCATGATTATCACCATTTTTCTTAAAAAGCTATTTTAAAAAGTAGACCTTTTTCTTTTTATTTTCATCTCTGACCATTGTCAGTCAACATTACCATCCCTTTTCTTCCTAAAACCAGTTCCTTGATGTGAAAGTGTTTCTCTGGTTTTGATCTATAACTATAGCAGGAAGGCATCAGAATTATTACACCTACAACACTACAAGCTCCCCATAGAAGCATACCTGGTTCTTAAGTTCTATGACTAACATTATCACCATCAAAATCCCCCTTCCCATCATAACTAACAACACCATCATCATTCCCCTCCCCATCATTATTGGTACAAACAACATCATCAACTTCACCACCATGCCCTCCATCATTACCAACAACACTATCGCCATCATCATCCCCTCTCCATCATTTTTACCAACAACACTATCACCATCATCATCCCCTCGCCATCACTATTACCAACAACAATATCACCATCATCATTCCCTCTCCAACATTATTACCAACAACACTATTACCATCATCATCCCCTCTCCAACATTATTACCAACAACACTATTACCATCATCATCCCCTCTCCATCACTATTACCAACAACACTATCACCTTTATCATTCCCTCTCCATCACTATTACCAACAACACTATTACCATCATCATCCCCTCTCCAACATTATTACCAACAACACTATTACCATCATCATCCCCTCTCCATCACTATTACCAACAACACTATCACCATCATCATTCCCTCTCCATCACTATTACCAACAACACTATCACCATCATCATTCCCTCTCCATCATTATTGCCAACAACATCATCATCATTCCCTCTCCATCATTATTGCCAACGACATCACCATCATCATTCCCTCTCCATCACTATTACCAACAACACTATCACCATCATCATTCCCTCTCTATCATTATTGCCAACATCATCATCATCATTCCCTCTCCATCATTATTACCAACATCATCATCATCATTCCCTCTCCATCATTATTACCAACAACATCACCATCATCATTCCCTCTCCATCACTATTACCAACATCATCATCATCATTCCCTCTCCATCATTATTACCAACAACATCACCATCATCATTCCCTCTCCATCATTATTACCAACAACATCATCATCATTCCCTCTCCATCACTATTACCAACATCACTCTCATCATGTCCTCTCCATCATTATTACCAACATCATCATCATCATTCCCTCTCCATCATTATTACCAACAACATCACCATCATCATTCCCTCTCCATCACTATTACCAACATCATTATCATCATTCCCTCTCCATCATTATTACCAACATCACTCATCATGTCCTCTCCATCATTATTACCAACATCATCATCATCATTCCCTCTCCATCATTATTACCAACAACATCACCATCATCATTCCCTCTCCATCACTATTACCAACATCATCATCATCATCATTCCCTCTCCATCATTATTACCAACATCATCATCATCATTCCCTCTCCATCATTATTACCAACAACATCACCATCATCATTCCCTCTCCATCACTATTACCAACATCATCATCATCATTCCCTCTCCATCATTATTACCAACAACATCACCATCATCATTCCCTCTCCATCACTATTACCAACATCATCATCATCATTCCCTCTCCATCATTATTACCAACAACATCACCATCATCATTCCCTCTCCATCATTATTACCAACAACATCATCATCATTCCCTCTCCATCACTATTACCAACATCACTCTCATCATGTCCTCTCCATCATTATTACCAACATCATCATCATCATTCCCTCTCCATCATTATTACCAACAACATCACCATCATCATTCCCTCTCCATCATTATTACCAACAACATCATCATCATTCCCTCTCCATCATTATTACCAACATCACCATCATCATTCCCTCTCCATCATTATTACCAACATCATCATCATCATTCCCTCTCCATCATTATTACCAACAACATCACCATCATCATTCCCTCTCCATCATTATTACCAACAACATCATCATCATTCCCTCTCCATCATTATTACCAACATCACTCTCATCATGTCCTCTCCATCATTATTACCAACATCATCATCATCATTCCCTCTCCATCATTATTACCAACAACATCATCATCATCATTCCCTCTCCATCATTATTACCAACATCATCATCATCATTCCCTCTCCATCATTATTACCAACAACATCACCATCATCATTCCCTCTCCATCATTATTACCAACAACATCATCATCATTCCCTCTCCATCACTATTACCAACATCACTCTCATCATGTCCTCTCCATCATTATTACCAACATCATCATCATCATTCCCTCTCCATCATTATTACCAACAACATCATCATCATCATTCCCTCTCCATCATTATTACCAACAACATCATCATCATTCCCTCTCCATCATTATTACCAACAACAACATCATCATCATTCCCTCTCCATCATTATTACCAACAACATCATCATCATCATTCCCTCTCCATCATTATTACCAACAACATCATCATCATTCCCTCTCCATCATTATTACCAACAACATCATCATCATCATTCCCTCTCCATCACTATTACCAACAACATCACCATCATCATTCCCTCTCCATCATTATTACCAACATCACCATCATCATTCCCTCTCCATCATTATTACCAACATCATCATCATCATTCCCTCTCCATCATTATTACCAACAACATCACCATCATCATTCCCTCTCCATCATTATTACCAACAACATCATCATCATGTCCTCTCCATCATTATTACCAACATCATCATCATCATTCCCTCTCCATCACTATTACCAACAACATCATCATCATTCCCTCTCCATCATTATTACCAACAACATCATCATCATTCCCTCTCCATCACTATTACCAACAACATCACCATCATCATTCCCTCTCCATCATTATTACCAACATCACCATCATCATTCCCTCTCCATCATTATTACCAACATCATCATCATTCCCTCTCCATCATTATTACCAACATCATCATCATCATTCCCTCTCCATCATTATTACCAACAACATCACCATCATCATGTCCTCTCCATCATTATTACCAACATCATCATCATCATTCCCTCTCCATCATTATTACCAACAACATCACCATCATCATTCCCTCTCCATCATTATTACCAACAACATCATCATCATCATTCCCTCTCCATCACTATTACCAACAACAACATCATCATCATACCCTCTCCATCATTATTACCAACAACATCACTATCATCATTCCCTCTCCATCATTATTACCAACAACATCATCATCATTCCCTCTCCATCACTATTACCAACAACATCATCATCATTCCCTCTCCATCATTATTACCAACAACATCATCATCATCATTCCCTCTCCATCACTATTACCAACAACATCATCATCATCATACCCTCTCCATCATTATTACCAACAACATCACTATCATCATCCTCTCTCCATCATCACTATAACAGGATTCACACAGAAGCATACTTGTTTCTCTGGTTGCGTATCTATGACCAAGGCAGAGTCCACTTCACCCTCCTCAACATGTTCCTCCTCTGCCATCTTGCCTTTACTCTTGACATCAGATTTGTCATCATCGTAAGACTCGGTGGTAGACGTCTGAAAAAATAAGATAATCCAAAAGAATGTAAGTATATGTAATTTAATTTTAAAATTTTAACAAATGTTTACTAAACCCAATTGGTGGCATAGGCAGTTTGAATTGACATATACATAGAACACCATAGTAGGTTTGTGTTGAGAAATTGTTTTATTATTATTTATTGTTTTTATCTATTTGTTATAATTACTTTGGTATATACTTTAACAATTTTTCATTATATTTCATTATTTATTTATTACATTATTATATTTTATATAACTGCATATTTATAAACTAAAATTTTAGTGAAATTAAGCATTTCAGGTTTGTGAGAAAAATCTAAAAAGATTACAATAATAGTCCCTAAGTGTGAAATCTTTACTGACTTATATGATATATGGCCTGTTCAGTCATAATGGAAAACAAAAAAGATTAGGTATCTCACAATTAACCTAGCAGTTCTCTTGATAACATTGTTACTAACAAAGTAATTGTCAAGTCACAAATGGGTGAAGCTATGTAAACTGGTATTTGTATGATATTCTTTATCATACATATCTCTGACAGAGGGAATGGTTATCAAGCTTATGTTTTAAGTGTTAATTACAATAATATGCACCCTAATGTGTCACTGGCAAAAAGCATTCCTGGGGAGTAAACAGAGGCAGGAAGAGAGTGGACACAACTTTTGTTGTTTGTTGACACATTTGACACATAAACAGGACAGTCGAAAAATGAAATTTTATGTTGGATGCTGGTATAATAAAGATTGTCACACCAAACAAATTGTTACACATATTTACAATCAATATCAGTATTCCTCATTACTGCACCAGCCGCAATAGCTCAAGCGGTAGAGCGTTGGCTTGCAGAACGCAGGTTCAAACCCCAGCCGGGTCAAGACTTTAAAGTTGGTAGTAGTGGCTTCCCTCCTAACGCTCAGGGCTAAGGGGACAGCATTACGCCTGACTCGTCGGTGTCAGTATAATGAATTAGCCAGGTTCAGTCCCTGGGCACCTCATAAGTGCCCCTGTGCTCTAACGATAGAAATATCACTTCACAGTATCGGCAAAAATGCCGGCAAATCCCAATCCCTCATTACTGCCTTTTTTTATGAATCTTCATTCTCTGTTGTTATTTTATTAGTTGTTCAGATAGGAGTCCAAACCTATTTGAAAACTATTCTATGTTAATCATGCCAACAAGTTATTATCCTACAACTGGCAATTTGCTTTAACTTGTTAAAATGATTTGGTATTTTGATACTAATAAACTTGTAAATGAAACATCAGACAGGTTAATATTATAGTTTAAAGTCATTTATTAACTCACTGTTTATTTCCAATGTTTTCAGTCATGCCAAAATTACTATTTATAGTACTTTATATTGTGATTCATTATTTAGCAAGTCAATGTTTAACTGTTTTATAATTTTATTTGTAAACAAAAAGAGACATTATCTCCCTTGTATGTAAATAATCAAGCATCAAAGTGATTACTACCAAGTAAATACATCAGTTTACTCCCTTTATTATCCTCATTTTGATTAATCCTGAACTGTTTTAGTTTGATGTTTTATACACAGTAATTAAATATAAACAATAAGTGTGAAATGATAAGAAAACTTAGTTTTATGCACATGTTGAATGAAAAGGAAATATTGAAAAAGCTAACTGATCATCAAGCATGATCTAGCTCCCAAAACCATCACATAACATTGAGTTATAGCTGTTTAAGTAAGTACACTCTTAGTTTTACTACTAAAATACCAGAAAGGGTGACTTTTAATAATTTTCTTTTTAAATTTCTCTTTTTTCCCCCAAGTTTTCCAGTTTCACAATGTTAAGAAACAGTTTGTGTCTATGCTAACCTCAGCCAAATTATAACTATTTACAAGACACTGACCTTGTCCGATTTGCATTCTTTCTTGTGGTCTGAGTCCAGATCAATGACAAGGTTTACTTCTTCATCATCAGAGTCCGCATCAAGAATCTCTCCAGGCTCTCTCTCATGAGGTAAAGCTTTTTCAACATTCACAGTCTCTACTTTATCCTCAAAAAGATTCTTCACCACATTAGACTCAACTCCTTTTTTTGTTTCTGTAACATCTTCCAAAGCATCATCATGGCGAACAGTCAGTTCAGATTCTTCCATGGATTCTAGGATCAAATCCTGCCAGTTACCAGTTTCTTCTTTGGTTGGAGTGTTCTTTTTTTTATCCCTCTTCTTCGCAGGTGAGACTTCATTATCATCACTGTATCTGTTTTTATCTTTGTCTCTGTGTTTACTTCTTTTTGTCTGCGGCTTAAAATCACTGTCTTCAGAATCAGAGTCTTTATGCTTACTTTTCCTATCACGCTTGTTTTCATGAATGAAAGGTTCTACATACCACATTGACTTAATGTCTCTATCAGGGATATCCTCAGAAAATCTAAAAGGCTGACCCTCTTCTCCCTCCCTAGGTTTATCATCACTCTCCTCACTTACTGGATCAAACCCTGGAATTGTTCTGTTAGACAGCTTGTCCAAACCTGGAACTGCACTAGACCTGTCTAAATTAAAGCCAACACTAAACACAGATGAGGATGCACCCACTGGATCTTTTCTCTCAATGCCAATAGTAGACATTGGCTTTATGTCTTCATCCCATTGGGATGGTCCATGAAAACCTCCACCACCACCAAATGGTTTATTGTCAAATCCCCCAAATCTGGAATGCTTGGGAGCAGGACCTTCCACTTCGAGAACTCTGTGTTTATCAAATGTTCTCTTAGCCCAGGGTGCCAGAGGTTCTGGGTTCACGGGTGGTGGACCTACATCAGGTTGGATCTTAGCCTTGCCAGTGTACTTGGCTCTAGTGAAGTCATCCTTTGGCTGTTTAGATTTCAGAAAGGACAAACCTATTGTGGAATAAGAAAATTGACTGGTGTTAATAAAAATGATGACAACACTTCTTTTCTTTAATGAAGGTGAACATGCAAAATGTAAAGAATACTTAATACAAATATTGATTAACATGGTAAAAAGTTCTGGCATTCAAATAATACCTCTGAGTTTGCTGTACACAATAAATTAAACAAGAAAACATAAAATACATTTTAACTTTTTTTTTTTCTTAAACAAAAGCTGAATGAGGCAGCTGGCAGCTGAGTTGAAATTTACCTTAACAATTTTCATTTTATTTATTTAACCATTTTGGCAAGCCTCATTTTTAAAATTAAGACAAGAGGCTGTTTAAAAAACTTACAGGATCTGAAAGACTTCTGTTTGTGCTTACCTGTGCAAAGGGCAGACTAACTGTTTATAAGCAATAAGCTGGTGAGAATTTGTTTTTTTAACACTTGTCCAAAGATTAATGTAGAAAGCATTGCTTACCTGTGCAGAAGGCAGGTTTATTCTGTGAATCATCATCACTGTCTGAGTGACTGGTCTCCACATGCCATGGCTTCTGCTGCTCTGTTGCAGGCCGACTCTGACCTTGACCTTGACTAGGCACTTGACCTACACTTGCCAGGATATTTTTCAAGCTGGAGAAATCCACATTGTGCATCACATTTTGAATGGAACCAGGGAAGTTTAACTGTGTGGAAGGTTGGTTACGTTCTGGTTTCTGTACTGGAGGTTGCTCATACTCATTACTATAGTCATGGCTTCCTGAATACCCATACTGATCTGAACTTCTTGGGTATCTACTTGTTTTGTATTCCCCAGCCAACTTTGCTGAAGTGCTATAGGATTCAACAGAGGATTTGCTTGTGGAATAGTAATTATATGAGCTGGAACTGCTGTATGAGGAAACCTGATGAGTAGTAGTGTGATACTGTTCAAAATTGATATTTGTGGGATAAATGGAACCAGACTGATTCATAGTGGAATAGATGTCAATTCCTTGTCCTGGTTCACTGTTGTACTGAGATGAGCTATAGCTGCTGTTAGGATGTGATGTGGGCAGAATCTGTGAATCAACAGATTCACTTCTCTGAGAGGAGGATTGAGAACTTCTCCAGTCTACATCTCCCATCTCCGTTGTAGTGACCTGTCTCCAATCAACATCTCCAAAGGAATTGTCTAATTCAGGTGTACTTTTTGCTTGCCGAGTGATTTCCTCTTTTTTATCCTCTAATATGTCTTTTTTTACCAGTGAATATGCATCAAAGAGACCCCCATCTGAGCTTAGTGAATCAGTCTTGAAGTTTTCAACTGTTATACTATTATCTTTTGCTTTGTCATCAGTGTCATCTGATTGTTTGGATATTTCATATGATTTTGGAACTTCAGATGATTCCAATGGTAAGTCTGACTGTAACTTAGTTTTGTCAATGTTGTTGCTTTTTGCACTTTCTTTTATTTCATATGGATCTGTCTCTATTTTTATTTTGTCTGTGTTGTTGCTTTCCTTAAGTTCAAATGAATCTGTTTCTCTCTTCACTTTGTCGCCATCTGTGCTGTCCCTTAGGCCAAACGGATCTTTCTTTGACTTAGTTATTTCAATTTTGTCTTCCACAGTGCTTTCCTTTAGAACATTCGGCTGTACCTCCCTTTTAATTTTGTTACTTTGGTCACCCTCCGTGCTTTTCCCAATGCTAAATGGATCAATGCCAGTCTGAACATTGTCACTTTCATCACCATTGTGAATTTCCTTTAGGCCCAATGAATCTGTCTCAGCTTTAACAGCCATTATTGCCACCCTGTCAGCCTTAACAGCCGGAACTCGTTCATCAATGTCCATAAATACAGAGCTAATCATTGGTGGTGACCGGCTTCCTGCTTTGGTTCGCTCATCTCTGTCCATAAAAGCTGGGTCATTCATACTAACAGGCAGAATAGGAGTTGATACAGACATTCTAGGAGCAGCTCCTGCCACTGACTTCTCAATCAAAGATGTTTCACTTGGTGTTAGCTGTGCGGGCTTAACTGCCGGGACTGATTCCATGTTGACATATGCAGGTTTGGGAAGAGCAACTCGCAGATCTACATCTTCACCAGTTAATAAATTATTTGAACGCATGTCTACATCATCATTTAAATTTGTGACACTCTTTCTGAGATCCACATCTAATCCATCCATTTGAACATGTGACTGTACTACGGGTATTTGCTTTTTATCATTGTTAAGACTAACCTGTACACCAGCTGTCAGAACACGTGGCTGAGCTATCTGATTACTATTATTGTTAGGACCTGCATTAATATTACCGGTAGCCATTGCTTTTGGCCTGTTGTCAATTCTCCGTAGATCAACATCTTCACTTCCAAACCCCAAATCTTCCAATAAACTTCTTTTATCTCTATCTTCTTGGGAACTACCTGTTAAAATAAGATTAGAGGAATTTACATGTTTCCTGAATTTTGTTAATGAATGATCATCCTGGTCAGACTCTAACTCCATTTCCTCAACTTTAAAATTATCTTTTGTACTAGATGATGATTTAAGCTTTTCGAGTGGAGAGTTTGGGGGAAGAGGAATATCTAAAACACTTTTTTCGGCTGCTTCTAACTCTTGCAGTGTTTTTCTCATAGCTTCAGCTAAAGGATCTTCTTTATTTTCAAGAGGTATATGGCGAACTTCATTGACACCAGTCTCATGATTTAAACCATCTGGTGACTGAATTGCATCCGGAGATTTAATGTCAGAGTCCATGTCTTCATGAACATTTTCATTCCCTTCCTTAGCATCTTCTGTTTCTTCTTGTTTACCTTCTGCATTATCTCTAACTTTTGCTAGTTCTTCAATCTTTTCAGCAATTATTTTCACTAAGAACTCAGGGTTGGTTAAAGCATCACCAAACTCCTCAGCTGATTCTTGCAGGCTTTGCAATGCCTCGGTAAACAATTCAATGTTGCCCGAATGCTCCACAAGCTTCCTCATGGCATCAGCAAGAGCTGGATCTTCAGCGTTTTCTATGTGTTCCTGAAGTCCTAAGATAACTGGTCTGTCTTCTTCAGAATTTGGTGAAAGACTAGCATCATCAGGATCAGACAAAGCATTTAAAGTTTTGGCCATATCCTCTGGCCTTTCAACAATATCCTCATCATCAGCTCGAGGTGGACTTGTAGTAGGAGAGCTTGGGTAATAAGCTGCAGGGTCATATTCTTCATCATCTGAGCTCTTAATTGTTGGTATATCAAAGTGCGGAGGCAAATGTTGAATGGCAGGGTCTGATACAAGAGACTCAATATTATCCTCTTCATCATCATCTTCATCCTCTTCACCAGATTCAGTTGTTTCAGGCAGAGGAAGAGGCATTTTTTTCTTATAATCACTTAATGATATTTTCTTTCGATTTGTATCATCAACTGAACCGAGTGGCTTATTTTCTGCTTGATGCTTATGTCTAGAAGCTTTCATTCTGGGATCTCTTGATCTTGGATCTTTCGATCTTGCTAATCTGGGATCGGTTGGTTTATCAGGAACATCATCAGAAGATTCATCCAAAATTTGATTTTGTTTCAGAAATTTTAACTTTTCCTGCACTTGGTCTAGTTGCCTCTGCCTTTCAACTTCTGGTCCAAATTTGGGCCTGTACCCAGGATAAGGCAGTCCCGGCACAAGTTGTTTTGTAGTCAACCGTGGATCCCCTAGAGGCTTCACTGAGAGAGGTACTGCACTTAGGTGGGGTACACATAAACCAGTTTCCATTCCTTCAGCTGCTGTTATAGCAGCCACACGTGGGTCCAAGGGGTTTGTTCTTGTCTCTGCACTTGCTCTACGAGGATCTCTGATGCTTCTACGAGAATCACTTGCATTCAATGGTTTCTGTTCAGTCTTACTAGGAACATCAGAATCTGTCTTAGCTTTCTCTAGTGCAGGCACAACCCGTTTAGAGTAGCTGTCAACTGAACCTTGGAAAGTAGACAAGGTGGAGGCTTTCTCAGATCTTCTAAAGCTTAATACAGCATAAGGCAGACATTGTCTTGGTATGGAAACTGGTTCACAGTCGTCATTGTACTCATACAGATAAACCTGAAAATGTAAAAATCATTATGCTTCTTGTATATAGTTATGTTGAATGTAGTAAACAGTTGCTAAAAAATAGTTTTAGTCAAGAAGATTTTCTAAATTTAACTATAAAGCCATATATGAAAAAAGGCCACACTCCTGGTGGCCATGTTTTTTTACCAACTCTTTTTTTTTATATATCTTGATAGAGGGCTACACAAGGAAATTGTATACCAGACATTAAGACTATAGCTCTTGCAGTTTCAGACAAGATGATTCTCATAGTTTTATTATATAGCCATATATGGAAAGTGACCACGCCATAGGTGACTATGTTTTCAGATGGATGAAAATTCATTGAACAATCTTTACAGCGGACCACCTAAGGAATATGTACACTAAATATCAAAGCTCTAGCTCTTGCAGTTTCTGACTAGAAGATTTTCTAAGTTTAACTATATGTGCTATATCATACCATAAAGGAAAATGGACACGCCCCTGGCAGCCATGTTTTTTTTTACAGTGAATTCCAGCATGTGGCTGTAGAGAACCAGCCAAGATATGAATGGCCCTGTATTGTACTTTTAGGAAAATTAATGGCCCATAACTCTGTGCAAAATCAAGAAATCAGAATGTGCTGATTCACATATGCACTTGTCAGTGAAGCGTCCAATAAAGTGTCATTGAATTTCAACTGGTGCTTGCTGAGAAATAGCCTAGATACGAAAGGTCAAATATATTATCCAGAAATTAAAAACGGCAATAACTTCGTGGAAAATCAGTAATATGGAATATGTTAACAACATGCACTGGTCATTTCTTTGTTGAAGCTTCCCATAAAGTTTCCTTAATTCAAACCAGTGGTTGCTGCAATACAGACCGGACAAATGTGGATTGATGGACAAATGGATGGATGGATGGTTAGACAGACAAAATGGCAACTATATGCTCCCCAAAACATTCCATCTAGTGGAAGACACCAGACAAATACCTGGGTAGAACCAGATTAATTAAAAGGCATTTTACAAACCTCCTCACATGAAAATATAAACTTGATTTTCAAGTGGAAATTTGCCACAAAATATTGTAGGAAGTTCTACAATTTCTGGGTCCTAACAAATAAAAAATAAAATGGCAATTTATCTGCTTACACAGAACGTAAATTTTATTATAAATCATATACCTGTGTTCTAGCAAGCTGTGTGCTGAAAGAGTCGCTTGGACGAGGTGGTTGTTGAAAGACATGACAGTCAAAATTTGGGGTGGGTTCAGTGCTCTCATCAGCTCCATTACTGGTCAGTGGCTTACATTTCCCTAGTGTCATCTGAATGGAAATAAAAAAAAATAAAAAATTAAGGAAGTGACATTTTTCAGTTCTTTTTTTTATCATACTTCAAATAGGAGGCATTTTAGTCCTTTTTATAAGCTGAGTAAATGTTTTAAATTATCATTTCAAGATCAAATTATAAACTGCTGGTTACATACACAAATAGTAATATAACAAATGTTTCTCAATCAGACTGACCTTGAAGATGACCAGTGTGACAGCTTGTGATCCTGAGCCTTCTGCCAGCTTCAGTTGTACATCAGCATTCCTACACACATACACACCCAACCTACTGTTACCTGTTACAGAATATGGAAACAAAGGTTACCATTCAGAACAAATGAGTATTATAACTGTTCGTTACAGGTTTAATTAACATTTGTCAATAATATAATTTTCAAAAAAATTTGTTCCTTTATTAGAAGAGCAATTTGTTGGGTTAATCATTCCACTGACAGCATTTCAGTTATCCAGAGACAGTACCAACTTATAGTAGATATGGTGCTACCATCTCTACGTACAGCATGCTGTGAACACCTGGCATGATACAAGCCAGTCACATTATCCACCGGGTCAACCTGTCATGGAACTACCCTTATATTTGCCTAGTGTTAGCAAGGGACTACCATTTTTAATGTCTCTGGAATGTTGAAGTCTGGGATCGAACCTGGGTCCTTCCATACATAGAGCTGATGCTATACCAATTGTGCTACCACGTCCTGTAAAATGTGTTTTTAATAGCTACATACTATAAAATCATGTAAACAAGAGCTATCACAGAACAACTAGCTCAGCTATTCAATCGCTTGATTGAACAATGGAAGCTTGACAGTACTTCCATGCAAAACACTAACCTGCAATATTATGTCTCAAACTTTTCTTAATCGAACCATTTAAAAAAAAAATACTTGGTAATTTCAGTAGGTATGATAAACAAAAGTGATATGTGATCATTCCTATCTATTGAAATATGACTTATAAATGGAAACTTAAAATGCAAACATGAAGAACTCCAAACTAATAATCCCTCACTGTATGAATTGATGTCCAAGTCATGGCAAAGACTTCCATGTGACAAGGTCTTTAAGCTGACTTGTGGTGGGTTATAGGTTCTACCTAAATACACACCAGAGGTCTTCCTGTACCAGTATTTGTTGAAAGTCTCCTCATTTACCACAATTTTGTGGCAGAAAACAAATAAAATCAACAACTGAAATTCCAACTTGATCTTAAGGGAGTTACTCATTACCTTCAACATTAAATGGTCTAAAAACCCACATAAAATGGGAAATCATGAAATGTGGGAAATAACCTCACCTTGCCCTTTAAATTGATGTCTTTAACTCAAACAGTTATAAAACATGCAAGATCTGATACAAAAAATATTACCAAGTCCATTAAATGGAAGCCATTGGCACTTAAGTCCCTCTTTAACAGTCTGAGTGACAGCACTGGGATCCTTGAAGAGCAGGAATCCATATTGGTCCTGAAGGTCACGACGGCCTTCCTCCTTCATCTCATTTTTCTTCTGTCTACAAAAAGACAACAACACTAAAAGTTATCACATTAAGCAATTAATTCAGCCAATACACTGCATTTTGTAGTAATTAGTCACACTTCAGGAATGCGGAAAGACCTCGAGGCTAATTTATAGCACCCATCAGTTATAATAAATAGGATAAAAACAAGTAACAATTGGATGTCAAGCTCGACAATGATGGCACAACATGATTCTAGTGAGTGTTCAGTATGTCATTAACAGTAGCCTTTACAGTAGTTTATCATTCACTATGTCCATGTTGTCTCAATGACATCAAACACTTGAACATCAGGGTTTATGATCCTGTGTGAACTTCACAACAATGGGTTAACAAATGGTTCCAAAAAAGTGTACTCTGAATTCAAGCCTGTAAGCCGCATACAAGCTGGTAACTCCTCAATGTTTATGACAATGGCATCAAAAATGAGAACACAAACCTTTTATTATTTTTTTTTTAGTACTTCTGAGTAGAGGCTACTACAAACCGTTAGAATTGCTGAAAAACACATTGAAAGCTGTGCTGAATGGATCTTAATTTTACCTGTATTTTTCTTCTAGATCCTTGTTTTCCACAAGCATTGCTGTCTTGAGATCCCAAGCAGAGCTGTAGGTGCTGTCAAGATAGGACCGCTCAGTTGTAGACATGAGCTCTTTACAATCTCGGTTTGTCAACTCCAGTTTTCGCAAGTTGTCTACAAAAAAAATATTAAGATAAATGAATTTCACTTCAAAAGATAAACTGAATAATAATAGTGTATATTATTATGCATCAACATAATGCTTTTTTCAATGATGTTTTTTTAATAGATCGTTTTCCAACTGTGGTCATTATAGTGATTTCCAGCTATATTTTGGAGGAAGACTTGATACATTTGTCCAGGTAAAAACACAAGCGCACTGTTGGTCAGCTGGAAGACCTTCCATTATTAAGTCCTTCGACCTGAATGTGACTCAAACGTGCATGGTGAGAGACTAAGCAGTCCAAGGAGTTACAAGTCGGCAACCCTACCATTTTGCCATGGCCCCTGTGTCAGCACGTCACTGCACAACATGACAGCCAACAATGTTATCCAGAGTTGGTGTTCATTTAAAGCAGATATATTGCTGCTTTCATTATGATAGCATGTAATGAACACTGGATATGATAACCCACCTACTCACAATATCCTACCACAGGGCTGACCATTTTTTGTTACTACCTATAAACAACTTTATGAGTGACTGACATGTGCCTACCAGAAATTGTACCTAGAACCTCCTTTACCTGGGGCCAAAGCTCATAACAACACAGACAAATTACCTTTACTATCCTCTTTCTTCCGTTTTGGCACTTTGAAGGACTTTGACACTGCTTCTGTCATCTTGTAGGCTTTTTGAGATCTGAAAAATATATGAAAAGCATGTTTTTGTTTTGTCGTCATTAGTTTTTTTTCACAATTTTACAAAACATAAACAGTGATTCTGATTGGCTGAAAACAATTGTTAAAAAAATCTGCTTGTCTTTCACATGATTATAGCCAGAGATTATAGCCCATATATTACTAAAAAATTGACCATTTTCAAATATAGTTTTACTGGTTTATAATATAAAGATGCTATGAAGCCGATTTTAAATGATGTCCCTTAAAGCAAGATTGTTCAAAACTTTTTGCAACAGACCTTATTTTATATTTAAAATGAGTCACAAATAAGTAATATTCTGGATACAAAATGTAGTCAAGGCTTTTTTGTCACAAATGATTTTTATTTATGACAAATTGGGCTAATAAAATGCATTAGGTGTGTACATATAAGACAATGTACATCTTTACCAATGCAGCAGCATGTTAATAAAAATATGTGGCTTCTCCTAAGCTCAAACATAACTGTCTGCTATCTCCTTACTAAGCCTACAAAACCCAAACATTTCCTTTTACATGTTTACAAACTGCATTATATGACCATTTTATTTCAAACTTTCTTTCAGTATAATATGGTCTTAGTGTGATTTGAGAGTGTGAAGCTCATTTTCTTCCACAGTATTTGGCAATAAATGACTAACTACTATATAGCGCAATGACAACTGACAAGAATCTTTCAGATGACTGGATTTTGAGTCATGAAATGGTAGACTAGTCTTGCCTCTTTTAAATAGACAAATTTCCATTGGTAAAACATGTGGTGGGTCAATTAATTTATCAGAGCTTAAATTTGTGCAGTTGCATGATTGTTAAATCAAGTAGAAAATAACTAATTGTCTCTTAACTGATCATCAAAATGTCACACATATTCTGCAGGTCTCTTGCCAGTATTTGTACAAAAATTAATTTCAAAACTGGAACATAGAGGCTTTACCCATGACTTAGCTTTACCCACAATATATAATCTATAGGGAGTCATTTTGTTACTTTGATGTTATCAATACAATGGTCTATAGTGAAGCACCAATATGTTAGTATTTATAACACAATCATCATTTATATATCGTTAGTGTATGAAATCAAAATATCAGTCTTGTTTTTAATGTCCTCTAACAACAAGCTGACAATAATCAAACAATAAAATTGATAATGTGTTGAAATTGGTAAATGAAACAAACACACAATAGCCAAAATATGTAATTCTGACATTTTATTGATAAATATTGCTTATATTTACAACATACTCCTTAAGAATAGCCAAAAAAGAATAAAGATTAAGCAAATTATTATTGGTAATTCCCAGCTGCAGAGGGCATGGTCAGAGTGTGTCAAAACACCTCAGTGTGCAATCTGGCCAGCACTGATCAACTGAAATGAGGTGCAAAGAGAGCAGGTGTTAAGACACTGTCACACACTACCTACCCTAGAAACTGGGAAGACCAATGCAGAAAACTCTCTCAGGATCGAGTAGACAGGATATTTATTAATAAACATTCTATTTACATTTTCTTTCCTATGCAAATTTAACAATCTTTTCTCATTCCAATTCAAGTTCATCTTTGTGTGTTAATATATGTGAGTCATTTGTTTATTGGGTTTATCATGTTTATCATGCCACCAGCAGTATTTCAATTCCTGGAAATAGTGTCCACTTGAAGCAGATATTAAGCTGCCTTCACTGTGTAGAGCATGCTGTGAATACCTGGCATGATACCACACCCAGTCATATTATCCTGACTCTGGGCCAACCTGTTGTGAAAATACCCTCACATTTGATTGAGCATTAGTAAGGAAGCTATACCACTACCATTTTCAACGACTTTGGTATGTCTGGGCCCAGGATTGAACTCTGAGGCCTCTATTCATGGATTATACCAGATCTGTACTTTAGTCGGACATGTTACTACATGTGTCATTATGGGTAAAAATCAAGTGTCCAGACATTAAATTTATAAAGAAATACTTCGATTGATCATCATTATCTGTTACTTTTCCAGGCTTACCACCTTATAAATTCTCATCTAACATAAAGCCTAACCAGATATTTACCCGAAAAATAATAATTTTATTAACTGGAATTTATAAGGAAATTATGTAGTAAGTGGTCAAACTGGGACATAATATTACCACTAAATCGCTACCTGCAACAGACCCTTGAGCAACATTGAAGTCTAAAGCAAAGTTATTATCCACACAGCTGTATGGCCATTTCATGGAAATATTTTCAGATGTAAATTGGATATAAACAATCAACGGTTGACTATTGACTTTCAGTTGTGACATTGACAATAAACTGGAAAGCTAGTACATGGGTGTTGTACATCCTCTTACTGAGACAAACAATTCAATGAAAATGGTTCCGGTGGTGAAGGAGATATGTAGCAGTCAAAAAATTAAACTGTTGACATTCAATTGTGACTTTGAGCAGCATGTTTTGTTTTGCACATCACACTGGGGTGAATGTTTGACTCAAATTATAGTAAAGGTGGCATGGGACCTGTTGGCACAAAATTAGAAGGTTCAGGTTCAAGTTTTTTGAAGTTCATTTGTGACCTTGACCCAGCAGGGTTAGGACATGGTTATGCACATCATCTACTTTAACAGTTTTCTTAGCTTAAATTAAATTCTTTTAGGAGTAAAGGGGATCTAAAGCAGACACAAAAACAAACATCCAAACTTTGTGACTAACTGTAAGCTAGCATGGTTGGGACATGGGTTCTGCATCTAGTCTGATACAGGAGTATTTGGTCAAATAAAAATTCAAACTTTTGACTTTCAATTGTGACATTGACCTTGAGCCTACATGGTTTGGACATGGAATCTACACATCATCTCAATGAACATCTGACAAAAAAGTTTTAAACAAGTCCTTCCAGGGGTTTAGGGATGGGATAAGCTGTCATTTCTGCCTATACTGTGCAGCGACATTTCTATCATTTTAGCACAGTTGCAGTTATGAGGTGCCCAGTGACTGAACCCGGCAGGTACATCATACTGACACCGACAAGTCAGGCGTACTGCTTTCCCCTTAGCCCCGAGCATTAGGAGGGAAGCCATTACTACCAACTTTAAAGTATTTCGTTTGACCCGACCTTCAATTTTGACATTGACCTAGCACTTGCAGGTCTGGAAATATGGTGACATCTGACTGATGTTTGATGAAAAACTTCCCTTGGCAGAAAAGATACCGAGCAAAAATGAGCTCAAAGGCTTGAACAGTTAACCCAGAGTTGTGGCCTTGTGACCTGACCCGTATGGTTGGGACATTCGTTCTGCACATGGTCTCATGAATTTTAAAATCTGACCAAAAAAAAGAAAAATCTTTAATAGGTTAAAAAGATATAGTGCAACCAGAAAACTATAACAGATGAAGGGATGTTGACAGACAGATGATGACTATTCTTTAGTCCATTCACCACTTTGCAGTTGAGGGGAAAAAAACGAAAAACAGATCTTCATGTTAAGTTTTTAACAAAAGCACCATAAAGTGTGGTATTATAAGCTGAAATTAAATTCAAAAGTGCAAACTAATACAGTTCATCTGTAAAAAAAATGCCACTAAGAAATGAAGGAAACAATTGTCCAGAAAAAAAAGGGCAACAACTTCAAACTAACAAGAGGGCCATGATGTCCCTTAATCGCCCACCTGTGGACACTGGCTTTTAGTAGGTTCATATCTGGCGTCCAGTTATTAAGCGATTTTAGATTAGAAATCTTCGGTGAAGATTGGACCATTAGTGTGGCCACTGGGCTGATAACATTTTCTAGAATTTTACCTAGTTAGTAGTAGCCTACTGAATTCAAATGACCCACTTCAAAACATATGCAAGATTTTATACTGGCAAACTTTCTGGCCAAGTTTGGTAAAGATTGAGCCAGAAATATGGCCTGTAGTTGTTTACCCCATGTGAACATGTCACAAACACACCCAAGATTTCTTGCAGGCAAACATTCTGGCCATTGTTAGTGAAAATTAGGCTATAAATGTGGTCTCTAAAGTGTCCACAAGCTACTTCTGAGATTTGACCTAGTGACCTACTTTTTAACCCCATGTGATCCAATAATATACTCATCCAAGATTTCATGCAGACATTCTGATAAAGTTTGGAGAAGACTGGGCAATGAATGTGGTCTCTAGTGTGTTTACCAGTTTTTCTAAGTTTTGACCTAGTGACCTCTTTTTTTTTACCCCACGTGACCCATAACGAACTTATCTAAGATTTCAAGCAAACATTTTGACCAAGTTTGATAAAGATTGGCCTGTAAATGTGGCCTCTAGAGTGTTCAAAAGCTTTTTGTAAGATCTGACCTAGTGACCTATTTTTAGATCCCACATGACCCATTAACAAACTCATCCAAGATTTCATGCAGACAAACATTCTGACCAAGTTTGGTGAAGATTAGGCTATAAATGTGGTCTCTTGTGTGCTCACAAGTTTTTCTAAACATTTGACCTAGTAACCTACTTTTTGACCCCAGGTGACCAAATAATGAACATTGGATAAAAAATATGGCCTCTAGCATGTTCACAAGCTAAAATGTTGACGACGGACAACTGGCAAAGCATTATCAGAAAAGCTCACCTTAAGCACGCTGTGCTCATGTGAGCTATAAATGTAAAGAGTTATCTAACCTTTACACATAAAAACCTATCATAAAAACATATCATTACCAATCATTCATGCAAGTAAAAGAAATTCCCCTGAATAATAAAATTGTCAGCACAAGAACTTGTAAAAATATAAAAAGTAAAGAAGGTCAATAACTCTGAAACAATAAACAATGCTTTCAGAGTAATTCTCACCTTCATGCATAGCTACATATCTGTGTCACCCATCCATGCAGATATAAAGAAATTTGATGAATAATAAAAAGGAATTTATCTGCAAAAGATGCTGCTAAAGGAAAGAAGGATCCTACTGCGAGTATTTGGAGCGGGGCAATTACTGAAGTCGATGATGATGATGATGGACAGATGTTCAACACCTGAAGCAGCCAGGAGATAGTTTAGAACTGACATGATGCAGATAACTGAAGCAGCCTGAAGATAGCTTAGAACTGACATGGTGAAGATAACTGAAGCCGAATGGAGATAGTTTAGAACTGACATGATGAAGATAACTGAAGCAGCCTGGAGATAGTTTAGAACTGACATGATGTAGATAACTGAAGCAGCCTGGAGATAGTTTAGAACTGACATGATGTAGATAACTGAAGCAGCCTGGAGATAGTTTAGAACCTGGAGATAGTTTAGAACTGACATAATGAAGATAACTGAAGCAGCCTGGAGATAGTTAAGAACTGACATGATGTAGATAACTGAAGCAGCCTGGAGATAGTTTAGAACTGACATGATGAAGATAACTGAAGCAGCCTGGAGATAATTTAGAACTTACATGAGGCAGATAACTGAAGCAGCCTGGAGATAGTTTAGAACTGACATGATGCAGATGCTTGATCAACACATCATTTTTATTTTAAGTATTGCATCATAAGGAATAATCACTGTACTCATTAGGACTGATGTATAAATATGCCCCAGACATGTTTCCAAACAAGCAGTTTGAATATATTCTAGTTAGATGAAGAGCAAAACAGCTAATTTAGATCAAAAGCAGTTATAATTCTTTTGATTCCATAACAAAGTTAATAATTAAATAGAAAGCACTGCTAAAATTTTGACATACTTTTTCATGAACTATTAATCTTTTCATTTTTAAATGCGCATTTTTACTTTCTTGAAAATAGGGTATATATATACTTTCATATTGTTTATCCTGTCATTTTTGCACGTTTTAATTATTTTCCGAGAGAAAATATTGATCTACCACAGCTGAATGAACCAGTTAGGCAAGCTCCCCTAATAAAATGCTTACGCTTACAATGGGGTTGACTCCCATTGAGAAAGCTTATACTCACATAAAAATTCATAGTAATTATCTACAGTGTTATTATTGTACTTCACAACATTGGCCTTTAATTGCATTCATTGGACAATTTTGAAGAGAAAAAAATCAATGTTTTATGACTACTCCAAACCCCCTCGTACATACACCCAAACCTGCTTTCGCATCATAAATCTCTAATATACCTATTTCTGGGAAATGGGCAGTAACTTCTGCAGAAGAAGTCTGATTGCAACAAAAACAGCAGGTGAAACAGGTTCATAAAGTACTTGATTAAAAAGCTTTATTAAAACTGATGCATAACTGATTGAGAAGTCGGGACTAAATTATGTCCACAGATGGCAGATTAATAGACAGACAGAAAGATTGACAAGCTGATCCCAGTATAACGGATTTGAGCATTTAATTTACAAATAATTCCTAAGCTGTCAATAAAACTCACTGAACATACAAGTTATCAATATACAGTATAGCATAGTGACAGTTAAGCTCCTTGTACTTTACACGAAGGAATGTGTATTTTGTTAGAGATACCATTTTTGAACACTTGACGCAAATCTAAATAATTAGAAAGCATCTTAAAATGAGCAAATTTTACAACTGCCATCTTTGTACAAGTGCACACATATTTTTTATGTTTAAGCACTGCTAACTTGTTATACTGGTGAGTTAATCATCCAGCTGGTCATCTCCTTGTATATAACAAAATTCTTTTAATTTTTGCTATAGGATGTTGATATATTTAGTGAGGATTGCAGATACAAAATATTGAATACATAGTGAGGAACATTAATAGTTTCATTCCTATACACATAATATAGGCAATATAATAATCATCCAGTCAGTGATCACAATGTACAATAATCTCCTTTACCACAGGGTCTTTCCAAATATCACACGCTATAAAGCATGGGTATAAACAGTCAAATATGACAATAACAATGTACTTTATACCAATGTTTTAGTAAAACTGTCAAAAGGCATTTAATTAGGCGAAAACAATTCTTCAACATAATATAATCATTTAAATCAATGACACAGATATATTTCAATAAAAGAAATCAAATTATGAGATGTATTTGTATAACTAACAAGAAACAGTAACTTCTTGTTAATTTAAATAATGAAGTCACATTTAAGTACATGTATCAGTATTTAATTAAAAATTATTTAAATGAAGACTTAAATATGCTTATTGAAGATAGCGTCGGGTGTTGTATATCTTATTTGTCTTTGCTTTGTTATTCTTTTAGGCAGAATTTTTCTTCATCCTACTGGAAAGCCATAACAGGGTAAAAAGCTACAAACATACAGCATAAACTAAACAGGTATGGTCACTACAAATTCAGAACATGATATAAAAAACAAAAATACATGTAAATAGTTATTTTATAAACAACAAAATGCTTTTAAAATAGTCAAAATACAATTGATTTAAATTGTTCAAGTCATCAACAATTTCACATACCTTAAATAACTGTTCTTAAACAAAATGATGCACACAACTTAAAACATATTTGCAACTGAAATGCAAGTTAACCAATATATTTAGTCTTTGAATATGTACCTACTAAACAAGAGCACCACAATGGGGATTCCATACAACTTCTTAAAAATGTGATCCCATCATTTATCAAGCCAATTATCTTCTCGATAGATTGAATACTGTTAAAGTTTGTTCCATAATCAAAATAATGCTTATCAAATGAATACTTATATTATCAAGTCTATTGATTAATTTACAAAGCCAGAATTGGATGTAAAAAAAAAGAAGAGTATTGTTACCCATTTATAGCAGACTTTTCAAGACTGGTTCTATTAATCAGGTCAGTTATGTATAACAAAGTCGCCTCCAAATTGAGTAATCTTTTTTGCATCTTAACAATATTGCATGGGTTACACCAGGTAAGAACATACCTCTGATTCTTTGCTGAGAAATCTAAGCTCACTGTGGATTTTTGTGATAAGCACCAAGCATGTATCAACATCAAGGTGAATATTTCAGCAAGGTGTGCATCATCTTTGTGGATGGATAGGAATCTGGGTTAATTTGAAACAGCATATAAGGTGATTTAGACTAGACAACACTAAGGACCTGCAAGATGCCATGAGTTGATGGTGGCATAAGATGGCTAGTTCTTTTATTTAACGATTTATTGTTCATTTGAAGGTGCTGCACTGTTTTGATGGATACTTATGACTCGTGGTATTTAATTAAACTGAAATTGAAAAAATTACAACTAGCATCAATGCACTGTATTTATTGAGCAGTAAAACCATTTACCCATGGTCAAAGAAAAGCTGTTTTGTCCAGACTCAGACTTGACTTTATGTAGATAATATGGCAAATCTTAACTCCTATAGGCTGCTAGGATCATATATAACAAAAATTCATGTACCTAACAAAACAAAAACAAACAAAAAAGGTCGGGTTTTTAGAGTCCCAAAAATTTATCAAATTCTCAGATAATCTTTACTTTCATAAAACAAATTAGCTATAAACAAATAAATTTAATCTTTTTTTTCTTCTCTTATTCACCATAATTCTGCTTAATAAAAATAATTAGTATTGATATAAACAACTATTATGCCCATGATGCTGTTCCTTTTAACAAAAATATTTTAAACATAGAAAATATACATAGACAGTAACTATAATTGAATTAGTGATATTTCCATCAAACTACACAGTTCAATAAGATATATTTTGGTTTAATGCAGACAAGAAGCACCTGCATTCAGAGCTATTTTTTTATGAAAAACATGTACTTAAACTAAAGCCTAAGAAAATAAAAAGACAATTAACATGGTGATATAGGCCTAAAACACAAGTGGTAAAAAAAAAAAAAAAAAAGGCTGCTTAAACTTCCAAAAGCTCCAGCGCAGATCTTGCTGCAGGTGATAAGCCAGGCTCATCCATGGGAAGCGACTTCATTTGGAGTCCAAGACATTAGCTACCAGTTTTAATCTGTTTTTGAACAATAATAACAGTTTTGACAAACAAGAGTGATCAAATAGCTGCTCTTGACTAGGAAAAAAATGCAAATTCATTGTTAAGTTTGTTATTTTTCAATATACATACATGTACAAGAACTTTTCTCACAGTGAAAATATTTATGAAGCTTAAGCAAGGCAGAATTTGATTAAGATGACTGTGTTATACTGCTTCAGAAATTTAATCACTATTCAAGAGATCATGTAGTACAAATGAAAAAATAAAGATATTTTACAATAAAAACAGGTTGTATGTAACCAAATGTCATCTTGAACTGAACTGACGCCAACCAATGTTTCAAGTTACACCTAAGACAAAAAAAACAAAGATCAGTTCCACAATTAGACATTACAATTACATAATGGTTTACATTTTATGAGCATTTTTGAGTAATTGTTATATAAATGTAAAAAAATCTTGCAGTAAAAGTTTTGGAAGCATGGTTGAATAAAAATAGATCATTTGAAGCATCTAGTAAATGTTCAATTAAGGTCTGAAGGCTTGAAGCCTTTCCCACTTTTATGCTGAATAAAAAATAGTATCTTGTGTGTTCACAGTTAACATACAACTTAAGTGCTATAAATATTCACTCATTCCAATACAAAGTTGTAACATATTGAGAAGTTGCATCAATATTAAAAAGGTAAAGAAATTTCAGTTTATTGACATTCATTTAATAATTCACATAAATTTAATGCATTCATCAACACATGCACATATTCAGATTCAATTTTTCTTTTGCCATATTAACATACAATTTGCATGATATTAAAGTCCTTAATTATATGCTTGATATTTTAATGCTTACATTTTGCTTGTTTGTTTATTAATAAATCGCACTGGAACAATTATTATACGTATATTGGTGATGACTAGCTAAACGATGGTGAAGGAAAACCCAAGAATGAGTAAAACCATTGCATGTCATGTGGAAGACCTACCCACATGAAAGTTTTTGTGCGTGCAATGATTCAAACCCATGATCATACTTTGTATGGTGACATCCTGTTGTTAATGACTGAAGAAGATCCTAGTCTGGTCTAGAATCAAAGCGCCTAAAAGGTTTGCTGGAAGACCTGCCAACATAAAAATGTTTACCTCAACTGGAACATAAACATATGTGGTTAGAAACTGGAATTACTAGTCAGTGTCTTAGTGCCTTGCCCGGGCTGCCCTTTTTTGTTAAGAAAATCATATCAATCAAAAATGGTTTACAAAATTGCTATATCCTTAAATGAGTTAGGATTTCTTCACTTTGACACAACTTTGTACTAGAGCTTGTTTGTCTTCTCTGAAACATTGGCCTCAGTGGTCTTTTAAGTCCATTCAAAACTCTGTCAGTGTACCTTGTCAACACACAAAGATCATATTCAGTTTAAGCATGTTACAAAATTTGGTTGTTCTTATACAAATAACATTAAACATCACTATCTGTAATATGTAGAAAAGGTGCAAGACATTTTACCTTCATGATTTACTTATATCATGGTTTTACTGGGTGTCGGTCACTTCGGTAAATGACCACTTTGGTAAATTCATCTTATATAAGGATTACTCCAGTCGTTTTGGTAAATAGGTAAACAAGTAGTATAGTACCTGATTGAGACGGAGAATTGGATATGTCTAGGTGTGAAAAGATTTCCACACATCAGCCCGAGACAGACAATTTAATCATTAATTAATTTATTTATTTGTCTCTTTGTTTTAGCTAGCAGAGACGCGTGTCAACTAGAAATTACTAACATCCGGGGCCCATCACAATTTTTTTGCTCCAAAAACTCAGGACATAAATAAAATAAATATGAATATTTAGGTATGTATTATGATCAAACGTTTCTGTAATGCTTAAAATTAGGTGGTGTACATTTAGATGCTTAAAGTGATATTTTGTTACATTATTTTATTTAAGTTTTCTAGTTACGCGCATCTCTGCTAGCTGAAACAAAGAGACAATAAATAATTAATAAATGATTAAACACATGGACATAGGGCCAATTCTCCATCTCAATCAAGTATTATACTTTATATTTACCTTTTTACCAAAATGACCGGACTCATCCTTACATAAGATGAATTTACCGAGTGGTAAATAGAAGTGGTCATTTACCAAAGTGAACCCGTAACCGTGTTATTAGAGTAAATTAGGAATTAACTTTTAAGTAAAGTTCTTGCTAATAACTTTTATGCAGGTGCTGTATGCATGAAGTACCATTCGTATCTCTTGAAATGTCTGCGATTTTACTCGAATTTGGACAACTGAAATAGTGAAAAGAAATATTTTGCCGAAATTACCCGTGTATGGTGTTGGGAATACGGAATTTGAATGAATAGTCAAAACAGCTAAAGCCTAGCTCTAAAGTATATGTTCATGAGAAAATAGCTCTAAAAGACAATCAGCCAAATTCATATTTAAAGCTTCGTCACGTCTTTATTTTTCTGAATAGAAACCCGCAAACTATTGACTGTTACAATGGAACAAAGAACTCGGGGTGAAAATGACCTGCGATTTAGCGAATTACGTATGCATTGCCAATTCTACATATCATTTGGTCCCGAGTTCATTTTATAATACTTACATCGTCTACTTACATTATTTGTTACAAAACTAACGGTTTACAGAGTAGATAGTCAATCATAATCAACGAAAACATCGGCTGAGAGTTAGAGATAGGGTAGCCATTTTTAGTTTTTGTGCATTACTTCCGGAACTTCGACGGGTTCCCGTTCATGTTTGAGGGAACCAGCATGTATAACTGGGGGTCGTGTCAACATTATGTTACTCAACAACTGGCACAAAGTTCGTTTGCAAATAAATTACACCAAGGGTTGGATAAATGAGGTTTTAAAATGTGCATTTGACATGTTATGCGTATTTCTTACCTTTCCTCTGCATTGTGTCTCGATCCTTTAGTTATTTGTCACCTGTGTGTTATAAGCATTTTGGCGATAAAAAAGAAAAAAAGATTATAGCATCAAAAGATAAATCTCTTCGAATCATCGGAATAACTAGGTGATTCAGGAAATAAGCCTTTGACTTAGGGGCATTTCTAGATTAATGTGTTTATTTTATCTTATTATTCTCTATTATATCAATAAAGCTCACATTTGATATACATTCATAGTATGAGACTTTGCATGACCCTCCCCTCACTACTTACTTATCACTAATTACAGAACTGTACTTGATTAAAAAATAAATTCGCCCAGTCTTCTGCCTGGGTCGCGTCTGCTTTCCATTTTTTTCTTCTTTTTTTTTTGTCTGATCGTTTGTATGCAATTCTTCCGTACGAAGTTTGTAAGAACAAAATCGAAATGAACTGAGTAAAACGCGACCCTAGCTGGCACTCACTACCAAGCTTTGTAAAGGGTTTAAATCTTGCTAATTTGATGAGTTCCACAATAATGAATGAATCATTTACCAGTGGCGATGTTTCCACAACACACTTTAGGCACGTATCTTCATATAGGCGATTTTTTCTAAAACAAAAAGAAATTATTAATGACTTTAACAGTAATATACAACTGAAACTCGACAAAATGCAAGCACGATCTTAGTAAAAGTAAATATCATCTTCCCAGGAGGAGCAAATCCATAGGACCGACCGTTATGTAAGATGTGCCTATACATCTTTAACCATGGCTACATGATGACTGAAAATAGCATTGAGATGTATGAATAAAACAAGTTTGTTGTTGTTGTTTGTTGTCGTATTTTTGATTGTATTCTGTATACTTCATTTTAGTAGACTTATGAAGTAATGCATCAAAATAAATTAGATAAAATTGGAGTAAATTCGGTTTCTGGCTAACCAAATGTAGCACTTACTTGACCAGACTTCACCATGAATACCGACGTACTCTTGACGATGTATTGTGGATACTGTTTGAAAATGCAGCAATTCAGCTCATGTCATATTCATGGCAAAGGTCATATTTAATGTAATTGCATCATTCGATGCATATGAAAGTTATATTGCCATTTAGAAATAGCATATCATAACAATCATATAATCAAAATGGTTTATTTTAAACAATGCCGCGAATGTCTACATCAGACTTAACAATTAAATTCACAAATCGGTACTGTAAGGTTCTCGCGGATACCGCCCCACTTCTCTCTCTCTCTCTCTCTCTCTCTCTCTCTCTCTCTCTCTCTCTCTCATTGTTGATTTTAATATTTTGCTGTATGTATATGTATTTAGCAACATGTTATACATTTCTACAGGCTGTGTATCAAGGTCTTAGGGCTAACATCTTGCCGGGACCATATTACCTCCGGGGCCTATTTCTGAAGGTCATCTGAAAGTCAAATAGCCGAGGTGATCCGAATGGAAGTCACAAACGGAACTATCGATATTAAGATTTAATATGAGGTTTGTTTTAAGTAAATATAAAAAAACTAACTCTACTATCGGTATATTCTTGTACGAATTAAGTTTACAGGATAAAAAATATCTAATAATGATTTAGGAAAATTTACCTGAAGTTTAGGGATTGGGATATGGATTAGCCGGCATTTTGGCCGATACTGCGCAGCGACATTTCTATCATTATAGCACAGGGACACTTATGAGGTGCCCAGGGACTGAACCCGGCCGGTCCATTATACTGACACCGACGAGTCAGTCGTAATGCTGTCCCCTTAGCCCCGAGCGTTAGGAGGGAAGCCACTACTACCAACTTTAAAGTCTTTGGTATGACCAGGCCGAGGATCGAACCCACGACCTCCCAGTCCGCAAGCCGACGCTCTACCACCTGAGCTATTGCGGCCGGTTGAAGTTTAGGTAACACCATTTTCAAATTTGTGTAATGCAGAGCCTTCATTCAATACAAAATAATAGTACATGTTCTTATTTGCCGAACATGGCAACATTAAGTTTATAGGAATGTCAACAATGGTATTTATTCAATCACGACATACATGTATAGATCTATGCCTTTTTACTTAATTTACATATGGATGAGTGATGCAGTATTACAGTGTGCAGACTCTATATCTTCAAAGGCACCAGTTAACAAAAGATTCAGCGAACGAACAGTGGTGAAAGCGAATTTTTTGTAAGCTTATAGCAACAGGCGCCATTGCAAATTTGGTGTAGACCATCTGCCGACGAGTGATCTTACATCAGTGTATTTGGAGACGGCCCCCAACAATACACAACTGCAAGTTATGCCTCGTTTCAGACTGACAACAGAATGCAATGGCTGACGGGCTAACATTTCGCCGAGCTGAAAAAGACTCGGCCGGTATAAGTGAAAATGGTTCGGATTTAGTTGACACAATTCCCCAGGATAGTAAGGATGATACCGTTCATGGCTGTGTGGAAGACAGATTTCGTGTGGACCGGAAAAAGCTCGAGCAAATGCTCCAAGGTAACTTGACAGTTCCACGGCACAGGGGTCCCATTTGCAGAACAGTCCATAAGCAGAATTTACGGAACCCAGTAATTGCATGTCTTATCTAGAAAGCAAATTATTTTTTGATAAAAGTGAATCTCTAAAGATAATTATACACCCTTGTATTGGTGAAATAATAAGAAGGGAGCATTATGTTATGTTATTGTTAACGGTCTAAACCGAACCTCAAAATCAATGACACAGTTGTATTTGAAACTAGATCGATTGACTTCAAGGTATGAACAATATATCATTAATTGGTAAAATGATTTCAACTTTATGTTTTTTTAACATGTTTGAAGCTGTAAAAAAAAAAATAAACCACATTTCAAGCTGTTACGTTTAACTTTGGCTTTTAATGTAGCCACTAGATAAATATATTCTGCTTTTATTAAACATGTAATCACTGTTTGCATAGCACAATAATGTTTTGTAAGTGCACAATGGGTAGTAGAAAGTGCAGCCTGTCTGGGACTTGAACCATGGACCCAAAATATTTATGTATATGCACTTAAGCCTAGAATCAAATTAATGTGGTATATATATATATATATATGACACCATGCTGATCTAATGTTTTGATTTTTAAATGTAAATTAAGGCTCACCTAACTAAAGTCTGAAATCATTTTTAGCCTTATCATTGGTTGCACATTTAAATAGACCAATTTGCAATGATTGTCTTGAATATTTCAGATAAAGTTTGAGCCCACAAGATGGTTTTTAGTGAAACATAATAAATATGTGTCTTTAATCTTGCATAACAGTTGCATCTTTGTGAAATAGTAACAAGAATAACTTAAACATCTGTTTAAGATTTTACTCTCATCTAATGTAAAATAATTGAAAACATGTTCAAAGATTAAGTTATAAATGAAAATTATTTTAATGAAAGTACAGTTTATGTTGCGATTTAATCAGTTATTCTCTTTAAACTTCGTTTAAAAACATGTTTAAATTTTTATACTCTTTGATTTATTAAACACAAACTATTTAACTACTTTCAGTAAACATGCCATCTGTGAAGAAGTCATTTTTCTTATTCTCATTTTATTTAAAGACAACTTTTAGTTTATTCTAGTTAATAAATGTTCAGACTATGGGAAAGTTTGTGCTAAAACCGTCCAATTAACAATTACTTGTTATTTTAAATAGTAATTTATTACAGAGTATCTAAAGTAAACAGATCTGCCATTCATTGCAATCAATCAATCAATCAATCAATCAAACAATAATTGTACTGTTGATTTTATTGGCAATGTTTCAGTTCACCTTGCCTGTATATATGGTAAGAATGCTTAAGTTGGTGCCCAGATAATTGATCCTCTGACATTTATCTGATAGGCATGGAGCACAGGTTCACATAACTATGTTAGGCACCAGTGACTGAGCTGTGAGAATTGTTGGCTTATAACCCTCCAGCCTATTAGAATTCAAGTTCAAGTCCCAGTTTGGAATAAACCCTTTGTGAAAGGAGGTCTCTGAGCTTACCTGTGGATTGTCATATGTTTGTGTTTATAAAATCATATATTTATAAGTCAATTGCAGTTTTCCATACACCAATAATATCTGCATGTCACAGCAATACATTAACAATCATAAAATTGTTTCTGTGGGGATTAACTAAATGCAATGCTAACTTGGACTTTCAAGTGGAATAATGCAAATCAGAAATAAACAATACTTTCTTTTGAGAGTCTTCTTCCTATGCTTCCTTTGTCATGGATCTGCAGTAACTGTATGTATGTTTACCAGGAGGCTAGACTGTATGCTACAGCTGTCTGAACACTACCCTGACAGGTGTGTGGACCAATTAATCAGTGATAACAACTTGCAGTGCTTATTCAGCTATAGCCTCATGGACCTGCCTCTGACAGTGAATTTCTTGTTTGGGTTTTGTTTCATTGAGTAAAACCTCATGTTGTTTTTTAGCACACTGCATGTTCATTTGTTTACTTCCATTGTCATATGAAATAAAAACTGCCAAATAGCAAAGTGTTTGAAACATAAAAGTGTTTGTCTTTGCTTGGTTACTAACTCTGCTTTGGGTTTTTTCTTTGCCCTAAATATTTTTCATTTTTTCCACGTCATCTTGATTGGTTGTTGTCTAGATAAAATGATGCAGGGAAAAAGTGAAAATAAATATGATTTTGTCTAATTAAAATACAGGAAAAACAGTTTTAAATAAATGGTCATAGGGTAGAAGATTTAAGTTTAGAATTAACATTATTAAGTTTTCTGTAAAGGTGGTATCCAACAGTTTGAACCAAATGTTTTCCCTTTAAATAGCCAAATAAGTCATTGTTACCTAAAAAGGTCCTTCAAAATGCTGTTCATTAATGCTCTAGATCTGTCTGAACTGGGAAACATAAATCCCTACTCGTCATTGCAAACAGGTATTTTCCATCTGACCCACGCTGTAGAGATAGCTATTTTTAAACTAAGAAAATCATGTGAGTTCACTTTATATCATCATAGGGGTAGTCCGATGATGTCAAGGTCTATTTTTCACAGAGATCACACTTGTGCTTACTTATAAATTTGATAGAATGACCAATAAGAGTGATTTGTTTTGCAATTTGTAGTGTAGTAGATAGGCAGTGTTCCAAATTGTCTAACTTATACTAAAGTACTGAGTTTTTCCAGAAATTTTGTATATATTTCCAGAAACCATGGAAAAATACCGTTACCTGCATTTAATAAAGATAAATTGTCTGATGCTTCCTTCAATATCTATTCACGAACTATCTTGAAAAAATTGGAAATCATGAAATTTACATTAAATATCTCATCCTTTATTCAGTGCCATAAAAAAATATTTAATAGAGGGGAACATTGTAGGCTTGACTATCTTCAAGAACAATTTTTGCAGTGTCCTAAATGGCAAATAAAATGGGAATATTGCTGTATTAGAAAGATATTGGAGGAAAAGAAAAATGCTTTCTCAATCACTTTAATTTTTCAATGCATCAAGATGTTCATATGGATCTTCACTGTAATGAAACCATTTAAATTAAGATTAATTTTTTTATGTTTAATATTCAAGTAAATGTCTGGATATTATGCTAACGAATATATAGTATGCCAAAAAATACATACAAAAAGCGAAAAAGAATTCTGCATGAAAAAAAGATATACAGTGACTTCTGAAAACTCGTTTTCTCACAAGAAAGAGTCAATTGCTATTATTTTGGTCTGCCATATACTTCCTATTTTGAATTGTTTTGTTACATTGTTTCAGTGGAGTATATGTGGTTTAAAATATTGTGTGTTTTCGATGTTATTTTTGTTTTATTTTAACAAAATAACTGCTACAAAGCTTCTACATTACATTATCAAAATATTAATATATGGTACAACCATGCCCATTATGTGTACATGTAGAACTAAAAGGCAATGCCTCTTAAGTGTATTACAATTTTGCAAAGTCTTTCACAAATAATGTTGCCATTATGCTGGACTTTTTATAATATTGATACTGGACTGTACAATTGTTTCAAGCCTGCAACATTACTCTTGGTGGATGAGAAATTATATAAATTCTCTCAGGTTCCTGTTAAGGTTTATTAGCCAATATACTGAGTATGTGTACTAGATTGACCTTTGATTGGAGGCTGGCTAGCATGTAAGTTAAGATAACCTGTAGATAAGTGGCTATGTTGGTAGACCCTGCCTAGAACCATGGCAAGGCTCTCAAGATAAGGGAACTTTATCTAATTCCATATATTAATTTTTGAAATATATCCCATTATTTCAGACCAGACCTAACATATTGTATTGTTTTGCCAAGACAGTTCTTACGATGACCAGGACTTCAATGTTTGGATGAAAAATAACAATTTCAGCATGAGAAATACTCATTTGTCTAGAATACACTCGTTGTCTGGGGCTCTAGGAAGGGGACCTGTTACAACCCCTTAGGTAGTCACTACCTCCACTTGCTGATAGGCCCCCACACAGGCATCTGGCAGGGCACTGTGACTCAGACTCTTAAACTGTCTCTGTAATCACAGATCCACCGCATACCAGCTTGGAAAGCTGCATTCATAGTTACAGGATGGTTGAATTTTATGGCCCTCTCTGTTTTCTCTATTTTCTCACTTATCCAGAAGAGGTTGTTGTGTCGTGTTTTTTTTCCAAAATCTTTTTTTTAAAAGACTTGTTGTAATGGATGTTTATTGTTTCAAAGTGATTAAATCAAATAGTATGAGATGTCAAAACAAATATTATTGAAGGCATTTATTATCCCCTGCTGAATATATTGTCAGTATGTCTATCTACTAGATTCATTATGTATTAAGTAACTAGTGGTCCTTTGTGAAATCAAAATACAGTCAGCACTCATTACCGTATTTTGCTGAATATAATCCCCTTGGAATAAACCCCACATAGCCCTTTTTTAATGTTTTTTAATTTTTGTAAATACATACCCCGCAGCGGAATATTCCTCGCACCCTTTGTGCCGATAATTTATGTGTAAAGAAGCCATATTCCAAGGTCAAACATGTGTCAACTGTATCACACCAAGTCCACACAGGTGTTACCTAACACTACAATGCATATATCGATCGATAATCCTTCTCACCCTCTGCTGTAACACAAAAGCTGACCTTTTGTCAGTAAAGTGAGAGCTATTTATAAATAATGGGTGGTTATTTTGATGTTAACGCGTAAGTGTTTAATTGGAATAATCAGGGCACAATAGGCTAATAATTGCAAAAATTTAATTGCCGTGCAGTGGCATTAGAAAGAATGTAAATTATTGTTTGTTAAGTTAATGTTACCGACAAAAGTGACAATTAAAGATGATTGATGTAACTGCGCAGCATAATTATCGGCGTGATATGTGTTAAAACAGAAATGCAAATAACATACCATACTGGGTACAGGTATATATTTTTGCCCCAAACAACACTTCCAAGATGCCTTGGCGAAAAAGCTACACTGCCGGCTTTAAGCTTGAAGTAGTTAGCTATGCGAAAGAGAATGGAAATCGGCCCAACGCTCGCTGTTCTAGTTTGCAATTTATTAATTAACAGGGTGTTCGGTAGACTCTGAACTTCAAGGGTCATTTACCCCTCAGTCAAAATTTTCAGGGGTCAAATTCAAATTTCTGAGGGTCATATCTGTGTGTCATATAGCACATCATAAAGTGCACATGTGCTGTTATAACAATGTTGATTGTGTTTTACTATTTACAGTAAATTAATTTTTCTTTTTTTAGAATTTAGGTTTTTCATTAGATCTTTTTCTTTTTCTCTTTATAACATTTAATTCATCATTTTTTGTGTATATAATTATTATTGTATATACAATTATATCATCGACGACCATATTTTGCATAAATAAGGCTTGATGGGAATTATTGATATTTCTAAAAGTTTGCTTGGGACAAGTAAATAAACAGAATATTGCTAAATAGTTTTTTTTTCTGCATCTCAGTTATGACAATCAAATAAAAAAAACAAACATATTAATTAACATTATTACATTGTCACCGTTAAAATAATATTGCTTCTCAAAACTGACGTCACGCCAAAACCAATTATCAATGTAAGAGTCGACGTTCTCGGACACCCAATAACGCATATTTCCTAACTAAATATATCTAAAGGCACCATCAGGCAAGAAAACAAGAACCTGGTTTTTAGTACAAAATGTACTGTGTCAAACTGTAGTCTGTGCCCAAAACTAATTTTGAAATATCAAAACGTCAAACAAGCTTTTTTTAGCCATAATTTCAACCATTTAAGTAACAAGTACATCTTTCGTAGATACGATCAATCGATTTGCCGTATTAGTCTGCATAGTTCTAAATCGCTGTCAAATTAAATTATACTCGGTCGCACCGCTTCGCTCCTTTGCAGTAATCACACATTTAGATGGCCCAATCAAGTAATTATACAATGCCTACAGTCGTCCTTATTTGCCCCCGATGCATCAGGATGCTACAAACATGTTTTATGTGTAAACAGATGCCGATCAATTAAGATTTATTACTTTTCTACACCTCTGTCAAATCGCCATATTAAAATTAGCCGCGCATGCAAACGTGTCATCGGCAGAATTGGAGCACCTGTTTCCTATTAATTATGCAGGCTCCGCCTACTGTATTGTTTTTCCCCTAGCAGAATGTAATCGATGCGCGCGCGTGTGTTTGTGTGTGCGAGGGTGAATCTGTTCTCATTAATATGCAGACTCCGCCCATTGTCGTCTTTTCTCGCTTCTTATGAAGCTGTAGGCGATTTTGACCGCCGCACGGGTAGAAATTGTCACGGGTCAAAATGACCCCTACCGCTTTATTGATGTGCGTCAGTTAGGGGTATTTCCGAATTTTCGTGCGTCAAAACCCGGGAGCTCGGGTCAACCGAACACCCTGATTAAAATTTACATAACTAATCTTTTTTCGTCTTTTACACAGTCCCCGCTAAAGTCCCCGCTAATGTACATAACTGAAAAAAGTCACATAAAGCATTGAGAACGAATGTATATACTTGCATGCAAAATAGTTAGAAACCACCATCCTATGCTCGAAACTGTTCACGTTACGCTTGGAGACGAAAGTGATTGCGAATTTTAGTGAGATGGTCCTTAATTCTGACCCCAGTATCCTTTAGTCCTTAATTCTGACCCCAGTTTGCTGTAAATGTCCTCTGCAAAGAATATTATTAAACTGAAGGTCATACTTTTAAGCGGCAAAAAGGTTAAGGAGTGGCAGCTGATAAAAATTGGATAACCCGTACTGGATTATGCACCACAGGCCGCCATCTTGAGAAAAAAATTTGCGAGCTATATTCTGCAAAATACGGTATTTTGAATTCCTAGGGGTTGCGGAAAATGCTTCAAGGTACCAAGAATTTGATACTTCCAAAGGAGGTGATATTATAAATCAGCCTTCAATATAAAAACCATGTACAAGCATTTCTTACCTGGAGTTAAGTTTGGCAACTCATTTATCTCTTGGTAAATTAAGTTATGAACAGCATATTGATAATAAATATGTGTTGTACTGCAAGATATCATATTTGTTTAATTTAAGAATGCACATAACTTAAATCAATCTGGCAATTTACAATCAAGATAGTTGAAGATATATTAAAGCTGCTGACATAAGCAAGAGAATTTCTGAAGCTGTTTGATAGCCCCAAAGTAAGCAACATATTCTTTAAGTTTATTTTTTTTAAACCTTTTTTATAAACAACAAAGCATTTAAAGTCACTAAAATGCTACCTGTGTCATTCATTGATCCTTATCAGTATTTGTCATTGCCAGTGACCAATCAACAGAGTAAAAGGAGTGAAAGATTGCAAATACATTACTTTTAAATAAACCTGACATAAATACGTTGTGATACAGAGCATTGTACCAGATATTCGCTGTGAAATTGCCCTGATAAAAATTATAATATATTGAGAAAGAAAAAGTAAGGAAAAAATATAGGTCTGACAAAATTTTATTGATATAACCTGAATTTTGGGGTAAGCATTTTGGAGATAGCGAGTGTTGACTATATTCCATCATCATAATTTAAAGCAAAAGTCATTTCCACACTTTTAGTTAAAATTTAATCCAATTAAATGCATTAGTTTCAACAAGGTTTACACTTCATTAGCAGTGAATATTAATATGACAGTTTTTCTTGTTCCTTAAAATGTTTGTGAGATTATATAACAAATAAACAAATATTAATCAGCCAGAAATTAGAAGCATATTGTTTAAAAAAAATAATACTAGATGTAAGTACTAGTATATTGAAGTAGTCAGTCTTATTAGAGATACTGTTGTATTGCAGATAAAGGCACAGTTTTTAGAGACATTAATTTTAAAAAATGTACATCTATATTTTCTTGATCACATAAAATAGTTGAAGCGCCTATATCACACCGCTAGAAAAAACAAAATTGGACTAAACTTGTGTGCCTGTCAGTAACAAAATTGGAAGCCTTTAGTTTTTTTGCCAGCTGATTTCATATCAGTGAATTTATGAATATGACAGAGAAGCAATAACAGGTATAAAGAGGAGAAGTAATCACTTTCTCAGATGTTCAGATACTTCCTATTCTTGTATTGGGCAGATACAGGAGAAATAAGATAGCAGATACATAGCATTCTTGCTCCAGAACACTGAAGTAGTGTTAAATATAGATACTGATACATTGTATTTTTAGTTTTTTTATATTTTTATAAAACAACCCTCTGCAAGATCAGAAACTGCTTTTTGCAAGAGGTAAAGCGCAAGGCAAGAATTTTAGCAATGCTGATATGTCTAACTACAGCTGATTCTCTTTATTCATAGATGCTAATACCAGTATTTTGACATGTGTTGCTGATATGTCTAACAGCTGAAGATATTCAAAGATGGCAATACCAGTATTTTGACATGGGTTGCTGATGTGTCTAACTACAGCTGATTCTCTTTGTTCACAGATGGCAATATTTTCACATGGGTTACATGGGTAAATTTGTTGTGATATTACTTCATCCAACACATTCTTTTCCTTGACAAAAATGAAAAAGTTCAAAGAAAGACCTATGTTTGCTCTTTTTACAAAAATAATGTTTGACTAGTAAATGAGGCCTATATTAACTAAAGCATTTAACCACAGTATGACATGTTTCAAGGACAGTTATTGAATTCTAACTGAAAATCCAGTCACCATTGACCTCTTTTGAATTTGAAATGACTTGCAAGTTATGTTCCTCATACCTTTTTTGAAGACTGTTTCCTGTGCACTCAAAACTAAGGTCACTAGTCAGAATTATAAATAAAATACCACCTTTAGCCCAACAAAGTAATGCCAATTCATGATCATTGATGATTTTCACACTCTGTTAGACAAAGAAAGATTATACATGACCTCAGTGACTGTTTTGTTTATAAGCAATGACAATGGGGCACTTGGAAGTGGCACAAGTCAGTGGTATTCTAATATGCTACTGAAGTTACAATAATTTAAACACCCATGTAGTATTGCATTCCAGCTTGACACTGTACATGATTCCTTGACTTTACTTACACAGGGAGGTCAAAGGTTATATGGTGCACTCAGCAAAACACATGTATATAGTGCACTCAGAAAACAACAACACCAGAAATGTGTACCTTTTTAATTCTTTTACTTGGTATTTCTAACATTATTTTCTGATGGATGGATGAGGTAATTGAGTCGCTAGACCATATAATTGTGTGGTGCTATAATATGGCAGTTGGATGAGTCTACAATAAAATCTTGAAGACTAGAGAAGCCAATGAGAAAATGAAGTCTTTTCAGTATTTCTTGTTTAATTGGCTTTGTTCTTCTTGTTATTTTTCATACCACTGTTCACAGTTCTTTTTGCCTGTATATTAATCTTAATTCATGTGTTGATTCTTCAGAGAAGCTATATTTTTCCTGTGAGTTTGTGTCACCACCTTGTTCTTTTAGTGTTTTGTTACAAGTTTTCAAATAAGTCGTATCTCTGCCACATGCTAAGGGTTTTACTTTCAGATATCAAAATACTAATATATAAGGCTATGCTTTTGAAAATTTGAATGCGTTTCTATATTCACGTGCATGTGAAAAATATGGCAATCATGATTACTTCTATAACCAAACCTACAAAATTCTTTTATACAAAAGGAAGAAATTAGGTTGAAAGCTATACGACTTTTAGGAACATGTAAATCTCAAAATGCAGAAAGGTAGGCTCATTTACACTTTCTAAAGAAACAAGTTTATCATGTTGACACTTGAGATCTTCTGATATTATTATGACTTCTTCTTTTGCATTGAAACTGTCAAATTTTGATTTATAGATGGCTCAACTTTATCAATTTCTACATCATTTATATTCTGCTGAATTCTCTTTGTGTTTCACTAGAATGTTGAATGGTGAATGCTCTTAATTTCTTCCAGAGGATATTTGGAGGGGCTAGGGTGGGGCTGAGGCATTTTTGGACCAAGTTATATAGGTCATAAGACCTTAATCTCTTCATTATCTTTCAACTTTAGATGTTTTGAAAACATGAAGGCCCCGAAATAATATTATTGTTTGTGTGTACAGTCAAACCTGTATTAAAAGACCACCCTTGGGACAGGGTAAAAGTGGTTTCTTAAGACAGGTGGTCTCTTAATGCAGCATGGTTACTTTTTGTGAGAACCACACTTGAAATTTATAAATTGTGTTGTATAAGCAAAAAGTAGAGAAAGCAATAACATCAATATATTTTATTAGTGTGACAGAACAGTAAGGCATGTAAAGGTCAACTGATGTCTATAAAAAATAAATAAATAAGCACATTAATATGTTTATCAAATATTATGTATGTATTGTGTACATTCCTCCTGGATTTTCACAGTCAGTATGTATTTTGTGCTAAATCTTGTAATAAAATTAGTATGTAATTAAGATATACACTACATTTTACATGTCATCAAATTGCAAACAGTTCCAAAATTATCACTTAGCACTGAAATAATTATGAATGGTAGTTTGTTTCACATATGATCTCATTCACATGTCAATAAGAATGTGACACTGGCACTTGACGTCCGATCGCATCCAAAAACCAACGATAACACAAGTCGTACAGCGAGTCATTTTGAGTTGAAAGTTTGACTCGTTTCACTTCCGAATTTCCATGTTCATATTTGTCCATTATTTCACGTTCTCGTTTTGCAATGTTCTGAATCTGCATTTTTTCCGACACCAAGCTCAGATGCAACAGCACAACAACTTTTCCCACTGTCCAAAAGTTTGACAACTTGGACACGATCGTCTAGTGTAAGGCTTGTTCGTTTAGACATGTTGATGCGTTATGCAATGAAGAACAACTGTTCCAGATATTCCATTACATTACAGTATCCAATTGCAGTTTGCGCTTTATAATTGTATGTTTCAAGTTTTTAGCAAGCAAATCAATTTATCATAATTAATACAAACATAACTTTGATTTACCTTTAAAGAAACCGAAGTCGGAACATGATAAATAAGTGTCAATACGAGCGGTAATAGGGCACACTCGATTAGGTGTGAATCGAGCGGGGGCTTGATGTGTACATCGACCCAGTGACATTACGTAATTTCCCAGTTTGACACGGCCGATTGAAGTGACTAGCAAAGAAGGGCAAACATGTCAGTTAATTGCTTATTGTGTGGTTGAAACTAATGTACGAGTGGATTAACACGGTCGCCTATTAGGGGATAATTAAAGCATGTTTGACATGTTTATGTGCGGTCGCTGGTCCCAGTTCAAGGTGGGCGCTTATTACATTACAATTACATAACAAATATGATCGGCGGCTTTGAAGTGGTCGCATAGAGCAGGTGGTCGCCGGTAAGGGGTGGTTGCATGGTCAGGTTTGACTTTATTTGATTAAGTTGGATGGCTAGAACCACCATTGTACTATAAGCTACCTAAAATGATTTCCCACTGGGAACTTTCTCTGTTCATTTCAGATACACTGAACCACCCACTTATACTGTACTATAATCACTGAAATTTGAACATTGTTTTAAATTTCACAACCACTTCCTTAAATATTCTTGCTTGAACAATAAGTTATAATCTGTGGCAGTCAGACTTAGCAATTTGTTGCATATTGCCTAGAGACCACAGGTTATTAATACTTAGTGACTTGGTCATGCTTAGGCAAATAGTATGAATCTAGATCATCTATCTAAGTGCTGTATGTTCAGAGTCAGTTCTCTTTACTAAGTCTGGAGCATCAAGCTGTGGCACTTTGTATGTAGATGACTTAGAATTGATTATTAAATATATGAAGCATGCCAGAATTAGTCAGATCTATCTTCTTATGTTATATCTTTAGATATATAGATCTACTGATTATATTATTTTAAATACATTAACTGATGTAATGGCCTTTTGGGGGCTTAATTATGTCTAGGTTGCAGGGTTATTATATCCTGGTAAAACAAATAGGTCTTAAATCTTGATACAGTAAAATAAACAGATATTGTATTGAACGTTTAATTCTTGGATAAGAACCAGTTTACTTGATCTATACATGAAGCTGGTGTCTAACAATATAACCAGGTGTTTACAACACATTACAAAAGAAGTATATCTCTAGATTAATCACAGGACAGACTTGAACTTTATGTTTTGTTAACAACTTAACCCCAGTTGCTGTAATAGCTTAGGCGTTATAAGGAATAACAAGGGTTCAGCGGTGCTTCTAATTCTTACATGGTGTCAGAAATGGGTCTGCTTGCTGTGTCATGTATCTTGTTCATGGGATGTATTCACATTGAAGACATCACTGTCTTATATGTGCTTCAAGTGAGCATTTGCAGTTTATCCTAGAATCATTCACAATATAAGTAGTACTTTTACAGCATTAGCAGCATCTGTTGAAAATCAGCTGTATGTTTATGATGTTGACATGAAATTATGAAAACCAGTATCATTTTTAAAGCATGATATTATTTTAAAGGCAGCACTATCTACATGTTAGCTGCTTCAAATCAACATATTGCTTGTTGAAGTTTTAACTGTCAATAAGACATTAAAGTACATTCTAAAATTTGGTAGAAAAAAGTCTTGTTTTGCTACCGGTTAATATTGTAACATAAAATTATTTAGATGACCTGAAACATACCAAGTATGGCTTTGTAGAGAAATCAAGAATTAAGCAAAAACATTTATCCCAGAATCACATCAGTGAAAAGCATTGATATTTGCTGGGACTTTGTTTGAAAAAATAGTCTCATTTATATAGTATAAGACCTGCTGGTTACAATTGTGCTTAATTTAGGAGTGACAGAAGTTATTTTGTCTGTCAGTAAAGAATACAGGATTTAAACCCAGTCCATTGAAGAGAGACGTTAATACCGTTACCACTGATCTAGAAATACTAGATCAAAACAAACTTGTTAGGTATTGGATATAAAACAATATCATGGAAATCTATGCATTTTGAGGGTAATGATACATTTTACACCCCTCTCTTCAAAGCCACTGCTGCATTTGAAGTCCTTTTTTTATAGTTATGATAAATTTTGGATGAGCTTTCATCTTAGGACTGACAGCCATAACACAGTACAGCTTGAAAAAAATCTGCACCAAGCAGAATTTGAACCCAGCCAATGGAGTGAAAGGAAGAACTGTTATCAAGAGTTGATTCCCAAATGCAGTTGTTAGGTATTGGTTATAGACACAGAGGCATGGAAATTTATGCTTTTTGAGGGTAATGATTCCTGTAACAGAAAGTGTGTTTGGGGATGGGGGGGGGGATCAATAAAAGTAAATTATGTGTCCTCTGTGCACTCAATGCAATTTAACCTTCACTATTAAAATTTATTTATTGTATTAAAAAAATTCTGACTTGTATTGAAAGTGGACGTCAGTCAATTTTTAGACTTTATGATTAATTCTTTGGCGAAGGGAAAGAAAGCTACCATTTGTTCTTTTCAATGATAATAAATGGCTGCTCTTGATTTTTTACATTAACTCCAGTTAGTATTTTTAATTAACTTTACAATCAAAAAGTCTTTATATTTCATTCAAGTGTGTATTTATTGTGTGTCTTCTTCAAACATGGGTATGAGTGATCTTTTTGGTATTCCCAATAATTAAGTTAAAAAGTTCTCATCGTCTAGCTGTATGTGTACACTTTCGTACAAGCAAACACTTGAGTGAGCCATGTTTGCTCTGTTAAAAAGGTTTTGTCTACAGTTAAGCCATTTAGGCATTGATTGTATAGTTAAGGGTTGGAAAAGAAAAGGCTCCTGATAAAACTGAGGATTGTGACTGGGTCGGAAATAGTTGTCACTTTGTGAGATAACAGTCAAAGCCTGGATGTGTTGACAGCATGTCCGATGATTCATGTATGATATCACCAGCAGGTTGATAGCCCATATCCTGCTATGTATGTTCATCGCTGACAATAAACGATTAGTTATTTGCTACTAACTTTGTTCTACGGAACTAGTTATATTGTAAGAGTACTGCAGTAAATAATGCATATCTTGCTCCAACCGCTGCCTAAGGGTGCTTGCTGGTCTGGATCTACACTGTTTGCATAAGCCTGATCAATTTCTGCTTAGTAGTTTGAGAGTTGCTATTAACCTGGTCTCTCTGAAAGGACTATTGCAACATGTTCTTAACATGTCCAACTCCTGAGGAAAGTGGCTAACTCTTAGCCTGCTATAATTTTTAATAATCCATACTAAATTTTTAGTTACTGGCTAATTATTCAGCAGCAAATAGTGTAGATCTAGATCAAAGAGCTTCTGGGGAGTTGGCTGATCTAGATCTGCACATTTTTTTAAAAAAAATTCCCTTACCAACAGTGTACAGCTATCTGCCATTGGTGTTCAACATAGTAATTATGGTTTTCACTTATTATGGCTGATATTGTGCTGCATTCTCTGATACCTAACCTGAATGGGGTGCACTTGGTCGAGCGAACAGAGTTGCTATCTTGCAACTCCTCAGTCATTTACCAGGGGATTTGAGTCCTGGTGGTAGCAAGAATTTTCATTTGACAAGGTTTTTCAGCTAACCTGCAGTGCCCCGAAGTCGGGGGTCTTCCTCCACCAATAATTATCTGGACAGCGCCAATATGACCATAATTGTGTCAGTGCGATGTAACAAAAAAAAAAAAAAAAAAAACGTACCTGATATCCTATGACATGGTTCTATTGTTGTGCTGCATTCCATGTAATAACTTCCTCAGGTACTATGATATGAGTCCATTGTTGTGCTGCATTCCCTGTGATGCCATCCTAAGGTCCTTTGACATGGTTCCATTGTTGTGCTGCATTCCCTGTGATGCCATCCTGAGGACCTATGACATCATTCCATTGTTGTGCTGCATTCCCTGTGATGCCATCCTTAGGACCTATGACATCATTCCATTGTTGTGCTGCATTCCCTACATGTATGATGCCATCTTGATGACATTGTTCCATTGTTGTGCTGCTTTCCCTGTGATGCCATTCTGATGTCCAATGACATGGTTCCATTGTTCTGCTGCATTCCCTATGATGCCATCCTGATGTACTATGACATCGGTCCACTGTTGTGCTGCATTCCCTGTGATGCCATCCTGATGTTCATGACATGGTTCCATTGTTCTGCTGCATTCCCTATGATGCCATCCTAAGGTCCTATGACATGGTTCTATTGTTGTGCTGCATTCCCTATGATGCCATCCTGATGTCCTATGACATGGTTCCATTGTTGTGCTGCATTTCCTATGATGCCATCCTGATGTCCTTTGACATGGTTCCATTGTTGTGCTGCATTCCCTGTGATGCCATCTTGAGGTCCTATGACATGGTTCCATTGTTGTGCTGCATTCCCTGTGATGCCGTCCTGATGTCCTATGAAATGGTTCCATTGTTCTGCTGCATTTCCTATGACGCCATCCTGATGTCCGTTGACATGGTTCCATTGTTGTGCTGCATTCCCTGTGATGCCATCCTGAGGTCCTATGACATGGTTCCATTGTTGTGCTGCATTCCCTGTGATGCCATTCTGACGTCCTATGACATGGTTCCATTGTTGTGCTGCATTCCCTGTGATGCCGTCCTGAGGTCCTATGACATGGTTCTATTGATGTGCTGCATTTCCTATTATGCCATCCTGAGGTCTTATGACATTGTTCCATTGTTGTGCTGCATTCCCTGTGATGCCATTCTGATGTCCTATGACATGGTTCCATTGTTCTGCTGCATTCCCTATGATGTCATCTTGAGGTCCTATGACATTGTTCTGTTGTTGTGCTGCATTCCCTATGATGCCATCTTGAGGTCCTATGACATCGTTCGATTGTTGTGCTGCATTCCCTATGATGCCATCCTACGGTCCTATGACATTGTTCCATTGTTGTGCTGCATTCCCTGTGATACCTTTGGAGATCCTATGACATGACATTTTGTCCCTTGTTACAAAGTTGTAAACAAACTAATTGAAAAAACAGTCAAAACATTAGAAAAATGAGTAAACACATTTATGTTTTTATTTTTTCTAATTATGGTATGCTTAATGCCTTTGAAATAATCTTCATTAAGTAATGAAGGATTAAATGTAAACCAGTTTATACCCATGTTACCGTCTTATCAGACCAATCGGATCAGCCCAACATTACATTCCCTACCCTTATTTCCTCTTTCTGCAGGCAGTAACTTCACAAATCTTTGATAATTTATTTTCAAGTGGCTGGTAATGGGTGCAAATAATCAGTTTTTGATTTTATCACCTGCTCCCCTTGTCTTGAATTTCAGTATATCCTTTTTTTGCAACCATTAGGTAGATGTGCTATCTGGTTTAATATTGTCATATTAATGCCATGTGTTTGACCTTGTTCTCATAGCCATGTCAATCTTATAGAAAATAAATTCTATTGAGTTTTTTTTTAAAATTTACTAAAGTGGAATCTTGATAATACGGTACCTGACTTGGTCTTACCTTTGAAAAAGATATTACTGTACACTACTATATTTTGAAATGCAAGTGTAGGATATTTTCAACAATTTAGCGTCACATTTGGTAAAGGGTGGAGAGAGACCTGGACACTTCTGTTAACTGCTGAAAATGTTATGATTACCCTCTACAGTTAGGAGTAAAGCATTGATTTGATATTATTTGGATTCGGAATTCAGGTCCTTTGTCAGATGATAGAACGTTATTGAAATTTGTAATAGTCAAATTGTCTGATCAAGATCTTTTCTTTTTGCTCTATGTACTATTTGCTCTTGTTTTTTGCCAATTACTTAGAATTTACTTAAAGTTAAAATAAGTCCTCAACTTGTAAGGTTCAATGAAGTTTATAACTCACACAAGCTAAGACTGTTTTTATTTATAAAGCTTTCCAGCTACCTTGGGGTGCATCAATGGTTCTACCCAAGCAAGTATCTTCTCCCTCCAATTATAGCTGTAAACTTGAAAAATGATGTTGACTGTAAATTAAATTTAAAGCCAAAAATATGCATAAAAGTTTTCATTAATCTTGTTGTGTAAAAGTTATTTTAATTCATAACAAGACGTGAAGGTGTTCCTATCCGCTGTATAAAGAACCCCTTTTGTTAAAAAGATTGATAAGTATGTAAGGACAGCCAAGTACCTACAGGCATGTATTTTTTACCCCCTGTCACTTCCAGTGTATAAATCAAATTTATCATAATTGCTTTTAGTTTGTGTCTTATTCATTGAAAAATGTTCACAATATATTTCCCTTTTTTGTGAAATTGATTGTCACTGCTCATGAAAAAAAAGAAAGCTCCCTTATACCAGCATTTAAAGGTGGTATCCGACAGTTTGCCTATGTCTAATACATGTAACAATATTGGACCCCTGTTAGGGGTATTTGTGCATAATTTCTGTAGAAAAGACTTATTTGTCTAAGTTTTGACAATATCCAACAGTATCTCAATTTTGGGGCAGTAATACTTATTAGTCAACACTTATAATGTTAATTCTTTTCATATCTATATATAAGAAAGATTGGGATATCTGCTAAAAATTGACATCGACATCACGGCGGATGACGTAAATGAGCTAAAACATTAGTGGTCATGAGGTTGTCTTAGTTTAAAATTAGCTAACTCTGCAGCTTGGCTTAGATATGAAATACACGTTTGTAATGACAATTGTGGCGTTATAGTACACTTTTCAGACATGTAGGACATCAATAAACAGCATATTGCGAGATCTGTTCAGATAACATTAGTTTATGAAGATGTTTAATGAAAATATTTTTGGTCCAAACTGTCGGATACCACCTTTAAAGGTGATTGTTGTAGATAAGTGCATACATACTAACTTTAGGCCATAACGTGCAGAAAATTACTAAAATGAAATAATGATACTCCACTTCTTTAACTTGAAATTGCTATTTAAGTAACATTTGACGGAATTAAAATTGCTTGTAATTTAGTTATATTTCTGCAAATTTACATTCTTCTATTTCTATAATTGAATATTTAAATTACTATGTCTAAATATCTAATAATATAATTATTAATTCTGTTACTTTGAAATTAAAAACTTGTAAGTGTATGCAACTGTAGAACAAGGTTTATAGGTTTTGTCCCTTGTATTCAGTTCTTTGATTAAACAAATACTCTCAGTTTGCTATGATTGCAGTACATTTGATATCTGTCTACTTCAAAGTATAAATTGTAATTATTGACTCATTCAGTGCCTTGTAAGTGGCAGATTTCAGATTCAGTGCCTGGCCCAGTCCTTCAATAGTCTTAAAAATGACACTTCAGTGTACCAGGAACCTGTTGGCTATAAAATGTTTCATTAGGTATTCAGAAAAGTCACAATGACACAGTCATGACCAAATCGGCTAAGTCCAGTTAATAATGGTAGTCTAAGAGTCCAAACAATGTCTGGCAAGTGAACTGGCATTCAATAAGTCACATGGAAGACCTCCCTTCAGGGCAGATCTTACCCAAAAATAACTTGAACCTATACCTTGAGGGGCTAAGGAGTTTAAGGTCATGACCCTTTCTCTGCCAGGGTCATCTCCAATCAGAAAATTGTTAACAAATAATGTAATATGTCAAGAGTTCCCAGGAAATGACAGCACTGTTTAGGCAGCACTGTAGAGGGATACCTTCTTCATACATAGGCTAGCTTAGTTTCTCATTGTTTAAAAGAATGATGAAGAATGGTCTCGGACTTGGGCTTAATGCTTCATCAGCTGGATCTGAGGTTCTTGTCCTTATACTCAGGCTCAAAGGTCAAGAACCATAGAGCCAGTTATAGCACCAGTTGGAACATATAAGTCTGTGGCTGGTGAAGTAAGTTCACACTATCTCTGGCCAGCACCTTGTGCTGTAGAGGTAAATATTTACAGATTTTACACAACTGCTTCAATTATTGCCCCCTGGTATTGACATACATTTCAAACTTGTCTATTACTGTTGACATTAGCAGAAATTTTGGGGTCAAGCTTTTTCATTAGAGGATATTGAAAACTCCTAGGTAAATAGGTAATGGACAGCATATAGAAAAAAAGTCGATCCGGCTAAACCACAATAGATAGCTGGATATTTGTGTGTATTTGTCATGAGTGTTCAGACATGTTAGGTTGATTTTTTCTATTTTTTCATGGGCATGAGTAATAAATCATTCCACGTTGGTAAAAAATTATTTTCAGCAGTTAAACTTTCTTACCCTTGGTTTATAACCATACTCAGTTTTGTTTATTTACATACAATTTCATGCATAAATGAACAATACATTCAGATAGAAAAAAAACCTTAAGAATGTCAAAAGCAAACAGGGTGGATCTTGATCATATAGCTCCAAACCTGATCTACACAATTTTGCCTAAGCCTCCTCAGTTGTATTTGTAGGCTAGGAGAATTCAACCTGTTCCCAGTCAATGGATTGTGCTTTATGTGTAGTTAACTACTGCAGGGTATTCTGTAGTTGATCATTATTAAACTGCTGCAGGTGTTTGATTGTTGTCATTTAAAAATAAATGAAAATATGCCTCCCTATCACCTAATTGACACCACTAATGCATTTTAGACAGTAAATTGTCAGCGCATTCAGTTTGCCAAGATGTGTTCATCCGCCCCTTTGTGAAGGTTTTCTGAAGATTTTATAAGCTTTATCATAACAGGCCTAGATTGTGTGCAGTTTCTATCAATTGTTCATTTGAGGAGATGGCTCACAAAATATGTTTTTGCATTCATGTTCTATATTCTTCATGCTGTTTTCAGTAGTCTTTTCAACAGCTTGTTGTTAAGTATTTCTTTCATAATTCAATTTACATTGTAGTTTGTTCCAAATTCCTCAAGCTGTTTTTAAGATTTCTTTGTAAATTGCTGTTTTATTTCTGTTGGACAGATTGTGTAAATTGTGGTTCAAAATAGGTATTTTACATGACTACTATCTTTGAGCAAATGGTTTCCAGGCATCCATCACGAGTCCCATTCACACTTTTCGTTTTTGAACAGGGTATATGTTGCAGCAGGTATACTGTGATGAACCAGGAACAATTTTTGTAAATGAAATGGTTGCAGTCCCAAGGTTGTTACACCTGTTAAGAAGCAGGCGGTTCCAATTTTGAGCCCAGTCAAACACGTTTAATTAACTGTTTCACACAGTGTCTTTTTTTCTTTAGCACCATAGGTTCCTGGTAGATCCCAATGCAGTCTTCTGTTGCTTGGTTCTGAGCTGGTTCTCTCTCGAAGACAGCTGACAGTAATGTTACACCATGTATTCCCAGGTTGTGCAAAAAGTGTCAAGCCTAAAGGTTGTCAATTGATTTGATCATTTATTTATTTATTGGGTTTATCGTCCCACCAACAGTATTTCAGTTATCTGGAGACGGTGTCCACTTGAAGCAGATATAGTGCTGCCTTCACTGTGTATAGCATGCCATGAACACCTGGCATGATACCACACCCAGTCACATTATCCTGACACCGGGCCAACCAGTCGTGGAACTACCCTTATATTTGCTTGAGCGTTAGCAAGGGAGCTATACAACTACCATTTTAACGACTTTGTTATGTCGCGGCCCGGGATCAAACCAGTCAATCAGAATCAGTTTTTAACACCAAAAGGGTCATATTATAGTGTGGCATGTGCTTTGCTAATAACTCCTGTATAAGTCATCATAGTATCTTTATACTTACAGGAATGATACATATTGATAGTGCACGCAAGTGAGATAACACAAAATGCATTGGTCACTGAACCATATTTTTATGGGGAGTTTGAGGAGGGGGTGGGGCTGATTCTCCTGTGTATGAGAATTCCTAATCTCAACAAGTTTTAACTACTGTGTCTGTCACTTTCTATTACACCTGAGTTTGCCATTTGACTACTTTTGTTCATATAACAACAGTGACTTCTATAGCATAAAAAGCTTCCTTACTGCTGAAAATGTAAATAACATTCACAGAATATCCATGAATGTATGAAAATGGTGACTTGTCCTTTTTCTTGAACTAATTAGTTATTATTTTCGTCTGGTATTAGAATGCAATAAGGTAAATTATTGTAGATAATCTGTCAAGACTACCAGAAGGACACCATCTTAAAGGAGTCTATAGTTCTATCTTAAATGCTGAATTGTAATTATTTGGTCTGATATTAGAACACTGCAAGGTAAGTCAGTGCAGGTACCATTGACATCTTTCAAATAGAAAGCAGTACAAAAATTCCACTTCTGCACAATTTTTACCTTTCTTTTGAAAGTATGAAAAGAGTACCAAAATTCTACACTCTGCTCGTCTGTTTTGCTGAAATTCTTTTAATTTTTATGTAGACGTGACAAGTTGCTCCAAGCTGCTTCTGTTGATAAGGCTGGTTCCACTCCCTGCAGTGGTAACACAATATGATTGGGCATGGTGGTACTGGGTAGGTAGCAGGGAACCAGCTGATTGTATCGCAGCCCTCAGTGCTCTGTGCTTCTCTTTCATGCAGTCTTAGATAGGATCAGGACAAATATTATGCTCGCTATCTCAATGACGCCATGTTTGACAGACATGTTTTTAGCAGTTACAATTCAGGGTAGAGTCTATTGACCCTAATAAATATTTGGCATTGGTGCATGTCATGAACTGATCTTTTTGTTGTTGTTAATTTGTACTCTGAAGAACCGGATATTTAAAGGCTGTATATTATTTAAATATTAAAGGTGATTTGAAGAAAAATTGTACCAAAATATTAGTATTAGAAGGTCCCTATAGCTAAAATTGCTGAACAAAGTTAGTCTGGTCATTATAGCAGCTATTATTAGTTAATGAGAATCCTAAACACATATAGGATATTTGAGGAGAACCAACCACTCAAAGCAGGTTAGCTTAAAAAACTTCAATATTTTATCCAAACAGGTGCATAGTGATAAGAAGTCAGCTACTAAATGTTAAGCCAAGGGGTGCACCATGTAGAAAACTTTGGATCAATAAAAAACCTATTGTGATAAACTGAGATCATCCCAGTGTATGAGCATATCAGTACCCTCATGCATTCGATTTAAAACTATCATTTTCTTTGAGTAACCTAGAAGTCCATGCATTTCCTACTGAGAGAACCCAATGTCATGAAGAGGGTATGCTTATATACAATGTGAATGGAAAATATAGGATATATGTAAGCTTGCAGGTCTTATTTTTTCATCTTAAGTCCATCTTGTCATGTTCATTTGTTTTAGTGTATTTGTTATTCTGAGCTGTTTAACCTAATCAATCAATAAAGATCACTTCATAGCACAATAAGAAGACTATTGCGTGTTGATTGACTGATTGCAGATTGTTTTGCTAGTCAACTCTGGTGGACATAATGCTAACAGTGGAACAAAGCGGATAGAAAAATAGGCGGGGGACATTTAGTTTAGACCTTGGCACATTTACACATTTGTCTGTATGTTTAATGTCCATCTGATCAAAGTTATTTAGTACAAACTGTAGTACCTTCCATATGGAAAATAAACAACTAATAAACCTTCTTATTTAACTGTTGTAGAGAAAAAAGAAAACCTTATGTCATGTCTAGGCTAGCATTTTTCTTCTCAACTACCTTCTGTTTTATTACATATGTTGTATGATTTCAAGCATCAAAAAGCATTAAAAAATGGTGCAGTACATTTCAAACTAGGCTAGTTGAAAAGAAACATATAAAAAGGAAACTTAAAGCAGTACGTGTTCTTGCAATTAAACAATTGAATACTGCAGGTGGAAATGGCACAAACAATTATAAAACTCTTTTACTAATAATAAACTTTCAGCTGTCAAATACTTCATAAATCCTATCAAATCTTTTTTTTTTCCTCTTATGGTGTAGAAACGTATTGTAAGTGACACAGCCAGGACAGTTTAGCACAATACATTGGTTAAGCTTTCATCTGTTGTATACAGTTATTACCACCCTCAGAGTGTTGATACTTTTGTTTCGTGTTTGAGTCACAAGCAGATTATAGAGTTTAATGAGGGTTTTACAACTTATCTGTAATGATCAGGTTTTTGCTAGGCTTACTTCAGGTACTTTTCACTGTAGAGAGTACATACTACTTCATAGAGCTTTATAATTATTTTGCACTCACATACCCATGACCTTCCCTATTCAAACAGTTTAGGCAGGTCAAACTATTTAAAAACTAAAACTGAATAGTATCGATCCAAATAGGTAGTTACTATTTTAAGTGACATTTTTTGTAAAGTTATTTTCTGTGGAAAGTGTTCGATAAAGACAGCTATAATGTGCCTGTTCAGCCGTGCTTTGTAATACTCTACCACTTTATAGTCAACAATGCTTCTTCATTTCCATCACCCCTACCTCTCTACACTCCTACTCCTCCTCATCAGGATATTTACTATTAAGACCCAGAATATATTTCTCATCAGTACTCATAATATAGTGTCACTGCAACTTTCTTCGCAAGGTTATTATTAATTACATGGACATATCCCTGCTACAGGCTCACAGACAACAATGTCATTGTCACTGCAACTTTTTTTGCAAGGTTATTATTTATTACATTGACATATCCCTGCAACACGCTCTCAGACAAGAATGTCATGATCACTGCAACTTTCTTTGCTAGGTTATTATTTATTACATTGACATATCCCTGGAACACACTCACAATCAACAATGTCATGATCACTGCAACTTTTTTTGCAAGGTTAATATTTATTACATTGACATATCCCTGCAACATGCTCACAATCAACAATGTCATTGTCACTGCAACTTTTTTTGCAAAAGTTATTATTTATTACATTGACATATCCCTGCAACACACTCACAATCAACAATGTCATGATCACTGCAACTTTTTTGCAAGGTTATTATTTATTACATTGACATATCCCTGGAACACACTCACAATCAACAATGTCATGATCACTGCAACTTTTTTTGCAAGGTTAATATTTATTACATTGACATATCCCTGCAACATGCTCACAATCAACAATGTCATTGTCACTGCAACTTTTTTTGCAAAAGTTATTATTTATTACATTGACATATCCCTGCAACACACTCACAATCAACAATGTCATGATCACTGCAACTTTTTTGCAAGGTTAATATTTATTACATTGACATATCCCTGCAACATGCTCACAGAAAAGAATGTCATTGTCACTGCAACTTTCTTTGCAAGGTTATTATTTATTACATTGACATATCCCTGCAACAGGCTCACAGACAAGAATGTCATGATCACTGCAACTTTCTTTGCAAGGTTATTATTTATTACATTGACATATCCCTGCAACAGGCTCACAGACAAGAATTTCATTGTCACTGCAACTTTTTTTGCAAGGTTATTATTTATTACATTAACATATCCCTGCAACAGGCTCACAGACAACAATGTCATTGTCACTGCAACCTTCTTTGCAAGGTTATTATTTATTACATTGACATATCCCAGCAACATGCTCACAGACAAGAATGTCATGATCACTGCAACTTTCTTTGCAAGGTTATTATTTATTACATTGACATATCCCTGCAACAGGCTCACAGACAAGAATGTTATTGTCACTGCAACTTTCTTTGCAAGGTTATTATTTATTACATTGACATATATCCCTGCAACAGGCTCAAAGACAACAATGTCATTGTCACTGCAACTTTCTTTGCAAGGTTATTATTTATTACATTGACATATCCCTGCAACAGGCTCAAAGACAACAATGTCATGATCACTGCAACTTTCTTTGCAAGGTTATTATTTATTACTTTGACATATATCCCTGCTACTGGCTCACAGACAACAATGTCATTGTCACTGCAACTTTCTTTGCAAGGTTATTATTTATTACATTGACATATCCCAGCAACATGCTCAAAGACAACAATGTCATGATCACTGCAACTTTCTTTGCAAGGTTAATATTTATTACATTGACATATCCCTGCAACAGGCTCACAGACAAGAATGTCATGATCACTGCAACTTTCTTTGCAAGGTTATTATTTATTACATTGACATATCCCTGCTATTGGCTCAAAGACAACAATGTCATTGTCACTGCAACTTTCTTTGCAAGGTTATTATTTATTACATTGACATATCCCTGCAACAGGCTCACAGACAAGAATGTCATGATCACTGCAACTTTCTTTGCAAGGTTATTATTTATTACATTGACATATCCCTGCAACAGGCTCACAGACAAGAATGTCATGATCACTGCAACTTTCTTTGCAAAGTTATTATTTATTACATTGACATATCCCTACAACAGGCTCTCAGACAAGAATGTCATGATCACTGCAACTTTCTTTGCAAGGTTATTATTTATTACATTGACATATCCCTGGAAAAGGCTCACAGACAAGAATTTCATTGTCACTGCAACTTTCTTTGATAGGTTATTATTTATTACTTTGACATATATCCCTGCAACATGCTCACAGACAAGAATGTCATGATCACTGCAACTTTCTTTGCAAGGTTATTATTTATTACTTTGACATATCCCTGCAACACGCTCACAGACAAGAATGTCATTGTCACTGCAACTTTCTTTGCAAGGTTATTATTTATTACTTTGACATATCCCTGCAACACGCTCACAGACAAGAATGTCATTGTCACTGCAACTTTCTTTGCAAGGTTATTATTTATTACTTTGACATATCCCTGCAACAGGCTCACAGACAAGAATGTCATGATCACTGCAACTTTCTTTGCAAGGTTATTATTTATTTCTTTGACATATCCCTGCAACAGCTCACAGACAAGAATGTCATGATCACTGCAACTTTCTTTGCTAGGTTATTATTTATTACATTGACATATCCCTGCTACTGGCTCACAGACAAGAATGTCATGATCACTGCAACTTTCTTTGCTAGGTTATTATTTATTACATTGACATATCCCTGCTACTGGCTCACAGACAAGAATGTCATGATCACTGCAACTTTCTTTGCAAGGTTATTATTTATTTCTTTGACATATATCCCTGCTACTGGCTCACAGACAACAATGTCATGATCACTGCAACTTTCTTCACAAATTATTTATCACATTGACATATACCATAAAATACCTGTCATATTTCACCATCATCATAACTGTTTTGTCATAATTATCGTTCTCACCATTATTTATCATCATGATGACCACTACTATCAGTATTTACAATAAATATCACCTCTCCACTGTCATCATAATCAGCCGCAGCTATACCATTTTCATCATCATCACCACAATTGTCATTATTCTTCATACATGACTTGGTTGGGTTATTTCCCTAGTCACAACATATTATTGACTTGATAGATCCCACATTGAGTGTGCAAACAATCGACCTACACAGAGAGTTTCCGCTCCTTGCGAAAAGATGACGCTCTTCAGAAGATATTTCTTTGATCTATTCTTGAGTATAGTGCATCAAATTTGTTTTACCTACTTGTGAGCTGTAATTATTGTCTGAGTTCTTTCTGTTTCTCTGTACGCTGTAGTACACAAGTGTCGTCAGAATTTTATGTAAACTCTTTGATCGCCTTAATTTATCATCATGTTTTTATTGATTTCAGACTTCTCAAAAGACTGCACTCTTGTTTTGTATTTATGAAATATCTGTTATTTACATAAAATAGTTTTTTCTTTTATTTTATCAGATCTAAGTTAGGGCCATGCCACAAATAATTGTGTCCTTTAAAACACCTTATTAAATTTAAAAACAAATCAACAATTAAACAAGAGTGGGATCGCCATGTCAAAATTTAACAAGGTGTGGATCTGCCTCAATAAGATAAGTTTAACACCTTTAAATTGATTTTTGGCACAGCAGTTAGATGGCTATTTTTGTAAGCCTGAGACTGTGATTACAACTTTGTTAAATTGTTTCTTGGCATGGCTGTCTGGAGGTGATGTTTTTTTAACCAAGAAGTCACAAGTTCATGCCCAAATTAAAGACATTATCAGTGCTTTCAGCCATATTTCCTTTCTTTTTTTTTGTCATGTCCTGATTTATACGCCATTTTGTTGAATAATGTAACATTTTCATCCAGTGTCTGTCTGTTATGATACTTTGCAGCATACATAACAAACAAAAGTTTATGATACAATACATTGGTTGCAAAGCATCCAGTTGTTATCTTTTCATTGTTTAGCATTGTTCTTGAAAATTATTGTATTTGTGGTTGGACTGCTATTTATAACATTCAAGCAGATCAATCTTATGATATTTATAGGAATAGTACACCTACGTGGCATAGCGGCCTTATCGAGCTTCTGTTGCTGTTTGAGCAAGGATTAACTAATCTCATGAACAGACTTTCTGCCTTGCCATAAGCAGTTTTTGTTCGATACTTTCTATTCTAGTTGAGTTGATAAACTTGATTTGTTATGGCAAGAGTATTATACATATGTCACATGTTTTCTAAATAAAGCCTAAATTGTGGATGCTTATAGAAATTGTGACATTATGATGATTTTAATGTGCTGCCAATATACGGTTTTGAGGAGACATTAAAAACTAATAAAACAAGAAAAGTTCATACCTTACTGTGGAGTTTCTCATTTCAGGAATGTTATGGTTGCTAGCATTTTATTCCCCTTTATGTTTGTAACTGATGATATCATTCTGCTTAGCTAATTTGTGTTTCATAAAAAGGTGATTACACAATTTCTGTGTGCTTTTTCTATGTGGCTGCTGGAAGGTAAATGTTGGTTGGTTTAGCATTCCTTATTTCAATATAACAAACACAACTACTTGTAATCAATATATGTTTTACTGACTCAATACATTTGGTTCCTCTTATTGACAGGATCTTTTCTGTGATAAAGTTTTCTGGTCTGATAAAGCACGTTGAAAATATCAACACATTTCATAATATATAGTGTAATCAATTTTTGCCTCAACAAAGTAGAGGCCTTACGTATTTAACCATTCGGAACATTATTAGCACTGAACTGGGTTATACCTTAAAAATCATTCACATGTAATCCTTGAGATTAACAAAGCTACAAACAAGACCTTAGAGATACAGTCATGTCCTTGTAAAATCTTGACACAATGCAGGAGGTCTGCTGGTTCTGAGGGTCCATGGGATAAAATAAACATTCACCAAGACTTTTCAGCTATGAAACATGAATAAGTCAGGAATGGGCAAATACTGTAGACCGGCAAATACTGTAGACCCAGATGAGGCAGCTTCTACTGTGGGATCTGACTGACCAGGGTCTACATTATTTGATGCCCAGTCTTTAGTTTTATAATCTAGTTGGAATAACATGTTGTTGTTAGCAAATGACTTAAAGTTGGTATGGAATTTTGAGAAGAAATTTAAGGAAAAAAATAATAAAAGAAATACTTTTCTATACTCTTTAAAGATGATATCCAGCAGATTGGCGTTATCGAATACATCCCTGTATTTGGTACATGTACCAACATCTAACCTCTCTTCAGTAGTTTTTTGCATAATTAGGGCATAAACTTATACTTAAGTTTAAGTAAAGGCTGTTAATAACAACCTTAACTGTAAGACTGTACAAATCATGAAATATTTCGCTTTAAATGCCCATTATTTCCAAATCAATAAATCAGCACAAATGGGGTTTCAGTTAAAAATAGATATCGACTTCATGGCTGATTACCTGGGTGATTATGTAGTATAATCACAATAGTAAGGGGTTCACATGGTTTACTTCGTTCAAAAATAGCTAACTGTGCAACGTGGCATGGATAGGGAATACATAATTGTAAAGGCAAGTGGGGTGTTACGCTTTGTTTTTTACATGGATGGAGGGCACAAATAAATAAATAATTTGCAGGATCTTTTCAAGTAACAATAATTAATTTGGTTGCATGAGATTTACAAAAATGGTCTAAACTGTCAGATACCACCTTTAACTTTCAAGGATGAATAAATTAGGCCTAGGCAAATAGTATCAATCCAGATCATCCAGCTTCTGGGATCTTTAAGATCAGGATCTGCTCTCTTTGATACTAAATTTCCAGCAGAACCATTTATGTCACTGGAACCTGCCTTTGCATGCAGTTGTAAGCAACAAATATAGAAAAACTTACTACATGTAATTAAAAAATGTAAACAACATAGTTAAGTAAACAAGAAGTTGTATGTCCTAATGCCACCTGAGAGTGGCCTGATACCATGTTGCTGCTGGGCTATTCCCATGCCAGTATAGTTGCAAACAGGAAGTGCTGTTTTCTTTTCACACAATGTGTGTTTCTAGACTCTAAAATTTAATTAAAGACTAAATGCTCCACCTGCCTTATGAATGAAAGTCCTGGAAGCTGACATGCTAACCTAGTTTGATCAAATGCATGCACGATAAACATGGTATTTTTGCATGAAACAATGATCAAAGAGACAAAAAGATGTTCAATCAACAAGATTTGTAATTATTTTTAGAGATTTATCTTGTAAAACAACTTTTTTAGTAGTGGATCATATTCATTTAAAATTTAAAATCTTGGGCATTTTCATGAGCCCAGATAAGCAAACTCTACGGGACATTCAGCATTTTTACTATACTAGTGAAAAAAAGATCAGTTTTGTGTCTGAAAATATCCTTTCATCTCTTGACATAATTTGAAAATAGCTTTGAAAAGGTCTTGTTGGTTTAATTGTTGTAGTAAAGGCTGAATGTTAATTTATTTTGTCATTGCACAAATGAAAATGATAATCACGAAAAACACATGGCGTAATTGCTCTAAACATGCGTATAAAGTGCAGATTTTGGTTGCTGTTGTTTACATAAGGAGACCAATGTGTGTGCAGAAATGGTTAGATCTATGTTTCAAGCTTCAGGGTCTCCAGTATGTTTGGTGCATGTTTTATAATTAGTTCCATGCAGTTTTGTGGTTTTGTATAAACTGTGACTCAAGGGAGGGCTGTCTCAAGCACCAAAAAACAGCACTTTTTATGTCCAGTATTGTTTATTCATTATTTCAGGAGTTTCTTTTTATCTTAACCCATTTAAAATTTTAAGCTGAGAAAACAGGCAATTGTTTGTCATTTGGTTTTAATTTCTTTGTCTCATAAGTTTTGTATAAGAAATAATCCATGTTTTTGTTTGTCCTTAATGTAAACACGTGACTGCTTCAAGGAAAGCTCCTAAAACTAGGTTAATGAATGCTCAGAAAACATATCAAAACAGTGGTTGCCAGTGATAAAAGTTTATTATATACATTTTGCAGTTATAATTGATGAAAGAATTTAAGCAAGATAATTAAATATCTTTGCAACATATGTTTAGCTCAAAAGCTATGTTGCTGGAGTGTTTGGCCCATTGTTTGGATGATGTCACTCTGTATTGCATCCTGTCAATTGCTCATTGCCAGCTATCACAGTGAAGGCAACATCTTAGTTCTTATTGAATGATTGTCACTGAGAGGTTAAACCCAACAAAAACAAAACCAGAACATAGAAAACCAAACAACATGTGCACAAACCACTGCCTATTTTCTGGGTTGTGTGGCTCACAATTCACAATTTTGTAGAGGTTCATACACTGGCAGTACATGTTTTGCTGTCTGAGAATATAAACAACAAAAAACATTTTGTCATATTTTACTGCATTCTGTGGATTGGTGGAAATGATGATGCCTGTTTTGTAGTCTTTATCAACTATTCCTCCCTGCAAAAAACAGAACACCCTCAAATTTGTACAATCATTTTCTACAGTTTCAAGTCTTTTGTGTACAATAGTCAAATGAGACAAAAATCAGGCAATACATATTTTGGAATCTGGGTCAAACAGCAAGAAAATATCAGTTGTAGTGAACCTTGTAAAGTCTTTGAATGTACTATCAACCAACATTTCCTTTATGTGCGATGCATGTTTAGGGCAAAACTTACAGCACATGTTGTTCCTTCTGAGTAACACTGGTGAAAGTCTTGTAGAAATGAACTTTGTTTCCTCCGGCAGGGAGAGCAGGTGTGGGTAGGGAACCAACCACAGTTGTCAGCCCTCAACCACCAGTGTGTCTGTTGTTAGCTTTAAGCAATAACCCATACTTATTTTCAGTTATTTGGCTGACAACTGCTTGCATAGGTTACAAGTCATATTGATAGAGACTTCGTTGCCAAAAGTGTAGATCATGATCAGAAAATTCCTGCTTAGAGATATGGCTTTAATGGATTGACACTATTTTCATGTACCTTGGTCTGATAAATTGGTGCTAAGCAGGCTGAGTTTAAGACATGATTATGTCTTTGATGTGGTTTCGTGAATGAAACTGTACCAATATTTGATAACTGTTTACTCTACTGTGCCCACTCCTTGGAAGCTGGTAATTGCCATATAGTAATGTGATTAATAATATAGTGGGATGAATGGCATAGTACTACTGAAGAACTTCTAGAATTTCTTATTATTACAATTTTCATTTTTATGATTATGAGGGCTATTTCTTGGCATTAGATTAACACTTACTATTCCCACCTGTTTATTCATGTTGCTTTAATGCTAGAAAACAACTGTAGGCTACATTATATGCAAGTATGGACTGTGAAGTAGTATGCATGATTTGTAATGTTCTGGAAAAAAAATATTAGTGACCTAGATGAATTAAGGGATACCAATGTGGGTGTCTTTTTTATGATGATTGACAGGTAAATGTTGAAATATTTGTGAATGTTGGATTTTCTCGACCTAAAATTTTAGACTTTTTAAAAATGCATTTTTTTTTATAGGTTATATAATAATAAATCTTACAGTGTACGTCATTTGTCATTTCAGGAAATTGGGAGCATAGAGAGGAAGCTGCAGAAGACTTTTTCCAACGGGTGAGTTTGTACCAAAAACTGTTCAAGTATCAATGTTGATAATGTCATTTATTTGGTAATGTCCTCAGAATACAAAAGGGAAGAATATATTCACTGCTTTGTACTTTCTATTTGTCATTTCAAAGGAGCATAATTATCTCCAAAAATGTTTAACAGAATGACTTAAAACTTGGTGATTGGATAGATCTTGATGAGGAGAAGTGCGGTGCTCAAGAACCATGACTACCTAAGTTAAATTTTGAGTTATCTTCCTTTATTTATTCTTGTACTTGGAAACTACTGGTTGGGGTTGCTTCAAACATGTTATATAGGTGTCTAGTGAAGAGAAGCAGTGCTTCTGTTAAGATCTGTCTAATTGGGAACTACACCATTTGGTGCTGAGTCACTTTCAATAGTTCCTGTTATTCTTGCATGTAGTTGTTAGCACAATGTAAAGATTTGGTATTGGTTATTTATAAATGAAGAAAGCTAAGAAATCCTACGTTACTGTTTGGAACCACTGGGGTTCTGGACTGGTACTGTTCTTGGGTTTGAGGGAGGGATGGGATTTGCCAGCATACTGTGCAGCTACATTTCTATCATTATAGCACAGGGGCACTTGTGAGGTGCCTGGGGACTGAACCCAGTTCATTATACTGCCACTGACCAGTCAGGCAAAATGCTGTCCTCTTAGCCCTGAGTGTAAGGAGAAAACCACTACTACCAACTTTAAAGTCTTTGATGTGACCCGGCCGGGGTTTGAACCTGTGACCTCCAGATCCGCAAGCCGATGCTCTACCAGTTGAGCTATTGCGGCTGGTCCCTTGGGTTTGAATTTATTTTCATGGTGTTTATATAAAAAAAATGTATGAATTTTCATGGACTGCTTTTTAATGTAACAATATATGCTCTTAAGGGAAAAGCATCTTCTCAGGACAAAAAAAATAAATAAGTATTCTATCTTATGGCTTGGAACAGTCCAGTAAGTTTTGTTTCCATTTATTTATGGTTTGTATTCCATTTTCAAAACCATTTGATACAGCATGATAGGCTTTGGGAACACATATTAAGGTGATGTTTCCGTAACTGGCAGCAGAAGTCAGGAAAAAATTCTTTGAATGATAGAAAACCTTTGGTTGGAAATCTACAAGATGATAGATTGAAAGAGTTAGGCAAGTTGTTGATCCTATCTTAGTCACGGTGCCTATAACATCATTTGAACCCATTTTAAAACCCTGCTTGAGATGGGCTTCTGAAACACATGTGCTCTGAACAAATGAAAACATTATTGCTCATATGCTGTACAGGTACATTTGGTTTCATTTTTGCATGTTTTCACTTAACCCATTCACCTATACAATTATCAGATAGACAAATAAAACACCACACTTAATACCAGCTACATATTCTAACCTTCATTATTTGTATTTCATTTTATTGATGATGGATCAGTAGAAGGAACAACATGTGTTTGTAATTAGTCAGCTAATTACTCATATCATTTTTCAAAATGTTTACCTACCGTCAATCAAGATTAATTACCCGTCCAAAACAACATGTTTGAAGCTCTTGAATTACAAATATACTGTGTATTAACATGGCTCCAAGCAGTTTAAAGAAGGAGTAAACTAATAGATGTTAAGGAAAGGAGAAATAATAATAAATGTTAATGACAGGGGAAATAATCCATGATAAGTGGAAGGGGAAAATAATAAATATACTAATAATAAATATATGATAAAGAGAAGATAATATTTGTAAAGGAAATGCTTCATATAAATGTAAATGAAGGAAGAAATAATAAATATAAAGGTAATGGGAAATAGTAAATGTAATCAATAGGGAAATCATAAGTGTAAGTTTAAAAGACCAAATGGAAGGATCCATTGAAGCAAAGTTCATGCAAAATATTTATTTTTTAATGCTCTGAAGAATGATGTAGAGGTTTTTATGGAAGGCAAACAAATCATGAAGAAGTTCTGAAAAGAAGAGTAATTATCTGCAGCAGTGGTAGTAAAATGACCTGATAAGAAGTAAGCAATAATCATATAGAAAGCAAAAAGAAGGCAACTGGCTGTATGTAAGAGAGTGTGTTGGTACTTGGGATGAGGCAGAAAACCAGAACAGTTGCCTAGAGCTTCAATGGAAGCCAGTAAACAAACTGCTCACCTCAATCACAAGATACTGCTCATCTTCATTGAGGAGGGTTCACCTAGAATCCTACTCTCCTGCTACAATATTGTGAAGCATTAGTCATTGTGGTATATGACTGTTTTTCTGTCCAGCTTTAGTTATCAGTTAATTTATTTACTTTGTTTTGCTCTACAAGTACTTTCCTTTAATATTACCTATTCAAACTTAAATGCTTGTTACAAGTGGATGTATGACATAAAATTTAGCAACTGTAAAATATTAATACTTCGCATTATGTACTTATATATTGTATTTAAGCATATCATAGAGTAAAATCTAAGATCCTGTCTGTCTGACTGATAGGCTGACTGAGGCCTTCACCATGTGTGACTGAGCCTCTGGTTAGGCTAACTGAGACCTTTACCATGTGTGATTGATCCTCTGGTTAGGCTAACCAAGGCCTTCACCATGTGTGATTGAGCCTCTGGTTAGGCTGACTGAGGCCTTCACCATGTGTGATTGAGCCTTTGGTTAGGCTAACTGAGGCCTTCACCATGTGTGATTGAGCCTTTGGTTAGGCTAACTGAGGCCTTCACCATGTGTGATTGATCCTCTGGTTAGGCTAACCAAGGCCTTCACCATGTGTGATTGATCCTCTGGTTAGGCTAACTGAGGCCTTCACCATGTGTGATTGAGCCTTTGGTTAGGCTAACTGAGGCCTTCACCATGTGTGATTGAGCCTCTGGTTAGGCTAACTGAGGCCTGAGCTTCTGGTTAGGCTAACTGAGGCCTTCACCATGTGTGATTGATCCTCTGGTTAGGCTAACTGAGGCCTTCACCATGTGTGATTGAGCCTCTGGTTAGGCTAACTGAGGCCTTCACCATGTGTGATTGAGCCTCTGGTTAGGCTAACTGAGGCCTTCACCATGTGTGATTGAGCCTCTGGTTAGGCTAACTGAGGCCTTCACCATGTGTGATTGGATCTCTGGTTAGGCTAACTGAGGCCTTCACCATGTGTGATTGAGCCTCTGGTTAGGCTAACTGAGGCCTTCACCATGTGTGATTGAGCCTCTGGTTAGGCTAACTGAGGCCTTCACCATGTGTGATTGAGCCTCTGGTTAGGCTGACTGAGGCCTTCACCATGTGTGATTGAGCCTCTGGTTAGGCTAACTGAGGCCTTCACCATGTGTGATTGATCCTCTGGTTAGGCTAACTGAGGCCTGAGCCTCTGGTTAGGCTAACTGAGGCCTTCACCATGTGTGATTGATCCTCTGGTTAGGCTAACTGAGGTCTTCACCATGTGTGATTGATCCTCTGGTTAGGCTAACTGAGGCCTTCACCATGTGTGATTGAGCCACTGGTTAAATAAAAATATTATTAAGGCCTTTTCATACCTTATAGTTTAGTCAGCATATACATGACATATAAAAAATCTTTGGGAATAAGCTTGCAAATGTCAAAACATTACACAAAATTGTTGTAAACTTTTGGACATTTTTGTGCAAAATGTTCAACTTATGGGAAAATATGGCTCACATGACTGTTACAGTTAATTTGCTTATGACTCTGAAGTTTGTCAGCATCCAATTACAGCATACCCAAGACATTCATCTTTATGTCATGTAGTTACAAACATTGCTATTAACATCATTTAGTTTGAAATATTTATCCTAACATCATGTAGTTTGAAATATTTATCTTAACATCATGTAGTTTGAAACAGTTCTCTTAACATAATGTTACTTGAAATATTTTACTTAAAGTCATGCAGTGTGAAATTTTTGCATACTTGCAGGGTTGTCATTAGGAGGCGGCTGGCGGCCGGTTTGACCGCCTCAAATGAAAATCGGGCCGCCTCAAATTTGAAAAAAAAATGAAAATTGGTCAAGAGCATGCCCCCGGACCCCCCTCGCAGCGCTTTTCGCCTTCGGTGCTGGCATAGCCTAGCCTCCTCAAAAGTTAATTGAGCCTGCTCAAAATATTTCTAGTGACAACCCTGACTTGGAAGAGACTAAAGTGTGTTTCTCACCTACGGCAAATGTATGATAGTGGATAGACAGCCTCACATCCCTTTATATTTTACCACTTGTGAGTTATTATGGCTTGAAACTGTGACAGGAACTGTTTAAACTTCCCAGTACTGACAGCCTGCCAAAAGCCAGTGGTTCTACTGGGACACTTATTCTGAGCCTTTTTGCCGGTAATAGAATATAGAAACCAATGTTTTTATTCCAACTGTTACATCCATGAACAATCCAACAGCATTCCTGTAGAAACTCATTCAGTTAATTTTGTCAATACTTGGCATGTTTCATTTAGTAAGAAAAAACACTGCCACTATCTGGTAGTAAAATCTATCTTTGAAACAAAAGACGAGGGAGATATATTGACAGCAGTGTTTTTGTAAGTGTATAAACCATTGCAACCATTGCTTAACCTTAGATGGTGGGATGTTCAGCCTTTGTTTGGGTGGTCTGGATTGCCAGTCTTTGCTTCCATCTATCCATCAATGCTGGGCTACTGTTTTTTATCAGGCACTTCATCTGAAGTTAATTGAGAGAGAAAAAAATAAAAAAAGAATTATTGAATGGAAACAAATAGGTTAAAATATTACAGGTGAAATAATAGTTTAGGTTATAAAACATTAAAAGGTTGAGTCTGTGACTATTTCAAGCATCAGATTTGTAAGAAATTAATGTAAACTTTACAGAAATTGGAACTCACTTGGCCAAATTGATTCTTTTTTTTTAAGCTTCCTCAAATGCCATTTTAAAAAAATTTAAGTACAACCTCTAATCACACGCGCTATGTAAAAATGTTGCCCTACAAATATTTTTTGGTCTTTAAGTCAAGTATTGTAATGATTTTGTTGCTATTTTTTTCCAGAAAGAAACTTATTTAGCTAGTACTAAATCCAAAGCATGCAGTGTAAGATAATGTGAATTATATATGTCAGTCATATGCAGTATTGGCTAGATAGTGATGAATTGTTCTTCATCAAAGCGCTGTTATGGTGGTGAAAGTTTACCCTGGAAGCACTTATAGGTATGCAAATAATTGTACACAATTGAGAGATGAGAGAACATCCTGTTTCACGCGGCAGCATGTCATAAAAACAATCAAGTTCTCGGCCTATAATTAAGGTCTTGACACATGGGACAGACACACAAATGACAATTAAAATAACAACTAAAGGCTTTTAAATTTTCATTTTCACACCAGGGTATTGAAGTGACGGCTTACAAACAGTTAGTTCTATTCACATGTGTAATTACGGACAATGGACGATCTATTAACATCAAAAGAGGTGTGAAAACGCATCTGCACAAATAGCCAATGCACATTTTATTGTAGTTAAGTGGGTTTTTAATTCCTACTTAAAATTTATTTGTAGTTAACATTCAAAATAAAACAAATTTCAAATTAAAATTTATCAATTGAATAATACCATATAATTTAGACAATGATACAGCGTCGTCAATGAATATGCCTATTTCACTAAAACTCAATAACCGTTTCTGGATTATGAAATTTATGCAAAAATGTATTGCATATTGTTGTTATTTTTGCACAGAAACGAATTTAAATGTCTCTTTTTATGATAAATGTCAAATTTTAGGTAAAAACAATGCAAGTTTTCCTTTAAAATAGCACAATACAGTTGTCTATGGCCGATACTATCGGCGATAGTCTCTGCAGTCTGATTAGAATTTTGATTCACCATATAACATGGTGGCCAGGTATAGCCATTTTACTAATATGGCTTTACAAAAAACTTTGAAAAACATCTTGTCAGAAAACACAAGTGCTAGAGCCTTGATATTATGCACCCATATTGATCCATAAAAAAACTTGGCCATCAGGGGCATGATCATTTTCCATATATGGCCCTGAAGTAAAAAACATAGAAAATTATTGACCAAATGTTGCTTTTGTACATGCATTAAAATTATTCTAGTCTGTTTAAGCATTACGGATATTCCCTACTAATTTGGTCTCAATGTCTGTGGCACTCAGGTGAGCAGCAATATAGGGCAGTCATGTTTATGAAATTAAGTTGTTGTTTTTTTTATTTCCTAAAAGACACTTTAATTGTTTAATTAACTTTAAATTATTTAAGTCTTATCTTGTTAAACCTCTGCTATTTAATTGAGCAATCAACACATGATTTTTTTTAGATTATAAGAGATTTATAATTGTCTATCCATTTAATTTGATCGATTTTTTTTTTCAAGGAAGTGTACATTTTATAGGTAAGGCTAATATTTGCACAAGCCATCCAAAAGGTAGGTCAGTCACACAGTTAATGGATTGTTAAAATTTGAATAAGTGCAATGCTTGATAGAACTATATAGGTCACATTAAATTGTTTGTTGTTAGCACTGACCTTAATAAACTAGATATCTGTTTCATCAGGTAGATATATTTTTTTAAGGAATTATTTACACTTAATTAGGATCATCTAACATTCACTTTCCATTTATAATTAAAATATTTTATTTTTCCTACTTTCTACCAATTGTTATCAAGGTGTAGGTTGTAAATTTATTATTTTATTTGATTTTTAACTTTTTTGCAAACTTTCTCAGCACAAGAAAAGCCATTGAAAGTTTTCAGTGTACTATAAATCTCAAGAAAAAGTATATATAACCTATATTGCTGAGATCACGGATTGGTTTAAAACAAAATAAAAAGCAAAAACTTTACACCATTTAATAGGTTTTCCAAGATGTTGCATATGTAGAGAAAAATGTTGCAAAATGATTATATTAACTGTAAAACTAAAGTGTACAATCAGAAATTGCACATGTGCATCAGCCTCACATTACACAAATAATTATTGTTCAGAGAGTATTTTTCTGTAACATAGTATTTTTGTCTTTCTCATTATCTTATTGTTTATTTTAAATGTTGTTTCGAAAGTTACAGACACATACAAATAAATATCAATATAAAAATAAATGAATAAAATAAAATTCTGTTTACCGAATTAGGACCCATATTTTCTCAGGTTAAGTCAAACATTCCCCATGTGCAAATTTTAGGTGTGGGTAGACCATTAAATACAGTCATTTCAAATGGCACTGAAAAAAGTGGAAGTTGCAGCCCCTTGTGTCCTTTCTTTCTTTTCTGCTCATTTTAAATCCATCTTTTTTTATAATTTCTTTCTTGATGTTATTATAATAATTATTAATATATAATGGCTTTAAAGTGGTAATACTATTTCCAACTGCTGGTTTAGAGGTCTGTTCAATCATTTAATATTTTGGATCTAAAGATGTCTGACTTTCTAAGTTGGTAACATGGAATCACTTCTGTAGAAGTTAACATCTCACAAAGTGAGTTTTCCACCCATCCACCATACAAACCATCCAGTCAGTCTTAAAGTGATCTGACTTGTGTATGATTATGATCAAATATTTGTTGGTGTTTCTCCTGTGGATTATTGATATCCCCCCTCCCTGTGCCAATTTCTTGGCTGGTTCCTGCATAAGCTCTTAGCCTGCTAAGCACATATTGGTCAGACTTCAGCAAATGGTGTGGCAAAAGTCTGATCAGGGTCTTTAGTTTTTGTCAGTATATCTTGTGACTGATGCATGAAGTTATAAGCATGTAACTAAAAATGTATGTATGCTGTAAACAACACTGAGGAAGGTGAAGGGGTTAAGACTGCAGTTTGGCCAGGCTCACAGTCTGCTTCCCAACACATCTATCCCAGGTATACCATCATGCCCTGTCAATCACCAGCACTTCAAATACTTTTGTACTTACTGTTACAGATTGGTAACTTTTCTGTTGATTTACCAGGTAACTTGCTGAACTGATGTACTTCTATTTAGAATATGATACATGATGCTGTATCAAGGCTCATTTTGCCTTAATGATTTTTGTTATGAGGATTGGATCTTTATTTTTAAATCTTTTGCTGTATTGGTACATATTTTATCATTTCCCCAACAAATAGCACATTTTGCCTAATGCTAAGTACTGTAATATTATTTTTTCAGCTTTCACATTCTTTAATGTTATATATTGGTCGCTAAATGTTCAAACCCAGGTAACTAGTATTAAGTAAATACAGTCAAATTGCGATATATTGAATATCCCTAGACTGGCCAAAACATTTGTTATATCGTATATTCCATATAATCGTTACTAGGTGCTACTATTTATATTGTTGTAATTCAGTGTTTGTTAGACGTTAATGTATTGTAATTTTTGTAATTTAAATTTAAAATAAAAGCAAAGCATGAGGTGATTTATGAATGCATATTATTATGAGGATCATGTTTATTCCATATAGTATTGTGTGACAAGATATACAGTAGACATAACACAAATGTATATGTTGCCTAGTTTATAATTTTACACAGCCTGTCTTGAATGTGTTATCTGGCGAAAGTTACACATGTACAGATAATCTGTTTATTGTCAAATGCATGGACAGACTATGATCGTCATGTCAAATCCGATCCATTTGTATCTTAAGTTTAATTACTGAATGTAGATCTTAATACGTGAACAAAGCATGATTTTTGTTTGTAACAAACTAGATTGACATACCACTCCAGTTAATGGGAGTTTGAATGCGAGAGCTTTGGTGACTCCCTGAGATGTGAAAACATGCTGACGAGTATCTGCATTCAGCATTTACAACAGAGACCTAATTAAGTAGATAATTGATTCATGTGACATTGATTGTCATCCAATCAAGCGTGGACATCCAATGCATCGCATTCCAAAGTATTGAAATATTTTTTTACAAAGGTAAGAATGACTGGACTGTGTCAGTAGTACAGGTAGCCTGTACATTCATTAAATTGCATTCTGAAGTTTCGCTTTTTAACTATATTACATCAAAATTTTGCTGTCATATTTGTGCAAAAGGTAATGTGCAGGATATCACCTTTAATACCAATTTTTTTGTTGATGCTGGTTTATTTGCCAAGATCAGATTTTGATACTCACATTGATTTCTTGTGTTATATTGTTTCAAGATGACTGACTTTTTTGTTAATGCAGGGCTGGAAAAATACGCTAGCCCGACGTCCCGGACTAGTCAACATGTAGTTTCGGGCTACTGACCATTGGTCATAAATTAGTCCCGGGCTAGTCATTAAATAGACGGTCGGACAAGTGACAATACACAGCGGTACCTAATTAGCGATGCAACCAATCAAGCTATCGCCTGGGGCGTTTTATCAACACCACGTAATGGCTTGGCATAGACAATTCAAACGCATCCCTAAACAGCCAATCACGACGCGCGATACATCAACGCTTAACATGATCGGCCAATCAATGTGTAGGTGACAAATAACGGCATTAATACTGCATATTGAAGTACATGTGATAATAGATTTGCGAACTTTTTAAACTCGGCACGTGAAGAGTAAAGGGATTAGAGCCAGGTAAGTCTCAGTTTGATGATCTTTACTTTCATTGACATATCTGAATACAATAGCCCAATTAAACAATACTCGATGCCAATTAAGGTGGGTATAAGGTATATCTTGGTACGAGATTGAAGATGATTTTAATTTTAATCCATCGTCAAGTCTGTGCACAACGCAGTAGTAAAATATGCAGCCATGTCACTCTTGAAATATTTTACATTTGGAAACACGAACTCTTACACTTTAAATGAAAATCAACAATCAAAGTCACAAACTGGCGGAAGTAAACGGCGACTTGAAGAATGCCCTAACACTCCAACGAAAATTAAGTCAGCAAAACTTGACAGAAAAACAATGTCAAAGGATCAGAAATACAAGGACAAGCGAGAGAGAAAATTTTGGATAAATGGCTTGCAGATTTTCCATGGCTTTTGTATAAAGAAGAGGAATACTTGATGTTCTGTAGGATTTGTTCAAAGTATCCGAAGTTAGCTACATCAGCCAAGTTTCCCAATACCATCCCTGTGTTTGTGACTGGGTGAAACAACTTCAGAATAGAATCAATTCACTCCCACGAGAATAGTAACCCTCACAAGAAATGTGCTACCCAGTACCTTCATGACCAGGATGATGTGTTGATGGGCCAACCAGTGCCTTACCATGGTGTAATGTCAGAATACTGTAAATATGTTATGGAGACAAAGTAGTTGTATAAGTGAGTAACATAAAGTGTACAAGTGTATTGGCCCAACATTTACGTGTCAGGGTCAGGATGATTAAAATTTGAGATTGTTACAAAAACAATGTACACGTAATATATTTTCTTTATAAAATCAGGACATTGCAAGAGCTATTAAATCAGTTGTAACTTATTTATTCTTTACTTTTGTGTTAGATTATATGCTGTTTTACAGACAAAAATAAAACAAAAACTTGTTTATACCTTGTTTGTTAGTTATATATATGACAAATTAGTGTCCATTTATTGAAAATGATGCACATTTTCGGACAAGTCAACTTTGTCCTGGTTACTAGCCCGGGACTAGTCATGAAAAAGAAAATTTTTCCAGCCCTGTAATGGGACATAAAATTAAACAAAATTGTAGTTATATGAATGGTTATTATACTTTAAACCATAATTAATGTTTAATGTTTTGTCCTTGCAGTTTGAAGCATATTATAGGTTATTTCTTTTGCAACATAACTTCTAACTATCAGTAATCAATTTGAGTAGAACTTACTCCAGAAGCCTTACATATTAAAGGGTTGAATGTTGGCTACAACACACCTTCTCTTGGAAGAAGCCATCATAAATGCTGATGCTTAGCTATTCATGCATATTAAAGTTTACTTTCCATTTATGGTAGATTCCCCATGCTAAGACTAATAGCCATAACTAAGCATAGCTAGAACCCTTTGTTAGCACCGCATGGTGTGAGAAACAGGGTCGCTGGAGTGAGAAGCCAGTAATATAACCACTGTGCTGAAGTGTTGAAGTATGACTGTAACAACAAAAAGCGATAAAACATTAATGCTGGAATAATGATAGAATTGTCATATTTTATGTATCAAAGCATCTATAGTTAACCTTTTTATTCCAAGCAATTCACTATTTTCTTATTGAGCAAATTTATATACATACACACACATACACACATATGTAGTTTCTCTCTTTAATTTCAGGGTTTTCTTTGAGTTTGCATGATAAAGATTTAAAGCCATATGAACATATTAAAAAATGCATGCAAACTTGCATTATGGGTAAGTGTTAAGAGTTTGCAGTTAAAGTGACTTGAGTACTTGATTTATCGGTTGTTTTAAGGGTGGTTATTCCATGGAGAGTGAATTATTTATACAGTTATTCAGTGATTGATTTCTCTGTTTCATCTGTAATCAGGCTTTCTTAAAAAGTGTATATTTAGATCAATTGTCACCCACTGGGTTCTCTATAGCGATAAGCCATGTTACCTTTGCATTTTGTTTACAGAAAAAAAAGATTTTATTTTGTTTATAAATGAAAACAGCACAATATAGATAAACTCAGCACCCAATTGATTAGAAAATTACTGTCAGTGTCATAGTCACAACAACATTTTTTGTAAACTTTTAAAACTTGTGTCTTCCTGTGTCAATATTTGGTGCATATACAGTAGAAACTCCCTAAACCACAATCTCTAGACTCTGGAAACCTCTAAAAACTGCATATTATTTTGCAGTCCTGATTCGTTTTCTTCTATTTATTTGTAGAAAAAAGCTTCTGAAAACTACAAACCAGAACAATTTCGGCCTAATTTTTCATCCATATTAAATGTAATTTTACCTCCATAAGCCGCAAAAGAAAATGAAAGCCACATGTCATTATTGCAGCTTGTGTATTGTCAACAATACATGTGTAATTGGTGATGTCGCACCATTACAGCGCTTTTCTTGATGGGTGACGGTATAGACAGTGTACCGTATAATTTATAAGGTGCGAAAATCACGTTTGTATTGGATGTGTTTGATTAAGTCTTTTGTCCCTATTTGTTTAGCGGTGATTACTTTAAAGAAGATGATTAGCAGACAATTAGCAATTAGATTTAAGACTTACATGTGATCAATTAATGTTAATTAATTGCAGTTAAAGGAAAACTGATTGTATACGTTAATTAATTACTGGGATAATAAAATTAAGTCTTACATATTTGAAGGTCTTATGACAAACAACATTGGTTCATCTTTTTTTTGTCTGATGGTGACCAATGAAAATGCATAAATCGTTACTCAAAGATTTACTAAATGAAGATGACCAATGGATAAATTCACTGAGTTTAAGGATGAAGTTCCTACATAGGACACATCTGATGAGTGGAAAAGGAACCTAGTGGCTTCATGCAAGGCTTCTATGGACAGCGACCATGAAGTTGCTCGGAATGACATTGTGTCTGATGACATGCCGAAGTTTGAGCTAACCCATAGTGGTGTGCTGAAGTTTCTACAGCAAATAAAGTGTTTTGCACTGAACATTACAGTGACTTTCTTGATGGTGATGGTTCATGGTATGATCAACATGCGGAGTGCAGAAAAAAAAAAAAACAACACTTAGCATGTACATCAAAAGTTAAATAGAAGGATGGGCTTGACAGAAACTTGATGTGATGACGATAAACTAGATTTACTTTGAATGTACATATGGATGCTGTACATATACATGTAATGTAAATAAACACATTTACATTATTAAAAAATATATGGTGTTACTACCATTTTAATAATATAATACATGTATAGTAAATATCATTGCCAAAGGAGAAACACTCTGCAAACCGAAATCCTCTTCAAACTGAAATTTTCTCCTGGTCCAGAACACTTTCGGTTTAGGGAGTTTCTACTGTATATGTTAAAGTTTGTTTTCTCAGCAACTATGAGCTAGGATATTATGTTTGGGTCAGCTTTCATGTTGTGCATCAGCAAGGTTGTTGTGTTAAGGCCAACTAGCTTTTTTGTGATAGCTAACTTGTTGTGTTAGGGTCAGCAAGATTGTTGTGTAAGGTCAGCTAGGTTGTTGTGTTAAGGTCAGCAGGATTGTTATGCTAGCTAGCTTTTTTAGGGTGGCTTTTTGATGGATTTTTGTATCAACTGAATATTAAATCTATTGAAAAAAAATCTTGAAAATTTGCTTGGTCTGAAGTCTCACGAAATAATAAATAAACAAGTAAATATCTGCCACAAGAATGTGTTGGTTTACATTCATATCATTTCATTCCATTTCCACCTAAGCTGTGCAGTGTCTATTTTGAAGAACATCTATATGGGTTATAGTTCACAGACAGCACATGTTTTACATAGTGTCCATGGTTTATTGTCTGCCCTAATTTGTCTCAATTGGCAGCTAAAATCTGCCTGGTGCAGCCATTGTCTTGCTGAAGATACAACATCACAGGCCTCAGCTTTGAAACAACATTAGAGATTATAGATAACTAACTAGGCTCCTTCTTGTCAATGATGATTCAACAGAGGTTAGTATTTAGCTATTTAAATGTCAACAATGTTGCACTTAATAAACTTGGTTTTATTCAGCATTTTTGTTTTAAAATATTTTAAGATAAGGAGAAAAAAATGAATAAATATCAATTTTACTGAACCAGGTATGAACAAAAAAAGATTAAGTCAATTTAATACCAAAGCAGTAATATTCCTCAGCATGTAGGAACCACATTTATGTGGCAGTAAACTTGTCCTTTTTTTTACTGCATTTGTTTTTGCAATTTACTGCAAAATTTACCAGTGGCCTAAATGCAACACAAATGATACTTCAAAGTTACTCAATAAAATTAGCCGGCAAACTTCAAATAAAATCCCTTACATTCCATATTTCAGGAGAGCATTAAAGGGCATTAATCCATGACTATGTTGAGTATTGCATACTTGAAACAGGAGCAGGGAGCTAAACTATTGAAAGTAATCTCTCATAATTGGATAGATAGCTTTTCCTGTTAGCACCTTTTGCAATTCCAGATAAAATAAATAGAGAGTTCCATTTGCAGTTGTAATTGTTTATTATTCCTAGGTATATGAATGTATTTCCTTCCTTGTGTGAGCTTGTTATTACAGAGCAGATGCTGTAATAAAAATGTTTATTAACATGTGTTCTCTAGGTTAGGTCAAAACAGTAGACATATTTTACAGGGTAAAAATGTTATCACAAAGCCTGCTCAGCGTCTGTATAATCTAGACTGGATTTTTATTCAGCTAGAACAGTTCATTTCTATTAAAGCACTGTATCAGAAACTGTGTAACAATAAGGAAACAGACTGGTTTGAGATAAGACAGCTCCAGAGAAGAATAAGTCTTGCTGATCAGGGTCTATACCTGATAAAATGTAATAGCTGAATTTCAGATTAAGCATGTGACAGTGTTTTCCTATTAATGTTGGTTGAGCTTTTCTTCCTTCCAAAAAACTTCCAGTTATCAAAAGATGCTGTTGACTTTAAGCAGATGTTGTGCTACCTTCACTGTATATAGTATGCTGTGAGCACCTAGCATGGAACCATACCCGGTCACATTATCCTGACACCAGACTGACCTGGTGACAAATACCCTTACATTTGCTTGAGTGTTAATAGCAAGGGAACTTTGCTGATATCATTTTTAATGCCTTTGGTTTGTTGCAGCCAGGGTTTGAGCCTTGGGCCTTTTGACACTAGAGCTGTCACTTTTCCTATTGAGCTACCAGGTCTGGTTGCCTTTCAATGTAAAAATATTAAAATTAAGGCTAGGGCTATAAATTATTTATTTTATACATTGTTGTAACTTGTAAGTATGACAAAATCAACTCCCAAAAATCTTTATGTTTCTGTTGCAATCATCAGCTAAAGGGTTTATTTCTGTTCTGGTATGATCTGTATTTCTTTATTACTATCATAGAGAGCTAATTTTCTGCATTGAGTTCACTGCAATTAAATGGCTCGAAAGATTGATGGCTCATTTAGAGTAAGTAACTGGTTTATGAGGATTTGTAAAGAAAAGTAAATCTCCACTTAATTATATGCATTTCCAAGCCTTTGAAACAATTATATTGATGGGGCTTTTTAAATAGTATACATTACTGCATATTAAGCAGTGTTCTACAATCAACATTAACCCTTTTGCTGCTGTAAATTTGTGATTCCTATATGCTAGTGGATATTAAAAGCCTTCTCACTGCCTTGGTACCATACAGACTGCTTCATACTTTGTCCAGTTATCTTTATAGTTGATAAACCAAATTTTTCAGGCAACTTTATACTACATATAACAATGTAAAAAAATATAAAGTTTGAATATTTTATATTGTCTTTGATAGCATTTCCCTACCCACTTAGTTTTGTTATTTTGTAATGCACAACTGATAAAAGAAGGTGTAAACTTGTCACTTACATATCTTTCACTGTCTGAACTCAGATGTATCTATTATAGCTCCAATATAAATTATTATGATGCTCTGCCAGAATTTTATCTATTGAAAGTCAAGTTGCGTTTCAAAGGCATGCTAGCACCTTTTGTTGTAGTTGAGAACAAAAGCTTTACAAATCTTCTTTACCCCCAAATCAAGTAATTGGTCCATTTTTGTGTTCAGTGCATCAGCATCCTTATGCCAAACCCAACACGAGTCAGCTCAGAGTCCCTATGCAAAATTATAGTTGTACATTTAACAATCAACTTTTGACCAACAAATGGTTACCCAGATGATATAACGTGATCTCAAAAGTTAGTGGTAACATGGATTTTGTAGTTTGAAATAGTTAACTGCAATGCGGCTCAGATATATGTAACCTATTTGTAATGACCGTAGTGGTGCATCACTTTTCACATTGATGTGGGGTGCCATGGTGGAGCGGTTGGAATTGCTGACTTGTAACTCCTCAGCCCCTCACTGCATATGTTCGAATCTTTGTTAGGGCGAGAACTTTAATGTGGGTTGGTTTTCCAGCTAACCTGCGGTACGTTGGTGGTTATAACCAGAGATTAATCTGGGATCTTTGTTTATTGGGTTTATCGTCCCACCAACAGTATTTCAGTTATCTGGAGACGGTGTCCACTTGAAGCAGATATAGTGCTCCCTTCACTGTGTATAGCATGCTGTGAACACCTGGCATGATACCACACTCAGTCACATTATCCGGACACCGGGCCAACCAGTCGTGGAACTACCCTTATATTTGCTTGAGCGTTAGCAAGGGAGCTATACCACTACCATTTTTAACGACTTTGGTATGTCGCTGCCCGGGATCGAACCCGGGGCCTCCCGTACCTGGAGCCGACGCTCTACCGATTGCGCTACCAGGTCCGGTCTAAATCTGGGATCTTCCTCAGCAAATAATTAGCTGGACGTTGCCAGTATGACCATAACTGTGTCTGTACAAATTAACACAAAAAACCACTACAAAACAAGTCAAACATAGATATAGAACTTAAAAATAAAAAATTAATCCACGGATCCTTTTTAGCTATCAATAATTTATTTGGTTGTTTGAATAAAATATTGATCCAAATTGTTGGATACTACTTTTAAGATAATCACAATTCCTAACTAGATATTGTTCATTCATACATGAAATCAAACACTTAAAATATGTGTAGATGATATTCTTTGACTGACATTAGACATGCACACCCATTTAGTCCCTTACAGATTTTTTGACAAATATTAGGTACAGTGCAGTGGTTTAGTAATGAAGATAATGCTTTGTTTTCATTTCTGCTATCTGCAGAACATTTAACTTTTTTAACAAAAAACAACAATATTTTCCTCCTCAAAGAAAAAACTCATATTTAAGAAGTTGTATATAAAAAAGACCTATATATAGGTTTTTGTTGTATTTGACTTCATGTTTATGCTTTATACATTGTTTTAGATTGATACAAGTCTTTATTAGTATGATGAGCCTGTAAGCATTCTTTGTAAGTAAACATTCTTTGTTCGTCTTTGTTAACCTACAGTTTATGCAGCACATGTACTACAGTAAATTCCTGCATTAGTAATGGTATTCATAATGTTTTATTAAGATTTTGTATTAACAAATCTCCCTTTAAACACTACTGTTTCATTTGTAATTTTGCAAAGATTTATTGCCATCCTTCTGAACCATTTCAATATTTGAATATTGTCAGAGTAAGGTGTTTAAACTACAAAATTCCTACACTACTTTTGGCCTAACATTTTTTTGTATAAGGTAAAACCACTATAGCTGCATACAGAGAAAAAATACAGTTCACATTATTTACTGGTCATAAGGTTTATTTGCCATTTTAGCATGCTTTATTGTTTTGTTTGTGTGTGTGAGTGTGTGTGGGTGTGTGTGCGTGCATGCGTGCATGCATGTGTGCATGTGTGTGTGTTTCAATAAAACATTTGCCATGATTATTCCCTCTTGTATTGTTGCTTTGAGCAGTCCAGTCATAAGAGTATCAACTTTATATAAATCTACTTTTAGCCCTTTTTAGATATTTGATCTGAAGGCTGGAGTATCTGTTTTATAAGGACAAATGTCTAGTACATTTTCAAAGTGTTTGTGTCACCTTTATTGCAGTGGTCTCTTTTGGGTTCATGTTTTTACAAACCTTTTATGTAATTAACAATATTTACCATATAACCAAGCAGATCCACATGCTTTTGTTAGAAGAATGATAGCAAATTCAAAGAAACTGTACAGCTATGAAACCTTCCAGATTTTCTTGGTGTGCTATTTTTATTAATAGATAAACTCCCCCAAAATCACTTATGTCAACAAAGAGGTTCCTTGTTTCCCCCAATCCAATTAGTGCCTGTTGCTATCCTGACACCATTGTCGTTAGCCTGGAATGTTTAGTGTGGTGCAAAACCTGCCTTGGCTTTTCAAGACAAACCCTCAGCACGTAACAACAGAGAACATAATGGTGGGCAAGTAACAACAAACAAAGGTAATGGTGGCCACCACACCAGTGACAGTACACTGAAGTGTCTGGGCATCAGAGATAACGGAAGGCGTGTGTGGATTTAGTGCCATTGTTACAGCAATTGCTTTTTTTCTTCTAAGAAAAACAAACGCAATCATTCTAGCCAGTAAGCAAACTAGCTATATAATCTCTCTGACAATTATAACTTCTGTTTTCTATAATAATGTCTTGTGGAAATATTTTATTTGTAGACAATAGTAACTATTATAATAAATAATATGCTTATGGGAGTTACGTGCATTTTATAATTATGCAATACCAATAAAGGTTGTACTGCCTTGAAACCAACTAAGCAGCTTGTACGTTCTTGTTTTTTTTCTCTGTATCGAGTGCTAAGTTTGCTTATATGGTAAAAAAGTGTTATCATTGTGTCATGATTTGGTTTGCTCTCAATGTTTATTTGACTGTCTTTGGCATCATGCATGCATGCATGTATCCAAGTGCCAGAGACCCCAGTTTTAATTGCAGGCAGCAACATGCCATAGTTGTTTCAAATAGTAGAGGTAAGGTGCCATGCCAATGTTCAAGCAAATATAATTTCAAATCAAGGTTGTTTCGCAGCGGTACTTGTCCATTGTCAAGATAATTTGACTGGGTGTGGTATCATGCCAGGTGTTGAAGGCAGGCTTTATATAGTGAAGGCTGCACAATAACTGTTTTAAGTGGACACTATTTTCAAAAACACTGAAATACTGTGTGTGGGATGATAAACCAAGCAAAGAAACAAACAGCGATAGGAAAATATCTCTCAGTCTTGATGAGAAGGACAAAACATGCTGCATTGCTTAAAAATGCTTTACAGCAATGCATGTCTCTCTTGTAAACTAATGCACATCGGCCATGCAAAAAAGTGCTGACATCGCTTAAGTAATAAACGATAAATGTGAATAGTGTCAAGTAAGATGCTTCTCAGAAACTTCAGAAAAAAACATTGTTCCTGGAATTATGTGAAAGAGAGTAACTTTGTCTTTGTCTGCATTCAAGTGTAACCATTAAACAAATTATGACACGATCCATAAAATAACCTAGAGATGGACAATTTATGTATTATACCAGATTAGAGTGAGTAACTGCAGTTTTGGCACTCAAGTGTAACCATTAAACTAATTATGACAAGAGATTGACATTTTATGAGATTTACAAGAGTTGCCAGTTGATAATCCCCTGTTTGTAAAGTCTTTGTTTATAGAAACCCAATTTTTCTACTATAAAAGTGGTACCTACCCACTGATAGCATGCTTGAAACTCGTAATGCCATCATACAACTGTTCTTCTTCAAAGATTGTTTAGCTGTGATAGCATGACCTGATACCAGACTTACCTGCTTTGAACATATTGTAAAAATATAAAAATTATCATTACAGCAGTTATATTGCTAAACAATTTTTCTGTTGATGGTAATTTAATCATTTACACTCTCCAGAAGACTGTGATCTTGAATCTTATGTCAGTTTTATGTGCTGCAATAATAGCCATTTATTTCCTTTTCAAAACTTTTTTGGTTTGTTCTGGAAACTGCACTTTTGTTTATAATGGAACATCTGGATGATGCATTTTTTTTCACTTGGGCAATCTTTATTCACTTTTGTCTGGTCCTTGTGCGGTACACATAAAAGAGCATTTTCCCTAGAAGTGGGTGGTTGTGAGTTTGAAGTCCAGGTCAAGGTATACAGAAATGGTACAATATAGCTTTTAACTCTTAGCCTGCTAGCCACATATATATGTTGGCACAATGTGTAGATCCAGGTTGGCCAGCTTCAACATGCAGTCGTAGTGAATGTGTCACTATTTATGTTCACTTTATAGTGTATAGGTTAATTCATGAGTGTGCCTATGTTCGCCTTCATGTTTGGGTAAATACATGGGTATGTTTTTTTTCTGTTTATCATGTATGGCTTAAGTACTGGCTATGTGCATACTCTCTGTATTATACAAGTGTAAAGGGATGGGTATTTGTATGTTCTCTAAATCATGTATGGGTAAAGCCTTAAAGTCAAGGGTATGTGTTTGGTGTCTTTATCATATATACATGTCAAGTCATGAGTATGTGCAACTATGTTCTCTTTATTATATAAGTGTAATCTGATAGGTATGTGCATGTTTTTATGAGAAGATGGACAGACCTCTACCTCTGTAGGATCAGACCTACAGTAGGAAGCAGTGGAAACTGTATTGGTGGTTTAGGAGCAATTAAGATTAGAGAAAATTTCTCCACCTGACTGTTTCATTCCTACTGTGTCAAGTGTCAAGTTCACTACTGATAGGCAACTGGCAGTGATATTTCTGGCAGTAAACAGGAAACAAAAGTCATGAAAAAATACCTCATGGGAAGTATGCAGAGCACTTGAAATGTAGCATAATTGTGACAGTGTTTATAAACAGTGATAAGATGCAGGTTTATCAAGCACAGCTCACTCCTGTTGCTCCATCTTTCCATACTCATCAGTCTTGAAATGAAGCATGACCACTCATTAATGGACACTGAGAGGAGAAGATGTATAACAGCTAGTTACATTCCAGTATCTGTAGTATTTTATCTTTTAACTAGTTTAAATTTGATGTTTTTGTTTCGATCTTTTGGGAATGGTTTTTTGTCTGGTAGTTTAGTGATATATCATCTATTATCTATGAAACCATAGAATTATTAAATATTAGAATTTAAGTGAAGGAAAATGAATACAATGCCACAATGTTCTCATCAATTTGCCTTTCACTAATCAGAAGTGCTGCTGATGTGTGGTTTTCATAAAACAAAAGTCTGAATCCTCAAACGATGATAACCACAGTTGGTCATAAATGGTCCACTTGTCTAGAGTGGGGTTTGGTTTATTTCTGCTTTACTGAACCCTTATTGTGCTACATTTTCTTTTAGGACATACTAAATTCTAAGCTATTTGCTGTCATCTTCAAGCATAGGTAATAAGACATTTTGCTGGAGATTCAGCAGCAAACAGTGCAGATTCTTATACAGGTAAACACTATTTAACCGAAGCTTGTTCTATTCATGCTTAGCAGGTTGAGAGTTAAAGAAGGGCTTTTTACCTGCTTTATCATCCCTCTCAGGATGTTCATTTGAAATGCCAGTTTCATCTATAGAATGTATTCAGACAATGATGCATTCATAAAATTCATTTTTATATAAAAAAAAAAACTTCTTGAAAGCACATTATGTTAGATAAAGAAAACAAGAATTGACAAGGTTTATATTGATAGAGCTGTTTATGTTCATGGCCTAAATATGATAGACTATTGTTACCTCATGATAATTTAAGTTATATGACAGCATATGAATATGGTTTCTGGAACAGTTATTGTAATTACACAATGTTGCTCTTTGTTATTTTCCTTATTATCATTTAAAACAATTAAGGTCCACTGTGATTAGTGTTTATTGTCTTATCAGCAATTCCCAGAGCTGGTTGGCATCCTAAACTAGTGGTTTATTGATGTACTCTTAGACCGTCCTTACTTTATCACCATTTGCCAGTTGGTGTATGAATGATATTTTTATTTTTTTTAATTTATGGCATACTGAGTTATCTGCCCTTTAAAATAATTTCCTGGAAAAGAAAGTAGATTTGAGATTGGCCCACTCCAGCAAGTATAGAAGCATTTGGTCTTCTTTCTTTATATTAGCCTCAATACTTTTTTATCTTTCTTCTCTTATGTAAATTTTTGACAAAGTTGGTCTGAATTGTAATTTAGTGGTTCTTAGGAAGTCATTAAGGCTCAAGCCTTCCACCCTCACTCTTCCTATAGTTCTTAGGAAGTCGTTAAGGCTCAAGCCTTTCACCCTCACTCTTCCTATGGTTCTTGGGAAGTCGTTAAGGCTCAAGCCTTTCACCCTCACTCTTCCTATAGTTCTTAGGAAGTCGTTAAGGCTCAAGCCTTTCACCCTCACTCTTCCTATGGTTCTTAGGAAGTCATTAAGGCTCAAGCCTTCCAACCTCACTCTTCCTATGGTTCTTAGGAAGTCGTTAAGGCTCAAGCCTTTCACCCTCACTCTTCCAATGGCTCTTGGGAAGTCATTAAGGCTCAAAACTTTCACCCTCACTTTTCTTACTGTTCTTGGGAAGTCATTAAGGCTCAAAACTTTCACCCTCACTCTTCTTCCTGTTCTTGGAAAGTCATTAAGGCTCAAGACTTTCACACTCACACTTCTTACTGTTCTTGGGAAGTCATTAAGGCTCAAAACTTTCACCCTCACTCTTCTTACTGTTCTTGGGAAGTCATTAAGGCTCAAGCCTTTCACCCTCACTCTTCTTACTGTTCTTGGGAAGTCATTAAGGCTCAAGACTTTCACCATCACACTTCTTACTGTTCTTGGGAAGTCATTAAGGCACCAGCCTTTCACCCTCACACTTCTCATGGGTCTTGGGAAGTCATTAAGGCTTGAGCCTTTCACCATCACACTTCTTACTGTTCTTGGGAAGTCATTAAGGCTCAAGACTTTCACCCTCACTCTTCTTACTGTTCTTGGGAAGTCATTAAGGCACCAGCCTTTCACCCTCACACTTCTCATGGGTCTTGGGAAGTCACTAAGGCACAAGCCTTTCACCCTCACTTATCCTACTGTTCTTGGGATGTCATTAAGGCTAAAACATGTCACACAATCACTTTGCTGTTCTTGGGAAGTCATTAAGGCACCAGCCTTTCACCCTCACACTTCTCATGGGTCTTGGGAAGTCACTAAGGCACAAGCCTTTCACCCTCACTCATCCTACTGTTCTTGGGAAGTCATTAAGGCACCAGCCTTTCACCCTCACACTTCTCATGGGTCTTGGGAAGTCACTAAGGCACAAGCCTTTCACCCTCACTCATCCTACTGTTCTTGGGAAGTCATTAAGGCACCAGCCTTTCACCCTCACACTTCTCATGGGTCTTGGGAAGTCATTAAGGCACAAGCCTTTCACCCTTACTCTTCTTACTGTTCTTGGGAAGTCATTAAGGCTTAAACATGTCACACAATCATTTTGCTGTTCTTGGGAGGTCATTAAGCCACAAGCTTTTCACCCTCATTTATTTATCTAAATGTTCTTGAGCAGTCATTAAGGCTCAAATGCTGTTTTAGGGAAAAGACATTTTTCTGAAAATAGATGAAAATGCATGTATAAAAGCTAATTTCTCTTTTTATCTTATCTTATTTTATCTTTTTTTTTAATTTGTATTTTCTTTTAAAGATAACGTCTTGTGTTTACTTAAAAATATATGCCTTACATATTATATTGTTTTTCTTTATCCAAAAATTGCATTTGTTATGATATTCAGGGATTTTTTTTTTACTTACAAAAAGCTACTTCTCTTTGTTTGTGGCGTAATTTTGTCTTATGCAGTTCCATAATGAAGGAAAGAAACAGCTTCAGGCAGCCATCTGTTTTGAAGAATCATTTATTAAGTCAAATTTTAACTAAGGATGGCGCCAGTAAAACCTATATGATATAAGTAACAAAACTTCACTGCAGATTCTGGTTGTTGTTACAGCACTGCCTGGTGAAGCTATTGGCGTTTATTACATGAAATGTTTCAAGGTTGGTTGGTAAGATGGCCATGCATGTCAGGAGAGAACTTGGTCTGCTGGCAAGGAGCTATAGGTTATCATCAAACCCTACTCACATGATCCAGGAAGTCAGAATTGATGATGCATTATATATCCAGTAATTCTCAATTAATTTCAAATCAATTGTAGTTTACAGTATACTTTTTGAGAACAACAAATAACTTTTAAATCATATATTAAAACATTTAATTTCATTTTATTTGTCCTTACAATGGATAGACTATTTAAATGAATGTTACATTCTTTTAACTGTTTTTATTCAGGCATGATATTATTAGTGAATGTGTCGTAAGGACTAAGTGGAACTTGAACTTGCGATTATCCTTTTAAGTTTTAGATGATTTTCCTTTAAACAATTAGAAAAGAAAAGATGCTCAAAAGATGATAAAAAATTTAATGTAAGGCTTGCTTCTTGACTTATTTGCTGACACAGTAACCTGTAGTCATAAAGCATGAACCTCAGCAAAATGAGATTTGATCCCTCAGTGTACCAATATAGGTCTTGAATGAGAAATTAAGGATTATGCTTAGGATGAACCAATAACCTTTTTCTGTGCCACCATCCCACCCAACTATAGCAGATCATATTTATAATCTACACTTTTTAAAGCAGAATATCTGCTTATCTGTAAGATTTATTATCTCCTTTCTGTTCTATTAAAATAGCTTTCAAGATTATGTTGGTCTGTTTGGATATTATTGAGTGGGGAAACTTTAGGAGTGTCACTTGTATAACTAGGCTATTATTTATAACAAATATGTCCAAAATATCAGTTTTAAACAATCTGTTTTAAATTGTGCATAGCCAGTGTTCCAATGTTGAACATCTACTTTGTAGTTAAACGCAGTACTACCTGTAACTGGGCTGATTACTCACGATAATGATTCCTTCACGCTAGAACTGGCAGCATTGGCAGAAAAATATGCTGCCTGTCCTCAGTTCAAACCCAGGACACACACAGTCATTGTCTGTCAACTGAACTGAAAATGTTGCTTTCCTTTTTTCTATATATTACATCATTAGGAGCAAAACTGTGCAGCCAGTCCACCTGTGAAACCAAGGACTACTTTTTAAATTTGGACTGAAACATACTTTTAACGGAGACTTGATTACATTTAAACAGGATATCAAGCAAGCTGAAGATACATAATTCATACAGCTTCAAGAAGACACTGCCAGATTTTGAGTCTATCAGTCTGCCCAGACTTTAAAACACTTCTTTAAGGTTAATTGAAACGCCAGCCACAAGTATAATAAACGTATTGGCTAACTTTAACGGTACACTTTGATCAAGACTAGCTTTATTATCTTGAGCATTTCAATACACCTGCCAAATACCTTTGTACTTGCTTAGTTGTGCAAACAGTATCATAACTCTTTTATACTTTACCTTTAAATAGTTATCAACAACAAATCCTGTATTTTAATAGTTTCTTAAGCCTTAGTTTCCTTCCTAATTATATACCCCTAGATATGAAGACTATAAGAGCAGGGCAATATTCAAGTCACATCTGTCTGTTTGTCTGATGGTCCATCTATAGACAGGATTTGTCAGCACTCTTTCTTAGCTGCCATTTTATTTTATTTTGATGAGACTTTACAGGACTGGTAAGTAAGTACCAATCATTGTCACACATAGTTTTGGCTCATCACAGCTGGCCTGATTTTAACTGAGCTATGGCACTTTGTTGAATTTATTGCAGTAACTTTGGCAAGGCATATCTGTGGGTTGTCATCACCTTATATGACTCTATGAGCCTAAAGGGTAGTGTTCTTGAAGGTCTGTCTCAATAGTTGTTGTCTATTTTCAGATAATGGATGAGACAAACACACAGATCTCATGGCCTTCAAAACTCAAAATCGGTGCCAAATCCAAAAAAGGTGAGTTTTTAGACAGTGTCTTTCATTCCAGACAATGTTTTAACATCAGTATTATCAATGGTGATGTTGTTGGTCAAGGAACATGTGTTTCTGTGTATCCTGGAACTGCATGAAACATGTTTATTGTATGTCGCTATGTAACATTTTATTGGCAAGAGAAAATTGTGATTTCGACATCATCAGTGATTTTTGTGAATCTCTTTAACTGTAATATCACAAACATGACATTTTATGAAAGTCAGTCATGTTTATTTGTATCGTGTCACTTATGTTTATCAACTAAAATGCAGGTGACTTCTGTTGTTTTTTTGGTAGCTGTTTAAATTAATGGTCAGCCAAAAAATATCTTTAACCACTTTCCCCAAAATGCAGGAGGTAAAAGGAAATTTGCAGCATTATTTTATTAATATGAATAACTGTTGAAAACCTCACAACATGCTTATTTACAAAGATGCACTTGGCATTTTCTAAAGAAAATTGTGTATTTCCATTTAGTAGTTAAAGAATATTTAAATATTCCTTTTATCATTACTAATATTAAATTTTCATGTGGATTTGTTGAAGTATTGTTCTCAATCAATTGCCAATATTTTTAAAAGAAACAAATATTTCACAAGATGTGACCTTTTACTGATCAACATCAGTTTACTGAGTTTATGTTGTTTACAAGATTGTTTAGTCAACAAATACTTGTAGAAATAAATACAACAAATACACTTCAAAGAGTGGCTGTCTCAAGCTGTAAAACAAACTTTTGCTTAAAACATACTATTTCAATCCAAATCTGCCCAAAAGCAACACATCAATTTTACAAATCTGATCAGCTTTAAGTAATTTGTTCTGGGTTTTTAAAGTGTTATTGCTTTATGTATATAAAAAGGTGAGTGCTTACAATAAAACCATCAATTCAATAATGAAGAAGTAGAGAAAAAGGCACAAAAATCCAGCATTCAGAATTGAAATGCTGCATTTTCAACATTTCTCTACATTTCCATCAATAAGTTTCCTTTATATAGTGCTCAGGCAACTTTTGAGCCGACAAATATAATGGAAAAATCATGCACAATTATGATATGCTTTGCTGTGTTGTTGGCCTTTGTAGAAGAAGCTATATATATGCATTTTAATGTAACTCCAAGTTTCAAAGTATATTGGGATGCTATTAGAGAGAAGTGTTTTGGCCAGGCACCTGTTGTTACTTTTTCCTTCAGACAGAGAGGCTCTCTCACTGTTTTCACTTACATACCCAAGCTGGTAATTCTCACACAATCATGTTCTAATGTAATATCCCCCTTTTAGTGTAATTAGTACAATAAGTGACAATTAAGATGCTATTTATGAGAAAGGTAAACCTTCTAAAGTTTCTCAATGATCAGATAATTGGTTATTTTCATCGTTGTCTGCAGAAGTAATTACCTTTTTTAAGATTTTGGTGCTTTTGAATTTGTACAAAAATGTGCTGCAGAAATCTCGATTTGACTTTAATTGTTATTTGAACTAGATGCATTACATTATTAAATAAACAGCCTTGACTTTCATATTTAATTTGATGTACTCTTGTAGTAATTGCATAAAGTGGTCTTACGAAAACTTTTTGGCTTCATCAATTTCATTTAACTGTCATTAAGCCCTATGCAAAAATTCCATTCTTAAAAGAATGTTGGTGAGATCTTGAGCCCAAACAAAAACTGTTTCAAAAGCAAACAGTAATCAACTATTAAAAGGGCTGGCTAGGTATATCTTATAAATGCTGCCTGTAGAAGCGATATTGGAAATCAAAAGAAAGGTGGGCTAAAAATGTTGATGTTTTTTTAAATACATGGCCGCTACCAGTCGTGATGATTATAATAATGCCAAGCTATTTTGGCTGAGGAAGACCCCAGATATGATTCTAGGTAGAACCATGGCGCACTGAAGGTAAGCTGGAAAATCTTCCCATGTTAAGTCCTTCATTCTGAACAGGACTCGAACCAACATAGCTTAGCTGTCAGAGGAGTTATAAGTTGACACCCTTATTAATGTAAACTACCTCTAAATAATTATTTGTATAGGTAAATTATATTTTGCCTAAAGTTTATTAAAATAAAATAATTAATAATGATAATGATAAAATGATAAATGTAAACATTTTTGCTGCTAAAATAGTTAAATGAGTCCTTTTTGTGCATGTGTGTCAATTTAATTGCCATCTATATATTAATTACCCTGATACACACCTGATCACATTTTTACCCCATTTAGAATCAAGTATCAGATATAAGTAATTCTACCCTAACAAGGATTCTAATTTTTTATTTCACTCTGGCACTTTCCCAGTTCTTGTTAGAAGACATAGAACCTTGATTTCATCATGTACTGTAAAACCCAGAGACAAATTGTATCTATTAACCACTGCAGGTTAATAATTACCTGTCATTATATCTACTCACAAATAGCAATAATTAACAACCAATGAAGTATTACTTTGTGTGGGATTATAATAGAACATGTATATTTGATGATTGATTTTCACAAGATTAAAGAGAAGATATATAAAAGATTACCTGATGTTATCTTGTATAGCAAGGATGCAATATACCATAAAGGTGGTATCCAACAATTTGCTTATATCAGATAACATTAGGTGATATGCATGTCATTGTCTTCTGTGTATTGTGGCCATAGTTACTTTCTATAGGTACAATTTTGCTTTTTTAGTGGTAAGATAGTAAAGTCATGTAATTCTCAGTCAGATCGCTCATCATTTTCCAATATTTTGTCAGATACAAATGGGATTCCAGCTAAACACAGAATTTGATTTGGTGTAAAAACTTACCTTCCTAAGACAAAATTCTGCAAGCATATTGTTGATATACAAAACTTAATGAATAGAATCATCAAGATAATATTGTTGTTTTTGTCCTCTCCATGTTTCAACACAAATCTAAGACATAAACAGTCTGCCTGTAGCAAGAATTTTTAACTATGATCATCTTCTTTGCAATTTCTGCTTTGTTATGTTTTTTTTGTCTGGCCCAAAGTCTCAGATACAACCTTAAAAAAATATCTTCTTTAAAATGTTAGAAGTAACAGGAACTATTAGGTTAGTGAGGTACAACTGTCTTATTTTGCTTCAAAGATTCTTTCTCATAGATAGTGTAGGCTTTCTTGGATGTTTAATGAGAGCTTATAAACTTTGGAGACATCTTATTTAACAATTTTGCTGTTTGATAATTTTTAGGAAATCTTTTTATGAGGGATCAGATGAAAAAATGTTTATAAATTTCAAACTAATGTATGTGGTTCTTTGGTTACGTAAATGTCATTTATTTCAAGGTCTTTACAAATTTATTGCTTATCTGTCTTTTCAATTCCAGATCGGTTATAAATCATTAGGTATAGTGCTCTTACCAATGCAGTACATTTGAAATCATATACCTTTTTTGTGTCAGAAAGCATAAAGTATGTTGACATAAACTTGATTGTTGCATATCAAATTGTTCATCGAATGTTATAAATGGTGTAATAGCTACTTTAATGGGAAATGTTCTTTCAAAGTGACAACTTGTCACCAGTGATTTAGTAATTTGGTTTGAAAATGTGTCTATTCTAACATTAACTTTTAAATGGAAAATAAGTACAAACATGTGTTCTTGTCTGGGAAAAATATACAGTTGTCTTGTTTTATGTCTGAACTTGTTTTCTACAGTTTTATTTAGTTATTTAATAATATTAACAAAATTGTGTCCATTTGACTGGCCCCGCTGCTCCTACCCCCTGCATGGCTGACTAAGTTACTTTTTTGACTAAATAATGAGAAATAATGTTTCCATCGTTTGAAAAAAGCGGCATCTCTATTACTGAACTAATTTTTTCCAACAGCATTGTCAAAACATTGAAGCATTACTTTGTGAAAGATACGAAGCCTTCTTTGGATGTATGTTCAAGTATCTTCACTTTGCGTGGCTTGCATATGTTTTATCATAAACACTTTTCAATACATACCTTATCCTAACACACACTTTTGTGTCACATATTTCTGTATGTTTTTCTCTGTCTCTTTTTTATGTTTGTGATTGGCCACTGAAACTGTTGATTTTCATTTCGGTAAGAATTTCATACACAGCCATAGCTTTAATAATTAGCAGCATATATTTTAGTGTGTCTGCCTGTCTGTCTTTATTTTTTTCTTTGAGGCCAGTACATAATAACACTTCTTTAATTGTTAATTGAATTTCTTGTGATTTAATTCAGCCATGATGCACTGTCCCCTTATAGCAGTATTTGAGAATTACTGTGTGGATATTTGTCTTTTTTTGCAAAGGTGTATCTTCGAATGCATTGATGTTTCCATTCTGTTTTTAAGATTCTTTTTCTCCTGGTAATAGAACTCATCTCGTACCATTTGTAATGTTGTTTCTTACTATATGAATACATTATAATGTGATTATCTGTACACTTGTGAACACTCCTAAGTAATTTTGTAAATTGTATTGTAACCTTAATTATCATTCTGTCTGGATTGTATATCTAATTATCGCTCTTTTTTCGATTTTCTTTTCTTTTGCCTTGTTTTACACTCTATATTTTTGGATTGTATATATAATTATTTGTTGTTGTTTTTTTCCGAGTTTTCTTCTTCTGCCTTGTTCTCATGTATATCTTTATTAATCTTCATTATAGGAGGAAATAAATATAATCACATAATGGTCAGGCTTATGTTTGCAGTGTAGATCCAAATCATCCAAGGAACTGTGGGATCAGGTTCCACGCTTTGTGCTGCTTAGTCTCTACCAATGTGCCTTATTGTCATTACATTAAGCAAATAAAGAACAATTGGTAAAGTTTATTAACAAATGTGGCAAAAAGCTAGATTTTTTTTAATTGAATTATTGAAATTCTTTAAGAATGTTTGTTTATTGAGTTTATCGTCCCACCAACAGTATTTCAGTTATCTGGAGACGGTGTCCACTTGAAGCAGATATAGTGCTGCTGCCTTCACTGTGTATAGCATGCCGTGAACACCTGGCATGATACCACACCCAGTCACATTATCCTGACACCGGGTCAACCAGTCGAGGAACTACCTTTATATTTGAGCGTTAGCAAGGGAGCCATACCACTACCATTTTAATGACTTTGGTATGTCGCGGCCCGGGATCGAACCCGGGGCCTCCCGTACCTGGAGCCGACGCTCTACCGATTGCGCTACCAGGTCCGGTACATTAAAAAAAATAATAATATTAATAATATTTCTTTAGTTAAAAGATTTTAGTATGCTTTAATTTTTTACCTGCTTCCATGTGTTTTTGATCATAGAACAAGTTGCTACAAACACCATTGCAAGTGTGATGTAACTCTAATTCTGTTGAGCCGATTTGGTCAGACATAAGCAAAGAGTGTAGATCCAGATCATACGTTCCTGTCTGATCAGGGTCTAACTGTTTTATTTCTGCGGACACTTTTAGGAACATTACTACGTATTACTTAATAGTTACCTTTGCATGCAGTTATAGCAGATAAAATTCATAGATGTAGATGGCTTAGGGTTACCAGGAGTTAAAGCCTATAAAATTTGTAGATGTAGATGGCTTAGGGTTACCAGGAGTTAAAGCCTATAAAATTTGTAGATGTAGATGGCTTAGGGTTTCTTTCTAAAAATGTTAATTGCTAATATGGTATGACCCATGTCTTTAGCATTTAACATATTATTTGGTTATGTCAAAAAATTGAAATACATACCTGAATCATATTTCTACATACAAAAAAGACTTCAACCCAGATATATAATTTTTACAAGTCATGTTGTGACATAAACACACATTTTTACTTTGAAACCATTTATTCATCTTATATTTTAATTGACTTTTAAAGAACCTGTTTCTATAGCCATTTTCAGTTTTCACAATACCTCAATAAAACAGGAGCAATAAACCATGAAGGAACCTAACATTGCATTGGATTTAAATTGAGAGCATGTTTTATCGCTATGTTTTCATTTATAAATCTCTCACTGTAATGAAAGGACAAATTTTATACCTGCATGAGAGCTTTTTGTTTAGTTCTTGCCTTAACTGATAATGATAGTATATTGAATTCTAGGGCTGTGCAAGGCTTGAGACACTGCTAACAGTTGTATACAGAGTTTGCATCCTGGGAGAGCGAGACTAATCCCTGACTGCAAGTGCCATAATCTGTTAAACCCCATAGAGAACCTTACATGATTGGACATTTAGGAAGAAAGTTGAAGATAAATGTATCTTCAAACAGTCTGTGCAGATAAGTTCACTAAAGCTGTTTGACCAGTGTTTCACACCATGTGGTTATCACAGGTTATAGTGCTTAACATGAAAAAAGAATTTTTTACAATAATATAATATATATATATATATCACAATTCTGACATTATGGGGTATCTTTAGATCATTTAAATTAATGCAGCAGTAGCATCTTGGCAAAACCCACTATTATTGATTCTTATTTACATTAGAAATTTCTGATGTTATAAATGAGTAAAAGCAAATTAATTATGAAGGCTTTACATGATAATTACTTATCACCCACAGTCAGAGGCTTTAATCACATCACACCGTATACTGAACATTGAAAATATTACATCACTTTTAGCAATTTAGGATTCTTGATTGTACATGGCAATAATAGTCATATTTAAACTTTAGAGTTTATTGCCCTAGTTTATGTTGTCATACATATATTCATATGTAGTGAACACATAAATAGATCTCTTCCATCTTCCACTGATAGAAAAATGACCTATACAATTGTGTAGTTATTAAGTTAGTAAGATGTAATAGTATATACTATGATAGTAGAGTATATTTTATAATTAACAATAATAGATCAGGTGTACTATGCCAGGTGTACTATACTGGTGTATATTTCACTTATGGCCTCTTTTCATTTGTATTTTATTACAGCTTGGTAATAAAGCTTTATTATTTCTGGTTAATATTGCCAATTATACGTGTACCCTAGCTCAATGTCTAATTTGTATACATAAGAAACCTCTGGCAAAAAAAAGTTAAAACTAATAATTGTTTGATGTGTATGTGAGTTGGCATTAAACAAACATTTATTATTATAAAGAAAATCTTGACACAGTGAATAAAAAGAATTTTTTTATCAGACTGTATTATTAATGCTTGGTTGTTTTAATCAAATGCTTTCAGGTAGAACTTCCTACCTAAAAAGTAAGGTTTTCATGATTGGAAGTCATTGAATTTTTTAGAATTAATTAAGGATGTCATTCTGAATTTTCAGTAAGTAATAGGCTGGCAGCAATAGAACAAAGATAGCAGTCTTCATACTGATGTTAATACAGATTTGCTTCATTTGTAACCTGTTGTTGTTGTTGCGATTCAATTGCTTTTAGTTCAGACCTATCTGAGCCATTTTTATATTGCTTTTGTCTCTAGAATGTTATTCCAAAATGAAACTATTTCTTTATAGCTTTCATTGATGCATAAAGAATGCTCTCAGATAATAATAAAACTCCAAACTTTCTTAGTAATTAAAGTGTATATCTAATTTCAGACCCCCATATCAAGGTTGTAGGCCAGCCAGATGATGTGAAATCAGCTAAAGACCTGATCATGGCTGTCCTAGATACAAAGGTAATTACCACATACAGGTGTCTTATTAATTGTAGAAATAAAGGTAACTGCCACACACAGGTGTCATTTTAATTATAGTTTCTATTGATTTGTTATATACTATCTACAGGTAATTGCAAGTCAGTACATAAACATGTACTGTGCTAGTTTACCTTTATTAAGTAAAGGTGACAGAAAGTCTGAAGTGTATGAGCTACTGTTTATCATTGCCAACAATCTTTTAGTTATGTGGAGACATTGTTTAATTGAAACCATGATAGTGCTGCCATCACTGTAAATAATGTGGTGTGAACACATGACATGATACCACATCCAGTCACATTATTGTGATATCAGGCTAACAAGTTGTAGAGCTACAGTTGTAATTGCTGAGCAAGGGAGCCAAACTTTGATTATATTGCACCCTGTGTTTGAACAGATGACATTCTGCTCCAGAAGCTGATGCTCTTCCTAAATCTCTTCATGGTCAGCTGATTTAAGATTGGAAATAATAGACAATATCCTTGGAAATAATAGACACTGTCCTCGTAAAATTGTCATTTTTTATTCCAGAGTAACCGTGCCACCCTGAAAATGGATGTATCTCATACTGACCACTCCCACGTGATAGGTAAAGGAGGAAATAATATCAAGCGAGTCATGCAGGAGACAGGCTGTCATGTCCACTTCCCAGACTCCAACAGGGGAAACAATGTTCAGGAGAAGAGCAACCAGGTAAACATTGTTTGTGTGGCAAGAATGCACACACCATTTGCAACTGTTCAGTTACTGTAATGTGTTTGCATTAAAGTTTTCTCAGGGTGATATACTGTACCATTCTGTTTGCATAAAGTTCTCTTAGTGAAATATATTAGTATAAGCTTTCTCTTATGGTGATGGGTGATCTAACTGAATATTCATGGGTATCTCTTGGTAAAAACCAGAAGGTAATAAAAATACCAAATGACAAACTTTCTTCCATATGCTACTGTAAATGGTATACATACTGAACCCCACACCTGATAACTGAGCAATTGTTCTGTACCTGACAATCGATTGGACATTCTTATAGAATTGTCTCTGGCATTCGAGTATGTGTCCTCTATCTAAGACATATTTCTATTAAATGAACACCATACTTTCAATCTGTTTATTGAATATGTTGTATTTTCTATTGTATTCAGGTCTCCATAGCAGGCCCACCTCAAGGTGTGGAAGCAGCCAGGATTCAAATCAGGGTATGTCCATTTCAGTCAATAGTAATGCTAGGTCTTTACCCATGATACAAAGGAGAGAATGTCCATTTCAGTCAATAGTAATGCTATGTCTTATACCTAGGATACAAATCAGGGTATGTCCATTTCAGTCAATAGTAATGCTAGGTCTTATACCCAGGATACAAATCAGGGTATGTCCATTTCAGTCAATAGTAATGCTACGTTTTATACCTAGGATACAAATCAGGGTATGTCCATTTCAGTCAATAGTAATGCTACGTTTTATACCCATGATACAAATCGGGGTATGTCCATTTCTGTCAATAGTTACACTAGTCTCAGACATAGACCACCTACCTGTTTCTTTAGTAACACAACAACATGATTTATTAAATGTATGCACGTTTTTGTATTAAAGCAGAAGTATTGCATCTTATAATGATAAAATTGTTGTTCTGTTGATCTTTTTGATAACTTTAAATATGTTTATTGTCAAATATTAGTATATTATTTTTGATAACTTAAAATATGTTTATTGTCAAATATTAGTATGATATTATATCTCCTTTTTTCCATTTTAATCAACAGCCAAATGTAGAAATGTTGTTCAAATATATGTTATTTGGGTGGTCCTGTATAAAGATTGTTCAAGGAATTCTGATCCATCAAAAAATATAGCCACCAGGAGCATAGCCATTGTCCATTTGTGGCTATAAAGTAAAACTTTAAAAAATTTGTTGTTAGAAACTAAAAGAACCTTAATATGCAGAACACATGTTCCTTGGATGGCCCTGTATCAAGATTATCCAAATAAATCTGATCCATCTAAAAACATGGCCACCAGAGGTGTTGCCATTTTACATATATGGCTATATAGGAAAAAGTTGAAAATCTTGTCAGAATCTACAAGAGCTAGAGCCTTGATATTTAGTACACATGTTCCTTGGATGGTGCTGTATCACAAATGTTGAAGACATTTTGCTCCATCAAATAACAAGAGAGTTTTGATATTTAGTTAATGTATTCCTTTGATGGCCTTGTATCAAGATTGCTCAGAGAGTTTTGATCTGTTAAAATGCATAGCCACAAGGTCTTAATGTCTGTGGCACTCAAATGAGCAATATAGGGCCATCATGGCCCTCCTGTGTAACCATTTTATGTTTGTGTAATATTTTTTTAATTCAACGTTAAACCTGAAAATCACTAAGAAGGATTAAAGTGTTCTTCCAAGATTCTAAAAAAAAACTTATTAGATTTCACATTGAAAAGATTGTACAGTCAGTATGTAGATATTTCAAGACTGCAAAATAAATATGGGTGTTCTTTTTTTGTGCTTTCATGATCTTGCACTTCCTAACTATCCTGTGCACCTTATTAAACTTGTCTATCTCATGGAAGATCACAACTCAATCTTTCAATCCCACACAAATCTGATGTTTATTTTTTGCTCAAGTTTAGACATTAAGAATGCTATGATAGGATCTAAGATTCATCCTGCCCACTAAGCAAAGGTAAAACATCTTAGCAGTGGTTACTTTTAATTAAAAAAAATAATTTCAATTAAGCATATTATTCTTAAGCAATTTCTGAATGCCAATTAAGTGTCTATTTTATCTGAGAAAGATTTAATCGTATGCCATAGAGGATGTTTTTGTCATTATCTAAACTTGTATAAATAGTTTAAATTAGAAGAAATTTTCTGATCCATTTTTTGTCCAATATTCTTTTGGCCGGTTTTTATTATTTTTGGGCCAAAATTCAGCATCATATTAAGCTGTGGTAATATTTAAAACTTAGACTTAATATTCACCAACCATTCTTAAGTTACATAAATGGTCTCAATTAAGACATTAATATTATTAACTTTCAAATAAGTGTCTGATATATTAATCACTTAAAATACTACCAGTCAGTCAGACTTTTAATCTTAAAATATCTTGAGAAAAAGTAAGCATGCAAGAACATTTAATAAAAACAGTAAAGTTCAAAATACTGGTCAACAGGATATTTTTCTCATGAAAGGGTTGCAGAAAACATCATTTCGCATATTGAAATAATTAAGAAATTCTGCATTGTATAATTTTTGACCTGCCACTTAATAAGAAGATTAAAAGAATCGTTAATTACATGAAAAAAAAAAGTACTGCTTCGGATTAGTTATACCAGTAATTAGTCTCCATGAGAGTAAAAACATAATTGTCTCATAACAGATTTTAAATGAAGACAGATTGTAAAAGATCTGACTAACTTTTGTTGTAAAAGATCTGACTAACTTTTGTTGGTAAAGATCTGACTAACTTTTGTTGAAAGATATATATGAGATACCATATTCTAAAGTCTGTTGTTAAATTGATTACTCATTGAGAATGGTTGGTTCTTTTCCTGCTTAGCACAAATTAAACAGGCAAACAGGGGATATAGTCCACTGGGAGTTGTCTATCAGAATCTTTACTTGTTGCTGCAAAGTTTATCAATACAATGGTTTACCCATGCATGAAGTTGTTTGCAAGTATCTAAGAATTTAGTATAGCTTTTAAACATAGCAAAATCAGGGCTAAATTAAAATGTCAATAAACTTGAAGAAATCCTAAATGCATGTTGGCATCCTTTGGAATATAGCCAGAAGTTGACTCAGCTGATTTCAATTTCATTAAAATAATTCCATCAGTTGATCTGATCCTAATAGTCAATTGAGAATCTAACTGCTTCTTGCTCTGATAAGCTTTGATGTAAATGACTAGGCCATTCAGATAAAATACCGATAAGAATGTAAACAGGTAGTTTAGAATGACAGGCAAGAAATGATACAGCAAAAAATAGATTCAAACATATTTTTTCTTGACTCTTGTACCTCTTTTTTATTTAAAGAACATGTTTTACATATTTACAGTTTAATGTGTATGTACATGTGAAATGAAATAAAAATATTGCCACTATTTATACTTGGCATTGAAATAACTAATATGAATTTGAAAATGCAATTTGTTAAATTGAAAGATTGGTTATGTAATTGGAAAAAATGTTACAGTTGAATGATAGATATAGTCTTTTTAACTCATTACTTGCTATATCATATTTCAAGGCTTATGCAAATAGTCAGATCAGCCAGTTCAAAACTGGGCGGTGTCTGATTGGGATCTGCACTTTTATGCTTCTTAGTCTTAATTTTATAAGTAGATTGACTTTTACATGTATATACAATATAAATACAAAAATAGAATGCTGTTTTAACAAAATTTTGTAAATTATTCTAAATCCAGATTGAACCTTATTAAGAAAGCTTTAAAATGAAAAGCTTAGAAAGAAAAGATACTGTAATCATTTCACATTTATAAAAAATAATTTTTATGAAACTGTTTAAGAGAAAGATTTTGCACAAAATGGGCCGTAGATACAATCGGGGAAGAAAGTCACTCAGATACTCATTTTTTATTTTAATCGAAGCATTAATTTTTTGGTCATAATTCACCGTTTTCTTTCTTATTGTTATACAGCTGTTTTGAATCAAGAGAAAACAAGCTTGAGATATGTGAATGCACTGAAAATCTGTCCCTTCTGGGTGCTATTAATTACAAATTCCATGTGAAGTCACTCATAGTGTTTCTATCATTCTATCCTGTCTGTGGGGATGTTATGTGACTGGTTACATGAATCTTACAGTCAGGTTTTATCTCGATAAAATGTGAAAACATTCTCCCATATATTTGTCACAGAGAATGGAGAGGAGGGTGTTTATCATGAAAGCTACTGTTGCTTGTAAGAAATGCACCTGTTATTGCAGAAAACTTGCTTATTGTTTTGTAGATTGGAATGTCAGCAGTTTGGCAGATTTCTGTCATTTGTTGTAATTAGTAAATGTCTTAAAACAGATGTATCTGTCAGAGTTTGTTTTGTTATAATTTGTTCATATTGTCTTACTTTTACAAATGTCATTATGTTTTGTATGGTCTGTTCTTTTCCTGATTTTTGGTTGATTGGCTGTAACAAGGCAACATAATACCCATTTTTTGGTGTTTGATTGCAACAAATGAGTATAGCTTTTTGTTTAAAAAGACAATATTATTAGAAAATTATCCTGGGTTATACAGTGTCAGCATGAAATAATGACAGTTAAAACTAAAATTTCTTAATGTGTTGCCTTCATAGCAAGGCAGACATTTATGGATCAATTTGTTTGGCATTGTTGTAACACATTCTTGTCCAGAGCATACCTTATATATACACTAAGATTTAGTTAACATTCGAACATGTGTACCATGTGATGTGGTTTTCAGTGCACAAGAATCGGAAGCTCCAACATCATTGATTTCAAAAAAGAGATTATCCAGAAACTCCACAACATCCACACAGACGCTAACTTCTGCACTTCTTGAATCATCCCCTTTAGCTGAAAACCACCCCTTTGTGGCAACTGCTAACTTACTTTTCCAATTTTTTTATGTACTTTTTCAATTAGAATTACCAAAAAAGCTAAATATTAAACTAATCAGTCTAGTAATCAAACCTTTTTATAAGATAAGGAATCATAGTTAATAAAGATATTATTTCTGTTCCTCAGGAGTTACTGCCACTGGTGTTCATGTTTGAGATCCCTGTGACACCAATTGCGATCCAGTTACCGGACATCCAGTCTCCTAGCATGCAACAGTTTCAGGCACAATACAATATAACTGTTAGCTACCGACAGCGGGCGCGCATGTATCCCACCACAGTAATTGTGCGCGGCTCTGTGTATAATGAGAAACAAGTCAAAGAGGCAACCATGAAGCTGATGGAATTGTTGTTAGGCACTTTACAGGTGAGTAAGGATTTCCGGACAAAGCTTTTGAGAACTCATTATTTTTGTCACATTGAGACAATCTCAATGAGTGCAGATCGTATGAGATTTGAGGAAAAAGAAAATATGTTTTTGCTTGAGAATAATTGACGTTTCCTTTAAATTAAATTTTATGACAGTTATCTGAAGTAGTTAAATAAAGACCAGTTTTTACATTGAAAAGAAGACTTAATTAAATTTATATCATTCTTTTAATTTTCATCTCGTTGAAATTCACACAGCCATTAATTGCTTTTTTGTTTCTGTTCTCTTCATCATTCACTTATAACTTACTGAAAGGCGGAAGGAAATGAAGTCAACCATTATACGTATGCCAGAAGACATCATCATTCATTGTTTGCGCCAATTCACATCACTTTTAAGTTACTTTGAAAAACAGGCATCTTTACTAAACCTTACTTCTAAAACCCCATTTAAGATGATTTAGTGCTTTAATGTGTTATAATCAATTCTTTTCTTGCTCAGTATTACACTACACAGTATGAGAATATGTGAGCAAGACAAGAATTAACAACAGTACATAAAAGCGCAAAAACATCAACCTTATGAATGGGGTTATATTAGTATGGTCATTGAGAAGCAGCTGAAACAGGAAGATAGACTAGAACAACCTGTGATATTTAGAGTGTTTCTAAGTTAAAATGTATGTTGTTCCTATTTGTCTGTATTTTAACTGGGGTAGGTTGGAGAAACTCTGTAAGCAGTAACACTCAAATGCACAATAACCTTGAATATAGCAGTCCTAGGTTTGAGCCCTGAAATCTTAACATTTACCAAATGTTGTGACAACCATCCACCTTTCCCTGCAGACACCACTCCCTTTAAGCATGCAGTTAGAGATAGCACCACAGCATCATCTGTTCATCATTGGTCGTGGTGGCATCAACATCAAGCAGATCATGCAGAGTACAGCTGCTGCCGTACATTTCCCTGACCCAAACACAGTCAGCCCCCAGCGCAAGGGCACTGTCTACATCACAGGCACTATAGAGAGCGTATACCAGGCCAGACAACAGCTGATTGTAAGTCAATACTTCAATAATCCAGTTTCAATTAATAAACTAAGCAATATTGTACATACTACTGACAGATTTGAGGTATTCCTTCTAAAGTATGATTAAGTTTTTACTAGTTATTTCATATTTTAGCTGAAATAACAAAAAGAATTTTAAAAGATTACACATTTATAAATAACAGAAAAAACTTTTTACATTATAAACTTAACAAAAACAAATCAAATGTTGATGATGATCATACAGTATTGTTACAATAGACACAAATGTCAATAAATTCACTTAATCAAGTGCTTTTAAAACTTTTGAGCTCAAGCTTAAAACATGTGCAAAACCTAATCCACGACCCTTGCATATGACTGCATATTTGTTGTTTCAGGGTTATCTCCCTCTAGTACTTATGTTTGATGTGAAGGAAGAAATAGACATGGATCAAGGTAGATTGTTTTTGTTTTCTTTTAGTCTCTTTGTTGTTTATTTAGCAACCCAGAAAAAGTATGCTGTTCATTTGAACGCAGTGGACATGTGAAGAAATTGTTTGACCGCTGTTACCGTAATAATATAGCTGGATTATAAACCGTACCATTCTCAGGGGTGGACATTTCAGGTACAATACAGAGAACCAGAGTTTTTCACTTAAGTCATGTATGGGGATTAAAACCTTCTCAAGATTCATATTTGCTTGTACCAAAGTGACAGTTTTTTGTATATGTTCTTACTGTTTATTGTACAGTGGTTTTATTTTCTGTTACTTCACAAAGTGTATTTGTATTTATGTTTCAGGCCGTATAAGCCAGTTGATGGAGCAGTTGGATGTGTTCATCAGCGTTAAACCCAAACCAAAGCAACCAAGCAAAGTAGGTCCTTTAATCAGTTTAAAATTGACTGAAACCAGTCTACTACAATCAATTACTGCATTCACATAATTTATTTTATGTACAGAGGAGATCTGTTTACAAGTTAATGAAAAAATCTTGGGAAAAGTGGTCTTAGTATTTATTTTAAATGGTGCATAAATGATCAAATTTGTTTAAAGAAAATGGAATTAAAAATTAAATATTTGCTATAACTAAATTAGAAGTATTTGTTGTTGTTTTGTTTTTCAATTGTCAGTTGAGTTCACTATCTTTTTTTACATCATACACATTTCTTACTACATGTATTTGTTTTCAGTCTGTGATAGTAAAAAGTATTGAGAGGAATGCCAACAACATGTACCTTGCACGTCTGCTGTTGCTAGGCATTGAGAAGGTGTTACCACGGCAACCCGCCATCACCACACCTGAGGGTGCACCTCACAATGTTCTCACCATGACTGCTCTAGGTAGGAATTAGTCTCTTATATTTTGAAACCAGGGAATTAAAGGTTTGCAGGCGGATTAGGGTTAGGCTAATTGGCCATTATATTGCATCTTATTATTAACACAAGAACACTGGTTATAAGAGGACTGACCGCAATAGCTCAGATGGTAGAGCGTTGGCTTGTGGATCGAAAGGTCGGGGGATCAAACCCTCTTTGAAGTTGGTAGTAGTGGCTTACCTCCTACAGGGTTCCCACAATTTCTGAAGGGAAAAATTCAAGGTCTTTTCTAGGTTTTTTCCATGTATTTTGTCCATTTTCAAGGTCTATGAATGTGAACATTCAAGAGTTTTGCGGTAAATATTTATGGGAGTTTACAAATGTATGCCAACAAATACTCTGATTTTTTAAATCAAATTCAGTTAAAATACCTTATGATTATTAAAATGCACTAACCCTTTCACTCATACAGTTCTCCTAAATAACCATATGCCTAATGTATAACCAGATGGCTTACTGGCCAACTGGCATGCATAGGTAAACTGGTAACAAAGGTACCTCAGGTTCATAGAGCATTAATGGTTTTGTGTGGGAAGCTGACAGTAGTTATGTTTAAGTTTTATTTTAAGCTAGAATGAGTTATTTAATCATATTTATGTAATTAAAAAGTTTATTCAGAAATAATTTTTCTTTCTGATGATATTATTTTCATGCATATGAGGTTATATAAATTGTTAGGAGAGGGTTTGAATAAAACAAAAGAAATTTGTCATAGGCAATTTCATTATTTTATGTTTGAAATATTCATTAATTGCTATTTTTTTTTATTTACAATAAAACATTTAAGTTTGATTCCCCAAAACCAGAAAATTCTGACTCAGTGTCACTACCATACAAAATATTATAAGCATCAGGCATACTTCTGCAGCAAGATAAAGTGAGACTATCAATAAATATTATCAAACAATTTGTGTACAAGATCTTTTTCAATAGGTGTTAAGGATGCAGCGATTAGAATGCTAATGAACGAGGCAATCAAATGAAGCTTAAATACCTTCCAAGTTGATCCACAGAGCAATAAAACATATTGCCCTTCTCATTAGTCCGTGGGTTTTATGGACCAATGCTGCCCCAAAGCAACAGGGGGTTCCGATAAGTCGGCAAAACTTTTCAACATCAAATACTTCACTTCCATTTATTGTGAAAGAAGCGGATGTTTATTACATCGGCATACTCGGTTTTTACTGTTAGGCTGACCATGTGAGAGTTGTTGCGGTTTAGAAATGGTAAGATTTGCCAGTGAGTGTAAACAATGGAAAATTCCATTAGGGTGCTCTACAAACTGAGCAAATTTTCACAATTTTTTCAGAACAACCCCTCTTTTTTATTCACTAAATGTATAAATAAAGGCTTTATCTTACTGAATAAAGATAAAAGAAAGACTTTACACTAAGTATTCACTTATGACTTTGCACTTAACTTCGAGGGCGTAATTTCGACAAACTATGCAAATAACAGCATAGCGTAAAATGGCGTATGTATGAGCCAGACGCACAACGCCAATAATCGCCATACTATGAGCATACCGCACAAAGCCAAAAATCGCCAAACCATGAGTGAAAGGGCTAACAGTTTTCCCGGTAATTTTCGTTTTTATTTCGTATCATGTCAAATTTAAGGTCTTTTCCCGACCGGGAGTGTTTATTTACGAATTCCCGGCTTTTCCCGATTTCCCGGTTCTGTGGGAACCCTGCTCTTAACGCTTTGGGCTAAGGGGACAGCATTACACCTGACTTGTCGGTGTCAGTATAGTGGACCGACAAGGTTCAGTCCCTGGGCACCTCATAAGTACCCCTGTGCTGTAATGATAGAATTGTCGCTGCACAGTATCGGCAAAAATGCCGGCAAATCCCATCCCTGGTTTTAAAATGTCTAATAATTATAAAAGGTGAGAACAGCAAATTGGAAATGCTTACCTTTTCAGTGATAAATTCCCATGATATCTCAGTATTTATCTCAGTATCCTTATACATTAATTACTTTTTTACTTATGGCTAGATTGAAGTAAAATGTTACCATTTAGACCCATAAAATTTACATTATGAATGAAAAAATATGGTACTATTCAATAAGCTATTCAATAGGTTATGTCTTTTTGCATTTTCTGTTTTATGTAAGACAAATGTTTATTTAAGAAGGTCACAGGTACTTCTCTGGGTAAAATCTCTGCATTCACCACAATATAGTTCAAAATCTTAATCATTTAAAAGTCTCTTTCCTTATGGTTCTCTTTCCACAGGGTGAACTGTTAGGTTATAAATTAGAGATCCTTTACAGCTTGATTGTATGCCACTCTCAAAAGGTCGTACTTTAAGCCTTTGAGTGAGAAAATGGTTTGTACTACTTTGTTGGATTAGAGAAATAAGAAAATGGTTTATTTTTCTTTGTTGGACTAGAGAATTTGATAAAAATAGCAGTTGGACTCTGTCTCTATACTTAACCCACTTATCCTTTATGATATTGTATGATAATATTTATGCCTTGCAGATTACTTTGGCCAGAATCTTCAGCATACATTACCACAGCATCAACAACAGACTTTACAACAACAACCATTGCAACAACATAGCTTACAACAACAAACTTTACAACAACAACAAACATTACATCAACAAACGTTACAACAAACCTTACAGCAACAAACTTTACAGCAACAGCAACAACAGTCATTACAACAGCAACAACAGCAGCATCTGCAGGCAGCCATACAGCAGAGTATCCAGACAGCATTGAACATCAACACAGCCAACCAGCTACTTCTGGTGAATGGAACCAAGAGTCCCCAGGCCACCACACCCAGCACAGCCAGCCCCCGCAGTCCACATAGCCCCAGGGTCACCAGTCCGAACCACTTCATCTCACCACCACCAGGTACATGCTGGTCTTATAGTATTAAAAATTAAAAATAAATGGAATTAGAATTCTCGTTCAGAAATAAACATCTCACTGCCTGAGATCTGCTTCACCCAGACGCTTGCCAGCTAATCGCCTGCAAGAAAGTGGTGATGGGCAATGTGCTATGCTGAAGAACTGCGATAAAAAAGCTATACATAGTGTCTTAGAAATCAAGCTTATTGTCAAAAAATATCATGTTGGACAACTTAACTAATTGAAATTCAGTTAATCTCGAGTTTGATGCCTACTTAACATCAAACTATACTTAGTTCGTGGTTAATCGAGGTCAAAAAGTAACACAGTTCATCTCAATATAAGCTGCTTTGTTCATATATTAGTGGGAAAATGTACGCCGATACCAGTACTCTAGTTGTAGACTGTTGTTTTAACTATTGATACCTTGCTTAAAGACCACTAGTATTAGTTATAGAGTAGTGCTTTGTTGTTCACACTTTTTAGCTGGCAAAAGCAGTTCTGTTTTTGATGATGTTTCAAATTGAAGTTTGGATGTGTAATGAAGTAACTTAATTTTCGCGGCATTGATGATGTCATTAACAACATCCAAAACCTATATACACTCAGATGCACTTGATTAACAGCTAATCAACTTGTCATTTATTAACAAAAATCATCGCATATTGACAAAGTCATTAACCAGACTGGAGTTATTGCCCTCAAAATTTGCATTTTTTCTCTAGACATTTACCATCTGCATCAAGTGGAACCTCAAATAGGCAGTATTTTCTTGAACTACTGTATAAGAGGTGCTTACATAGTAGTGTAATGATGTAATAAGTTTCATGATTTGGGATTAAAGCTGCCATGAACTACTTTACCAAGGGGTATATTGTTATATACTGCTGTATTCATATTATATGGGAAAAAAACACTGTTTCATTTAGCAGACAACTGCAAATTATTATGATCAACTCTTTGGCTAAGGAACATTATCACTGTCATAATGTTTCATGTTGCGCAGTATCGGCAAAAATGCCGGCTAATCCCAATCCCTTATGTTTCATGTGGGAAGTCTTTCCCTCTCATAATCCACATCTGTATATCATTCTTTACTAAATGCATTGTGCTCGGTCTTTCATTATGAGTGAGTGTTTATTTCTCTTGTTGCCTTTGAACCATTGAATGGGACTAAATCTCTAAAGCTTGCATTTGTCAACAGCCTTCCAACATATTTAATTAGAAAGTCCAACAACATTTTAAGAAATTAATTTTCAACATGGTTATTTTCCCTTTTAAACTTCCTAGCCACAAATAACATCCCTCCTAGGTTAAGGAGATGACTTACTTGTGCAATTTTCTATTTCATGATAAAACAGCACATGGGCAGTGTCTATTTGTACTCCTCCACTTGTTTCTACTCAAAATCAACATGACAGAACTTTCATTGTGAGGTGGCTCTTTATCTGTCCTTAAAAACATTATATCTCCTAATCTGGAGACTAATTCAGGTTCTTTATCAGCCTTTTTATTGGGTGGTCAATGTAGAATAACGCCTGTTATATTCCCAGTCTCAACATATCTTAGCCTGTTTTTTAAGAGTTAGAATTTTTCCTTTCCTTTGTGCAAGAGAATTTGACCTCTGATTTTATCTCACCATGACTTATAAGTGGATTAGTTTTCTGTATTATTTATTTGCATTTCTATCTTAGCTAAAACCTTTTTGTATATCTGGTTCATGTTTCCAGGTATCTATGGGCCACGTGTAATGCTGCAGCCTGGGACAACCAGTGCTGTACAGAACGCTTTAGATCTAATGAGCAAGGTTAACTTGAATGGTCTACACAAGGATGTCAACCAGAACAACAAACCCTACCCACAAGTCCCTTCAGCCATCCAACGAGAACAAGGTACAACTTTCACTCCTTAACCCTTCATTTTTAAGATCATCCTTGCTACAATAATACTTTTGAGAGGATCTTACTAACATAAGATGGAGAGTTGCTTTTCCCACACACAATAAACAAATACATACATAAATAAATTGATCATGGGAAGAAAAATATAGTGCAAACTTAAAACTTGTCTTGCTTAGCAGAACACTTTATAAATAGTGTCTTGTGAACATTTTTAGTATTACTACAAGATAATTAATAATCATCTTCTAATGTTACTAAAATGCCACTTTTAAGGATGACACATATTTAATTTATAGGTTTTGATTGTTAAATCTAGAGGGATTGTGAAATAATTGAAAAATGATCTGACATATCCCTGTATTGTGTCTGTGCACAGCTAACAGTCGCAGTGACAGTGAGGCCAACAGTCCCTCCAGGAGTCCCTGTGAGAGTCCACACAGCTTTAGGGAAAACACTACTGCAGGTATTTTCAAACTCTTCAAATTACATTGTGTTATCTCCCTTATTTATTGTCCTTAGCAGCTTGATGGAAATCGCTGCTGCAGGTATTCGCTCTTGTTTTCAGTTTAAAGGGACATTACTCAAACTGTTAAGATTATATTGTGTTTAAAGTCCACACAACCTATTGGAAAATACTACTGCAGGTAGTTTCACACACCTTAGTTATGTTTTCTTACTAAGGAATGTCCTTTTTGAAAAATACTTAAAAATTTAAGAAACCATGAAAGAAACTTAATTTTCATTTATCTTAGTAACTATTTCATGATTTAAGATTATTTTAATTTATTAATATTGTATTGTTTATTTGTGCTAATATATGCAACCAGTACTGGGTATTTTTATAACTGCAAATTTATTTTGCTACTTGTGTCATCAATCTTCTTTTGGCTATATAATGTTTGATTGTTTTTGTTTTAATTAGATTTTGAAAGCATATTTTACTTATCAGTTTGTTGTGTTTCAGTGAATCTGAATGGGTTATCAAACGCTGGCAGTTTCGGTAACCTTGTCTCCTCCCATCCTCCCTCCACACTCAGCAGTAGTGGCCATAATTTAGACCTGCTAGGTAAGGCTTAGCAATGAGAACCTTGTTATTAGTTTTGTACACAATAGTCTCAGTTTAATTCATACAAAAGCTCCTACATTCATCTTTAATCCTTTAAATAAAAATGTCAGCTTTTAACCTGTTGCTTTGACCTTTCACCTTCAGTGAGTGATCTTACAATGACTTTCTGCCTTTGAAAAAAAACAAATATGCAATTGATATTTGTCTTTGAAAGCAAGAAATCTTATTTTGTTTACCAACATAATGAAATATCTAAACTTAAACACTTTCCATTCAGAAGTAGGATGCAGCATTTACCTTCAACCGTTTACAATTAACATGGCCTTTACTCATCCATTTAAATATCCAGCCTTGACCTTTTACCTTCAGGCCTTACAAAGACTAGTTTAAATAGTGGACACACTATGGACCTGCTGGGGCTGAGCAAGACCACCAACCCGTCAATGTCCAGTCTCAACATGGGCTTCCTCAATAGTAGCCTCAGTAATGGATCTCTGCATGGCAGTCTCAACAGGAGTTCCCTAACGTATGTAGAGTTCTGTTGCCTTGGTAAGGGATCTAGGGTGTCCTTGCTTTTAAAAAAGTCAACTATATGAATATAAAGTGCATTTCTGTTATTACAACATTTGGGTAGTTTTACCAAGACTTTGTGAGTAAAATTCTAAAATTTAAACATTAAGAATATCTTTGTCCAGTATGGTGTTGTTTTTTAAATCAGATACCACACAAACTGAGTACTGATTTTTCTTACTTTGCATGGTTGGATTTGTAAGATTGCAATGCAGTGCCCATCTGTGGCAGAAGTTATAGGCAATATTAAGTTTCTTGTTAGAGTTACATATATTGACATAGAAATGTATCCCTTAATGTCCGTAACATCATAGTTTAGGATGCAGTACAGAATGACCTGGATAAATATTGAATTCAAAACCAGCTTCTTTCAATTTCCCCTTATGTATCTGAGTCTCATGCATTATCTTTATGTCTCTTTTTAGAAATGGTGATGATCGAGGTCCATTGGACCAAGATCAGTTGGATCTTCGTGCGCCGGGGATCGAACGCAAGAACTCTATGACCAATATGTTTGCTGATGTCTACCCACAGTATGGGGTGGATTATGAACAGAAGAAACTGCTGGCAAACAAAGGTAACATAGATCTCTTCAAATAACATGTTAAGAAGTTTTTATGATAAACAATAAAAATAAATCTAACGTTAAAAATCTTAATTACAATTAAAGGTGCTTTGAAACTAATGCTGTTGATTGTATAATGATGTCTCTCATTCAGAAAATGCCCGCTTTGTCATGTTTTATTTATACACCCATCTAAATGCTCTCTCATGAATAGCTGGTTACAGTGTCATTTGAGAACTATTTGCATTTCAGTCATTTAAATCAAGCTGCTAGTTGAAATTGTTTCTGCTATAATTTCTGCAATGTCTTTTTCATTTAGCAATCTTCTTTAACCAAATGAAGTATGACATTTATTTAAAGGAACAAAGTTATCTATAAAAAAATGTAATAAAAATGTACCAGCAAGATTCATTCAGTTGTAGTTAGTATGTAAATATAATATATATATATAAAGTATAGGGGTCTATACTGGAGTCTGTGAGTCGCACTCTAGATGAGATATTCCTACTGTATTGTTGGTTAGATTTTGAAGCACCAAGCCTAGTTGTGCATATTTGTGGGATGGCATGACCAGCTTGTAAATTATTGTCACCTAAATAATTAAAAAAAAAAATTATTTAACTGAACAACAATTATAAGTATCAATCCTTCTTGCACATGTTGTAGGCATGTCATGCTTGCAATCATTTTTACTGGATTGTGACCTTCATAATTCTTTTTGAATGTATTTAGTCTGCTCAAAGTCTTAGCTACTTTTGGTCAAATCTTAAATTCACATAACTTAAAACAGTTAATCTAGTTGTGCATATCCTTTGCAGGACACAATTAAAAAATTAGCTTAATTTTTATTAAGTGATGGCCTTTTCTTTATTTATTGAACTATTTAATCTGCATTTTTTAAACCATTTGTCAGATTTGGGGAATAACTTGCATGGAATGTCAAGACTTCATCTGACATTAGTACAGTTACTGTGGCAAAGCAGTATCCCGGGATTTTTTCATCTGTGATGACAGTTTATTGATTGGTAGCTTGGTTCTGTTTCCAGCCATGCAGAAAAAGCCTATTGGAGAGTCCCGGATACCTACAGACTTCTGGTCAGGACTGGGTTTCTCAAAGTCTATGCCAGAGTCAGCCATACGTGAGCGGATGGCACAACAGGGTATCAAACAGAGGTACGAATCACCCATGGCAACAACATATGAGGTAAGTGATATATGTGCTGATTGGTTATTTGTTTGATATGATTACAATGCTTAAATTATATGATAAAAGTGCAAGGTTTTTGTAAGTCCTTATATAATTGCTTAGTTTACCTTCTTTGATGCAGCAGACTCACCAGCAGACAAAAACCAAGGTTACCAATAGATAGAAGATGAAGGTTCTGTTAGTTATGGTTCCTGAAATTAGAAAATGTAGGTTTTGTAACCTAAATTAATCAATGATAGTTCTTCTGATTCTATATTAATTATGCTACAATACAGTATATGTACTTATATTATGTTAAATGTGTATTTATATACCATTTAATGTTAACCTTATAAAGATACAATGAATATATGTTTTGTTTAACTCTCCTAGAATGTGGATGATGAATTACCTGAGATAGACAATGGTCCTTGGAACAACTCTGTCCAGTCATCCTTCAACCGTCCCATCAACCCAGCCCCAGGGGAGTTCCCTAGTCCGAGGAAGAAATGTAAGTTAGAGCTTGGCTTGGCAGTAAGGTTGTCACTTGTATATTTATAAATCAATGTATATACCTAATATATTGGTTTATTGGTTGTATGAACATTCAGAGATGATCATGATACCTTTGTAATCAGGTTTATTTGTTGTATGAGTATTCAGGAATTTATTCACTCTTTCATTGGGTTTTTGCGTTAACATGGTTGTTGAGATACACCTAGATAAAAACAAACAAGAAGTATTGTTGCATTGTTGAGACTTTAAAATGTTACATGTTTTTGTCACGGTAATGTATATTGACCAAATTTAAATCCACAAATGTATAGATCAGTTACTTTTAAAGAATACAAAAATACACCAACAGCTTATATATTTCCTGACAATAGTAGTATTTTACACTGGTGATAATGTATTTCTTTTTACAAATCATAAAACACTGTTTTATGTTACCCCCCCCCCCCCCCCCCCCCCCCCCCAAAAAAAAAAATAAGGTTTGTCAATTCTTTTTATGATTTATTGTGTTTATAGAACCTCAAAGAAAAAAACTAAAGTGTCTTTGTGAAAAGTCCATGTGCTTTATAACTTATCAATGAAAAATGAAGCATGTTAAGCCAGATGAAAAATAAATTTTCAAGCTACACATAAATTCATTGAGACACTGGTGGCAGAAAGAGCTGCCGCAGTCAACGTTGAGGAGTTCTAAATAGCGCTATGCAATAAAAGTGATGCATTGGGAACTTTTTACCAAATTGGGCCACTTTTATATTCATTCAGACTAGGGTGGCTCTTAAAATGGTGATTTTTCAAAAACCAACATATTTAAAAGTCTTACCCCTCTAATATGTTCCATTTGATGAGAAAACACTTTGTGGAAAGTTTAAACAATATATTTTAATATTTAGAGGTAGCTCAATGACCTTGAAAATCAGAAAAATAGTAAAAAAATCAACAAAATGTCTGTATTTTATATATATATATAATTTCAACTGTACTTCACTTTTTGTTCAAACAGTTTACAATACTTTAGTCTAAGAGTTTTCACCAAAACTTAACAAAGAGTTTTAGGGCACATTAGTAAGTGTTTGTTTCCTGCTATCCGGATATAATCTCCGGTGTTCCTCAACGACTTGCAGTAGGAACTGCAGTTGAGATTCATCTTTGGTTAACAGTCCACTATACTCCTGAACCAGAGCAACACCACGCTCAGCTTGATCATTTACAACTCTTAGAGACTCCAGTGCTTCTCTAGCTTGTTTGTAATCGTCTCTATCATGCCACGCATCTGGATCAACATCGAGAAAGTCATGCGAAATATCCATAATTTGAAACAGTTTTATAGACCTTGGTGTAACAAAGTCCTGTAGGTTGTTGCCTGGGAGTGATTTAAGATCAACTGATGCTTTCTTGGAATGGTCATGTTGTTCATCTTGGTCATCGTCCATCTTTAACGCCTCAATCATACTTCGTTTTGTTGCAGAGCTGACATCACAATCAAATAACGCCAGTCCGACAAGTTCTGGAGACAGGTACCATAAGTGGTTTGATAATTTCCGTGCTGTTGCCTTCGAGATGTTTACATGAATTGATTTGTACTCAAGAAGTGACTTCAATAATTGTAAGTCATTAGAAGGAGCACATACTGCCTGAGGTGATGAGAACCACGCTTTCAAGTAGACACGAACTACAAACACACACACATCACGCAATCCTCGTTCTTCTGCAGGCGTAAGCTTGAACTGAGCCTTGAACATCCAGATTTTGAGACTGTATATAACCTTGGACATCCAGCGTGCATGGTGCATTGCACCTGGTGACATGAATGACACTCCACGTGCAGAAGCTGAACCAAGAAACACGATCACAAGTTCCAGGAATTCTTTATAGTCGTCCCTTGGAAGCTTCTGTTCAAGATACGTGCTGGCATAATGTATGGTGCTTTGTCGTATGTCTTCCACAAGACTTGCCACATCAGAATTTGCAATGCCTGGTTCATACTTGTTTGTGTCAACAGATGTCCAGTGTTCCTGGAAGCGTTTGAAAAGAGGAACTTCTGGAGAAGATGAGCTCCCCATGCACACTTGGAACACTGCTCCTATGACAAGTTCCATAATGTGATGCCTACAAGCCAGCGACAAAAGCTCTTTCCCAAGCTTTTGTTCTAGAAGAACACAGGCACCAGCAAGTCTACCAGTGTTGGAGCTAGTGGTGTCGAAACACATGGCTTGAACCCTGTTGCCAATTTCCCAGTCTTCAATTGCCTCAAAGACAGCAGCAGCCTGGGCTGCACCTGTCCCAGATTCAAGCTTAGCAACTGTCAGTAGTTGTGAAACATTTTTTCCTGTCACTAATACTGGGAGGCGGTCAACCTTTTCCTTTCCAGTCAAATCTTTTATAAGCTTTCCATCCCAGTGAACTACAAGAGGAACATTACTCTGAAATTTTTCCTTTATTACTGCAGCTTTCTTTTGTCGGAATTCGGATCTGTTTCTTCTTATTGTGGATCTGTTTATAGCAAGTTCATTAACATTTTGGCCCATGCTTTTTGCTGTTTCGGTAATGACCATTGTAGCCTGTCGGTCTGATACTTTAGTACGATCTAGAGTCATTGCAAGTTCTTGTGTAATAACACTTTTTCGCCCTCGTTTTCTTTTAACTCCACGAGTAACATCACCCGAAACAGTCCCTACACATTTTTCATCCAATTTGTCACCGTCTTCTGCTGAGCTGGTATCTGTTGTATCAGAACTTGAAGAAATAAGCTCAGCTGTTGAACAACTTGCTTGCTGACTATCTTCCATTTTGCGTCTTCTTGTCTGCATTCCTATTTTTCTTTGTGTTGCCCTTTTCTCCTTATCAGCTAGCGCTTGATCTACTCCAACCATTGATCCTCTTCTTCCTTTTTCACGCTGGGCCAGCAAAAAATCCTTATCTTCTTGTAATACTGATGGACTGGTAAGAGCGTTGGCATGAGCAACATCAAAAAGGTCATCAAGCTTGGAAACAAAGTCTGCTTCTTTTGCAAGTTGAGTTGGTGAATTGGTTCGACCTTTGTTTTTCTTTAAATGTTTCCACTCTTCAAACACTTTCTCAAGCTTAGTTTGACAGTTCTGATGATCCTTTATTGGAAGTCTAGCTGTCAACCAAAACTTTTCTATTTCTGTAAAAGTAACTGCTGATGATTGTCTTATTGTTTGTTTTAGTTCAATATGGTGATGTAGAAAAAGTCCAAGAGTCATACGTAATGATGGTAGCTTGCTGCCTGTTAAAACGGTTACTGGTTCTCCAAGAAGATACAACTTAGTTTTGGATCTTGTTGCCTTTGCCATTGTTTATATCTGAAAGTAATACACATTACAGATAAAAGTTCTTCATTCTGAATATTTTTTGACACTTAATTGTGTATATTATTATTATTATTATTTTTATTATTATTATTATTATTATTATTATTATCAAATAATCATTAGCAAAATATTGTTATCTGAAACTTTTAATATACTGTTTTGTTCAACATTTAAGTTTACTTGCCAAAAAAGTGTTTACAAGACATAAAGAAGTAAATTACATTATACTTGCTTGGTAAGCATCAGCTTAGTATCCACATTCCTTTCCTGATCATTCACAAATCATCATTGTGCCATAATTTTAAATCATTTTTAATTTGTTCACACTGATAAATGTTTTATAGCTGATTAAAGATAGCTCATGTATAAACTTCGCTTTCAGTGCTCTGCTGCTATTCTGTTCTGAGTCACCACTGGAACTGGTGGTGTTTGTAACTTGAGCCCTCTCATTGTCTGTCATCAAACCATAATTGAAAAATAACAATGTGTGTTATTCAAGTTGTAGGAAATGTCAATTCTGCAAGCAGTTTGTAATATAAACAAAATCTAAACCACTGAAGCTTCACATAATATCTTGATTTTTTTCAACTAAAAACAAGAAAACCTAAAATTTCAATGTCATTGAGCTACCTCTAAATATTGTTTAATTGTGCTTAAATTTGGCCAAATATGTTTTTTTACATAATGGAACACAATTAGAGGGTAAGAAACTAAAAAATCAAAAGTCGCAAAATAAGGACCACCCTAATCCAGACTTGCCTTGCGGCATCATAGCTGTAGATCAAAAGTGAGGTTAGACAGCTATGCTAAATAATAACTAAAATGTTATTATTTCTACTGAAAATATTGGTGTAGTCTTTTATTATCAGTTTCAATGTCTGCTTTCTACCCCTTAAGCTTCTTCATCACAGATGGCTCTTGAAATGTAAGTCAAGTCTGTTACCATACAGTCATTGTAAGGCACATTGTAAGGTGAATGATTGATCTACCTTATACAAAGAGCAAAGAACAAAGCTTTCTGTTGTTGATACTGTTTGTGAGAGCTTGATTTAGGTATAAATAGATAATGGCCAGCTATCAACAGGGTGAGGAGTTACATGTAACTTGCAGACTTATCCATTATTATTATAAAGATCATAATTTTACATCATACTATTCTCTGCTGTCCTCCAGATGAGTATGGTCTGAGTGCCAGTAACCACATAGATGGGGCGCTGGTTCCCAACAAGTCCTACTGGAGCCCCAAGACAGACCTGGCAGAGCTGTTCATTAAGCTGGGACTCAGCAAATATGCTGACCTCTTCCAGCAACAAGAGGTGGGTTACTCCATACAGGAGCTTACCTATTTTGGACATGGTATTTAAAAAAGAGGGAGTAACCTCTACAATGTTGAGGGTTTTTACCAGAAGTAATTAGCACCTTTTTACTATCGATATTCAGTAACATGTGTTTGTCCTGGAAATGTTCTTACCTCTTGGTGTTCCTACGAATAAACAAAAATAGGACATTCCAATTCCCAGCCATCTGTCAGTGATGGTGTTGGCATTTAGTTCTGCCTTCAGGATAACAATATGCAATTTGGCATAATACCACTTTCATTTACATTGCATTTATTTGCTTAATAGCCAAGTATCTCCATTAATCTACTTTACTTTGTAGTTGAATACCCTCTGATTTGGTGCACACATTTAATTCTTGACCTTTTGTTCTTCAACTGAAATTATCTATGGTATTCCCTCTGATCATGTTAAGTAAGTAAATTGTGATCTATCGTTTGTTGTTGTTTCAGATTGATTTATCAACATTCCTCACACTCACAGACCCTGACCTAAGGGAACTGGGGATCTCAACATTTGGAGCCCGCAGGAAAATGCTACTAGCTATTGCAGGTACAGTCTTCTGTTTCTTGCTCCTGAAAATACAATCTGGAGGAGTTTCTGTCTTGTGCATCATGGTACTCAGCACATGCATATTATTGCCGCATAATAGATGTTTTATGCTTGTGGGAAATATATTGGCAGTCAATTTCAGATTTCAAAATAGTCTTATCTAAAAATAATTTCGGAGCCTATGGCCCTGATATAAATTTAGAGACAGACACTTTTAAGGACAGTTTTGTCTTTTAAACTTTTAACTTGTGCCCCTAGATTAAATATATTCTTGAAAAAATTTGCTTACTTCTCATTGTTCACTGATATGAACTTATTTTTATAATGCAGGACCCTTGAATAAAATCTCGATTGCACAACTTCTTTTATTTAAAAACAGTCTTTAATCTAGGAAAATAAGTTAATGAGTTAAAATCTATAGCCCTTAAAATAAATATTAAGACATAAATTTTAGATCTGAACAAGAGACGAATGTTGCTGCCCAACACAATGGAAGATTCTAACCCTTTCCATGACAACCCTTCTCCTCGGGGATCACATCCAGACCTGTCAACCCTTGGCATCCGCTCAGATTCATCGGGGCTTGGCAGCCGCTCAGATTTATCGGGCCTTGGCAGCCGCTCAGACTTATCTTGCTTGGGAAGTCGGTCAGACCTCTCAGGTTTAGGAAGTCGCTCAGAACATTCTGGTCTTGGAAGTATATCAGACCTGACTGGACTTGGTAACCGATCGGACCTGACTGGACTTGGTAACCGATCAGAGATGTCTGGTCTGGGATCACAGTCTGACCTGGGTAAACTGAGTGGACTGAGTGGACGGTCAGACCTAGCTAGTCGCAGTGGTCGATGGTGATATACAGCACATCTGGTCATCAGGCAGTATGGTACAGAGTGATACAATGTTATAGATACAATCAGGCATTGCAGTACAGTGATAAGTCAGTAATGATGTCATAAGGCATTACAGCAAGCTGCAATCTGTGTAGTGGTCTGAAAGAACAGTATAGTGATACAAAACCCGTGATGTCACAAGTTATAACAATACACCGTGAGGCAGTGTTAGGGCCTCAGGCATTATGGAGGGTCACTGATTGTTTTATTGAGTTGGGTTTTTATTATTCAAGAAGAGGCAACCAACAGGACAGGGGGAAAATTGAAAGAAAAAAAACATCATTACAGTTTATTTTGTTGCAGATATTTTTGTACACTAGGCAAACAGGTACATTTATTTGATTACTTACAAAGGTGTTTTGTGATAGATAAAAAGGTTTTAAAGAGAGTTTTTTCTTATAGTTGTGATTTGTTTGACTCAGTTACCATTTAGTATAAAATCATCTTGATTAGGGTCTGAACAATATTTTTTTTTCAATTTTCTGTGATATAAGTCTGTCCTAAATTTTATTTGTTATAAATTAATTTTAAGAATATTATATTTTCTAATGGTTAAGAAATGCATGTTTGTATAACATGTTGTGATTGAGACTAATTAAAACAACGAAATTTTTACACCTTAAAGTATAAAAACAAATAGAAAATGGGAGTTATCAAATAATTGCCCCATGCTTCTATATGCCATGTGATTGCTCAACACTTCGACAGTTATTCTTTGACCTGTATTTACCATTTATTCAGAAGTACAACTTTAGAAGTTATGACTTAAGCTTAAGTCATTACTTTATATCAGCTTCATTGATTGGCTTTTGGATAACAAAAGAAAACTCCCAAAAGCATAAAACAAAAACATGGTATTTAATGTGTACTTTTTAAATTTAGGGAAATGTTTAATAATCTATGATTTGGAGTTTTGTTTTGTTTAACCTGAGAATGTTTCATTGAGTCTTTTTGTCAGGTATCAAAATAAAATACTGCTGCAATATTTAAGAATATAAAAAGATGTAATGTTTGGGAATGGGAGATGTATATGTTTTGTATACAGAGCTACCAAATTAAAAAAAAAAATTCTTACACCAAACAAAGTATTTTTTGCCACAAAAATTATGATGTGATGAATAGTGAACGAAGTCTGTATGGTTTAAGGATGTGCTTTATACTGTTCACTGTTAATGTGAGTGTAATATGTATATTTTTTGCTTGCTTTTTGTTGATCTGCTCATTATTTTACCTACCTGTAGCCGTACTGACCTTCGTCTCAATGTGGTTCTTATTTCTCTTCTACAAATGAAGCTAGAGGTTTTCATATTCCATGGTAACATAAATCTCATTTGTATGGAGAAAAGATATTGTTATTCTCTAAAAATCATTAACATTTATAAAAGAAACTCATTTTTGTTATTGTTTTCTAAATATCAAAAATGGAGACATATCAAACAGGCATTAAGTTTAAATATATGTAAAAAGTGTGTCAAAAGACAACTTGAAACAAAACTTGTTTGTGTGTAAATCTTAGCCTGCTATGTTTGGCATTAACCAATACAAAATTGTTAGTTTTCTTACAATATCCTTAATAGGCAACAAGATTTATTTGTCAATATTTAATGCAAAATAGTGTAGGGCCATCAGGAAGCTCACTGATCTGGATCTACACTTTTTACAAGGCTGAACACTCTTAGCAGGCTTATAAGTTATAACAGTGATGCTTAGTAATTGTTTTCTCCTTAAGGCTGTTGTTTAGTAAGGAGTTAACTAAGATGTACATCAGCTACTTGTTTGAGCTTAGTTTGGTATGGCTACAGGTGATCTAGTCATTCTATCATCCCGTCCCTCGACAAAAATCTTGGAAGTTAGCAGCACATGCATTGGACCTCAGGAGTTATGTTGATTAGCTAAGCTTGGCGTAGTCTGTAAACTTGGCTTATTGGTGTGCATTGTCAGTAGTTTAGATTATCCAGAATGAAGTGTATGTGTCTTGTTAAATACAGATCTGACTAAACCTGTGTATTTCTTGTGTCATTTTATTGTTATTTTTTTATAATCATGTTAAGTATTAAAAAGGGATATGAGCTACTTCTACATGTAAAGCGAAGGTTTTATTGAAAATTTGCTTAAGTTTTGTAGAATTGGGTAAAAGGTTTTTGTATTACTGTCATTAAAAACTCAGCTTGTTACAAAGATTTTATAAAGGAATAACCATATAGCTCTTTTGAATAGCTTTGTAAACAAATTCTCTTTAAATTTGAAGAATGAAATTAGATGTATAAAAATGCATTCTACTGACATTGGAATGAGCAGAAACCAGCGAAACAATTTCTATGATCTGAAATATTTACTATTGTTCTTGCATTTTATTCTTATCACACTACCTTCAATTTATGTGTCCCTTGAATTCATGTGCCTATTGTTTATATGATCTCAAGATAATTCTGCTTTCAGAATTTAATTGGTTTTAACCACCTGTATGGTGCACATCAGCACTTTAAGGTTAAAATTTTGGTGGAAAAAAAAAGTAGATTTAATCTTAATTCTGGTTTAAAAGAAAGGTCATATCTACAGTAAAAAGGGACTATAGTAGCAGCTATATTCCAGTAAACAAATGATCTTTTATGCCTTTACTAAATTAACTTTTATTCTACAACTTATTGTAACAAAGTGAAGATTTGCCAGTGCATTATCAATATGGGATTTTATCATAAAATGTTACTTATATGTACTTTGCAAGCATGTTCTTGTTTATTATAACTGCATTTTTTTTTACAGTTTATTTTTTGTCTCGGTATCGAGGTGAAATCCGTCCCAATTAATTGTTGTGATAATTATACATATTCTACATGCTTGATATACACTGTTGAAACACTATGCATATCATGTACAAGTTGTTGTTATTTTTTGTAAATCTTTGCATTTTCTTTACACAGGGTTTAGATTTAAGTGCCATGCAGTGCATATGTACCGTATGTACCTTTTGTCCCATACCATTTTTATGTACATAAGATCTGAGAAAAAGATTTTCTAAACTTATATGTTAATTATGCTTGAAATCATGACACAATGTTTTATTGACAAAAACATAACCACGATATAACATAATGTACCCATTTGTATGTTATGAACACCCCTACACTTGATGACAAAAAATCCTTTGAAGACTTTACGTAAACACATTCTCTTCTGTAGTTTGACCGTAAACATACAAGATTATTATTCCCCATCTCTTGATACATCTCATTGCTTAAATGTTGACTAATGTTTTGTACAATACAACAGTGACCGAAACTTAAGAATTGCCTTATTTTTAACCACAATCATTACTACCAAGCAATGTTTTTGGTGTATATTTTTGATGTTCCTGTACCTTTTATGTAAGTATACATGTTTGAGCGAATGTTTATATGTATGTATTTATGACATGCTTAAAGGTCCAATTACAAGTGCTTATGTAAGCTCTCCCTGGTGTAGCTCTCTATGACATTAGAGACAGTAGTGTTTGTTCATTGTCAAGATGTGCTGTACTTAGAGATTTTTCAATATTTCTTATAAAAACAAACTAAAACATTGCAAGTCTACACTAACGATGTTAATACTGTTTGATTTACAAATAAGTTAATCTTTTATGTCACATAATAAAGGGGTCAAGAGAAAACCCTGACATGGTGTGTACAACTCACAAGCCATCATCATATTGACTATAATTATATTGTTATATTTAAAAAGAAAACCAATTCTTCACTTAAACAAAATCAGACAAAAATCCCCAGCTATCTTGACAGTGACTAGAGATGTTGCTCTGATATGATCCGGGGCTATACTGGTGGGGGCTGTATGACATCAGCCACTACAGATTTGCTGCCTGTACAGATACCCACCCATAGGCAGGCTGTCAAGATGGGTCTGCTGCACCTTGAACACAACCTATTAGATGGGAAAAAAACCCAACTTAATACTTAGCTTGCTCAGCACGTATTTATATAGCTTTGGCAAATAGTGTAGATCTATATCAGCCAGCTCCCTTCTGGGAAATGTCTGATCAGGATCTGCTTTATTTGCTGCTTCAGGATCTGCTTTATTTGCTGCTGAGTACCCACCATTCTCTTAAAGCAACTTTGTTGTTGATGAAAGCAGAAAAATAAGTATTGGTCTGAGTAATTAACAAATGAAGCAAGCTAAAGATTAAATATTCATAAAGTAATATTTTCCATGATACTTCATTTTGGGTCTTAATAACTATATTTTCTTAATACTCATGATGACATAGATTGAGGGCAAAATGGTCATTACTTGGTTCTTCACCTTTAGTTAGCAAGTGCAAGTTTAAGATGTCATTATGTTTACACGTTGGTAAAAATAATAATTGTAAGAAAATGAAGTGGGTTTTTTTAAACACAATATTTGCCCTGTAAACAAAAAGAAATAATTTATATAAACTGTTCATTGTGCAGCAGATCTGAAGAAGCCAGTGATTAAACTAATTATCAAGGGACGTCATCCTTCATCTTTTCCAGAGGCTATACAACTTGAAACTAGAGTCTGAGGCAATTTCAAAGAGACTGATTGGTCAGATTTTACTTGAACTTTTCACCCAATCAGATACTTAGGTGGTGTCTGTGTCGCAAAAACACATTTTCCATTGGTCAGAGTAATTTTCTCCAAATCTCTGCCAATCAAATCCATGAGAATTGTCTAAATATTAAGTATCTGAAAGATTGTATTTACTTAAATGTAACTCCTAACTAGTCAGATGATTGACAAACCAACAAATAATTGTAATGAATAAATGCTAATCAATTAGTTTTCCAGTCTAACCTATTGGCCTGAATTGGCTTTCAGAAGTAAGTACCAAATTGGATGGATTCAAGTGTATTTTAAATTTATCCAATCAAATGCTTATGAATGGTTCAGCTCTTGAGCTGTTTGGGATTGTTTAGCCTTTGGTCATGAGTTGCTGTATGTAGACATGCCCATTGTCATAGTGTCCTATCAGAGGAGATTGAATATAAACATTGCCATTAAACCGGTTCTTGTATCAGTTAAAGAACTCTGCCTCATCATGACAAATATTTAAAGAAACATTGGTGAGTATTTGCACCAAAATGAAATTTAAAATGTTACAGAGCTCCCATTTACACCAAAAAATTTCTGTATCCATTAAAAGAACCCCTTCTTGCTCCTGAACAATAATTTCTTTTTATTAAAAAATTAATCCGCTAGGACCTAAATCATCTATATATAAGTAAAATCTTAAAAAGAGTATACAGCATCTTTCTTAAAAGAACTACATTTGTCCCAAAATCTTACGTTTATAAAGTAATAGGGATGGCTTTCATTACAACTTATTTCTATGAAGGTCCACATTGGCACCAAAGTAGCTATAGGAGGTAAAAGGACCAGAGCATGGGGAAAATATGGAAATGTCAAAGCACAAACCTCTGCTCCATCCCAACTCCATCCTAACATGTCCCAAAGGACCCACTTATGAGTTATGACATGTTGGGCATGTCATCATCCAGCCTCTCTCTCTTCATGTCATTATTGACATTCTCCGCATGTTTTCATCTGTTATCTGTTGATTTTATACAAAGGTTTATCCACAAGCTATATTGCTATTGATAGTCGCTGGTGATTGTGCTGTTAGATACACTGTTAATCACCGTTTTGTTTGTAGTGTAGTATTTTATAGCTCAGTGTTTCATATTAAAATTATGAAATATGCAAACAATATTCTATATTTTGCTGAATCCTATTGTTTATGTTTGACATATACCTTTTGAAGTCCGTCCATGACTATCAATTACTTGTGAAAATCGATAAAGATTATCTATATACAAACTTCTTATGTTTTTGTTTTACTACCAACAAGTTGCAGTAGACACGTTCGAAGACCAACAACGTAGCAAGCCTTCTTTAAAATCAGTTAGCTTGTAAGGATTGATTGCATGTCTTCTTTCATTTTCATGTACAGCAGTAGATTGTGATCGGGCGTTATAATCATGTAAAGTGATTTAAAAAGTATGTAGTGATCTTACAGAAGGTCTTTGTTTTGTGTAACGTTTAAAGTGTGCCATTTGTTTAACTGGTAACTGAATCTCGTATACTTATTTACAATTATTTAACTGAACACAGAGTGTACGCGTACACGCGCAAGGAACCACACACTATACATGTGAACAAGTTGGCATATGGCTCAGTTATATCCAGTTTACACTATTATATCTTTTATTAAGTCGGATGATTAATTTTCAAAACGTTTCTTATCAAATAGAACACCACCACCAAGAGACCTTTGACCTCTTAGTGACCTCGCCACACGTTGCGCAGCATCCTTTTATTATTAATGATTATTTGAAATCTTCCTTCAGGCTTGATGATTATAATCCCACCACGAGCTGTTATCAGATTTACTGATAAATAGTGTCGGCTAGATGTTTTTAGTAATATAATGACCCTTTTTTTCTGGCTAAAATCGCACTTAGTGCCATGCGCCATTTCTTTTGTTACGCCAATATGTTGCAATATTATGGGATAGCCGTTGACTGACTAGTCTAATTAAATAGCGGCATAAACGAAAATTATTACACATGTTCGTGTGTATAGGAATGGATTATCCAGAAATACAATGAATGCTGTGTAATTTCTTTCCGAGAAAAAATGTGTTCTGGAAGTCTATGAATGTATTCGAGGCTCATGTGTCAGTGTCGGAACAATTGCCTTCCGTAGAACCGATTAACGCGTAATTCAGTCATTGTCAAATATGCAGGAGAGAAGTCTGATAAACTCCGAAGACAAAACGACAAGCCCTAAAACAGGATACGACTTACCAGTTTACGGATTGGAAAATGGCTCTTTTTATCCGCTGCATATTTTGGCGCTTTCCTTGACATTTCTAAGTTTGAGTAGCGTTGCATTTACAATTTCATTGTCTATAAGAAGAGGCTGGAATAAGAATTTTTTCCGAAAATGGACCAAGAGCGAAAGATTTGTGGTGTACCTGGCACTGTGTGATGGAATCTTCAACATCTTCCATACTGCCGACCATGCTCAACTTTTGATTACGAAGCAGCATGTTCAGCCTCGCGGACTGTGTACTTTCTACGCATTTGTTCTTGTGCAGTTCGTGCACGGACAAATTCTCATGGTAAACATGATTGCCATTAACGTGTTCAGGCATCTTTACTTTGGTCAGCCGCTTAATTTCGGCAAATGGGACTGGAAATTGCTGACATGGTCATTTGGATTACCATCGGTTGTGTCCACCATTTGTACAGCAACTGGGCAATTCGGGACCACTGGCTTCTTGTAAGTCTCAACCTTTCATTTTGGTTTAGTTTAATATATTGTAAAACCAAACAGAGGGTAGTGTAAGTTTATGTTTTTGGGGTTTATCGTCCCAACAACAATATTTCAGTTTTCTGGAGACAGTATCCACTTGAAGCAGATATGGTGCTGCCTTCACTGTGTATAGCATGCCGTGAACACCTGGCATGATATCACATCAAGTCACATTATCCTGACACCGGGCCAGCTAGTCGTGGAACTACCGTTATATTTGTTTGAGCGTAGCAAGGGAGCCATACGACTAAAATCTACGATCTAAAATGCAACATTCATATAGCCAATATCACACGGAAAGCAAGATCTATTTAGACTTCCTCAGAAGAAACCTCTGTCATTGCCCACATAATTGAAAGAAAAAAAAACAGCTTACATCTCACTGGTAAGATCCATTATGAAATATGGAACAATTGCCTGGGACCCTACACAATAACAGGAAAAAAAACTTTTTAAGAAGCTAGAGTGTCCAGCGACATGCAGCAAGATTCATAAATCTAGAGACAACGGTTGCATCTCTTGGATGCTTTAAAACATAGAACTTGACAGTATGGATTCCATAAGACCATCAATAGATTGGTGTTTGTGTAAAAGGTGGTTGAGAGGTTAATCCAAGCCATAGAACCATAGGAATCACACACACACACATGTAACATCAAAGCTTAAAAAAGGGAAATTTTTGTATGTCACAACCTTGTAGAAAAAGCCAGACTGGTTGAGTACGATGTATTGTAAAGCCAAACTATGGTAACATGAGTAAAAGCCAAACTGGGGTATGATGAGTTATTGTAAAGCTAAATTTGAGTAGCAAGGGTTATTGTTAAGCTAAAGTAGGGTAGTATGATATATTATGAAGCTTGACTGAATGAAAATATACTAACTTACATTTAACAATGTTTCCATTGCAAATTTTGACACTACAGTCGTTATCAAGTTGCAAACTTGAAAATATTAACTTTGTTTTTAATGGACGCACAACGGAAAGTTGCCCAAACAATTAGATATGTTGGGGATGGTTATTTGTATTAATTTTCCAATGTAATGGCTATGCTGATCCCTGTTCATCAGTTTCTTAATCTTGGATTTGTGCTTTATGCAGTTCCCTCGTTGATCGACCTGCGTTTGGGGTTGCTGTTTACTCTAGTTGTGCTTGTCTTTTTATTCCAGTCTCTCAATAATTTCTCTATTGTTTGTTTTGCTCCGATTGAAGGTTGTATTTGTATATTTTTTTTTGTTCTAGTTTCAGTTGGCGCTTATATGTACTTTTCTGGTTTATTGGTGTTCGTATTTATTCCTTTTGTTTCGCTGATAAGTGTGTTTTATTCACTTGTATTTGTCTTTTTTTTTCAGTTGCTTCGTTGACCCAATCGCTGGCCGTATTGTGTACAGCTCATTCGCCATCTTGTTTGTGCCTGTGTTCCTCGTCAACTCAGTACTTTACCTGCTGACGTGGAGAAAAATTCGGGCCCAGGTGAATGAAATCATAGGAACCCTCCGTGAGATGTCGCAGTCTGCTAGGGCCACACGCAACACGGCCAAGACCCTATCTCTGTTTATTGTGGCCTTCACGGTACAGTGGACTGGCCCCATCGTATAGATGGTTATCGATTTTTCACCAAGATGCGCGCGCACCTGTTTGTCCGCCATCTTTGTGGTAAGGTGAATCAACATATCAGTACCGTGAAAGCGCACTTTTGTTTATAATTAACCATTACAGGCAAGGAAGACAATGATTAAGCCTTGTAGTGTTGTGAAATGTCACAAAATATATAATCCGGATCAGATTTCTTTTTTTCTCATTACCAGCCGTCAGTACAAACCAAGGGGAAAGGACGAGAAAACTTTCGGACGTCTTGCTTTCGCGCTTGAACAGAGCATTCATTGTAGCTAAGCATTTTAAGTGTTTTGGATTGCATTAAAAGTCGAAAGAAAATATGTCTGTGGAAGTATGTTATAATGTTAATAGCTATTTTGTTGTTTATTTTATTGTTATTATTAAGATACAGATAATTAACAAACAATTAAGAAATATATTGATTATTTACTAGTCCTAAATAAACTAAAAAGCTACCAACAGTATCGATAATTTCCATCAAGGTCAATTTTAGACAAAATGTTGTCAGCATGTGCCCCTCATGATGCTTGATGCACAAAATTTACCCCCAGATATTTGACCCTTGAAAATTTTGACTGAGGAATCAATGACCATTGACGTTTAGCGTCTATAGAACGCCGTGTATGTGGTTGTAATGTGGTATCCGACAGTTTGCTAATATTGTACCCATGTAACAACACATGTTACTTCTATTCTAGGAAATTTATACATAATGCTTGAATAAACTTTAGTTAAAGTGAAGACTGTTATTACACTAACTTTATTGTTCGACAGTGTGAATCTTAAAAAATATCGCATTAAATGTCCATTTTTTTAAATAGGCACGTTGATGATTTTAGGTTATCTCAGATAGGAAAAACCTATTTGTAATGACAGGCAATGTGTTATGCTTTACTTTTTACATGGCTGTAATAACAAGGTTGGGCGGTAAATTCAACCCCCGGTATTTACCTGCTAGAAAATACTCCACAAAGTGACAAATACAACTATGATTTTTTTTTGCCTTAAAATACTGCAGAAATCTTAATTTAGTTAACTTGAAATAATGTATAATCATATTGATAATTAAATTACTCAGATATTTTAATTTAACTTCTTTTTTAACCTATAATACACGTGAGAAAGTAATGCTAATCCACCTGCACCTGGCCTTTGACACTCAGGAAGCAAAGCCATATGGTCTAGACTATTAAAACAACAAGTTTCAGACAAGGGGCTGTAAATAGCCAGGGGCAACATGGGGAAAAGTAAAATGTCATACATAACCTAGACAGTTTGTATTGGTACAAGTAAATGGTTGTGTATTGAGTATGGCATGAGCTAGAGTGTCAACTGTATGGCTTCATCCCTGAGTAACGTTTTAAATTTCTCTTGTCATCACCACTTCTATAACTTCACTCCACACCATTACCAAGCTACTATTCACCATAAAGCCAAAGAATCCAGTCCGGAATATAAAACAGCATTTTGCGGGATCTTTACAAGCAAACATCATTTATTTGAATGCATGAGAGAAAATTGTTTCGTCCAAACTGCCAGATACCAGCTCTAATAAAGTGTAAGAAACAAACTGTTTTCAGAACGAGCCTGAACTAGCTGTTACAGCTAAGTTTTTTAAATGGTTTTGCTTTCACATTGACATTTGTCAATAAATAATAGCACATAGTGTTTTTATTTTTATTATTGTCCTACCTTTTAGCAAATTTAACAAACTTACATTATATTAGAATAATAATTTCACAGAATATTGAATTCAAGTTCCAGTACTTCTTTTAGAACCAAACCATTTCTGAATTAAAAACAACACATTTAACGGTAACAAGTATTTAATGACAGTAAATTCATCGATCAATAAACAGGAAAAGCAGTTAAGAAACAAACAGACTGCTAAGGAAATTGGAGCATGTAATGATATTCGATCGCATTTAATAAATATGACAACCATAACATGGGTTTTAAGGAACTTAAAGCAATGAAAACATAGTATAACATGATGTAAAGAATTGAAACCAGTACACATAATAAATGACCCTGTTTTAAAACCAAAGTTTAGCAGTGCCTGTGTCCAAGCAGTTGGTGACTTGTAACTCCTCAGCCGAGAGAGTGCATGAGTTCGAGTCCTGGTCGTGGAGGATTACCAGCTAACCTGCAGTGCGCAGTGTTTCTACCCTGGCACAAGTCTAGGATCTAGCTCCACCAATATTTAATTGGTTGTCGCACTTTGCTGAAACACTAGATAGTTCACTATGTCTGGATATGCAATGTCCGACTGTAAGTCATCAGGCTGTCGTCAAAGACGAGTACGGATCAAAACCGATCAAATTAGTGTTCTTCAAGTCCTTTTCACGCACAATAGCTCCAGCGTATAATTAATATAGTCATATTGCACTTTGTAGCCGTTACACACGACATCTTTCGCGAAATAATCGATTTAATCGTCGAATTGTAGAGACCTAGCTGTCCTAAGCAGACATAAGTAAACAATGGCTTTACCACAAATATGGCCGACCGCATTGCATGCTGGGAAATGTGTGACGTCATACGATAACCATCTATTCTCGGTCTGGTCTCTATTGGAAGAACCGCCTCTTTGCCTGCACTACTGGCTGGTGGGCACCGCCAATATTGGCGGTATCTTGAACTTTATCGTTTATATGATGGTCTGGCGCAACAAGACGCGTCACAAAGAGAACAGCGGCGGAAGCAATGCCCACCTGTACAAAGTCAAAAACAATAATTGTGCCGAGATACCCGATCAATCGGAGTCGCTTGATGTACCACTTTCTAGCAGAGGTGGGTCGAAAGAAGCGATCGGTTCTTTAGCGTCTTTAAATAACGAAACTGTATATATTTAAATATAGAAACAAATTCGCACCACGTCAATATCATAATTATTTGCATAAAGGTTGTAAGTTTCAACTGGCAATGTTTATGCTAATGTTAACACATGATTTAAACATTATTTGCGTTCTGTACGGGAAATTATTTTTTAAATATCACATATTTAAATTTGGAATATATACGAACTGCTCTGAATCAGACAATTACCCGGACATAGAGGATGCAATGGAAGGAACTCTCCATGGGATGTCGCGGTCTTCTCGGGCCACCCGCTAGAGCACCCAGACCCTGTCTCTGTTTATCGTGGCCTAGCATATTTGGAAAAAATACGTATCGCATTTTCACTTTGTAAATTTGCGAAAAGCTTGAAACAGGAAATAAAAACAAACCAAGCAACCTAACAATATTGTAAGTTATTAATCAATGACATTAACTGATGTCATGTTTTATCTTTTAATATTATAAACTCTAGACTTTTGTTTCGATATCATCATCATTAGCACCATCATCACTATCACTAATAACATAAACACTATTATAATATATTTTATTTATTGCACCTTTATATCGTAACATGTCCGCATCACTTTATTATTTTCGTGTTTGTGTGGGCAGGAGAGTAGTGCGTGCGTACGCGTATTTTTATTTTCTTTATATTCAGAAACTCTAATGCATCTCGTGTTAGCATCTGATAAATGAGTGATAAATCTGTGATTTATGGTTGATTCTTTGTGTGATTTGGGTGAAAAGCAGCAAGAAATAAATGGACCGGATTTATCAATACATATTTCATTGTTGTTATTATAAAGAACGATAATTGTGATGGCATGAATCATTTCGATATGCTTCATATACAAACCGACAATGGGTTGACTGCATATTAAGAATTGAATGTTTTACAAAAGTTAACACTCTTACACCGTACAGTTTTCATGTGTGTTTAGAAAAGATGATTCCGAGGGCATAGAATCTGGGATCTATCACGTCCTTGTCTGGGACTATCAATATTTTATTTTTGTTTGTCGTAATTCTCTACAAAACTTGTTAGAGTGGAACTTATTTGTTTTGCCTCACATCAATAATGATATTTACAATAATGTAATGTTAACAAAACATTGTTTTTTTATATGTGTCATGGGTATAAGCTTTCAGCAAGCTACATTTGTCTACAAATACCATCACATACATCACAATATATAAAGTGTCACTTGGATAAAGCGGTTCTATATTAAAGGCTTACGTAAATAATGAATCTCCATTTACATTAATTGAATTAGGTCTTTGGGTGTCCATGTGGACCACATATCTCCCACACTTTCCAGGTGTTTGGGTGCCCTATGCATCGTGGACCATATATTTTAAACACCTTTCAGGCCTTTAGGCAACCTTTGCAACGTGGACCACATATGTACCCCACTTTCCAGGTCGTTAGGCTCCCTCTGCCACGTGAGCCACATATCTCTCTTATTTGGACTTATTTACCCTCGCCGTTAACTATAAATTATTTGGCGGGCATGAACATATCTCTCACACTTTCCACGTCTTTAGAAGCTAATTCACCTTTCCGCGAGATCTCAAAATAGATATTGCACATTGTGTATTAGCATAGAATTAGCCAATCACATCGCGTTGATTGACACTTTACCTGCGTTATGCTGATTCTCACTTACACATTGTCCCACAAACAATGATTTTGACAAGCGATCAGTTTAAATCGGTTTGAGCCTTTGGTTCAATTTAATAGCAACAGGGTTGTTTGTTGTTTGTGTTTTGCAAGGAATCGTACGTTGCTGTAATCGCTTCTCTGTTTGCATCTTAATTTAGTTGATTGGATGAGGCTTGTCCATGTCTGCATGGAAAGGTAAAATATCGCTGTAGCCAGCAACAACTTTCTTTCGTAATTTTGTGTCATGAATGCATCATTGGGTGAAACTGTCTTAATCTTCATTTAAACATCTCCATCAGAAGCTCTTTGCATTTGGGAGAAATCAAATTAAAATATTTTCGTAGATCTGTAAGATAATCTGTAAGATCTGTCACTTTAAACCAGGTTGTTTGTGGGCAAGGGGGCGGAGCTTAAACTCTTTTTTTAGACTCGTGGAACGGTGAATTGCCAGTTGGGTCAATTATTTTCCAAACTTTCTAGGTCTTTTTGATATTTTTACGATCGCCACACTGCACAATTAACATTGTTGTGATCATGACTAAGAATATATAAGACAAAGTCCTATGAGCATTGCAACATATACAAAAAATTGAAAAGACACAGGACTAAGGTATTCACATGCACACGAAATGTAAAAGTGAGAACAAATCTATGATGAGTCATTTAATAATAAGAGCAAATCCGACAGTTACCGCCTTGGGGCGTTCAGTCGATAATATGGGCCGACTGGGGTGCTTAAACCGGTTTTACAGAGCTCTAACCTCGCACTTCCTGATGGGTTTCTCAAATGCAAGCAATAAAAAGAAAACCGATCCATAGAATAATTTTTCAAATATATCTTCTTATTTGCTTCCCATACTGCTTTAACCTACCTGCTCCACTTTGTGGATTGCCTTTTGATGCTTTGCATCAATGACTTTTCTTGTTTAAGCAAATGTTAAGGTCACAGTGGTAAATATGTAAGTACTTTATGCGGTTTAAGTGTCTTCAAAAGTTGCGCGGTTAAGTAACGGCTTGCTGTAGCTGGTGAGCTTAAAAATACTAAGCTTTTAAAATAAATATTGTCTGTTGACGACTTAGGTCGAAGTTAGGGTCCCTAAATGTGTATAGTATCTAGTGTTTACTGCGTTAAAGTTGTATGGATTTTGATTCATTCCCTGACCCCCACCAAAAATTTCTGGATCCGCCCCTTATGCCTTTTAAGTGAAATTCGGGGAAAAACATCTGGTTAATATTTGAAACCTAGCTGATGAAAAAATGTGGTTTCTCGTGAAATGGTCGATATGGTTTCATAAAAAATCGGACGACCTTCCCGATCAAATAACCTGATCTTCGCGTTTAATAGCTGAACATTTTCCGAATAAAATGCTTTACTTAAACGACATAATCAATGTTATTTTTTGCGACGAAAAGCACGAGCTATTTTATTTATATAGTAACAATACGAAAATTAACTAGAAAGTGTTGGTAACGAAACATCCGGCATAAAAAGGTTTCCTAGGTATACCGCATATGCCTTATTTCTGGTGTTCACACACCAATCTCTTTTATTGAAATCGCTGACGTATCATGTGAGTAAAGCGGTTCTTTTTTTACAGAATTCCTTGAATTATTAAAGTTCAGATTAGACTTAGTATATTCTTAAACTAATGCAATACATAGACATATTATTTATACATGCCAGTAAGCACGTGTAGGTAAGTTGTAACGTTGAATCATTAACATAGCGAATTTAATCTCGGCAATTGTCCTCGGAGTCAGTATGGGGCAGAGTAGCCCCGGCTAGATGTCAACCAAATGGATAAATGAATTTAAAAACAGAATATCGCCAAATGGCCAACTACTGTCATTAATTTCTCAGATATAAAATCTTAAAAGCACACTTTGTTGCTTGTTTGTTTATTGGGTTTATCGTCCCACCAACAGTATTTCAGTTATCTGGAGACGGTGTCGACTTGAAGCAGATATAGTGCTGCCTTCACTGTGTATAGCATGCCGTGAACACCTGGCATGATACCACACCCAGTCAGATTATCCTGACACCGGGCCAACCAGTCGTGGAACTACCCTTATATTTGCTTGAGCGTTGGCAAGGGAGCAATACTACTACCATTTTTAACGACTTTGGTATGTAGCGGCCCGGGATCGAACCCGGGGTCTCCCGTACCTGGAGCCGACGCTCTACCGATTGCGCTACCAGGTCCGGTACACTTAGTTGCTTCTGGAATCCTAGAGCACTGGACACAACAGTTGCCGGCAACTCAGCAGCTGTTGCTATATTTACAAGTCTATGTAGATGCTATCGTAATGGCGATGGGTCTATCTATATGTCAGTTTCAACACAGCAACAAATGTGCCATAGCTGTTGCATGTCAGTATGTGGAATGACATCTCCGTGTAGTATGTATAAAAACTGGGCAGGTTTTGTATAGTTTGCTTTTGACTGTGTTCTATACTGCATTTCTCCATATATAAAACGGTTCTTTTCATTTCATTCTTGTATATTTACGAAGAAACTTTGTTCCACATGTTTTGTAGTAAACAAATTTAATTTCATCGATTTTAAGTCGTATTATTCTCATTGGTGACAATATTTTTGACCGGAATCAGTGAATTTGAATCTTCAAACAAACAGAAGGAAACGCCTTGTCAATTGTTGGATATAGGGTGACGTTATTATTGCAGGATGCGTTATTTTGTCAGTTTATCTACGTACGCTTAACTTAAATCATTAACCATATGTTAGATGGGTTTTTTTTCTGTGTGTAATGTTGTAATGCTTTGAAAATATTCGGATAATATTTTGAATTGTCCGTCCTTAAAACAGTTCACACTGTACGTTTGTAAGTTGTGTCTATGGTAGCTTTCCCACGAAAACAAAGTTTGGCTCTTTCTTAGGAAGAGAGGACACACACACCCGCACATAAACGCACGCACGCACGCACCCGCACACACCCGCATGCACACATACACACACGCGCACCTGCACACACCTGCATGCACACACACGCGCGCGCACCTGCACACACCCGCGCGCATCCGCATGGACACACACACGCGCACCTGCACACACCCGCACGCACCACCATGCACACACACACGCGCGCACCTGCACACACCCAGACGCACCCGCATGCACACAAACACACACGCACCTGCACACACCCGCACGCACCCGCATGCACCCGCGCGCGCACCTGCACACACCCGCATGCACACATACACACACGCGCACCTGCACACACCCGCATGCACCCACACACACGCGCGCACCTGTACACACCCGCATGCACACATACACACACGCGCACCGGCACAAACCCGCATGCACAAACACGCACCCGCACGCACACATTCACACACGCGCACCTGCACACACCCGCACGCACACACACACACAAACACACGATAAGCTTGTATGCTTATAAAAGTAGCCAAATTTGTATTTTGTTTATTTATGCATTTACATGACGCATTATGGCAGCACAATATTCCGCTTTCTGCTGCACAATTGTTCATACTCTGTCCGGTATTTCCGATCATTTTCATGTCATTGCAATCGATTTCAACGAGAAAACCTTAGAAGAAATTACCAGTAGCCTACATTTTGAGTATTTATTTAGGAATATATAAAAACAACAAATAAACTCTCACAGTAAGACATTTATGCAACAGATTGGATGTACATGCTATGTTTTCGATACATTTTGACTCTAAAGGTCACTTTAATTCTTACCAATTCCAGCTGTAAAAAACGTCGCAGTATATGCGTTTTTAAGTTTAAGTTACAATATTCCTACGAAACATCAACACTTTTATAAATGTGACCAGTTTGGTGTTTATTCGTTGCAACTTGCTTACTTCATTCTTGTTTGATAAATAAATATGCGTATCAGTTGGGAGTAAGTATGTCACTCCTTTGTAATTGAGGCTGCGTAAAGAGTTCACCTTCTTCTTCGCCTGAGGACTAGCCTTACTGTTGGTACACGGGACGTCCCTGTGGTTTGACTTGTTTCTCTATACGATTATATACACGAGGAAGTTCAGAAACTCTCGTAAGTTATCTGTGCCAAGCAGGCTGTAATGCATTAACAGGGGAGGTTATTCAGTAATTGACCACATAGCAAACCATGAAACCCGCGGTAAACAGAGACAGCGACTTGGCAGTGGTCCATGAAGCCCTAGAGGACTTCGCCATCTGGTGAAGAGTACTTTGGATCTCTTTTACCTGGGAGTTTATCTTATTCCAAGTCAGTATGTACATTACAGCGTTGGTCGGGAAGACGGGCACGTTCAGAACTGCAAATGAGACATACATGAACGGGCGGCAGTTGGGTCTACAATACAGCTGAAATACAAAAAAAAGTGCTCTAAAATATTACTAGATAAAGTAAATAACAGATAGTTACAACACTAATGATGGTGATGATATGTAGTCTAAAGTGTTCTTCAAAACCACCTTCGTTTCTGAAGATAATCGATTTCTGATCTGCAAATGGGAGACAAAAAACTATTGTATGAATTCTGCTGTAATGGGTATATTTTGAAAGTGTATACATGTATTTCTGATAAACAGGTCTGAATTATGTCTAAGGCTTAATTTACAGAGATAAGATTTGTTTTAACTTTCATTATTTTTATATGTTACTATTATCTACGGTATCTGTATTGGGAACACTTAAATGTGTCTGTTTTTAAAATTGACCATGGAACATTAACAAGAAGCCGGTTGACCCGAACTTTTGCATTTTGACATAACAGGTTGGTAAGCTAACCGAAGTGTTACGAACTTACGAGCTGTAAGGTTCAATAAAAAAAGCCTCTAGAGAGTTCAGGTTAGTTGATAGCTTACATGCTTTCATAAATATTCAGAATTTTGAATATGATGTGGCTGAAAATTCTGTTGGGCCGTCGGTCCATTTAACAAACGCTGTTAGTAAATTTTGGGTTTATTAGTTCAGAATTTACTTGTCTTTCCTGTGTGAACGAGATGTCTTCTTATTATTATAGTTATAACCTTTCGTCAAGTTGGTATCTTCTAATTTTTTGTTTTGTTTAAAAAGCAAAATTTTCTTGAACCACAATAGATAATAGAAAACAATATTTCCTCTGGTCGTAAAATTATATCGGTATATTCCGTCCTTCAAAAAGGTCGTGTTGTCTGTAAGTGTCGCGAAGATTTGCTACAATTTGGTCGTTTTACCTTCAATAACCTAGTGTCCTAGTATAACGGGGAAACAACACATTACAAGTAAGGCATGTTGGGTCTAAACTGTTAGGATGTAAAATTCACCTAACAACAGATAAAAACAATAAAAGTTTTCATTCGCTTTCTTGTTAAAACGGTATTCCAACTGCAAAATTAGGTACCTGGTAGGGAGCCCGCTTTCGACACATTCTGCATATATCTCATAAAGATGCAGGTTTTTTTTATTAAAAATGCCGCTTCAAATGTGTCACTATTTACATACTCAAAAAGAAAGTAAGGATCGTAAATGGTGCCACATATATGGTTTCCGAACTTACGTCCTTAATACGGTGAACATTAAACAAGTTTTACATTAATTCGAAGACAACATACAATGATTCATAACAATCAACAAGGATACCACAAATAGATTTTATTTTTACTGAGGTCAGTTAAGAGTCAAAAGATCATAGCTTACCCGAATTTCAACTGTTATTTGTGTCGTTCTAAAACATTAAAAAGTGCGAAAATGGAAAAGGCACGTTCGACTTAACCATCGCTGTCAATGAAGTGATTCTCCTCAGACAACAAAGAGGGCAATTTCCATTCATATGAAACGCATATATATATATAAATAGTCCAAAACGGATCTATGATTTTACCCTAAAGTGTGTGGTTTTTTTTTAATGTTTGCATATATATATAAATAAATAGTCCAAAACGGATCTATGATTTTACCCTAAAGTGTGGGTGTTTTTTTTTTAAATGTTTGTAGTAAGAAAAAGAGAATTGGAGCAATGTTATGTAATAAACAATGCACCCCAACCCCGTACATATTTTCAGTAAGTACATTTTGCCACATCCGATCTTTTGAGTGAATGGTCCGGCATTTTAAAGGGGAGCGAGCCCGATGCCCCACCCTACCTAATCCGCCACTGTGTATGACCCCAGTCCATTAGCCTAATTGGTTTGTTCGAATGTGTCCCCAATGTGGACAGATCAACAGCTTGAATAATTGAACACATGTAACGGGTCAACGATCGGACACGTGTGTCAGATACGATCGAGGGAGACTCCGAGTATGGAGCCATTATATTTTCAGCTGTCTGACCTTACTTTTGGATGCTGACGCAAGGCACTCCTAGATGAATATCAAAGCGGCCCGCAGTGGTAGAAATTACCTATTGCTGATCTAAACAAAACAAAGTTTTAAAGTCTTATCAGCGCCGAATATCTTGTTTAGAGACATTTCTTGTTGGTGTTATACTAGTCTTATACGTGATCTTCGACGACTAGACGCGAGGATTTGCATTTGGCAATGCGGTGTATTCGTGGTTACATTTTGACAAATACTTTGGGACTTCTATTATAAAGTGTTGCTGGAAGACCTCCTAATTACGCAGCGGCGATAACTGGTTCGTGCGTCCGATTCTTTATTGACGCAATTTTAAGGACGTTTGCGATTGTGTCTTTATAAACGAACGGTCCGACTGTCAGTTACAAAATATTATATTTTGAACAAATCCAATAAATCGTCTAGCAATGTAAACTGCCTCTTTTAATACGGGTTTTGTTTTCACTACGTTAGCAGTGAATACAGAATAACTGCTCCACTCAGGAAGTGCCGACCAAACAATTGAAGACTTATCATGTAGTTCTACGTATATCCATTATATGACTAATTATGTTAATTGTCCATGGCGGACAAAATCACTCTATTACATCATCTAAGGCGGACAATATTCCTGCTGAAAAGTAGTTATAATATGCGAAAATATGAAAAGGTCCCATGAATAATGCCACAAACATGAAATTGTGAACTTCCACCTGACAAAGATGCATAGCCTACATGTTAATATGAAGGTGACGAACAATGAGATGGAACATTACAAAGTGACAAACCCAACAGTAACCGCATTGGAACGAACAGTAGGTAGGACCGACAACACTGCTTCAACCTGGTTTGCGGAGCGTTCCAACCTCGCAATTCCTAAAGGTTTTTGGTTAGAGTTAAAACCTGATCAAAGAATGCAATTATACAACATAACAATACCTCTAACGAACCATCAAAATACTACACTACGGGTCGTAGAAATAAAAGAATCGGCAACCAAAGAGAGAATATAATAGTTTGAAATAAAACAGTCAAAGAGATGACGTATAATAAGAGTTTAGAAATAGTTCAAAACGACACCCGATAAAAAGTGTAGTGAACATTAAAGTACAATTTTCTTACGAAAAAGTTAAAAAACAACAACATCGAAACAGAGTGTAGTTGTGTGAACCAAATGTAACAATATTTTAATTGTCCTTGTAAATAAAAACAAAACACTTCATCATTTTATTTTAATTTTATTATGACAATTTTAAGACAATCCATTGAGAAATCTTGCTCTCAATTGGGAGGCATAATTGTCGTTCTTGATGTGACCATTAAAATGAAATAGGTACAACGTGACTTGATTATTTGACATTTGTTCTTATACTCGCGTTAACCACAGATATAATCAACACTTTTATGCATGTTCCTTCGATAAAAACAACAAAAGCAATGTATAGTACCGATCCTCCATCCGAGATGTGATCATCTTGCTTACGGAATTACCCGAGTAGGTCGGACCGTTATTACGATTATTACCACTTTAACAGTTTACTGTCTGCACTGTCCTAATGACTCGTCTAGTGTACCATATTGTAATAAATAGGCATTGGACAAAAATTATCATTTTAATGAATCATACTACTGTCGTCATTATAGCTGGCAAAGGAACCGGGGTTCGAGTCATAATTGTTTTTATGCACTGCTATAAGTCAACGGAATCTACCGATTTAAATTATGTATCAGAGTGTTTCATAAAAACGACAATCAATGCCATATGCTATACAAGATTCACAATCGAACATCCAAGTAAATTATCAAGTGTCTGTTGACATTCCCAAACTTAGAATACCGAATTGAATGACAATGTTATATCATTAATGCACAAAATTACTTATATTTATTTATTTTTATAAATTTTTATTTACTTTTATTTATTTAGTAAACATAATAACATTGCAGGTATGCGTGAATTTCGAAAAAAAAACCCATCAACTTTTAGCATCAATTATACGTGCATTTTAGAAGTCTACTGTATGCTAAAAGAAATGTTATTTAAGCTAAATTTGACATTTTCTTTTCAAGGCAAAACACACACACACACACACACACACACACACACACACACACACACACACACAACAGCACGAAAGATTAAAATTAAACAATGGAGAAAAAAAGGTTGGTGGAAGTACTTCGTACATTATTAAGTAAGTTCAATGAAAGATGTTACTTATGATTATACGAGTCTAGTCGTGTGATATGTACAAAGTCAATTAACAAAAACATTCACTATGGCGGTAAAGTCTGCACTTCATCCAGGGTATAGTCCAATATTTTGTCGTGTCCTTCGAACTTGAAGTAACCTGAAAATTTGGCGCCCTTTAAGAAGAGCGGGAACCAGTAAATATCGTCTGGCCACATCTGCTGGTAAGGAACCTTGTCGACCGGGTACCATTCTGGGCGCATCTCTAAAACAAAACCGGGACCGAATGTACAAAAAATACATATAGATTTCATCAATACTGTTTCTTAAATAGTGAATGGCGCTGTTTGGTAAAACACGGATATATTATACACTTTTGGCTTTGATTTGCAGGACAAAGCATCTAGAATCATGGGGTATACAGACAAACCTTAAAATCACAATTGAGTGTAAGGCGTTACAGCTTCAAACACCTTATATTACTAGTCGCATGTATTTTTTTCCGTTTATGCAAGCATCTATAGATACTTTGTATTGTACATGTGGTCTTGTGTAGTTCAGCTGCCTAATATGTATGTGTGTGTGTGTGTGTGTGTGTGTGTGTGTGTGTGGTGTGGTGTGGTGTGGTGTGGTGTGGTGTGGTGTGGTGTGGTGTGGTGTGTGTGTGTGTGTGTGTCAATATATCAATATTTAATTCATTACATATACCTGACGTTTCCTTTGGTTCACCGGTATACTTGGACCCTGTAAACACGTGCACCTCCAGAAGCTGAGGGTCTCCGACAAACTCGAATATAATTCGACCAACTTCTACTAGACTGGCGGCTTTAATGCAGCATTCCTCCATCAGCTCCCTGCATTTAGTGGCACAGAATAGTAATTGTTTTACAGCTTTTAGCTTGAGTCTGAAAAATACTCCGCCATCTGGCAGTCTAAGAAGAACAAAGACATAGAAATATCGCATTTGCAATCAAAACTCCACTGATGACTACAGGTTTACCTTTTATAGTAGATTTGCCACATCGTTCGTCTGGGACGATGATTTTGAACCTTAACATTGGTGCCCTGTGTTTGTGGGCCTAATAAGCTAAGTCCGTTACACAAGTACAATTTTCTGTATTTAACCCGTTTAGATTCTGGTATAAGTCATATTAAAACGCACCTTTTCGCTCCCTCGAGTATTGTTTCCCCAGGTTCCACTTTCCCTCCAAAACCATTCCAGCGACCTTGCCCGAAGCCCCTTTTCTTCATACCTAGCAGCACCCTAGTTGGTTCCCGGATTAGAACCAGCGTCAGTACCTTATTAAGCACCATATTTCTCTTGGGGCTGGATGTTTATTTTGTTTCTTTCAAGAAAGCCGTGTCCAGTAAGTTTTTTATCTGAAGAAAACAAATTGCAATGCGAAATTACAAACTGATACATGCATATTATGTTGAAACGTTCCTAGTGGTAATGTAAGCCAAAACAAATATTGATCTATGGTACAAGAGTGTAACTTAACATATTGGTATTAGACTTTTTTTCAATGATTCCTTTAATATAAAGATGGGGTGAAGAAAAAAAGTCATTCCAAATCGTTACTGAGACCTCTACAACACAATCTCATATGTGAATATAGAAACCAACATAACTTTATAATATCAACCAACATGGTTTTAACAAAAACTGACACTTACTTTCACTTCTCACACACTTATGTCATGGCAATCACTGGATAACTATTTAGAAAACGGCAAAAAGGACTATAAAGAGGCCTCTAAATGTCGATGAGTCGACGGAAGACTATTTTATTGGTTCTTTCATATATATTAAATAGAGTGTAAAAATGATTTTTTTTAAATTAGTAGAGTGAACAGCTATGTGTACCTTGCATCGTAACAAAACAATATTCTCTTACATTTGTTATGAGAATATTTAATAATTATCAGAAATGTTTACATTTATTTTATTACATTTTTCCGCAAGTAGAATCGTTTGTTACTGCTGTTTTTGTTTTTTTTCTCTAATTATAAGCATGTCATAATTTATTTTTCAAACGAGATAGAATAGTTTTCAGAAGTAAGCAGTGCGAACCTCGCAAAAGAAAAACTACTTAACTCAAGTTAGATTAGTTTGACGCCTAAAATAAAAATTGAATAAAACTAAATATATGCAAGAGTATAGTAACTGAAGATCGATTTCTTTACCATTATCTCTGATATTGGTTTACGATAGAACTTTTAGTGTGCTTTTGTGTGTGTGTGTTTGTGTGTGTGTGCGTGCGTGCGTGCGTGCGTGTGTTTTACATAACTGAAGTTTTATTTTGGAAGTTTTTTGTTGACTTACTGATATGCAGAAATACATCGGTGTAATACATGTATACAGTGCGTACAGTACTTTCCGACAAAAAGTACAATTGGACATTCTACAAGTATTTGACACGAACCAATAAGAAATACAATACCAGCGGAGCGGGGACACAGGGGAGGTCACTGCGTTGTTTGGTTTGTAGTAGATTTCAAAGAATTACACACCCTTTCACATTCTAGACACAAAGCACTGGCATATAATCTCCAGCGTAAATTCACTGCTATCACATTTTTCTTCCACAATTTATTTGATCTATCAATTACTTACACTTTCATGACTCCGGTAAGCATTAAAATTATATCAAGGATTTAATGAGCTAGTAAACGCATATGTGTTGACATTTTATTTACCCAGGATAAAGTCCTAAAATACACTTTTGTATCATGGAAATTGATTTTAATTTATTACATCTGTTATGCCGTCTTATTAAGAACCGAATTTAAACCGTGTTAAACTTTTGGTCTAAAAAGCAAACTGTTAGGCAATTTAACGTATATATTTACGCGAACTTATTCATCAACTACTTTTTGAACGACCGTTGATTATATACAGTAACCACGTGTTACTAGCCCGTCTCGGTAAATATATATATATATCTTCGACTTACAAAATAGCCTGGATCATTTATCTCTTATTTTCACACTAACAAACTACCGGCTAATACATTTAAACAAAAATAGATGGAGCACTTACCTTGCCGAAAGCCGTAGTTTTTGTGGTGCTGGACTGTTTCGCGAAAACACATTACATACTATGATCTGTCACGTAAATGTGTTGTGTAACGGTTTCTCCATTATATAAGTTATTGACAGCTTAACGAAAGCATTCACGTGTCACCAAAACATATAGAAGTTGCAGAGTAAGAATGCTGTTATGGTGCTTCAGAAAGGCCAACCCAGTGTATGGATAAGCCGCCTAAATTTAGAAATGTGTTCGAAATTGTCAAGAGGAGATTTCAAATTGAATGGGCTATACAAAAACGTCTCGGTTCATATTTAACTAATAATCCATATTTTATGTGCGCATTAAGGTGTGTATTTTGCCTTGAACTGATATAGGAAGCGAAGTACAAAAAGCTATTAAAGCTTTTGTTTTGTTTTGTTTTATTTTATGGCCTCGGTTATTAAGTGTCTTTTTAACTGACATATAAGAAGGGAAATAACCGAAAGTTATTGTTTTCTGCTTATAAATTGAGTTATCTCCCTTGTCGACAAAAATCCTTGAAGACAAGTTGTGAGGGAAAATGCAGACTTGTGCTACACGAAATTCCTGTCTGTCTAACTGTTACACCACACTGTCGTTCCAAGCAGGAACCAACTGTTACTCCACATTGGCATACTATACAGAAACGGCAGTCTGCCGTTCAGATACAATATAAATTTCGTACAATGCATAGACTATTACAAGAGTCTTGGCGGCATGGTGCATACAACTTACACGCGATGTTGACGGTTCTTTAAAAAAGGTTGATTATAATTAGTTGAATGATTCTTAAATAAAATTGAAATTATGCTGGAGATTTTACCTGTGACAAATAATCCACCTACAAAGCGTAGTTGTGCCAGCACAGTAAGTGCAAGAAATGCTTCATATTAAAAAACAACACAACAACAAACACACAAAAACATCAACGCAACACAACAAAAATCGGGGGGGGGGGGGGGGGGGGGGGGGGGGGGGGGGGGGGGAGGGGGGGGGGACACGAAAAAGAAACAACAACGTAAAAACAAAACAAAGCAAAAATAACACAATAACAGCAACATAAACAAACAAGCTAAACAACAACAAAACATTCATGTTTGAGTTCTTTCTTTTTCAATTTGCAGGATTAATTTCTTGAAATAGATTTTAAAAGAAACATTGGATTGACTGGTTCAAATTATAATATGATTTTTGGCCGCTGTCATTTGCTTAAAAATAAAGAAAAATAATCACATGGTAAGATAATGTTTATTAAAATGCATTGTTCTGCTAGATTGCATCATCATGGCCACTTGCCATACGCTACCGTGTTTAAACCAGACGCGGTGTATTTCAATGTCGTCTGTTTACTCTTAACCTGCTTAGCACAAATTGAGCAGGCTTCGGCAAATACTGCAGCTATCGAATATCCTGTCCGGCTTGAAACTGTCCGATTTGGATCTTTACTATTTGCTCTACAGTCTGTATCAATATCCCTAGTTACTTCTAGACTTATCTGTAAATCACAAAGATTGCGTATTGCTTATTTATAAATGCAGCATTGAAGGGGTTAGCATCACGAGAGAATGTCTGCATTTTGACTTTTGGCGGTAACTATGTCAACAAGTCTAGCCACTCGACGTGCCATGTTGCATCGACAATGTGCAGCGCGCCATCAAGATGCATCCCGAGGTTGAAGCCCACGCCCCATCTATCCTGAGACAGATCTGCACGTACGTGCAATTACAATTCATAGAAATGTGGCAAATATTTTTAAGTGTTCTTGAAATCTGTACTCGAAAAAAAAACTGTAGGTCGAGCAAGCAAAAAAATGGATCGAATTAATACTGTTGACTTTGTATGTAAATATGTCGTGTAATTTATTGAAATGAGTCGAGTGTTCAATAGGCCTATTGTATTCTAAACCGGATTGATTGTTGATTTGAAACGCTGTGTTTGTATAAATAGGCGGTGTTTTTAACTGTTTTTAACTCATGTTTTTCATGCGCATCATTAAATGTAACATATACGCTAGGTTTATTTTCTATTCACAATTGGATAATTATTTTATTATTTAAAGTATAAGTTATAAGTGTATCTGAAAAGCGGGTCTTGTTTGTTGCTGTGTCGCACGAGCCATGTCATAAAATTGCCATCTTAATCCTTTTTTGTCAAGTATTGTGATATATTATTAAACTTTGTTCATCGGCGTATACTTTTCAGATTGTATTGTTGTTTCTGTTATCGGCGGTAAACATGGATGCGAGACAAAATATTGATAATCTGTTAAACACGCGGAAATTTAATGTTCGTGCACAGCAGTAATAAAATCGCGAAGGTTTCTTGTATCTGCACTAGATTAAGTTTGTATAGATTGCTGTTTAATTTCAACTTTAGGTAGGAATCATCATGCGACTCGTTGAGAGTGTGATACATATTTATACAGACAATATTCCTTGTTCAGTGCCCGGGAAAACTAATGAAATGTAAATATTCAAATACAATTATATACATGTATACTTATGACATTGCTTCCTCAAAAAGCTAAGGGATTAAGTCTTTTAATTTTTCAGATTATTGTACGCGTATATGTTATTGAACTGCACGTTATTTTATGCAGAACGGATACTGTGAGAATTATGTGACTCGTTAGATTTGAAGGAAAATATATTGTTGATGTTATCTTATTGCATGTTATCTTTACATACATTAGATACAAAACATTGCCAAGTTGTGATAAATACTAGCACATTTTATGTACCGTGTGAAACTGTGTTGGTAAAAACACACAGGTAAATACATATATATGCACAGACACAGCGATGCTGATACTTTAAACAATTTAGGTATACAGTAGAAATTACAAACAAGTGTAAAAAGGGATTTAAATAGTGTGAAAGAGAGGATGTCGTGTTATAGACATGTATACCTGTACTAACATTTAGTCACTAAGTGGAAGAAACCGGAAGATAGAGTACTGCACGTATGTGGAACTACCATTACTACTCCTTACCTCTGGCTAGCTTTTGAATTTTTTTTATAATTTCTCTTGTCGGTACACCTGTAGTGAAATAAGAATAAAACGTATTTTTTTTTTTTACTCTCGTGGATATATTGACATCAAGCAGACCATTTTAATGTGTCATCTCAGTTCTATTGAAAGTACCCATGTTGTAAACTGGATTGAGACAGCGTGCACCTGGCGCGCACACCCGCCAAATGTCACGCGGCTAACATGTGGGGTATTTTACAATCTGATATTTTATCATTTTAAATTCTCTAATGCATACTAACTCTTATTACAGAATTTAAACCGCCTTATTCATAAAATGAGGTCGTTGGAGCATATTATTAAAAAAAAAATTAACGCCGCCTCTTATGTTAAATCTTAGACCAACCTCTGTCATGGATACAATCATTGCACGGTTGTAACCTTGACTGAGGTGTAACTAAACTGGTCTTAACCAATCCAGGGACAATTTTAGAAAATAACTGTAGCTACTATTACAGTTCCACTATACAAAAATGATACCCATTACCATGAAAATAAGTTAAAATGTCAATATAGGATGAGGTGTACATCAAGATTTTCAGGAAAACTGAAATTTTGGGGGGTTTCTCTATATTCCTGAAAATTGTTGCATGTAAAATAGACGTAAATGAAACGAACGTTACTGTCCTTATTCCATAGTCTAATTATAAGTGCTTCACACTCCTAGAAAAGCTAAGCCAGACTTCCGAAAGTCTTGTTTAACAGTACAACCAATCTTGTGTCAGTATCCCAACAGAAGAAGTAAGTTGAAATACGTAAACATTCCATAAGCAATAGCCCAACAAGTGTTTTTCAACAAGATCACACTTTTCTTCTATTGGGAACAACAGAACTTGGAATTGACCAAAAAAGGTGTGATATATTTTAAATTATTGACACTTTTCCTATGAATCTATCCATTAGGATTCAATAATTATGAAATAAAAGAATTTTATTAAATAAATAGTCAAAATAACGATAAAAAACTTAGGTTTCTATTTTTCAAGGAAACGTACGATACCGTGTTTATAGTGACATTATTGGCACTGTATATTTTGTTTCTTGCTAATACTGAATTCCATTTAGAATAATAGTAATAGTGAGGATAGTAATAATAGTTATAGTAGTAATATATAGTGTTTTGGGTGTTATTATTTTCGTCTTTATGTATTAAAATTTCAATGTGGAACTAATATATCTGAGTTATATGATACAAACCTAGACCGGATCATGCTATATTATTGTTGCACGTATTGTCATCTCCATGCCATTGACAAATCATATGTTTATTTGTTGTGATGTGGTACATATGGGCCAGTGGCCTAAAAGTATAGAATAAAAATATATAATAGATCTGTCTATCATATATATCTTCTCAAGTTTTCAAAATTATCTTCACATTTCTTAAATAAAAATGGCCTCCCCCTATTCATTTGTAGCACCAAAGATGTTTGCCTGGATGGCAATCTAATTAAAATGCAATATAGAGCTACCTGTATATTGTGTCCAGAAACGTAAGCGGCTGTTTCTAAAAATTATCCCTTACTACGGAAATAGAGTTTTCGCACCTCTTGCCTGAAGATTGTTTTACCGCGGGAGTATTCAAAAAACAAATTGTTTTGAAAGTTTGAAGAAGATACATATTTATGTGTCAGGGATACCAGCTGACCTTTAAGTTGTTATAAGAATTCGTGATATCTAGAAACAGTGGCAATGGATAGTTTATTTTTCGAGGAAATGTTTCTAAAATGTACCTTGAAATTTGGTAAGAAGAATTGATTTTTAAGTGATATGTTCAATTTTAATGACAATGTTAAGATTAAAAATAACAGATAAAACTGGTATAAGGCACAAATACACGCTGTTAAACACATTTGCACGAATAAATACGAGAAATATATTTGTTAATAAAATGCGATTAGATCAGTTGCATATACAAATAGGCACCTTAAATATGCATGATTTTATACTAGAAACATTTATCAATGAAATAAACTGCATATATTGCACCATTAGTTTGTGGTTTAACATGCTGGTGATAAGTTAATATGACTGTACAAAACTGTACATGGTAACGTACATTTCAAAATAAGTTGTCCACTTCACATTTGTACCAGCATAAGTAGCTATGAGGGTGTCGACACTAGTGAAAGTTCACTTCTTAAAGTGCGAATGGATTTCACTAGAAACATGAAAGGAAATGGTCCAAAATACAGACGGGCAATTCTACAAAAATAAGAAAAATAGACCCCTTCTATTATGTTTTATCGACTATTATTTTTTAAACTAAAGTCAATTCTAGTCAAGTGACAATTTAATAAAATAACATTTCAAACAGGAGGTAGATAAGACTTAACAGTTTCTTTTTTGAGTGCTATGAAAATGTCATTACCACAAAAAAAACTTTAAAAATAGAATTAAGAGTACTGTAGCATATTAAAGATAACTAACCCTATGAAAAGTCTAGTCACTTTAATACATCATTAATACATTTTCATCTTTAAGTTTTCAGTTAAATTTCTGGGTATACATCATTGATTTCTTTTACTTTATTCGAATAAAAAATCCCAAAATGTTTACATTAAATTTACTAAATGCAATCATTTGACAAACTTAGAAGTTTGATGGCATTTAAGGGTTTGTTGCGGTAGTGTGTGTGGTATTGACAAATTGTGATGGTAGTGACATGTTCACGATAACTGTTCCCTTAATATCACCTGAACGTGTTTTCAATGTGTTTATTATTGTTTAACCTGACGTTTTATTTCTGAGTTGAGCAAGAAATACATGTTAGAAACGCTGTTTCATTAACATGGTACATAAAAATGTCATTTCCGTTACAAATTTCAAAACTGATTTTATTCATTGTAAAACAACACCATGTGACAAATGCATCAGAGAGATACTTATGCATCTTCCACAAAAGCAACAAGAAATATGTAACAGGTCAATCTAAACAGTACTTAATCATATATTTTTTGTAATAAAAATTATGAAAATGTAAACACGAGAGGCAACGTGAAAGGATAATAACGCCAAATTTATCAAATCTAGCCTTTAGTTCCATTAGTACTAAAAAGTGAACACGAAAATGTCTGGATTATTGCTTTTCACGCAAATCTAACTCCCATGTCTCTTCTGGTGTCTTTTGGTGTCGTAGACTTGCTCCTCATCCAACAAGGTAAATTGTTCCATTATCGATCGTCAACAAGAGATTATTTTCCTTTAAATGTTTTTGAGCAGCATACAGCAGAACATATTTGAGGTGTCCCCATATTGCAGCTGGGTCATGTCTTAAGCAGTAAGACATTGTGCAAAGCCCGCTTGTGCTTCCGTTGGAATAACTTACTTCAGTATGAAGAGATATTTGTCTTTGATTGGACCCAAGTGCCTGCTCTACATTTCTGTTTCATATTTTCAAGATTTTTTTTTCTGAAATCTTTGAATGGTAAGATACGATTATTGTCAGTTTTGACTTAGGAATATCAAGGTATTTGGGACTGATGATTAACACATTCCTGCACATTCTTATTTTCTGAGTGGAAATCCTATGTAAGTATTTTAATGAGTCCCGTTCAGTATCTGTAGCCTTTACAGTCTTGCCTTTTACTGCACTTGAAACCTGCAATGGTTTTTCTTCACGTTTTGTGTTCCATTGATCCCAATCGACCGTTCTTCCTTCATCAAAATCTTCTATAGGCACCTTTTTTACGTTATTTCTTATTTGCTACATCATAGATATTTGTAGCAATAAGCTCATGTAGGTCATCTGCCTAATTTTTTTTAATATTCCTTTATTGTTGCTTTGCATTTCAGGTTTTCGTGTCGTTTGTACTCACAGACTCTGCGGTCACTGGATTTCGGCTTTCGTCAGAAGAACGGTTTCAGTTTGCAAAACAGAGAGTACGAGATTTAAGAATGTTCATTTTAGCCTTGAATTTCAGGTGGAGATTTTTTCAAAGTGCCACACAAAGTATGTATCTTTTGATATCTATTTTGCTGCTGTAGTCCTTTTACTAGGACCATCCTTGATTTGTAGACTCTTTATAGAAAATCTATCACTTTATTTCTCAACTTTTTTTATCACTGCTTGTCTGCTAATTTTTAGGCTTGCATTGAGCTTATGTTTCTTCCTAAAAGAAGACGGTTTTATCCCCCAGACATTGAAGCATGTACTTGAATTCTGTATTTTTCAAAAGCTTGCTTGACACAAGCAGGGCATCTGTCTAAACCGTTGTTTTAATATTCTCTCTTTTAGCAGAAAATTGTGGAACACAAGGGTTCTTTTGACAGTTTTTTAACATTTTGTCCAACTAATAGCTTCATTGTCTTTGTCCTGGGCGAGTCTGATGTGTTCTTCATTTTCTGCAGTAATCTTTTGTACCGCTCAACCAGCCTCTTATTCTTATCCAAGTCTTCTTTTTTATCGTTCGGTATGCTTTTGATTTTTCTATACGGACTTTCTTCGCTTACGTCGGCGTTTTTCCTCGGAAATATTTCTTGGTGGGGGAGTTGGTGGAGGTGACATGTCTTTCAGCATTGCTTCTGCTGTTGGCCTTTTTCTTGTTGGCGATGTTTTCTTTTTCTCCATTGTTTCCTCTGTGTTCTTTTAGCTTGTTTTGGCATATCTACGCCACTGCGTTTGTAGCGTTTATTTTCTTTCTGAAGATATATATGGTATAGTTCTGGATTCAACTTTAATCTTTGTAGAAACTTGATCTTGTGTTAGCGGCATGCTTTTTCTTGTAAAAGGTTGATTTTCTTCTGTATTAGCGTAAGTTGTGTTGTTGTTTTTTCCACCAATAGACATGCATACGTATTAAAGAGCGCCCAAATGCGAGATTCTTCTGGGTGGTTTAGTCGCAGACTTAATAACAAGTGTTGATTTTTGCAGCAATTCAACTTGTTTCTCTTGTTTGCTATAAAGTGTACCGTGCGTATTTCCTGATGTGTATCTGTAAAAGACAGGATTTTCAATAAACAGAAAAAAATATTGTACATGGTCAAGACAATATTGAATTAGATATGATGTTTTTTACTTTATACTTTTTTAAATGTTTTGATCATAAAAATACGTACAGATATGAAGTTAGTAATTTTAGCTCAAAATAAATTGTGAAACATACTTGGCAAGCACATTGTGTCGCTACCGTCACGGACCAGTCACCATCGTCACAGTTGGCAATGGGACAGTAATGGCTGTGGCGCGTTTAAACCTCTCTTTTGATTTTGTAACTGAAAATACAAAATATTTACATATGATAATATTACAATAAACTCTACGTATTGTAACTATTGCATGTTTCAAACTACACTGTTCGTAAGCGCGGGGTATGTGAAGCGGTGTGAGGCGTGTTTGTGTGTCTTTTCCATTTTAATAAGTGCGATTGGATACGTGTGTATGTATTAGTGTACAAGCGTGCGTGTATACGTTTGTTTCTGTGCTTGTATGTGATTTTGAGAAGACTTGTTGATCAGAGACAGTAACATTGATCGTAATTATCTTGCAACTGTGTACCATGTACACGTTGAGACAAATAAAAGACTGTTCTGTTCTTATCAGTTGTTCCACTCAATATTTATCTGTTTGTTTCATTAGATACATAATTTAAAATTAAAAAACAACAACATGATAATGAATAATGTAAAATGTATGAACTTTTTACAAAAGAACAAACGTTAGTGACATATAAAAATACACAGATCTAATCTTACCTTTAAGTCTTTTTTTTTGGTCCGCAGACATGGTTTTATCAGTAAAATAGAGACAAAATGGCACTTGTGCATAATGGCGTCAATTATATGATGTCAAAAAGTTTATATCATATTAGTTAGTATTTAAAATGTATTAGCCCAAACAAAGGAGTACTTAAAAAGGGTCAATAGCATCTGTTGCTTCAAGAAGAATTGCTCAGAAATGTCAATCAATCTGATGGATCAGCAGAGAAACAGGACTTAGTAGAACAATTCTAACGAAAGGCAATGGCATAAGTTTTAAATATCAGCGCAAGAGCGTAAAGACAGCAGTCGTGCACAGCCAGGAAAATATGATGTTAAGAAGACATATTTCCTGCATAATCTCTATGAGAAGTATCAATCGAGAAACCCAGATGACAGAATCTCGTTCACTACAATTTGCCTTCTAAGACCAGAACATAGTCAGATGACCTTCTTTATAAGCAGTTCGTCATGTTTACACAAAACACCAGAACTTAGCTCTCCTGATAAAGGCATTGCGTAGGAGGGGAGTAAACGTAAGTCAGAATCCAGAAACATATCAAAAGAATGATCTTTGTAGGAGAGTGAGAAAGGCCTAAGCTCCGAGATGAATTTAGCCAGTAGCAACGGATAAAATTTAATATAAGGGCTGAACAAAAAGTGTCCTGAAAAAGTGGAAAGACAGTCGACAAACACAAGTGCATGAAAAGGCTGGGACATTATACTGCTGGATTTATATGTACACGTTCTAAGACTCCACCAACAGTTTGAAAAAAATCTTGAAAACAAATCTCCCAGATCATGAAATAGTTGTCTATATATGGACTTTGCGGAAAACTGCAACTGTAAAAATGTAGAATAAGTACAAAGTGTCTAATGGATTAAGACTAACGTTGCATTACATCATGTCGTGGTGTACTATTAGGAAGTCACGGAAGCAAGACGTGGAAGTATTGCTGTTGTCTGCCATGAGCAGTCACATTCCGCAGCTTCTGTCGAATCAGTTCTGAACATGTTGATGCCACCGCCCCCACGCCCACCTAACGACCCGGCTGCGTCTAATTGACCCAGACGTCAAGGTTAAAAGCTACTGGACAGAGGCACATACAAGCTTGTACCGAAACAAAACTATATTCAATACGATGTTTAATCACAAGCAAACACATGCCATTTAAGCACTCTGGAATTTTTATGAAAGTGGCCATGGAAAAAGGTCCGTATGATGTGTTAGGCGGAATAACGAAGCGTCTTGCAGATAAAACTGTGCACAGTGGAAAGGTGACTATTCAGGGGGCAAGACAACTTTTCAAATGGGCTGAGGGGTCATCAATGAGATCAGTTAAATTTGTATATATTTATCAGACATGTGTGAAAAAACCGTTAATATGCTTAAATCAGTCAGCATTAAGTCTGTCAAAGGCACGTTGAAGTTGCATGCTGTGGTTGGTTTGCGAGAAGACCGAATAGCAGTGAACTGTGAGAATAGCTGTTGCACTAGATGTCTGCGCTTTTTGTGTTGATAGTTATGTTGCTGCGATGTGTGACAGTAATTGATCCATTGGGAAGGTCCTGAAATTTGGCGAAGAAAATGGTGCGGAGATACGTTTTATGAAGAACTCCCGCGAAAAGTTCCAGTGGCCATTTGAAGAAGACATCACATATGTGAAACTGTCAGATGTTCTACGTAAAATTACACCACCTCCAACAACTAGTATATATCGAAAAATGTTTACAACCGCCAATGACACTTTGGAACATATTCAAACTGCAGTAGAGGAATGGCATGTTAAGAAAAAATCTCTTTAACTGCATAAGACTTTGAGTAAATTTCTTCTGCAACGTACGTAAATATAAAAATCATTTCTTTAGAAAACAACAACAACGATATCATTAGTTTATTTTCGTCCAAACTGTCTTTCATCATTTCATTTTTGCTGTTGTTTAGTAATTCTATGAAATTTTTCAGTTTTTGAAGACAACAAGCTCAGCAGACCATACCTTGATGTAATTCGTGAGCTGGGTAACGTACATATATTTTAGACTTATTTAATAAAAAAAGTGTTAAAGCATCGCCAATTAACAAAACTAATACAAGTTGACATTTAGGGGTTATGGGAAATAATTTAAAATAGTATGTTAATTGCAATATATATACTTGTAGGGGCAGGTTTAAATGTGTTATATATAGGTATTGGATAATGCATGGTACTCCGAAAAGAAACAACATTAATAATTTCATGTTGTATACGTTGCAAGATTTAGCTACTTTAAGTATGTCAATGGAGTTAAAATAAAAACAAAATCAAGTATCATCAAGTAACGTAAATTGGTCACAAAATTAAATTATAGATGCCGATGACATTATAGATGTCTCATAATTGTTGAGCACGTTCTGTGATTTGTAATTCTCATAAAACTAGTACTAAATGGGCGTTAAAATCATATTATGAACATGTAATATGGACAGTGGTCAATTCTTATACTCTAAACTTGTTAAATACAACTTATTAATATACATATACTACGATGTAATATTATATTAAAGCTGATGTAGCCGACCTTTTTGCAAGCCTAAAATACTCATTATTGGTCGCTGCGATGTATTTCCAAAATAATAATAATAATAAATAATAATAATAACAATAATAATAATTATAATAATAAAAATAATAATAATAAAGAAACAAAAGTATTTCCTTAAAAGTACTCATGTAACTGATAAAGATTAACTAAAATTGAATAAATTTTCTCATTATATATGTTATTTATATTTGAAACAGTAAGTCGAACGATGTAACACTACATCGCGTTTCATTAGTTACGTCGAAAAAATATAATAAAAAGGTAAAATAGTTTATTTACTGATTTTACCAATATAGTCTTTTGTATCATGGTAAATCTGCCGCCAAAAAAGTCGATACCATCGATAAAGAACAAGTAAAAAACAATTAAGATAATAAACGTATTTATTAAAGTTTGCATGTCAAGTGCTACGGAACAAAACTAAATTAGAAATTACTTTTAACAACAAAACTTTGCCAGTTTAACTATTTAAACGTTAGTAAAACCATTCCTGCAATCATAGCTACGACGTCAATTCGCGTTTCGCTTTGATAACGCTAACATCAGACGCGACGTCATTACCTGCAAGCTCTCTGCGCAGACCGTTTTTGTTACACGGGTATTGAACGGACTGCGCATAAAGCTTACAGACAGCTTGAATATTGCGGCGGTGGTGCGGCTCCTGATGATGACGGTGGTGGTCGTGATAATGGAGATGGTGATAAAATGATAGATGATGGTGATGATGATGATAGTGTTTATGCTCATGTTGATGATGATCATTGCGACTCCATTCGCTTAAAAGTGCGTTATTTGCTAAAAAGGAAAAATGGACCCAGTTATTCCGACAGGAAGTCAAAATCCTGTGTTGACTAAGAACAACCCTCGGGCTATTTAATCTTGTCTGCTGTCTCCTTTGATTATTTACTGTTTGTTTTATTAACTCCGTATTGTTATCTTGCCTTTATCGGGGAATCTCTTTACTTGCATTTGTTAACTGAAAGATTTGTAAAAGGAAAAGAGCTGCACAAATCCATTTGATTGAAGCCAGCGTGGCCAAGTCAAAATTAGGCTGTCTATCAGTTGTACAAAAATGGTCATTAGAGATTTAAAGTTAAAGGCGGCATCCGACAGTTTGGACCAAAACCGCTTTTCTCAGATAACCAAGCAAGTCATTGTTATCTAAAAAGTTCCTGCTGTTCATTAATGTCCTAGATCTGTGTGAACAAGCATAAATCAGCACTCGTCATTACAAACAGGTATTTCATATCCGAGCCACGCTGAGAGCTATTTTTAAACTTAGAAAATCACGTGGCCACTTACTTTTGACATCACGTTATCCGGGTAATCCGCTTTGACGTCGATATCTATTTGAAGGAGCGACCACTATCGAGCTTTTCATACAGTTGGAAAGAATACACAGAGTTATTTATTTCGCAATTAGTTCTGTGTATATATATATATATATATATATATATATATATATATATATATATATATATATATGAAATACAAAAAAACTATGCCCAAATTACCCAGAGCAGTGGTTTGATATTGTTATATGTATTTGATATTGACAAACTTTCGGTTTCGACTTCAGGTGAAGCTGTTGAGAGTAAAAACGACGATAATGACGATGGTGGTGATGATGTAGATGACAATGCCACTGCTGCTGCAACTTAGCTTAGGATGATGACGATGAGCACCTGCTTATAATGAATGCACGTAAGGCAAAGCACTTTCCTGACGCCACACGAGTCGACCTCGGCGAGAAGGTAAATTTTGAACTGATTGAAAGGTGTGGTATCTGGTGGTAAATATTTATCTAGCTCCCACCCCATCGATTTAACCTGTCCAACCCCCCCGAGGTAGACCTGTCCACAGTGTCTTTATCATTAGTACACGCAACCGACAACCACATTGACAGTTATACAGGCCCTGAAAGTCCTTCTTACTGAAAAGTCCAACCAAAGACGCCAAAGCATTTCGCCGATCAATATTGTGCTACACCATTGTTAGCGATGGTTCAAACACTAGGTCAATCTCTAAACTGAGAATTGGATTTTTGCTCCAAGTGTGTATCGCTCAGCCACTGTTAGATCTAGTAGTCTTTGTGCGGTGGTAGCAGTGAGTGTGGTGTGTATTCGCTAAAGGTTTTCTCTGTGGATGAGTTGTTTCGCTTTATAGTCCTCCTGACTGGACAATGTGAATGCATATGGTTGCTCTAAATATCCTTCAACTGGAGAAAACAGTGTCGAATACAAGTTCTCAACTGGACATGTGATTAGGATAGCGTAAAACTATGAGGTAGGTTTTCTTCCTGTTATTGAATGTACTGTTGTGTTTGCAATAAATATCGACTAATGAGTCACAACGGGCAATGAATTATACCGTTCTATGTAATTAATTTATGCAAAACCATGAGAGGGAGTGAGTACCAGTAAGTATTCTTGTGTTTTTAATGCACACATCTTGACCATCTGGCGAGTTGGATGTCAACAAAGAGAGTTTCGCTGTCCAATTGAGTTAACCTGTTCTATTTATAGCCGAGCGTGGAGATCGATGTTTCTGAGTGACCTAGATTGTCTTGTGTGGACGTGATGAGGTGCACGAGAACTTCGACTTTGTGCACGACTTTTTCTGCAATGGGAACCTAATGCTACACTTCTTTTGTGGGCTAGTTATACCATTAAGAATTAATTAGGATTTAATTAATAGTACGGGAAGAGAAAGGGTGGTTAGCTAACCAGTATGGCGGCCTCATGTGTGTGTGTTTGTATGTGAAGATCGCAAGCTAGAGTAGAGAGCTAGAGGCCAGGTTGTATCTAGGTAAATATACCAGTCTAATCTACACTTGTGTATTGGTTTGCAGACACCATGCGGATTTAGTTGTGTATTGGTCTAGGGTTGTAATTGAAGATTCTATACATGTCTATGTACATACAAAGCCTATTACTAATTTACTATTATTAAAGACAATTTTTTACAATCAGCAGACCTTAATATGATTTGTGTAGAAATACACTCTGACCATGACCTCTCAATATGAGTTGTCATACTCCAGATGACCCTGTAATTTATTTAAACTACACCTGTTACTGTATGATATAAACAAGGTCAACTTATCTGCTTATAGGTGAGTGTGCTGTTAATTTTCTGTAGGTTCAAGAAGAGGTGAAATACTGCCTTTTACCAATTTGCAGCTAAACTAAAGATGTTGTTTTTTTCTGACAATTAATTCCAGCCCCATGTTAACTCTAAAGATGTAAGATATACCTGTTAGATCTTAAATTTACAGTGCAGAATAGAAATAGGTTTTTAACCATATGTTTTCTATATTTTGGATATATTTCTTAACCAAATAATTTTGTTACATTTATTTGTTATCCAAATTATTTTCTTTCCTTATTAAACCATAGTTATATCCTTGAATAATCCTAGTGTTGTACACTTAACATTTTCCTTATTTATTCAACCATCTTTGTTCTAATCATTTCCTGTTATGATATTTACACCCACATGGAGTGGGTTCAAGTCACAATTGCATGGGTCCAAGTTGGGACAAAAATGTTCATGTGAAGAAGTTTTCCAGCTGACTTGTAGTGTGCTGGGGGTTCTACCCAAACATTAGTCTAGGAAAATTCTCTGACAGTAAAAGCTGGACATCAATTTAATGATCATTGTTGTTTTAAAGTGAGGTATTTGCAAACTGAACAATTCAAAGACAAGGTGATATCATTGTTGAATATCTTGATACTTTTCATTGAATTGAAAGTAATCAGTTATATAGATAGATAATTAGACGTTGTTTACTACCACATGGTTTTGCTTTATCCATCATAGCATGCCATAATAAGAACATTTTCTATCTTCAATGTTACATCATACATTTCTACATATTTCCATGATTTGATGCGGAGTCATAGTCATGGCAGCACACAATAATCACCTTTTGATAATATCATGTCCAGCCTGTACAAACTAAATAAAAATATGATTATAAAATACAGGACTTAAAATAATGAACTTTCACTGTGTAAATTAATCCCTATCCAACGTCTCAAGAATATCATATTTAGATTTGTGTGTGGTGAAAGCAGCATACTGACCTACTCTCCTGCTTAATTGGTCAATCAGCCTTCGTTTTCGACCCATAACCTTCTGCTAAAATCCACTACTTTGAAGGCGTTACATAGATTGAGATGGGTACAAAAGTTTTGAAGAGGCGTTTATCTCTACTGGTTGGATATTGTCTCATAATGTGACATCTGTTTTGAATCAGTGACTGCCACAGTGCTTGCAGCGCTTTAATTTTACTTTGGTTTGTTAAGAACTGGGTTCAGACTTGGAATCTACCATGCCTTGAGCAAAAATTATTAATTATTGTTCCTATTGAGCTACCAGGGTCAGTGCTTATATGTACATGCTGTTTAGATATGTTAAACTCTAAGACCTGATAACTACATATTTATAGGGCTTAGACAAATATCATTGATCTAGATCAGCTGGGAGCCGTCTTATCAGGATCTAAACTATTTGTTGCTTAGTCTCTTTTAATAAGTATATCAACCTTTACATGTAACATACAGAATGTAAGAAAAAAGGAAAAAAAATCAGTTTTTTTTTAACAATATAGTATGCAAAGGGTTATTTCCTTGTAAGATTAACATGACTATACTATATGCACCAGCTCTTGGCTAGCTGTATCTACACTGTGGGTTCCATTAACCCATCTCATGTTTACCCTTGATAATAACCTATACTTGTCATCTTCTTACTATAACATGTAAATTAACTAGACTCAGCAGCAAATATGGCAGATCCTAATTAGACTCCAGGCTGGGACTTGCCAATCTGGATTGACAATATTTGACTTGACTTTATTTGACCCTATCCAATACTTATTGCTGTTAAAGGCATCTCGAAAGGAATGTGGTATCCCACTGAGCCAGGCCCCCACATGCTATGACCAGACCTGCTAATTGCTAGTCATCACTGCAGGGAGTCTTTAGCCAACATAGTACTTATCTGTCACAGTAATACCTCTGATGGGTTAATGCAAAACTAAATTACCTGCTAGTATGGATGTGAGACAGTAGGCTAGTTTTGCACAAAGCCACAAACATTATTGTTAGTGATAATGTGGGTTGTTTACTATATGATCCCTTACAAATTCTTTATTGCATTAATTACTAGGTGTCAATTTTGTAACTGCAAGATTATGTATTTCTTTCATGGCTAAATATTTAATTTTGAAAATACATGAGAGATACAAGTTTTAGTATTCAAAATGACTTAAAATGAGTCTGAAGGACATTATTCTGACAATGAATGACTTTTTAAATTGCTTTTGTTAGAAACGGTACGTTACATTTTACAAATCCAAATAAAATATAACTTAAAATATATATGAAAACTAAAAGAATGAAAGAAATTACAAAATGTATAAGAAATAACAAAATCAACCAACAAAGTAAGAAAGAAAACAAATAAAGATTTATATATATATATATATATATATATATATATATATATATATATATATATATATATATATATATATGATTGCGTAATTGGTATATTCACAACTGTTTCCTTTACAAACTGTGAATGACTATGTTCAACCCCCAGATATAGTATACATACACTTGGATCTTGAACAATACCTGTGTGACAGACACATCGTTACAGACTGTGGCAGCCTGGCTTATCAGAAAACAGATGCCCTCACATGCTGAGTGGGGCAATAAATGGGGGGGGTCACTTATATAAGGCTCTTGAGATGCCTTTAAGTGCTTAGCAGCTGAAATGTGAATGACTGGGGGATTGATTATAAAATTTGTCCATTGTAACTGTAAAATAATCAGCATTATTACATGAACTATAAATAGACGCAACACGATTGGTCACACCCCCAAAATAGTTGAGTCAGTAAATATAGATATTGACCCACTTTCACTGATATTAACCGGTCAATAATAAAACTACATCTACAAAATTTCCTTAGAATTGTACCCATTGTGGGATACTTGTCCCAGACGAACAGTATTCACGAAATAAACAATGTAAACTATTTTCTTGCATTTATGTTTAGATAATAATTAAAGAAATAAAAACTATTTATTATTAACTATTTATAGTTCATGTAATAAAACAGTTATTTACTTATTAGCTGGGAATGTGCTGTTGATATTGACCGCTATTGCCTCGGTCAATTACGGTTTTTTGGTCAATATCACAGCATATTTCCCAGCTAACAAGTAAATAATTGTATAATGTGAACAAAAAAAATGACTTCTTAATTTTGAATGTATGTGTTAAATTTCCCACATTTGCAAGAATTTAAAATAAAGGAAGAATTGTACAGGTAACTGGGTCCTGTGAGTTGTGACTGGAAAAAAATTGTGTGATGCTACACCAGTAAAGGCATCTCAGTATCTGCATCAAATGGACATTGGCTCCTTATGACTAATAGAATTGGCTCTCTGAGACTAAAATAATTTTTACTGCATATGACTGAAAGGTTGATTTTGGCACCCATGGTGGTAAACTCAGTGTTGTGGACTCATCTAGTATTACTTTGGTATGCCAGTGGTTCTATCAATATATGTGTCAGCCTGACAGCCTTTGTTTTTCAACTCCAGCTTTCACTGCTTGTCACCAAATCTGCCAAAAGAAATTCTAGCTATTCACTTGTCCAGTGTCTATCTCCATTTTGGCCCTAATTGTATAGATGTCCGTTGCGGTTACACAAAGTCTAAACTTAATGCATATCTTAAAAGAACACTTGAAAAAAACTATTTTTAGTTCTGATGTACATAAAGCAAATCAATATGCATGCCATGTACTTTTGCAAGTGCAGCATCTCTTCAAAAGCCAATAAAGTGTTCCAGTTATTCCCCTCTGTACAATTGACCCAGTTTGTGTTGCTTTGTTTTAGCATTCTGTGCGAAATTCAGAGAGATTGATAGATTCATTCCCTGTCTCACATCTTCATTACAGCATGCTGAGAAAAAAATCAATGACACTTGAATTTGGTGCCCTAAATCAATTGGCAGCTTCATCTTATAATGCCAATTTATGTAGCTTTGCTACTAGTTCACTGAGGCCGCAGCTATGCTGGGGGTTTTATTGCAGAAGTTGCAGTTTTTGGATTGGATTGAACTTAAATGTAATCATGCCATATTTTGTTAATAATCCATACTGTTTCATAGTCATTAACATCCTCTGCTGGCAGTTGTTCCTAGACATATTACTCAGCAGCAAATAGTGCAGACAATGGTCAGAAAGTGTCCAGCAAGTATCTCTTAATCTGGATCTACACTATTCTCTTTTGTTAGATCAATTTTTCTTAGCAGTTTTAGAGTTAAAAAGAGCAATTGATATATTGCTCTTATGTCCCCTATGTAATTTGGTTTGAGACCCCATTGGCTTAAAAATTAATGTACACATATGACATAAACCACCACCTGTGCAGTTTGGACATGCACTGAACTAGGCCTTATGTTGTTCAGAGACCTGCTACATACTTGTTAAAACTAGGCCATGTGTTGACCAATGACATGCTACATATTGTCTAGAACTAGGCCATATATTGTCCAGAACTAGGCTATATATTGTACAGAGGCATGCTATATATTGTCTAAAACTATGTCATATATTGTCCAGAACTATGCCATATATTGTCCAGTGCTATGCTACATGTTGTCTAGAACTAGAACATATTGTCCAGAGCTTTGCTACATATTTCATAGAACTAGGCCATATGTTGTTCAGAGACATGCTACATATTTTATAGAACTAGGCCATATGTTGTTCAGAGACATGCTACATATTGTCTAGAACTAGGCCATAAGTTATCCAGAGACATGCTACATATTGTCTAGAACTAGGCCATATGTTATCCAGAGACATGCTACATATTGTCTAGAACTAGGCTATATTTTATCCAGAGACATGCTACATATTGTCTAGGCCTTTTATTGTCCAGAATAAAGCTACATTTTGTCCTAAAGTAGGCAACATAATGTGGAGAACCATGCTCCATATTGTCCAGGACTAGATACATATTGTCCAGAACTGGTTACATATTGCTACACATTGCTTCACCAAGCCATATCTTCTTAGGTCTGATATTCAGCAGAGATGTGGAGGAAGCACTAATTGACAAACATATTATCAATATTAAGGTTTCATATGGGGTTATTATTAGCACAATGGACTATTAAGGATAGGGTTGCTGAACTAGCCATACTCTGTTATACAGGCCATATTGATTTCCTTTAGCCATTGATTTTATTCATACTTTCTAACAAAGAGCATGAAGAAGTGTTGTGTGACATGCTAAGAGACAAGTTTAGCCAGTTCTCGTACAAAGTTGCCAACAAGTAGTTTAGACATCTTTTTCTCTTTCGATTTGTTAAAAGAATTTGGTTATGTTGCTTCTTCTTTGACACAAGATGAATTTATGAAAGGGATCCTTGTGACTAATATTTTAAGGTGACAATCTGCTAATTTCTCAGAATCAATGTTCAAAACATCATCTTAAAGCAACTTGTCCACAGTTTAGCATAGGGACATGACACATACAACTGTACAATGCATACTTCACACTGGTATATTTGCAATTATTGGATATTTCTGGAGCCACTTGGTGTATTATTTATGACTGACATATTCACATGCTGTATTAACCCCATACACTTTTTGGGAATATCTAAAATTGCTGAGGTTAAAATGGTTAAAAGTTAAATGAAAAACAGTGTGACACTTTTGATTCTACTATCCTAGAGATGACACAATTTTTGAAGGAAAACATGTTGACATTTCATATAGTAATAACGGATAATATCTTCATATTTTATAAAGTGTTGTTTTACAAAAATGAGATTTTATTTAACAAAATTAAAAAAATATTTATATGACCATTAATATTGTGTCCAGATCACTTCAACCTTTAGATAATTCAATTAAAACTTGAATGGTTTAAAAGACAATATAAGGAGTATTACCAAAGAAAATAAACAGAACTCTTTGACATTGTATTCCAAGATCCTCAGTCATTGACAGTTGATCTGCCCAGGTAACTTTTATGGTGTAATGTGTACAATCTTAATCAGTAGGCTTCAGTTACCATGGTAACAGTTATATAAGCCATGGGGGTCACTCATTGTCACAGGGCCATAATTGGCTAGGTCAGACTGACCAAAGGGAATAAAACCTTGCTGATGATATTTGATTGTAGACTGTCCCAAAATAAGGGCAGGTTAAGAGCTAGGAGTTTAAAAGAAAGTAATTAATGATTAAATAAAAATCATTCACAAATATGGAAATGCTTATAGTAGTAAATAGTCACAATATATTACATTTATATTTTCTGTGGTCAATGTAAAATAATCTGTGTTGTTATAATATGGAAGAAAAGTTATATAAATTCTCTTAATTGTTTGATATTTTTTCAGATGAATCCAGGTCATGATATTACAAGATTCAATTCACATTCAGAAATAAATGAAAGTTGTTACCGGTAAATGTGATAAATTCAACAGGTTAGCTCCATGCTGCTGTAAAAAAGCATTTCTAAAACAGTATTGGTTGTGTTGCTCGAAACACCAACTTCAGCTTAGTCTGCGAAATAAGACTTTATCAAGCATACGCAAAAAGTATAAATCCAGATCAGCAAGCTCCCCCTGGGAGCTGTGTACTCCTCCTTGGAGCTGTAAGACTTGCACTGCTCAAGATTTTTGCTGTTAGTCTCAAGCAGTATATGACAAGTTTACCTTTGTATGTCATTGTTAGTAAATGGAATTTGGTATGGGTTATAAACGAATTTAACTGCTACAAGTTAAGATCACCCTATCTTCTCCTCATGTGCAGCTTTTACCTGAGCACAAATAAAAGAAGATTAAACAGTAGCCACATAATCCCCACTGGTTGTGCAGCGATATGGTAAGACTTTACTATTGACTATTGCCCTTTGTCCTCCAGGCATGGCTTTGTACACCAGTATCATAGTAGTGTCTGTACCTGAATACAGCTGTCAAGAAAATCAAACATACTTTTCAGGTTTGGCTTTTAAATTCTATATGCCTACTTTGCTAGAAGGCTTGTCTCACAATATAGTTTGTATGTTAAGAAAGCCTTGCCCAAATGATTGTACATACATGTCTGTTGGTTGGGTTGAGCACCTGACTAGAAAGGAACTGAAACAAGGATTCAATTGAAGTAGATAATTATGATGCTAACATCAGTGTGATAGCATTTCTGGGCAGTGTGACTTGCAACGCTGTCCTCTGTGATAAGGACAGAGATTCATAGATGGACAATCACAATGTTTTGCACAACTTTTATACTCTAAAAGTAGTGCCGACATAAACGTGAAAATATAGCACAGACTAGATGCTTTAGTTTTGATAGGCATGCTCAAAATTTTAAGCAAAAGAACAGAGCGTCCCAGTTTCTTCCCTGAAATTTGGTTTGACGTAACAAATATAGAAAATACATATAGTGATCATTGACATCGTAACTTACACTTGTACAGTCAATTTTGGGAAGGGGGTCAGCTTTTCCTGTTTCTCAGTCTTAACACTGCTGCTCTGCCAGTCTGACTGAATGTCAGCAGTCAGTTTTATTTCATAAAAAAAGCTGCCACTTTTTCTTTAAAGCACATTAAGTTGACTTGTCCTGACTCAACTCATATAAATTGAGTCTAAGCATAGAAATGCTATAAATACTTTGTTATGAGCTGGTTTATATGGATCTATATACTATTTACTTAATTAAAGCCATGTTCATGTTTTGCGGAACAGAGTAAGAACTAAAATACTACAAAAAATGACAAAACCTGAACAAACGGTAACATAAGATGGTGTCTCTTTAGTCGTCTCAATGTAAATAGAGCTTTGTGAGTTTACAAACTAGAGAAGCATCTGTATTGACTCTAGTTACACATTTCACGCAATAAAATTTGCACTCAACAGGGTCATTTGTTGCCACTTTCAGATATGTAGTGACATTTTTTTTGTGGTTATAATGCTTCTTTCTTTTTTGAAAGTGGTTTTGCTTGAATTTAAGACTGAGCATCAGTCAGTAAAAATGTTTATTAAGTGTGTATGTTTGAGTTTTTTCACAATTGTGATGGCTGGTTTGGTTTCATTAAAATATTTTGGTTCATTTAAATGTAACCGTTCAGATTTTGTGCTTAATCTTGAGACTAAATTAACACTTATGTGTGCTTTTTTCCTTGTTATGTTTTTCAGAATATCTCATGGTTTCAATTACATTCAATTATAATTAAAAGTAAAGATTTCTTTTCTATTCTGATTTTGAGTTCATATGTGGAGGGATTCGATCCTTAAGGCCAAAGGCCTAAAAGTGATTAAATCGGAAACTCCAGCTCACACATCATAGTTTGCAGCAATTACATCAGAAATATGTTCCAGTCCCACGAAAGATGCAAATCTGCCAATATCTGCTGGACAGGTGCAAAGTTTACTGGACCAGCATGATTTTGGCATTTTGACAACACAGGTTGGTTAGCTAACCGAGGTGTGATTGGGTTCAGTAAAAGGTTGTAAAGCATTGTTTAGTTTAGTATATATATTTTCATTTTAATTCAGAATTTTGAAAACGATGTGGCTCAAACTTCTGGTGGACCGTCTATAACAGTTTATAAAGTTGAATGAACTGACAGAGATCTTGGTAAACTCGAGCCACGGTCGACCATGTCTCGTCGAAGATTGATGTTCATGTGTGTAATGTGATGTCATCTGTAAATAACTGTTAAAATTTAGCTTTAAAGTTGTCAGTAAAAACAAAACTTCTTCCCTTTACAATCTATCTTCTTAAGTTGATGTTATCTCAGGGATCACTTTAGTTTCAAAACAGTTTGTATCCAGGAAATGGGAAAACAAAAGTAGGAAGTAAAGTGAACTGCCATTCTAGAGCGGTCCTTGAAAAAGTGGTATGCACAGCAAAATGCTTCTTTCTTTATAGTTGTGAAGAATTTGTGGTGTTAACAAACCTTGATCAATATGTTTTATTATTAGATATAATTATGTATAATAGATAAACATGAGGCTCCAATTAGATAGTTGAAAAAATACAAGTGGATTGGGTGATTGAAGTAAACGTGTTAACTTATGTCACATACATAATGAAGTTTATGACAGTAAATTTAGTGCATGATTATGTGAATAATTGTTGTGATTTCAGAAAAATTCATGCAAAAACTGTGACAAATTGCTGCTCAAAATGAGCATTGTGTCCTAATCTACCCGTCAAAACAGGAGCTCTTGCTCTATGCCCGAAGTGATAGCTATTATATAAAAGTCACTGATTTAAGCTGAATACCTAAAGACTTTACCCTTTTTTTTAATTTATTTGTTTGATTCCTTTCTATTTTTCATGTCTTGATTTATTATATATGGAAACAGTCTTCATCAATTGAGAACTGATCATGTTTAAAAAAAAATTGAAAGAAATTTACAACTCACTGCCTTGTAACCAACCTTGCACTGAAATGGCTGCTCACAAAGGATAGTTTATTTCATCGCACGACGATCCACCAGATAAGTTCAAGGTTCTTTCTTTTATTCACTAATGTTAGCCTTGCTTCGTATTAGTAAACAATAATTAAGGTAATATGTTGACATAGACCGAATGATTCAAAGATTAACTAGCATACCTACAGCAGACGGAGTACATTCAGTTATTCATTTAACACGTTTGGATATTTTGAAGTTTAATTCTTTTTGGTCATCCACTCCTCTGTCTACTGTAGTAATTTTTTTATTATTTTCTCGTTCTCCAAGTTCCAGTCTAATAATTGAACAGTAGAAATAACAAATTTCATGAGTTTAATTTAAAAATAATTTCTCAAAAAACACAATTTGTTCATTTTGAAAAAAAAAAATGAAGTGGGCTAAATGTCACTTACAAGCTTGAAAAAAAAATTCTCAGCCTGGGTGGGATTTTCTTAAGGGCGTGTTCAGTAATGGAGGGGTTCTCTATAGTTCGACCTTGATTTGAAATTTTCATAAGAATCATTCTGTCTTCTTATACCAGAATACTTTGTGAAATTAGCACAGTCAAATAATGTAACTGTAATATACGCAGTGTGACAGCTGGAAATAAAAAAGATGTTTTGATTTAATCGACATGGTCACAGTTTTGCGAGGTAAATGACACAAGAAATCAGATGATGTGCATTTAAGTTATTGCGTAACTGTTGTGCCAATCAATGTATTGTTTATGACTGGCTTATACGTGATAGGCGTATAGCACATTTGCACTTCCAGATATAATATGTTGTTAGACTCAAAACAGCTGAAAATATTTGCAGTACTTTTTATTCTTTCAGCATAAGGATATTTTTTTGAACGTAGCACGTTCATATATAGTCACCTGATTAAACAGTTTATTCCAATATACGAAATTTTTCCATCTTAGAACAAATGTTAAAAAATGAAACAGTACTATTATAGTCTGTAGTTTGGTCTGTCTGTCAGCCTGTCTCTTGGTGAAATTTGCCATATTTCTTGGCTACTGTTCATCAGATAAGATAAAAACCGAACATGACTGGTTAAGTACCCAGCCTTTTAGTGCATACTGCTGGTCCGTCATGACCGGCTTTAATTTGAACTAAGTTATGACTCTTTGTTATATTTATTTAATACAACAACTGTGCTGGTATTTGTCATTATTATGATAATAACAGTTACTTGTTCCTAAAACTTACACAGTATTAGTCTTATAAATGCAGTAAGTTTAATAAAAAGTTATGAATGTATAGTTCAAACATGATTCTAAAGATTTAAAATTAGCTTATAGTTTGTGAGTTGTGACCTGTAATCATAATCTTACGGATATAATAGGTTCAAATCTTCAGCAAGATTAAAAGTCAATGAAGAGAACATCAACGATTGTATTGATCAGGACATTATTACCTTCTGCGATACATTGTATAAATGTACATGTATATTTGTTACTTGTAGCTACATACCAAGCGTGTGCTTGCTAACTTCCGTAAGATCAGTAAGTTTAATTTCCTTCCTTTTTTTTTCTTCCTTTTTATGTAGTGTCCTGATATATTTACATGTTAGAGGCCAAGAATTCTTTGAGAGAATGTTTGTGCTACATAAAGGCCATGTTATTAGCACACGCATGTTTCTTAGTTTTATTCAATGTAAAACACTCAAAGCACTCTTTCAAAAATAACTTTTTTTTTATTCCTTCGCTGTTCTTATTTTAGATCTTAGCGCTTGTGGATGTGCTTTTTTTTTACCGCAAACCTCATATCAATAATCAGAAGATTAAGCGTAGAGTTTTGCGGTTAACCATGTTATTGCTGTATGTAGTTGTCATATTCGTACAGCTGACTCGTGACCTAGTTATGAGAGGTGCGGGGAAATCCCAACTTATACGTATTGTGTAAGTGTGTACTGTTATTTGTGTATTGGAAATACCAGTGGCACAGTTATGCGGCACGGCACAGTTGAAGGGAGAAGAGATGTAGTAGCGATGTGGGTGTAATGTGTGTGGCAGTGTTAATGGACTAGTACAGTGGCTTGTATTATCTCCTTGCCTTCTTAGCAAGACTGGATCACGCCTAAACAAATAGTGTAAATCCAGAGTAGTCAACTTTCACTGGGGGTCGTGTTATCTGAATCATAATTTTTTGCTGCTGTGTTCCTTTAAATGAATCTAGTCAATTTTCCTAGTAGTTGTTAGCAGACACTTTATAATTTAGTATGGCCTATTAATAAATTAAGCAGATCAGGGACTAAATTGTGGAGGTGGCAGTTTAAACAGTCTGCTGTATCAGACACTGTCTGCTGACTCCAGGGGCTAGAAGTGAGCATTCACTGGGTGTACTGTTTGTCTGACTGACAAGAAATAGGTCAAGCAGTATCAGACAACTATAAGTAGGGTTTTTAGATTGTGGTATCCTGTGGGGTTATGTTATGTTGTGTTAAGTTAGCATAGATGGTGATTATGTGTAAAATATAAACCAAGGTTAATGATCAATGTATTAAGTTTTTTGTAAGAGCATGTACCCAGTTCATGTATTATAAATAGACAACTGTTTGCATTGCCCTTTTTTAAGAATTTAAAAAATGGTTGTATAAAAAAATTGATGAGCTTGTAAACCTTAAACTCATTTCTTTATATTTATGTTTGTAAACTCTACCTTTTTTCTTGCAGTAGGCCTTGAAAATAGTTTGTTTTTATTTCCTTATTCACTGGATCAAGCTCACTTTGCAGTTTACTTTAAAATTTGGGCAGCTCTTAAATTTCAGCTATTATTAGGATGTGATCCATTATTATGCCTTATAAACCTCAACTTTCATTGTCTGCTGAATAAATCCATGCATTATATTCTGTTACATGTATCATTTTGTCCAAAAATGCTGAATTTTTAGCAACTTATTAGTGATCAATTGAAAAAAAAAAGTTGCATCTGTGTATGTTAGTCCTTTTTTGACTGTCTTCTTCCTCTGTAGAGTAACAACTCAGGTAACGTAACAGCATTGTATATCGTCAGTCCTGTCCAAGGTATAATGTATCATCACTTAGGCTCAAACACAAGACCCACTGATCGAGAGTCTGAGGTCTTACTGACTGATTCAAACAAACAGCATTTCTTCAGAGCATTCACCAGATACAGGGGATATATTTGAATTGATGAAATATTGCAAGATTAACAATCAAACTGAAGGTTGTGGGAAGCCATTATGATGATTTAATTGAGACAGTTCTTATGAGTGCATTGGGATTGTATGCACAAAATTATCTTTATCATTTTATTACTTTTCTCACCAAAACTAACAAATATTTTAAAATTTGGAAAGTATTTTCTTGTATTAAAGAAAATTTCTAAGTTTCATTTATAAAACCTAGAAACAGAAAAAGTGTTCTTTTACTTTTTGGTTCATTTCCAGCATCACAAGGAAAGTCTTTTTTAAAGTGAGAGTAACTAATAATATTCTTTTTTGGGTATGACCTCTGGCATGTTTAAGGAAGAAATAAATGATTGAACATGAGAAAAAATTCTCATCTGAAGCTAGCTGATACAGTAGCTTTATAATGATTATTGTCTGGATTGTTATCCATTTACCTGTTCATGAGGGCCTGGTGGGTAGAGTCACTGACTCCTGGAACTCCTGTGGTTTGTTATCCATTTACCTGTTCATGAGGGCCTAGTGGGTAGAGTCACTGACTCCTGGAACTCCTGTGGATTGTTATCCATTCACCTGTTCATGAGGGCCTAGTGGGTAGAGTCACTGACTCCTGGAACTCCTGTGGATTGTTATCCATTCACCTGTTCATGAGGGCCAAGTGGGTAGAGTCACTGACTCCTGGAACTCCTGTGGTTTGTTATCCATTTACCTGTTCATGAGGGCCTAGTGGGTAGAGTCACTGACTCCTGGAACTCCTGTGGATTGTTATCCATTCACCTGTTCATGAGGGCCAAGTGGGTAGAGTCACTGACTCCTGGAACTCCTGTGGATTGTTATTCATTTACCTGTTCACGAGGGCCTGGTGGGTAGAGTTGCTGACTCTTGGAACTCCTGTGGATTGTTATCCATTTACCTGTTCATGAGGGCCATGTGGGTAGTGTCACTGACTTATGGAACTCCTGTGGATTGTTATCTATTTACCTGTTTATGAGGGCCTAGTGGATAGAGTTACTGACTCTTGGAACTTCTCTGACTCCATTGCCCCTCACCACACAAGTTAGATTCCTGGCCAGGGTGAGTAGAACATTCAAGTGAGGAGGTCGACCAGCTAACTTGATGTAAGCAAGTACTTGTATCTAGACATTAGTCTATAAACCAGTGGTTCTGCCTAGAAATTTGTCTGTAAACCAATGGTTCTATCTAGAAATTTGTCTGTAAACCAATGGTTCTACCTAGACATTAGTCTGTAAACCAGTGGTTCTACCTAGACATTTGTCTGTGGTCTTCCTCCTCCAAGAATAGCTGGACATTGCTGTAATGACCATAATTGTTGTGCTGTGATGTGTCTTAAAAACAAATCAGTCTACCTGATCCAACAAATTTCCTTATTATTTGAGAAGGGAGAAGGAAGTGAATTTTTTTATGATCAACAAAGTGACATTGCCTTCTGATTGTATTCACTAAGATGACAACAGTAGACGGGAAGATTATGAACAGTGGAAGGTCGGAGCATTTTGTCTCCGGTTAACTCCAACCTGGGGCCCTAGCCCCGTAATATATTCTTGAATCACCGCCAGTTCAGAATTTATGCAAATTGCTCACTGTGCCTTAGGGACCAGGGTGAACTAGGGATAATGTGGGGCTACATTTTCCCATAACCTTTCAATAGTAAACAGGGGCTGGGTGCTGGATTTGCATTTGATGGGTAAAGACTTTATTTATCAACTGGAGAACAGGCGTGAAGAGGGAGCTAGAAGCAGACGTTATAATTGCATGTTGGGTAAGACTGTTTTGACGGTGAGCTTTCTCTATGTACCCACAGATGTTTGTCTGAACAACTTGGTTGTTTTTTCATGGATTTCTCTCTGCAGAAAGTAAAGTGTTTGGGTGGGAAAGGGTTTTGGAGTTTCTGTCTAGTTTTGTGTCTCGTCACTTGTTGGTGACTTGTGTATGCACTTTTCATATTTACAACTGAAGAGTTTATTCTGGTTTCTAGGAGTATTAGTATTATGATGATGCAATTCTTTGCTCTGGATGTAAGTGCTTCTATCTTGGATTGTCACTTTGTAGATTTGCAAGATTTGTCAATTCATTTAGGGATTAGCTCACACAAGATTAAGATTGTATTCATGCTTAAGTCTTGTAATATCTCTATTTACTATTGTCTTGTCAATGCCCATACCTGTTGAATCAGTCGTGAAATAGAAGGAACTGGCTGATTAAGTGGATATTTTTTGTTCTTTCAACACAGTGTTAAGAATAAAATACTTCTCTGGTCATTAATGCTGTCTGGCCAATAGTAATTGCATGAATGCGTACACAGCATTTAGATCTATTTTCAGTTGCTTAAGCAGGAGAGAGATATTCCAGTAATATATTATAAAGTATAAAATGATGAGCCCCCAACATTAGATACACATTATAGTATTGGCTATGTTTCCTTAATAAAGTGGTGTCATAAGAACAACATAATTATGCAGACTTGCATTTCAGAACACAAGTGTACTCTGTCAACCATTGACACTGACTTTAAAATTCTTTTCAACTCTTGTAATTGCACTTTTTTTTAAAGAGTGGCATTTTAAATGTCTGGTTTAAATTTTATTTCAATTAAAGCTACTCACTTGGAACAGTGGCATTGATTCAATTATTTTGACAATCTAGGTTAATTGACTGGGAACAGGAAGCCAGGATGTAATTATGGTTGGATATAATTGAGAGGGAATCTTGTAGACTCATCGCTGCATCTGACAGTACACCACTCACACTGCCTTCTAATTGATTGCTAATTGGCTTAATTTCAATAATTGGATTAATCAACAAGGAATCTAGGAAGGAATTGGATAAATGGATTTTTTTTAAGTTACCAGAAGGAAGTTGTTGATTATGATGTTATCATTGACCATATTGTGAAGAAGAGATAGGAACAGTGGTCGGTCAAGTGTCTAATTACAGTACATATATTTTCCATGTGTACCAAAAAGGTTATTTTAGTATGTGTTTTTCATCTGTGAACAGTTCAAGAAGGAAGGGTTAAATGAACAATAAATAACAGTGTTTGAAAAAGAAAGTGTTTGATAAAAAAGCCATCAAGTCTGAGATCTTCATGATTTGTGCAATGTGAATGTGTGTTTCCAAATAGTAACAGAACAATAGGATGGATACATGTTATCAAGGATTTTATTTGTTTCCATTTGAAAAGGTGGGATAAATATATTTTTGACTTTGGTGGGACTATTTTTCAGGATATTTAATTTCATTTCAATTCATTTTGTAAACTGACAAGTTTTTTATACATATTTGCAACACTTTTGAGAAAACTTGTTACTTAAATAACAATTTAGTACATAGTTTATAGTCATCAAAAAACATTGTATAATTTTGAAGTAATTTGGGTTTGTTTTTTTTGTTGTTGTTATCAGTTCATAATAATTGATTTACAATAGCATTGCAGTAAAATTTCCCTCAGGAACATAATTTTCTGGGGGATGCCCATGGCGTAGTGGTAGAGTCGCCGATTTGTTACTCCTCTGACTGCTTAGCCTCTCACTGCATGGGTTCAAGTCCCGGTCGGGGCGCAGGACTTAATGTGGGAATGTCTTCCAGCTGACTTGCGGTGCACCGGTGGTTCTACCCAGACATTTGTCTGGGGTATTCCTCCATCAAATAGCTGGACGCCGCTATAACGTTCATAATTAATTGCTGCAATGTATTTAAAAAAAGAAAAAACATAATTTTCTATGAAAATTTAACCTAATTAAAAATTGGAGTGAATGTCCTGAAAATAAAACTGTTTTATCCTTATGTTGTGTTACATCATATTTTCACTGCTTTAAATTATGTTAATATTTGTGTTTTCAGGGGGAATTATTATAAAACATAAAGATATGCTATGATTATTTTATATTAACTGAAGGTTACACTTTTTGCCTATTCCTTTTTATATTGTTCACAACTTATAATGTTTCCTCTGTAAATAAAATATTTTCCTAGCAATGTGGAATTCATCCTTGGTTCAAAAGAGGGTTTATGTTAATGTTCTACTATCTTGTTTCAATACTGCACCCAGTAAGCGCACTCACTCACATTAATTTTTTATTTGTTTACAATTTGTTTGATCCTATTTATGATTTATGTGTACTGTAGAGTAACATGCTATGAATGCCCTATACATTTGGTGTTTTATATAAACTGTATAGACTGTTTGGCATATTACCAATGCCTATACGGATCCAAGAGTTAAACTCATTTTGATCTTGAACAGAGAACTGAAAGACATGAACATGAAAGTGAATTGAGATTTTCGATACTGGAGTACAAAATTGTTGTTTTAAGTAAATGATGAAAGTAAATAAAGATATGTAGGAGTTAACAGCATGCAACAAATAAAGTTAAGTCTGTAAAGCATAAGTGGCAAAAAGTGATTAGCATTGTTCATCCAAACTGTATTGTTCTATTGAACATCAGACAGCCCTTAATACAGCAGGCTGGTGTGTTCTAATGTACCTTGAGTCAGGTATGTGTGTATGAGTATGACACATAACTAGGAAGATAATAGGACTGATCATAAAGGTTAATGGCCCTCATAACTAGGTCACTGTGTACACTGTGACACACGATTTACCCACCTGAGCTGGGGTGTTCAGCTGTCAGCATATGTGTAGTAGTTGGCAGTCTTTGTGTGTGGTCACCGACAGTGTCAATGATTAATATGGTTGCTCACTTGTTCTTGATACTACAGTATTTGTGAAAATTTGTCACGCAGGAAATGTTTTAATTGGTAATTAACAATAATTGCTCAATTGAAATATCAAATAAGAGGAAAGAAAAACAAAATTTTCCATAATTAAAATAGCTAAATTAAAGCTGCACATGTCATAAATAAAATGTAAACAGCAATATGTTTTAAGGATGGGTTGGTCAAAAAATGTCTGTAGAAAATGTTACACATGTTAACAGTACTTCAGTGTTTGTTTTCTCAGTTCACTTGACAGTGATGTCTTTCACCTTTCAATGACCATATATCATTAAGCTCAATCTATTCACTCCTTAAATCGTAAGTCTTTTTAAGAAGGGCAAGTTTTCTAAAACTTAAGACTATAACAAATTTAAAACTGATATTTACTCTTCTTTCTGTGTTTTTCATGAAACTTGACTTTGAAAGGCTCAAAATAAAACATATTTTTTTATTTAACCTTGTTTCAGTGTATTATGCTTACAGTTGAAAGTAATATTGATTTTCACAACACAGTGTGATGAAGCTTCTGTGACTCACCACCTATGCTTGAATTAGGACTGCTATGTTGGTTAATTGCTAACCCAGCTTTGCCCATTGTATTAGAACACCCATCACCAGGTGAGATTCTTGCCTGTCTAAATTACCACTGGAGTGGTTATTGATTTTGCAGGTGGCAGTCTTATTATCAGGTGTAAAAAGGGATGCTGAAAAATGTCCCTTGTAATGCTCCAATTTTAAATAACCCATTCTACATTCTTTACTTACAGTTGAGTCCATAGGTAATAAGATATTGTTATATAGGACTTGAACAACAGTGCAGATCTTGATCAGGCAGCTCCAGCTGGTGATCTGGATCAACATTGTTTGTGTAAGCTTGATTGATTCCAGCTTAGCAGGCTAATAGTTAACATTATATTGATTGGCCTTCCTTACACAATCATCCTTAGTTGATGGAGAGACTGAGATTGCATAGATTATCAGGCAATTGGTTTAATGATGTTTATTATTTTTTTTTTTTTTACATAAATGTAATAACTGCTCTAATTGCAGTCTCGCACTGCATGGGTTTGAGTCCCATTCGGGGGAGGGAACGACTTAATATAGGAAGGTCTTCTAGCTGACTTTGCAGTGCGTGGGTGGTTCTACCCAGACATTCATCTGGGATCTTCTAGCACCAAATAGCTGGACATCGCTATAATTATCATAATTGGTCGCTGTGATATATTTCAAAAACATAAATTCAAATATGGAAAATGGTAGTTAATTATTAAAGGTGATATGCCATAGTTTGCCTATATCAAATACAATTAACAAACCCTTTTTCCTGTTTTGGGTAATTAGAGCATTATTACCGTATAAACTTGTGTTTTAGTATAAATAAAGACGACTTTTAACACAGTCTCAGCTGTCATACAGTGCACATCATGGAACATTGCTCTGATGTTTATTCTTCCCAACACTATAAATAAGCATGATGTGAATTTCTGCTAAAAATAGACACCAATGTCAGAGTGGATTTCTCAGATGGGAATATAAGGTGATTTCAAAAGTAAGTGGTCACATGATTTCTTACTTTAAAAATTGCTAACTGTGCAGTTTTGCTCAGATAGGAAATACCAGTGTATGTAGGATATCAATAAACAGCATTTCACAGGATCTTTTAAGGTATCAAACATTTATATGGTTATTTGAGAAAAAAAAATTGGGATCAAACTTTGGGGTACCACCTTTAAAATTTTATGTAAGGAGCTTTTAAGTCATATTTTTTAAGTATCTTTATTTTGTTCTTTCCTGAACAAAAAAATGCAAATTCTTGTTTGTTGTTTATTATACCATAATTAATTGAAACAACAATTATAGGATAAATTATCCATAATTATAACAAAAATAAATCACCACAGGTTGTTCCATCAATATTTGATGTAATTATATATGACATATATGTTGTCCAATAACCTTGAAAATTCCTCAAATAATCTAAAATTCAATTGTGCACACCACTCTGTTTTCACGTAAAATCTCAGACTCTTACATATACTAGTCAACTCTCAATATGTCACAGTCTTATTTTTCTTTAGAAAAAAGCTTCATTATAATACTTAATTTTCCTGATTTGTTTTCTATTTCAGAATCAATCTCAGGGAAAAATGAATGGAGCTGCACGCCCTTTCCTACCTGGCTGGCCATCCTCGGGTCAGCTTGACCTCTTCCATGATCAGGAGGCAGGGTCAAGGTTCATGCCCGGGGGTGGGGCTCAACATGGGGCCCTGCTGGGATTCCCCCATTCACACCCCTACTCCACACACCAGCCAATGCTTCCACCCCACAGTAGCTCCACTGACAGTCTGCACAAGATGAACGAATACCTCACTCATCTGTCATCGCCATTCACGAGCTCCAGCTTTGATGGCCTTGCTGCACATCCTGCATCTTTCGCGCATGGCTCATATGATTATGCTGCCCCAAAACAAGGCTTCAGTGGCCATATGCAAAATGCGTTGTTTCACCAGAAAGTTGACCATGATGAAGCTCTTTCAAGGTCGGGTGGTTTCATGCCAGCAGATTTGATCAAGGATGTTCACAGTGTCATGAAGATCCCTTTGGATGAACTAAAACAGAATGGCCATGATAGTCATGCTGCTCTGCCATCAGCCTCCACTCTGATGCAAGGTTCACATCAGGTTGGTGGCATGTTTCAACCTCATGGAATTGACAGATTCATCGCTTCACATGTAAGTGATGTAAGCAAAGCTCCAGAGACATCAAGTGAAAGCATGATTCATAATGGACTGGTGGTTTCACATGCAAAAACAGTACCATCTCATTTTGCACAATCTGCTAAATCTGAACACTCAGGACAGTTCAGTGACAGCTTTATGTACACAAGACATTCTGTAAGTGAAACACCTGGCATGCAAATAACACCTAATATTTCTTCAGATCTTGCATCACCCATGCCATCTACCTCTTTAACTTCAACAGTGGCTTCAACTAAACATAGTGTCATTTCATATTATTCTCAGAGCAATGAGCCAGAGATACCCAGTTTTCATGGAAACTTTGTGCCAGCAGACAAAAATAATATGAAGGAAAATGCCATTAAAGTTGCAGAGAAGATAATACAAGAGGCAAGCTCTTCAATGAAGGGTTTTAACCCTCCTGAAAAGAGACCTACTTCAAGTTCGAGCAACCCTTACCAAAATGACAGACAGCCATTTCAACAAAATGGAATGTGGCACAACATCACCTTCTCACATATGCCATCTTCCAAAGCAGACTACTCAATTGACAGACTTTCTCAAGGGGACAAACAACAGATTGTTGTGACACAAAAACATCAGCCATCAAGTAGACCTAGCTCAGTAAAAAGTGTGCAGTCTTTGGACATAAAGTCACCAGTTGATTTTAGATCAGAGAACTTTTCACATAATTGGACCTCAGGGCATCAAAGTCGACCAGCCTCAAATAAAAGTGGACATTCCCTGGATTTAAAATCACCAGTTGATTTTGGTTCTGATCATTTAGTACAAAATTGGCATCAGATGCATTTTGCTGGAAATTTGACCTATCAAAATCAAGGACAAAATGTGGCAGTTAATTCTAAGCAAATATTGCAAAGTCAAGAGCAATCTAATATAACCAGGTCCGAACAACCACAAAGTTTTCCTTGTACTTCTGCCCAAAGTTTGCTTTCGCAGACTGATCTGCCACCACCTTATGAGGCAACTCAGCAAAAACTGAAAAAACCTGGTAACCAGTCATCAACAGGTGGGCCTAAAAAGAGTGGTGAAGGAAGCAAAAAGAGTTCTGAAGGTCCTAAAAAGAAGAACTCTAAAAAAGAACCAGATGTTCTTGATTATAGCTCCATTGTGAACAAACCAGCCAAACGAGGAAGTACAATGATACCTAGTGATAACCCAATAATAAATAATCTTGTGGATGAAAAGGTTCAACAAATAATGGCAGCATACAGACAGAAAGAGCAGTCCTCTCAAGATAATTTAAAACCAGATGTACTTCCCAGCAATAGTGAAGACAAACAGAAGAATTCGGAAAAGATGCAGAGTCAAAAGGACAACCCTCAAAAGATGGAGCTTGTGTCAATTGACCACAATATTAATAAAAATCTAAACACTTTAACACCTGATGTCAGTAAATCTGATCAAGTTTCTAAACCGGCCACAAGTTTGTCATCACAGATCATGGATATGCGCCATCAAAAATCTTTAGAACTTAACAATCAGAATGAGCCTTCATTTGCAAATAATCCTCCCAGTTACCAAGACTCAATAATGATGAAGCAGAATACATTAAGCAACCTGCAATATACTCTCTCATACCATGGACACCATTCCAAGCAACATACTGAACACATAGCTCAACAGCACAATGAAATATGCGGATCTAAAATCAGTTGTGAGAAAACCACACATATGCTTACATTAGGCAATACATTAATTCCTAATTGCTGCAATGTTTGTGAAAAGCTTGGGCAATTTTCTGAAAACTGCCAAAACCATAAAGCACTACACAAAACTGAAACAAAAGAAAAATTACAAAATGTGTCACTGCCTTCTGTAAAGAAAGAGTTCTTGAAGCAGTCCGTGAAACAAGAATACAAACAGGAAATAGGTCATATGATGAGGCAGCCAAACCTGTTGATGACTCATTCCAAGCAAGAAAATTGTCATCCTGGCATTCATTCTAATGAGTCAGATCCATTTGCTTTCACAGATGATCATATTGACAAGCAAATCATATGGCCCAGAAAGAAATCCATGTCCAATGACATCAGTATGAAACATCAGAATTATCTTCATGAGAAGAAACCATTTGGTTCTTTTAATGGGGAAGAGAAGATGCATGTTAACAATGGCCTGAAACCATTCATACCAAAGAAGCATGGAGTCAAACCAGTTTGGATGCTGCCATATTTCAAAAAGACATTTAAGTATCACACTCAAAAGCTTAAACCATTCAAAAAGAAAGCTGTATCTGCTGCTCCAAATGGAAAAGTCAAGAAACATTCTGCAAAGTCCATCAGCAATGGTGATGCTGAATTTGAGGCAAATCTTATAAAGAACCTTGGGTTCCCTCCTTTGACTAAGAAAGAACTCCTTACAAAGAGAAATATCAAGATTCCTGGTCTTGTCACCAAAGCATCAGAAATCAAGACTTCTGGTCACATCACCAAAGCACCAGCTACCATTGCATCAAGTGTCTTAAACACTGTAAACAAAGCTGAGAGATGGGATGCAGTACCATCAGCTGAAGTGTCATTGCCTACATACGCTATGGGGAAAACATCTCTAACAAAATCTATGGTCAATCCTTTGTCATTTAATTCTTACTCAGGAACATCATCAGCCTCTGCACAAAGTTCACACCTTGTAAGTAATTTAAAATGTGAAAGCCTCAAGCATCATCAGCCAAGAAAGGAAGGTTTGGACATTGGTCCTCAGTTTCAGATCCGAAGGTCAAGAAGCACTGAGGAACTCTTCACTCATGATTTTGAAAGATTTAAGCAAAGGTCAAGGTCAATTTCCCCTCCCCGTGGAGTGGAAAGCAACTGTGGCTGCCAGATGATGGAAAAGGTGATGGAACCAGAGAAAAACATGTCAGACATGTCAAATTTGACATCCCAGATTGACAGTCTTCGGACGATGGTAACTGGAGACTGCAATGAAGACCAACTGGCTAACAATGTAGTCATTGAAGCTCCAAACTGTGGTTGTCTTGGTCCAAATGGCAAGTTGTTTTGCCTTATAATTGTATTAAGTCATTTGTTACGTTCAGTTTATTGTTCCGGTAAAATCCTATTTTGCATGAACAAAGAGGTCAGCAGAAATAGCGGAGGTCAGCCGAAATAACAGTAGTCTGATATTTCACTTTTTACTGAAATCCAGTTACCAATCAGACTAATGACTTAAACAGGTCCTTTGACTTTATACATAGTAAATAAAATACAAAAATATTTCAATTTTGTCAAAGTAAATCAATCGTACATTAGAATAAATGGATTATCATCCACCTTTACTTTTTGACGAATACTTAACATTTGTTTTTCGTAATTACTGATGGCATTCTTTGTTGAATCAGATTTCAGAGCAAATATCCTTATTTTTTTTCTTATAATCTGCAATTTTGATATGAGCCATTTTGTGTTTTCAGTGCTAAGTCAAGAGTCAATAGAAGGACCTTACTACACTCACCTTGGGGCAGGCAGAAGTGTGGAAGCCATTCGCAAGATACTAGAGGCTAGGTATGCCAAAAGGTCGTTAGGGCTAGCTTAAATGTACCTGGAATTACAGGTTGTAAAATGTGTTCTCAATCTATGAAAACTTCATGAAAAGTCCCTACTTAAAGCTTAAAAGGCTTCTCAAATATAACTGTAGATATGACTTCTTGGTGTAAACATAATTAAGACATTTAAATAAAGTATAAAGACATGATTAAGGTGCCAGATTGCTTTTAGACTTTAATAATGGCATTGACCAATCTAAGCATTAAATTAATTGAAAACATTGAAAGTTAAGCCTTATAATGATACTTTGGTTAAATTGTATTTGCTTCTGAAATTAGTTTGATGCTTTAGAATGAAGTTGAAGATTTTTGCCTCGAGTTTTGAAACCTTTTACACAATTATATATCATCGTAATCATACTATACTTACCAAGCAAACTAACAGTACGCTGGAATTTGCTTTCAATGGTGGCCGACTGGATTAGTGAATATGTTATGCATCTTGTCTTTGAGAATTTGCTTTTTCCTTGAAGACCTCGAAGAAGTGGTGTGTCTTATCTTTGTGTGCGTCTTATCTTTAAGACTTTACGGTATTTGCAAAAGTCACAAGACTTTGCTTGATAGAGACTGCAGAAAATAGTGCAGAACCTAACCAGGCAGATCCTCAGATTGAAGATGATTTATCTGGACACTTTTTTGGCGAAGTTTTGACATAACGTTACAAATATCCAGGAGTCAAAGTGACATGCCAGTTAGCTCAGGTCAGTGCGAGTGCCCTGTTTGCTCTTGCAGCAATGCAGGATAAGAGTAAAGTAAATCTGATGTATTGTTACCTTCTGTATGTTTGAAATCAGGACTGGAGTGACTGGTGCTGCAATTAGGATTGAAAAGGTCCGTTACACTGGCAAGGAGGGTAAAAGTTCACAGGGATGTCCTATTGCTAAATGGGTAAGAGTTTGGTTTTTGTTCCTTTTTTGTTTACCCAATACTAATGTTAATTTTTACAAATTTTATTTATTGCAATAATTGATATTGCAAGTCTTAGTGTTGACTGTTAAGTTGAAAGCATTGCATTTTAAATCTTTAAAATTTCTTGATCGTTATGTCATACAGTTGTCCTCAATGAAAAACTAACTTCACTATCAATTTTGCTCCAGATAATTCGTCGGTCCAGCCTGGAAGAAAAGTATCTGGCAGTGTTTGCGACATCGACAAGGACATTTCTGTGAGACTGCCTGGCTGGTTATCGGTATTGTTGCATGGGAAGGCGTCAAGTCAGAACAGGCTGATGACTTGTATGACTTCTTATGTAAGACACTGCCGAAGGCAGGATACGAGACTGAGAGACGATGTGGTACAAATGACAGGTAGACTGTAGATCATTTACTATATTTTTTTATTCATTTACTAAAATGTACCATCATCTGTTTATTGATATATATTGCGACTAATTCTCTGAGTTTGTTTCCATTTATTATTGAACTTTTACTCTCTTTTTTTCATTCATTTTTCTTTTAAACTTTTGGGGAGATCTTTTCACCTGATTTAATAAGTGCTCACCATTTAGTAATTATTTTGTCAATGTATTATTCAATAAACCATTGTAATTAATAGCAATATTGTGCTTCTATCTGTAGGAAGACATGTGCATGTCAGGGTGCCGACCTAGCGAAGCGTGGAGCGTCATTCTCGTTTGGTTGTTCTTGGAGCATGTACTTCAATGGTTGCAAGTTTGCCAGGAGTCAGGTGGCAAGGAAGTTCAAACTGAAGGATTCATCAGTGGTATTTAACTGCAATCTTCTGTTAATTGAGAAAATGATAAGTTTCTATTTGATAGCATAAATCAACGATTTAAACGAAAAATATTCTACTTATATTATCTCCATAATATGTTAACTAGAAATAAAACTCAGAAAAGAAATGGGATTCAACATCATATAGCTCTTTTTCTAAATACGAAATTATATGAACTGTTACAAATGTTAACCAGGTATTTATTATTCTTTTTAAGGAGCCTTTACTGGAGAGCAAACTCCAGAACCTAGCCACGCAGGTTGGACCTCTGTATGGGAAATGTGCCCCTGATGCACACAGCAATCAGGTGGGTAATTAAAATCATTATTTATTTTTTGTATTGTAGTTATTTGTATTGTTTTTATTCATTTACCATAAAGGGTTATAGAATGTGCATGCTTATGTGCGCTTCCCTACTTTGGGCTTCAAACCCTAGGTAAAAATCAATAACTTTTAGATTGTATGCATCCCCGGTTTACAAAATGTGTCTACCTTTAAGGTGTAATGAACACGAGTTAAAGCTGTTCTTAATGTCACTAGTACTGTTCTGACCTCTCAATTGTTCTACCTCACTATTGACTTATGTAATTATTCACACCTTCTTCATACTTGTTGCTACTTAATATTCTCGATCTGTGATATCTATAGTGCTATGTGAACTTATTAAGTACCTTGAGGTGATCGCAAAATTTCAGGAAGAAATATCTGTCACCTGTAGCAAACACAAGGTTATAAGAGGTCACTAACATTAACATGCACCTAAATCTCGATATGAACTGTGCACTGTCCTTGTGTACTTGCAGCCAATTAATAATTTCATGGAGAAATTGTCAGCTGCTTATAAGAATGTCTTATCATGATATCATCTTGACCACAACTGATCTCAGAGTCAGTCAACTTGACCTGTGTAATGCAGCAAGTCTACACAGAAAGACCAAGTTAAATACAGCTTGGTGTATCTGGCAGACTGAAGTTGAAAGTTTGTTTGAGTATTTACCAATTGATAATTAGCTGTGTATCATGCAGATCAAAGGGAAATGTATGTGAGACAGTTAACATTGTTTGATTAGTTTAATTAATGCATTAACTAAGCAACAATTAAAACAGAAATGAGAATAAAGAATGCATGGGAAAAAAAGTTTCTACATTGGTTATACAAACCAACAATTTTATAGAAATTATGCTTGTACGTAAAAACTTATAGATCATATTTATGTAAGTGTAAGGAGTAAACTAAATAATAAAAAGGAATTGACCGAATACGATAATAAATGGCGGATGTCGGTCTGCAATATACGTTGTCGCGGTTGAGTAAGACTTGGGGAAAAAATGGATTTTTTAATAGCTTATAGAATGTGCACACCCCAGCTTTTATTAAATAAATATGTCAAAAAAACCCCAACAACTGCACACATTCTATAGCTCTTTATGGTACTTGTTTTATTTTCTCGTTTTCCATATTTTAAGTTAAAGTCTGATTCTCACAAGTCAGATATTACTTTGTTTAACATAACATGCACAAACTTAAGGTACAAGTACAATGTAATCAATGTTTGTCTCATTTGGCATTAGTATATGTAGCTAATAATCCATGAAGGATATGTAAGGTTTAAATCATTCATTTCAATATAACATTTTACATCGATATATGCATAAAGAAGGTGTAAGCTTATGTTATATATAATGTACTATTTCTTTAATGAATACATTTTGGTAATTTGTGCTTAGCCAATTACAAAGGTGTGTGTCCCATTTTACAGTGTTTCTACTCCAAGGAAGCCTATGATTGTAGACTGGGTCCCCCAGAGGCAAATGGACCATTTTCAGGTGTCACAGCATGCGTTGACTTCTGTGCCCATGCCCATAAAGACATCCACAATATGAACAATGGGTGTACTGTGGTAGGTTTAAGTTCCTGCTTTTATCTACATTTCTTACTTCTTTATATTGTTTAAACATATTTATTGGCACATAGAAAACATTATTTGGATACTTATCAGTTGGTATAATGATACATATACTGTAATGCTTACTTTTATACATGAAAATACTGGAAACAAAGACTGAAATTCTAAAAACATTTACCCAAAAGTCAATATATATGGCCACTTCTCTTGAATTAAGTTGAAATGCAATGGTTTTTTAATAATCTTTTGGATGCTAACTTATCTCCCAGGTGGTTACACTGACAAAGCACAGAGGCTTGTCGAAACCTGAAGATGAACAGCTCCATGTGTTGCCTCTATATGTCCTCGAACCTACAGATGAGAGAGGCAGCTATGAGGCCCAGTATGAGAAAAATACAGAGGGGATCTCTAGAAGTCCTCCACCACTACCCACTGGAAGCAAGGATGCGTAGCCACCCTCTCACACCCTGCAAAAAGAGACGAGAGCTGGCCAGAAAAGCAAGGAAGTTGAACGCTATGGGATCTAGACCTTCCTCTACGTCATCAGCTCAGAGCACTCCTAAGAAACAGAAAGCTGATTTTCATATGGTCTGCTTGCTGACCAATCTGGGCAGAACGTCCTTCATCAGTTTGGACGATCAGCTAACCCTATGCATCCCCACGAGAGGTTTGCAGCCTCCTACCCATGGAGGCCACATGCAGCACGATCTCATACCGGGTGAACATCCAGTAACATATGAAGAACTTATGTCCTACTCGTCCCACTCTGGTTTCAGTGCAATGTATGATTGCTACTGGGAGTACTTCTATGCCAATGGTGTTTTTCCACCCTCATCAATTCTCAATGGAAGGATAAAGCAACAAAAGCTAGCAAAGGTTCCAGTGAAGATCCAACTCAGTCCAGATCTGTTGTTAATCTGCCAAATGCTGGAACCATCCAACAACAACAGCAATTTAGTGAGCAGAAACAAAGGGAACAACTTATTGACCAGCGGCAGCAACAACTACAGATACAGAAATGGCAGCAGCAACAACAGCAGCAACAACATCATCAACAGCAGCAGCAGAAGCTAGGATATACAAAAGTCATATCAGCAATTTCCAAATCATAATCAGAAGCAGGAACCGTGGCCAAATCATCACCAGCAGTCAGGTTCTCATGGACTTTCACCAAACACGCCATGTCCATCATCTCAACCTGTTCAGTTCAGATCTCAGTCAGTGCCTTTGGATCAAAGTACGATGGCAGCTAAAGCAACTGAACAAACTCCTCAGACAGCTTCTATATCACCGCCGACCTCAGCTTGTGTTCAGGGTCCTATCAGTGATCAGAGATCATGTCACAAATACCTCAGACTCACCTGGAAGCTATGGCAGCATGGACAGCACTGCTGAAAGCACTCAATCTAGATCTAGTTCATTAATGGCAGCTTCATCTTCACCACAAAGTAGTGCCATGGACTTGTTCACGCCCTTCATCAACTTCAAAACACCTCAATGTCAACCAGTTCCTCAGGCACAAATAGTGCAGCATCAGCTTCTTCGGTGTTGTCCAGACCTCAATCCTCCTCATCGGCCTCCTCACAGCTCAATTTGCACGACATACTCAGGATATTGTTACAACAAATGGTTCAGATGTAGGTAAGGCACCACTAGACATGCTATCCCAGGTTATAAGCCAAGCGTAGCATAGATATGGGATTCAAAGCCAATCCTGGTGGCAGTGGTACAGTTCCAGCCAATCAGTCAGGACACCCTCACAATGTCTCGGCCTCTTACCCCCACTAATAACAAGATGTCAAGTGCCTCAAGGTGAACATCCAGATCAGGTTAAAGGTCCAAATTCAGAGTAATCAATATACACACAGTAGCCATAGTCAAGGTAATCAGATAATGAATCCAGTTGAAAGAAGCTCAGGAAACAAACCTACACTATCTTCAAATAATCACTATAATGTCCACTTAAATCATTCTAGCAATAGGCAGCATCATGAAGGCATGACTCTTTCTGCACACTCACAACTGAATTGCATAAACAGCACTGCTTCTGTCAGTAGTTTTTTGGATCAAAACACCAAAGAATCACTGGAATCAGGGCCAAGAATAGCCCAAGAGCAAACAAAAAGCAGCACTCAAAGTTACACAGGTGACTTAAAGAAAATGCCTTGCAACTCACATTCTGAAGCGAACACTAGCTTAAAACAGCATGTTGGCCATCCTAACATACATCCAGCTTTTGGCAGAGCTATGCTTCAAACTAACCCCTTACACTTTTCTAATTCTCAAGCAAATTACACTCAGCATCCATACTTAAGTCATCCTGGTCATCCGCAAATTGCTAATCATTCTAATTTGAGCACAAACTCATTTGCTAATAACCCTCACTTAGAAACCATTTCCAAGGACCACCAGCAATCTCAATGTTATGGGTCACAGAGCATCTCTGCACAATCCAAACATCCTGACAATGCAATGCAAATAAATCCAAATAGTCAGTATAACCAAAGCCAGCTTTCAGCTCAAAATCAACCTTCCAGTTTACATGCTCAAATAATAGAGCAAAGACAAGTCAAGGCAATAATAGAAGAGCAAAGACAAACTAGTTCCCAGAATTACAACATGCCAACAAGAGAACTAACTCGTACCCCTCTTAATCAAGAACTTTCTTCTGTAGAAATGCAAAACCAAGGCAGAATAACACCTCAGAATCAGATTCACCCCAGAAATAATATCCAGCAAAATTCCTTACACAATTTCCATGACAACCCACAGAATCGTGAAGGTCAAGATGAACCAAAACACGGTTACCCGCCTCTTGTTCACCCAAATGCTAGCAGGTTCTGCTTTTATGACCAGTTTAGAAAGGTTGAAAACTTTGAAGGTACACCCACAAAACCTGATCCAGATGTTATTAAATGTGAGATGGAATATAATGAAGAGGCGTTCAGAGATCCTGACATTGGTGGGGTAGCTATCTCCCTAAGTCATGGAGCTGTCTTGTTCGAGGTTGCCAAAAGGGAGCTACATGCTACCACTGGTTTAAGGAATCCAAATCGCTACCACCCCACAAGAATCAGTCTAGTGTTTTATCAGCACAAAAATTTGAATAAGGAGCGACATGGCATGTATGCATATGCCAAAAAATTAGAAAATATGAAGCAAGCTAGAATTGAAAAAATGCGTGCTGAGAAAGGTTACGTTGACATGTCAATTATTGAAAATAGTTTCCGAGGAGGTAAAAAGAGAAAACTTGATCATGAAAGTGAGGAGGTAATAGATGAGGAAACTTTGTATAAACGTTACATTAGTGAAACTGCGATGCAGTATCGTTACCTTTGGGACTGTAATGTTAAAAGAAATGAGTCGTTCACAACAGAATGTGAAATGGA